>JAFEMH010000128.1:177500-777500 GCA_022495995.1 Adenophora triphylla var. japonica | reverse complement strand
ACATTTATGTGCAAATAGTAAGTATGTAATTTGTAATGAAAAGGAGAAAATATAACTTAATTGTACATATTTAAATGCAACTAGGTTTATAAACGTGAACTTTTAGTTAATGAGTGATCAACCTATACGAGAATATTGATTTGCATAAATTTAGTATTCCTTAAAATCTCCCAAACCCCTTCATATTCCTATATGAAATTATATATATATATATATATTGTTAGCATATTTAGAGATACTATAAAGGAAAGAAAGTATCGAGTTACCTAAGTTGCTATTGAGTCAACTTAGAAAAGTTAACTTAGTTGAGTATTTCCAATTAAAAATAAATAGAGATTTGTTATAAGCCTAATATAATTATGACTCATATGTTTTGAGTATAAATATAAAATTTCTAGCTTATTTAAACTTAGAGACAAAAATAATGCATAAAATATTTTGGGCTCTCCTTATTTTATCATGTTATCTGATGATGGATGTGGTTTTACCCATCCAAAAGATATGTTTTCAAGCTTATTTTCTGTTCAAACCTTTGAAATTTAATGTGTTTTGTTAGTGTTTTGAAAGTTCAGGGGCTAAAATGAAAAATATTGAAAAAGGAGGGACCAAAGGGCAAAACTAGGAAGTTGGAAAGGCAGGAAAGGCACAACTTGTGCCTTGGAGAATGACTTGGGCTAATTGTCACGACTTGTGCTGAAAAGGAACAAATCGTGCCCATGTGTTGGTTTGACGTAATTTTATTCAGAACGACTTAGACAATTGGAACGATTCGTGCTACGTGTGCAAATTGATGATGTCACCAGCCGCCTTTTGTAGATTTTTTTTAAAAACCTTTTTATTTTTTTTATTTTCTTTTTGTTTTCCTTTTAGTATTAGGTTATTGGGGTAGAGTATAAATACTTGCTTTTAGAACATTATTAGGGTTCACCTTTTACTATTCTTTTGAAGATTTCAAGCCCTAGCAAGAATTGAAGCTTTTTATTATCAAGATTCCAGGTTTTATTATTTTAATTTAATATTTGTGATTGATATCATGAATATGCTTGGCTAATTTCTTTGTTCATGGATTGGGTATAAACGGTGTCAAAGTTTTATGCTAAAAACCTAATTTCAATTTTAATTAATTTCTTGTTCTTCAAAGTTGTTCTTCATAATATTTAGGGTTTTTATTAGGTCATTAACGTGAGTAATAATTACCGGATCAAATTTTGTGGATTAGATTTAATCGGTTACGTAACTGTATCGAGAAGATCTAGGTTTATATATTACTTGAATTTTAATGCAATCTTAAATTATTAAGTGACGTAATTGAAAATTAAGATTAGAAGAGTTGCAAATCGCACACCAAACTGTCCTAACTCTTGAGTTAGTTAATGAACCCTTGAAATTGATTGAATACCATCTTTTATCAATAGCATATTACTGCGACACTATGAAATCCCAGTCCGTGAATTCTTTTTAATCTGGTAAATCCCTTCAATTATTTGTTTCTTTTTGTTACTTGCTCATTTAAATTATTGTCCTTAGTTGTTAAGTAAATTCAAATCATAACCTAGCATTGGCTAAATAAGCTCGTTCTCACTCGGTCTCTATAGATTCGACCCTTGCTGGTGCATACTACTACAACGGTAGCTTGTACGCTTGCGAGGAATTTTAACTTAGAAAAAATATTCATCAAGTTTTTGGCGCCGTTGCCGGGGACTTGGGTGATTTGAACGAATTTATTTGGTCGGTGTATGCAAGGTCGGCGTTCGCAGGATCCCGAGTTGGTCCCGTTGAATGACGATATCGAGAAGGTCGAGAGAGGCATTCCCCCTATTACTGAATCGCAGTCTGACACTGATCATTCTACTACCGCGGTAGAGGATCCTGAACTAAGTGAGTCATACACTTCTTTCACCAAGAGAGAAGAACAAGTACCTAAAATGGCAGACCAACAAGATAGACTCATGAATGAGTTTGCTAAGAATTGTTTGAGATGTTAAGTGGGAACTCTCAACAAAAAGGGGACAGGGGGAACATTGGGAGTGTGAATGAGGTAGGCATGAATAAAGAGATAGCTAATCAATTTGCCATGTTAAATCAAAAATTTGATAAATTATCATTGATGGCTTCTTCTTCTTTTAGTTCTTCTAATGTCTTTGTTGTTGATAAATTGGTATATGATAGTTGTGTTACTTGTGGTTCTAACTCTCACTTTATGAAAGTTATCCCACCATTAGTATACACAATTCTGAAACTAAGCAGGCACAGGCAATGCAAGGATATGGGCAAGGATATGGTCAGAGATTCCCCCAGAACAATTACCAATATGGGAACACTTATATTCCTGGGGCTCCAAGACATCCAAATCTTGGATAAGGAGGCAATCAACAGCCAAATAAGTCTCTCCACACTCAGCCACTACAGGGACAGTTTGATAGGAAGAAAGAGCCCTGGGAAGTGGCCATGAAAAAATGCAGGCTTTACTTTGGGGAACTCGAACAAGGTGAAAGTTATGTTGGACCTTGACGCTAGCATTAACTTGTTGCCATACTATGTGTATCTTGAGCTGGGTCTTCCTGAATTAAAACCCACCACAATGGCCTTACAACTTGCGGATCGGTCCATTAAAAGACCCTTGGGCATTGTGGAGGACGTTTTGGTTCATGTTGATTCTTTGATCATCCCATTTGATTTTGTGGTACTTGAGATGCCAAGAAGTGAAGGAAGGTGCCATGATTCACCCATATTGCTTGGGAGACCTTTCATGGCAACAACCAACACTGTGATTAATGTGAGGAATGGCAATCTTTCTATGACTGTTGCAAATGAGAAAATTGAAATATATGTGTTTGTTGCCATGCATAATGCCAATGATGATGATGGGTCATGTTATTTAATTGATAAGGTAGAAGAGTGTGTACAAGAGCATTTATGGCATGTGAGTGAGTGTGATGATCTTGAGTTGTTGTTGAATGGCGGTGAGAATTCTAGGGATAGTGCGGGTTCCCACTTGTGTACCATGAAAAACAAGGCCGATGAGCTTAGTTCTTGTGATGGCCCGTATCACCCCCTAGGCCAATCCCACAAGGGGTCGGTACCCCCAATAAAATCTTTCTTTCCTTTAAAGTCTAATACTATTGACTCATGTGGAAAAATTGAAGAGTGTTGCTTTCTTGATATATGTGATACTTTCTCTGCTAATATGTGTGATCAAGATAACATCTCTTATGATTTTGTTGAGGAAGATGAAGTGCCTGATGTTGATAAGACCAAGGCACCGAATGAGTTTGGGAGAGAGGTCCCCATGAAAAAGATGAAAAAGAAAAAGGCCAAAAAGAAGGCCCCTAAAATCCCTTGGGCTCCACCCGAGCTAATCAAGAATGGTACATATTGTAAGTACCCAAATCCGGATCGTCAGAATCCGTTAAAAGTTAACCGAAATCCGTTAACTGGCCCTTCCTAGGTTAACCGGAACCCGTTAAATTCCCCGTTCTCAAGCCAACGAGACGTCCCAGGACTGCCCCGTGCATCCCAACGTCAAAGCGTACTCAACACACGTTATCACACGTAAAAGTACAGCTTTTCCTGAAAACGCACTTTTCGGCACTTTTCGGGGGCGTTTCGGACATTTTTCGGACAGTTATTAAAAAACGGAAAAAACCGGGAATAACGGGACGAAAACCCTAGCCTAGGTGAGTCACATGGGCACGTGGCACACATGACAAGGCCCTCAAGTCAACATCAATCAGATTTCAAAAGGAAAAGACCAAAATGCCCCTAAGATTGAGTCACAGTCCGTCCGGACTGTTTTACAGGCAAAACAGAATTGCCAACAGGTCCTCCCATTTTCCAAAATACCACAAACCCCCCCCCCCCCCTCAAATTGAGGATAAGTCCGTCCGGACTGTTTTACAAAATCACCCTATAAATACAAGGGCTGTCAAAACATTTCAAGGAGGAAAAATATTACTCTCTTTTCAAAAAGCCCACGGCATAAACACATCCTACCCCCTCCTGAGCCCCGTTTTGTCTCGATTTACGTGAAAACCTCATCTTTCAACCAAACACGAAGCAAACAACCTCGAAACACCCTTTCCAAACACTAAACCGTACCCCGTATATGTCAACCGAGCCAAAAGAGTCAACCCCTAGCCATAGGTAACACTCTCTCCCCCTAAACACTCGTTCTGTCTCGGTTTACGCGCCAGTCACTACAACCGTTTCAGTCGAAAGTCATTGAAATGTAGACGTCATCGTCTATGGGGTCCGATACGTTTTAGTCCAAGATCCTCTTTTCTCCCGTAAGAGAAGTAATCTCGGGTTAAAACGGCGTTCCGGCCCTGTTCTTTACTTTTATGTCATTTACGGTCCGAATTGTTTGATCCGTTGATTCGCAATTTCATAGTCCGAACCGTTTGGTTCGTGATAGTCATTTACAATTCCGGATCGTTTGATCCGTTGATTGTCATTTAAATTACGCAACTTTACAAGTTCGAGCCGTTTGGTTCGTTGATCGTACCTTTAAAGTCCGGATCGTTTGATTTCGTTGATACCGCATTTTAAATACTGTCATTTACAAGTCCGAGCCGTTTGGCTCGTGATAGTATTTACTTATCAAAGTCCGAGTCGCAAAACGATTCGTTGATCGCATCTCATTTAATGCTTTTTTCCCGTAAAATCGCTAACAATGTAATGCCCGGTTCAAAATCGGAGTTCGTCATTCGAACTCTCTTTCAAAATGCGCAAAGTGACGTTTGGCATCCAAACGATCATCTTTAATTTCAAAACCCGACATTTGACATTTAAACGCTCTTTTCTTAAAAGTCAACATTTGACACTTAAGTTAAAGATTCAAAACTCGTCATTCGCACCTCTTTTCCTAAAAAACTCCAAAACTGACGTTTGTCATTCAAACGCTAGCTTTTTCCAAAAATCATAAAATCAACGTTTGACATTCAAACCAAGATTAAGCTTGTCATTCAATCCCCCATTTTCAAAATGCAAACACACACACACACACACACAATTTTGAGAAAGGTAGAAAGACTCATCATACGAGGCATTTCGGGTGATCTCAAAATACTCTTCCCGAAACGTAACGTGACCTCCGAACCTAACAATCTCTGGTCCTAAAAAGACTTTTGTAAAGTTTTGGCTACCAATCAAAACGTCCCATTTTTCAAAGCCTTTTCCAAGTTTTTGCTACCAATAAAAACGACACCTTTTTCAAGCCATTTTTCAACGTTTAGGCTCAAAATACAAAACCGCGTGGCGATTCCTCTCCTTCCCGTAAGCGAGGTTCCAAACATCCGTGAAAGACAACCGCTCGCCGCGCAGCTCCGCGCACGATCCCGGGTAATTTCACATATGTGTGGAAAGTTATGGGCATTTGTGCACGTGAATGTGTGAGGTGGGCCAAGGGAAGAAAAGCTAAGGCCAAAGATAAGATGACCATCTCTAATCCCCATTGAATCGAGAATTCGGTGGGATTAACGACCTTAACCAAATGCGCTTATTGGGAGGCAACCCAAGTAGGTACGTTTTTATTTGCTTTATTTATTTGTTTTATTGTATCATATCTTCCTTTGAACCCAAGGCATGTTTTAGTTCTCTTTGCTATGAGGACATAGCATGTTCTGATTTTGGAGGTAGATATCTATCCGATTTTGTTGGTTTATAAGAGAGTGTATATAGTGTCACTCTAAAAAAAAATAGAAAAATTTAAAAATATTGTTCTTTTCGTATTTTGGGTTGTTGGCAAGAGTCCATGATGATTTGAGAGTGCTTTAATTTTAAAAATCTTGAGTGTTATTGTCAATATGGGGTTATAATTGTATTGAAACATGTAAAGTATGATTACTCCACCTTTCACTTCCATGCTATTTTTCTTGATCACTGTTATCAATTTAGGAGACCTTTATAAGATTACTTTGGCATTCTCGGAGTCCCTAGAACATGTTTGCATGACTGTCAATAACGCATCAATTAGGCTATTTGGGAAGTGATATTTAGCTATTTTCTTTGAACCCAATTTGTGAGCCTTTAACTTTCTAGTCACTTATAAAAAATTCCGCTAGAATCCCTTTTTGATCTTTAAAAAGAATCGAACCTCTCACAAAGTGAGAGGTTATCTTAGACCACCATTCGCCTTCTTTTTGTACTCTCATTATCCTACCCTTTTAACTTATACACTATTTTCTCACATTTTCAAGAAAGTGAAACTAGGAAATAAATGGGAATTGTGGTTGATGTTTGGAAAATCAAGGGTAAAAAGTGGTCATCAAAAGAAAAAAAAAAGGTTAGGAATTGTATTAAAAAGAGGGGCTTGAGCAAAATATTGAATGCACATTATTCGTGATATATATGTGCAAATTCTAAAAAAAAAAACTGAAAAGAAAGCATTGCCCTCTCTTATGTTGAAGTGGAAAGTGATCAAAAAGAAAGAAAGGTGATCAACCCCAAGTGTGAAGTATGAAAAACTATAAATTTGGGGGTTGAATCAATGGGTTGGCATGGACCGGAGAGATTAATTCAAAGTAAGGGTGTATGCTGAAGAATCTCTAGTTTCACTACTTGACTTCGTATGTCCTTACCTTCGTTTGGAACCGTGAACCTAGCTCGCGATTTTCGCGATACATTACAAGCTTTAAACCCATATTTGATCCCTAAAGAGTAACCGGGCTGACAGTTTTGTTAAACATGCATATGAGTGGCCTTGTGTAGAAATTTATCTTATCATTATTGATTTAGAGTATGAGACAAGCGACCCTATAAAATATCTTATTATGGTAACATTGATCTCTCATATTTCATTCATATTATCATTATGTGGTGGAGCATCGTAAGTTAGATGCATCGTGTAAATATAATCTCATGTTCATAATAATGCTTATAGATTATGTGTGTTGTGAAGAATCTGAGACTCGTTGTGCCAACAACTTACTATATGAATTTATCAATCCAAAAATATTTATTTGTTTTAATTAGTTAGTTAATTTTTATTTTGTTTTAGTTTTGTTTTACTCGAGGACTAGTAAAAGATAAGTTTTGGGGTATTTGATGGATGTGATTTTACCCATCCAAAAGATATGTTTCCAAGCTTATTTTCTGTTCAAATCTTGGGAATTTATTGTGTTTTGTTAGTGTTTTGAAAGTTCAGGGGCTAAATGCAAAATATTTAAAAAGGAGGGACCAAAGTGCAAAAGAGGAAAGTCTAGGGACCAAAGTGCAAAACTAAGAAGTTGGAAAGGCACGGCTTGTGCCTTGGAGAACGACTTGGGCTAATTGGCACGACTTGTGCTGAAAGGAACGAATCGTGCCCATGTGTTAGTTTGACGTAATTTTATTACTTGGACAATTGGAACGACTCGTGCTACGCGTGCAAATTGATGATGTCACCAGCCGCCTTTTGCAGATTTATTTTTTTTAAACCTTTTTATTTTTTTATTTTCTTTTTCTTTTCCTTTTAGTATTAGGTTATTGGGGTAGAGTATAAATACTTTCTTTGAGAACATTATTAGGATTCACTTTTTACTTTTCTTTTGAAGATTTCAAGCTCTAGCAAGAATTGAAGCTTTTTATTATCAAGATTCCAGATTTTATTATTTTAATTTAATATTTGTGATTTATATCATGAATGTGCTTGGCTAATTTCTTTGTTCATGAATTGAGTATAAACGGTGTCAAAGTTTTATGCTAAAAACCTAATTTCAATTTTAATTAATTTCTTGTTCTTCATAATATTTAGGGTTCTTATTAGGTCATTAACGTGAGTAATAATTACTGGATCAAACTTTGTGGATTAGATTTAATCGGTTAAGTAACTGTATCGAGAAGATCTAGGTTCGTGTATTCCTTGGATTTTAATGCAATCTTAAATAATTAAGTGACGTAATTGAAAATTGAGATTAGAAGAGTTGCAAATCGCACACCAAACCGTCTCAACCCTTGAGTTAGTGAATGAACACTTGAATTTGATTGAATACCATCTTTTATCAATAACATATTACTGCGACACAGTGAAATCTCAATCCGTGAATTCTTTTTAATCTGGTAAATCCCTTCAATTACTTGTTTATTTTTGTTACTTGCTCATTTAAATTATTGTCCTTAGTTGTGAAGTAAATTCAAATCATAACCTAGCATTGGCTTAATAAGCTCGTTCTCAATCAAGTCTCTGTGGATTCGACCCTTTGTGACGACCCCGATAATAGGCACTATTTAATTACTTGTTAAACACGTGGGGTTCGGGTCGTAGTATTTCATTTTGTGCATTTTATGACTTTATTTGATTTTATGTGACTATTTATATGTTTGCTTGAATTTAGTAAGTTAGAATTGGCATTAACTAATTTATGTGAAAATGGGAGGAAAATGAATTAAAAATAATGTTTTAGGGCCTAAATGGAATAAACTCTAAAGTGGATAATGATTTTATAATAATTAGAATTTTTAATAAAATCTTATTTGTAGTAATGTGCTTAGTTACCAAGTTTAATAAGTAAGATTATTATTAGTTGAGTCATTATTTGGTAAGGAGTTTCTTTGTAAATAATGGTCATTATCCATAGAAAATTTAAAAAGAAAAACCTCATTTTGAGAAAGAGGACATCAGTACTCCTTCCTCCCTAAGTCATCCATGGAGAGAAAAACACCAAACCCTAACCTCACCTTCTAAGAATTCTCTAGTCTTCATTTCTTCTCTTGTTTTTTTCAAAATCAAGGGCGGATTCTTGATCGTGGTGGCAAGGAGATCATTTAGAGCTACTCGAAAGAATTATTTAATTTTTCATCATTCAAGTAAGTTATTATGAATTCTCTTCAAAACCTTGTTAAATCATTGATATGGTTGTTATAGATGTTTGTAACCATGTTTTATAAAAAGGAAAACACTTTTGAAGTGGAAAGAATGGGTTTTGAACTTGGGAAATTGAATTCCATGAAATGGGTGTTGTGATAGTAAGTAAATGGGTTGTTAGCCGTATTTAGTGTTCATGATTTAGAAGTAAATCATTGCATGGAAGTTGTGGTACAAAGTTGTTACCAATATGGTGTTTAAGGGTATTGAATTAAGTGAGATGGTGTATGAAATGGTTGGGTTTGGTATTGGTTATGTATTGGTACTGAATTGAACAACCTAAAACAGAGTAAATTGGGTTTGGGGTCAATTTGGTATGAATTCTGGTGTTGTATCAAAGCGCTCGATTTACGGGACGGGGAGCACGAGTCGTGCCCCTGAGCACGACTGGGGAACGAGTCGTCCCCTGAGAATTGAACTAAGTCGTGCCTTTTGGGGACGCCAGGATCAGTGAGGGGTGTAAAGGGGCACGAGTCGTGCCCTGGGGCACGAGTCGTGCCCTCCCCTGCAGGAACTGAAGCTATTTCCAAGGCATGGAAACCTAATCAAGCGAGAACAAAATTGATCACTCTTTAACTTAGGTTAAAGTAGAACCTTTTAGCTACACAATGATACTTTAGTTGATCAAAATGGAATAGTAGAAGTACTTGTAATATTGTCGTGAACTTGCTTGTAACCTTGATGTATTCATTAACCAAAGTAGTTTCAACTTGGTAATTGGGACGTGAACCTTTATACAAGTTATATATTATAGCATATTGGATATGTAGGAATGGTTTGTTATACTTTCCTACTTCATTCGAGTTCATATGCATTGGCATTATTGTACATAGTGCATGAAATAAATGTTGCACTCTAGTATGGATTGAACATGAGTATTGTTGTACCATGTGGTTATACTTTCATCCCTTTTGTGTGGATTTCATTTCAAGTAACTTATATGTGCTTGAATTGTGGTTAATCAGCTGATGTTTAGGGGTATAACGGAATACGATCAATTATGGAAAGTGTGACCTAATGTGATCGGATTACGTTATACCTGTGACTGTCCCCGTCTGTGGCCACAGATTGGGGTTATAGCATCTGTATTGAGCCAAAAGCCTTACAGAGTTGCTACTATCTTATATGGTTCCCTGAAAAATGGGTCTTATAAGATGTGAATATGCCTAAGCAATTCACAAGAGAGGAGTTATTATAATAGCTCTCTCCGTTATATGTTATTGGTTGAGATGTATTGATATCCTCCAATTGATACGACTTATTGGTCAGACGGGAAAGGTAAACCAAGGTAACGGAATGTGTTTACGGCTTTTCCAATGTGATTATATGCACCTTATATGTGTTGCATTTACTTGGCATATTGATGCATGCATAATAACTTATTGAGATTTATTCTCACCCTTCTCCCTTTAATGTTTTAGATCGGACTGAGACAGGCGGACCAGGCCAGTGAGTTCGGGGCGGAGTTTGTGCTAGTATTTTGGGTTGTCGGGTATGTATGTGGTTAGATGGTTGTCTTTTGGTTAATACTCCTATGTTGGAGTTTGTTCATAAAACATGTTATATAAAGTTGTAATTATAACTTAAACTTTTGTAAATATGGTAACCAAGTTTGTAGTTGTTTAAAGTAGAGGTAGATGGACTTTGGTGAAAGTTTGTAAATAAGTTTTTGAAGTTTGTTAAGAGTTTAACTTCCTTTTCCTCCACGTGGAGATGCCCCAAGTTAACTTTTGGGATTTTTAAGTGGAAGATAATTATTTTCAAGTCAAGTGCAATTATTTTCAAAAATTTACAGGTGGTCAAAAATTTACAGGTGGTTTTTAATTGTTTTGGACTCTCCGGGTTGGGGAGCCCACAGTTGGTATCAGAGCCTCGTCTAGAGGTCAAGGGTAGATGTCTAGTTTAAGGGGGAGTGTGTGATAACTGACGCCGAGTGTTTGATGCAGGTGTTAGTTATTATGGCGGGAAATGAAGATGATCAACATAGAGCTCAAGGAAATGTTGGTAATGAAGGGGGTAATGGTAATCCGAACATCGAGATGATGGACATGTTTAGAACTTTCTTACAGAATATGGCCAATCAGGGTAGAGCCCAACAACAGCCCGAAGGGAGGCAAGGGCACGGACTTGAGAAGTTTGTGAAGATGAATCCTCCTAGTTTCAATGGTGATCCTGATCCGGTGAAGGCGGAAAGGTGGTTAGAATCAATGAACAAGATCTTTGCGGCAATGGAGAGCCCGGACGAAGAAAAGGTTAGATGTGCGGTATTCAAGCTAGAAGGAGCGGCAGAGCATTGGTGGAATATTGTTCAGGATAGTTGGGATAGAGATCATACACCGAGAACATGGGAGAATTTCACTCGTAAGTTTCGAGACCACTTTATTCCAATGGTGACTAGAGATCGGAAGGAGGTTGAATTCCTTAGATTGGAGCAAGGGACTTTGACGGTAGCGCAGTACTCAGCCAAATTCACGGAGTTGGCTCGTTATTGTCCTCATTTGGTACCGGATGAAGAAAGAAGGGTATATAGGTTCGTGAAGGGATTAAGGTTGGAGTTCCGTAAACAATTATTGACACATGATTTCAATGATTTCCAAGCAGCGGTGAATCGAGCATATAGAATAGAGAATGATATTGAAGAACACAAAGGAAAGTCGGAAGGAGGAAGTGGAAGCAAACAACGGTTCCAAGGGAAAAGCTCGGGGCAGAATAGAGGACCATCAAGATTTCCAAATCCGGGAGTAGCAAGAGGCGGAGTTGTGGTAACTCCGGTGGGTCGTACTCCTTCAAGACAGTCCGGGACGATTTGTGGTTTTTGTAAGAAGCCGGGTCATTCAGAAGAGAGATGCTAGAGCAAATTGGGGAAATGTCTAGAATGTGGGGGAGACGGTCACTTTAGAAGAAATTGTCCCAAGTTGAGAGGGCAAGCTTCGGGTAGTGGTCAAGGTGGACCCCGAGGTGGAGTTAAAAGAGATAACGAAGGAAAGCCTAAGGATAAAGTTCAAGGTCGTGTATTTGCCTTAGGAAGAGGAGAGGTTGACCCGAACGCTGTCATTAGAGGTATTATTCCTGTCTCAGGAGTTAAGGCCCGCGTCCTTATAGATCCCGGGTCTTCCCATTCGTTTGTTGCGTCTCATTTTGCATTTGCATTGCACAAATTACCTGATATTATGCCTTATGTGCTTGAGGTATCAACTCCTATGGGAGAGTGCCTCACTTCTTCTGTGATATACAATGGTTGTGATGTGGTTATTTGTGGGCACGTGTTGCCAGCGGATTTAGTAGAGTTACCAATCCGGGATTTTGATGTTATACTTGGTATGGATTGGTTGAGTCGTTACCATACCATGGTTGATTGTCGTAGGAAGAAGGTCTTATTTGATATCCCTGATATGCCTTCTTTTGTGTTTGATGCCGACAAGTCTTTGTTTGGTATTCATGTTATTTCTGCAATAAAGGCTAGAAAATTGCTTTCAAAAGGGTGTGCGGGGTATCTAGCTTACGTGGTAGATTCCAATAAGAAGTCCCCTGAGTTAAAGGATGTTTCCGTAGTAAATGAATATGGTGATGTATTTTCTACCGAGTACTCTATGCCTCCTGATCGTGAGGTAGAGTTTTGCATTGATTTAGTGCCCGGTACCACACCTATTTCTAAGGCGCCTTATAGAATGGCTCCTGCTGAATTAAAAGAGTTGAAGACTCAGTTGCAAGAGTTGTTAGATAGGGGATTTATCTGCCCTAGTGTGTCACCGTGGGGGGCTCCTGTTTTATTTGTCCGTAAGAAGGATGGTACTCTGAGATTGTGTATTGATTACCGTCTTTTGAATCAAGCCACTATAAAGAATAAGTATCCTCTTCCACATATTGATGATCTGTTCGATCAGCTCCAAGGTTCCGTTATTTACTCAAAGCTTGATTTGAGAAGCGGATACCATCAGTTGAAGATTCGACCTGATGATATTTCCAAGACAGCTTTCAGAACTAGATATGGTCATTATGAGTTTATGGTTATGCCTTTTGGGTTGACTAACGCTCCGGCCGTATTTATGGATATGATGAACCGTATCTTCAAGCCATATCTTGATAGCTTTGTCGTGGTGTTCATTGATGATATTCTTGTCTATTCTAAGTCCCGGGAGGAACATGAGACTCATTTGAGGATTGTTCTTTCTCTTCTCCGTGAAAAGCAATTATTCGCCAAGTTTAGTAAGTGTGAATTCTGGCTCGAGCAGATATCTTTCTTGGGGCATGTTGTTTCTAGCTCGGGAATTTCTGTTGATCCTTCCAAGATTGAAGCCGTTGTCAGTTGGAAGCAACCTTCAACGGTGACTGAAGTACGAAGTTTTCTTGGGTTAGCGGGGTACTACCAAAGATTCATTGAGGGGTTCTCTCGAATTGCAACTCCGTTAACTAGGTTGACTCGGAAGGATGTACCGTTTGTGTGGGATGCCAAGTGTGAAGCTAGCTTTGAAGAGTTGAAGAAAAGGTTGACGTCAGCTCCTGTTCTTACACTTCCAGATGGTTCCGAGAATTTTGTGATATTTAGTGATGCCTCGAAGGAGGGCTTGGGATGTGTGTTGATGCAAAGTGGGAAAGTGGTTGCTTATGCCTCTCGGAAGTTGTCACCAGCTGAGCAGAACTATCCTACTCATGACATGGAGTTAGCTGCGATTATTTTTGCGTTGCATAAATGGAAGCATTATTTGTACGGAGCGAGATTTGAGATTTTCACGGATCACAAGAGTTTGAAATATTTATTTACACAAAAGGAGTTGAATAATATACAACGAAGATGGCTAGAGTTTTTGAAGGACTTCGATTGCGTGATTTCATATCATCCGGGGAAGGCGAATGTTGTGGCGGATGCTATTAGCCGGAAGGCTTATTTATCAACTTTGAGTTCTCGGGAGTCAAGGCATGAATTACTTTTTGCTAATGTCCGAGCCGTTCCAACTTTATATGGAGATTTGATGGAAGCTCAATCACTTGATCCGGAGTTGAAGAAAATATTGGGACAAGTTCAAGATGGTAAAACCGGGGATTTTTCTTTAAATAGAGATGGGATCCTTACTTTTCGAGGCCGTATTTGTGTTCCTTCATCACCGGAGATCAAGAGAAGGGTTCTAGAAGATGGTCATAAGTCCAATTTCGCCGTTCATCCGGGTAGCACGAAGATGTATCAAGACTTGAAGCGAGGATATTGGTGGAATGGGATGAAAAGAGAAATAGCGGAGTTTGTATCTAAGTGTCTAACTTGTCAACAAGTAAAAGCGGAACATCAAAGACCGGCGGGATTACTTCAACCATTAGAGATTCCGGAGTGGAAATGGGAAGGGATTTCAATGGACTTCGTGACAGGTTTGCCTCTTACCGTGAAGAAGATGGACGCCATTTGGGTTATAGTGGATCGATTGACGAAATCGGCTCACTTTCTTCCCGTATCAACTAAATTTTCGATGGAGAGACTAGCTCAGTTATACATGAAGGAAATTGTTAGACTCCACGGGGTTCCAGTTAGTATCGAGTCAGATAGAGACCCGAGGTTTACTTCTAGATTCTGGAGGGCTTTGCACGAAGCTTTGGGTTCCAAGCTATGTTTCAGCACGGCGTTTCATCCTCAGACAGATGGGCAGTCGGAGCGCACTATTCAGATTCTAGAGGATATGCTTAGAGCGTGTGTGATGGATTTTCAGTTATCTTGGGAAGATCATCTACCTTTAGTGGAGTTTGCTTACAATAACAGTTATCAATCTAGTATCGAGATGGCTCCTTACGAAGCGTTGTATGGTAGAAGATGTCGATCTCCTATATGTTGGGATGAAGTGGGTGAGGCGAGACTTTGGGGTCCGGATCTAGTTCGGGATTCAACGGAGAAAATTAAAGTGATTCGAGATAGGTTGAAGACGGCTCAGAGTAGAGAGAGGCGTAAAAGCTACGCCGACAACCGAAGACGGGATTTATCCTTCCAAGTTGGTGACATGGTTTTCTTGAAGATTTCTCCGAGGACCGGGATCAAAAGATTTGGGAACAAAGGGAAGTTAGCTCCAAGATTTGTGGGACCATTTGAGATTGTGGAAAAGATAGGGGAACTAGCTTATCGGTTGGCATTACCTCCATCTTTATCTTCACTTCACGATGTCTTTCATGTGTCTATGCTTAGGAAGTATTGTCACGATCCTTCTCATATCTTGAGTTCACCCCCCCCCCGAAGAGATTCAAGCCGACATGTCTTATGTAGAAGAGCCTTTGAGAATTCTAGAATTCCAAGTGAAAGAACTGAGAACTAAGAGCATTCCGGTAGTGAAGGTGCTTTGGAGAAATCATTCGATTGAAGAGGCTACGTGGGAGTTAGAATCGGAGATGAGGGAGAAGTATCCTTCTCTATTTGAGAGTTCAAGTAAGTTTACTTAAAAATTCGGGGCGAATTTTCTTTAAGGGGAGTGAGTGTGACGACCTAGATAATAGGCACTATTTAATTACTTGTTAAACACGTGGGGTTCGGGTCGTAGTATTTCATTTTGTGCATTTTATGACTTTATTTGATTTTATGTGACTATTTATATGTTTGCTTGAATTTAGTAAGTTAGAATTGGCATTAACTAATTTATGTGAAAATGGGAGGAAAATGAATTAAAAATAATGTTTTAGGGCCTAAATGGAATAAACTCTAAAGTGGATAATGATTTTATAATAATTAGAATTTTTAATAAAATCTTATTTGTAGTAATGTTCTTAGTTACCAAGTTTAATAAGTAAGATTATTATTAGTTGAGTCATTATTTGGTAAGGAGTTTCTTTGTAAATAATGGTCATTATCCATAGAAAATTTAAAAAGAAAAACCTCATTTTGAGAAAGAGGACATCAGTACTCCTTCCTCCCTAAGTCATCCATGGAGAGAAAAACACCAAACCCTAACCTCACCTTCTAAGAATTCTCTAGTCTTCATTTCTTCTCTGTTTTCAAAATCAAGGGCGGATTCTTGATCGTGGTGGCAAGGAGATCATTTAGAGCTACTCAAAGAATTATTTTATTTTTCATCATTCAAGTAAGTTATTATGGATTCTCTTCAAAACCTTGTTAACTCATTGATATGGTTGTTATAGATGTTTGTAAAGATGTTTTATAAAAAGGAAAACACTTTTGAAGTGGAAAGAATGGGTTTTGAACTTGGGAAATTGAATTCCATGAAATGGGTGTTGTGATAGTAAGTAAATGGGTTGTTAGCCATATTTAGTGTTCATGATTTAGAAGTAAATCATTGCATGGAAGTTGTGGTACAAAGTTGTTACCAATATGGTGTTTAAGGGTATTGAATTAAGTGAGATGGTGTATGAAATGGTTGGGTTTGGTATTGGTTATGTATTGGTACTGAATTGAACAACCTAAAACAGAGTAAATTGGGTTTGGGGTCAATTTGGTATAAATTACAGTGTTGTATCAAACCGCTCGATTTACGGACAGGGAGCACGAGTCGTGCCCCTGAGCACGACTGGGGAACGAGTCGTCCCCTGAGAATTGCACTAAGTCGTGCCTTGTGGGGACGCCAGGATCAGTGAGTCGTGCCCCTGAGCACGACTGGGGAACGAGTCGTCCCCTGAGAATTGCACTAAGTCGTGCCTTGTGGAAACCTAATCAAGCGAGAACAAAATTGATCACTCTTTAACTTAGGTTAAAGTAGAACCTTTTAGCTACACAATGATACTTTAGTTGATCAAAATGGAATAGTAGAAGTACTTGTAATATTGTCGTGAACTTGCTTGTAACCTTGATGTATTCATTAACCAAAGTAGTTTCAACTTGGTAATTGGGACGTGAACCTTTATACAAGTTATATATTATAGCATATTGGATATGTAGGAATGGTTTGTTATACTTTCCTACTTCATTCGAGTTCATATGCATTTGCATTATTGTACATAGTGCATGAAATAAATGTTGCACTCTAGTATGGATTGAACATGAGTATTGTTGTACCATGTGGTTATACTTTCATCCCTTTTGTGTGGATTTCATTTCAAGTAACTTATATGTGCTTGAATTGTGGTTAATCAGCTGATGTTTAGGGGTATAACGGAATACGATCAATTATGGAAAGTGTGACCTAATGTGATCGGATTACGTTATACCTGTGATTGTCCGTCTGTGGCCACAGATTGGGGTTATAGCATCTGTATTGAGCCAAAAGCCTTACAGAGTTGCTACTATCTTATATGGTTCCCTGAAAAATGGGTCTTATAAGATGTGAATATGCCTAAGCAGTTCACAAGAGAGGAGTTATTATAATAGCTCTCTCCGTTATATGTTATTGGTTGAGATGTATTGATATCCTCCAATTGATACGACTTATTGGTCAGACGGGAAAGGTAAACCAAGGTAACGGAATGTGTTTACGGCTTTTCCAATGTGATTATATGCACCTTATATGTGTTGCATTTACTTGGCATATTGATGCATGCATAATAACTTATTGAGATTTATTCTCACCCTTCTCCCTTTAATGTTTTAGATCGGACTGAGACAGGCGGACCAGGCCAGTGAGTTCGGGGCGGAGTTTGTGCTAGTATTTTGGGTTGTCGGGTATGTATGTGGTTAGATGGTTGTCTTTTGGTTAATACTCCTATGTTGGAGTTTGTTCATAAAACATGTTATATAAAGTTGTAATTATAACTTAAACTTTTGTAAATATGGTAACCAAGTTTGTAGTTGTTTAAAGTAGAGGTAGATGGACTTTGGTGAAAGTTTGTAAATAAGTTTTTGAAGTTTGTTAAGAGTTTAACTTCCTTTTCCTCCACGTGGAGATGCCCCAAGTTAACTTTTGGGATTTTTAAGTGGAAGTTAGTTATTTTCAAGTCAAGTGCAATTATTTTCAAAAATTTACAGGTGGTCAAAAATTTACAGGTGGTTTTTAATTGTTTTGGACTCTCCGGGTTGGGGAGCCCACACCCTTGCTGGTGCATCTACTACAACGGTAGCTTGTACGCTTGCGAGGAATTTTAATTGAGAAAAAATATTCATCATTATCAGAGCTAGTTTTGATCCTGAAACCCTCTATAATTTGATTAAAATTAAAATAAAATATGGTCATATATTTTCGTGTTGATCAACTGGTTAGTACATGTCATATGAAATTAGTCTGATGGTGTATTCGCGACATAAAATATGCACGAAAAGCGCGTTGATATAGACAACCTTAAATGAGATTAACTTTAATCCACTCTAAAAACGTGATTAGTGGTAACCCACTCTAAAAACGTAATTAGTGGTATTACATTCCAAAAACGTGAATTAGTGTTAGCCCACTCTAAAACGTGAATTAATGGTAGCCCACTCTAAAAACGTGAATTAGTGGTAGTCCTTTTTAAAAACGATGATCGAGTGTCGTTCACTGTAAAAACAATGATTAATTGTCGTTCACTCTATAAAAATGATGATTAAGTGTCGTTCACTTTAAAAATGAAGACTGAATAAAAATAAGACATATGCGGGTGTAAGTACCCCAATCTGGATCACCCCCTTTCAAACACACGGGAAACACCGCAGACTCATCCACGCAGTCTCAGAGACCTCTCTCACTCAAAACCCTCTCAAAACCCTCTCAAAACCCTCTCAAACCCCCAACCAAACCAAGGGAGGAGCCTTCGGGATAAAAAGGGACAAAAAGGACCTTTTGGGAATTTTCAGAAATCGGAAAAGCAATTAAGGTCCGTACGGACCTTTTGTTTCAATGATTACTAAATCCCCTTAAAGTCCACAATATTCCCTCAAATCCAGGGAAAATGATTACTTCCTGCAGAGTTGGTCCGTGCGGACCTCTTTGCATGCAAGATGGTCCGTACGGACCTTATTGCTCGAGGAACACCATCATTCAGAATATTCTCCATCATTGCGATTCCCTCAAATCGAGGAAATCCAAAATTACGGATAACCAAGAAGGTCCGTACGGACCTCTTTGCTCCGAAATTTTTACTATAAATAGAGGGCTCCCCCTCCTCATTTTCACACACCTCCCTCTTCTCTCTTCCTCCCTTAGCCTTGGCTCCCCTCTAAGTCCTCTCGAGGCACTCCGGCCCCTTTCGGATCCTTGAGGCCTTAGAGCTCCCTTGTGGTGCTCCGAAGCCTCCCGAGCGCTCCCGAGATGCTCCCGCGCTGCCCCGAGGCACTCTCGAGGTACTACGAGGCCCCTCGTGGTACTCCGAGGCCTTGCACAGGTCTTTCCACGGTGTCCGGCTCTTTCAGGAGTCAAACCGGCGATCCCAAACCACGCCGAAACTACGCCCAGAGTGACTCCTTCCACCACAACGCACGCCGAACCTGCGCCCGAGTGATCCCGACGATCCCCACGCACGCCGAACCTCTCGCCCGAACGCAGCCACGCAACCTCAACTCACGCCGAAACTCGTCCGCAGACAACCGGCATCTCCCGAAGCAATCCCGATCCGCACCGGACGCTACTCCGACCTCACACACTACTCCCCGGCGGAAGACGGAGACACGAACCAACATTGGTAAGGCTTCCTTCCATTACTATTTCAATACATTTCCATACATAGCATACAATGTAGACATCCGTCTGACATGCATTTTTAAGAAGCACACACACACACACACACAACATTTAAAGGATATTAGGGGTATCCGAAAGACTCGTTTTACGAGGCTACTCGGGTGAGCTCTAATATTCTAATATTCTCTTCTAGGGAGTCATCGACCTCAGAACTCAAAATCTCATCACACAAAAACGGTTTAAAATTATCTTTAAGCCGATGCCCTTTTTCAATGTTTTGGGCTTAATAAAACGGCGTGGCGACTCTACAAATGCGAAAACAAACGGCGAGACACCTCCAACGCGAAAGATGCCGGATGCAGGGGCCGCGAGGCCTTTTTCTCGGATCAGGGCTATTTCGGTTAGCGACTTCTTTGGGGAAATTTTGTTTTAAAAACTTTTAAACAAAACAAAAGATTTTTAAAAACGATGATGAGGGTCAAACTTTCATTTTACCCCTTCCTTTAAGCATTTGTGTGTGTGCACGTGCTTCGTTTTTATTTTACAAAAAAATAAAAATACAAAAAAATGCATCAATATACATCCGTGCATACATTTAAAATTCTTCAAAAACTTCTATTTTACTCGGAAAAAGAATTTTAGAGACCGCACACTACGCGCACTTCTTGCCTCGGTTACACCGCACTCTACTCACCTTCTTGCCTCGGTTACACCGCACACTACGCATTCTTTGCCTCGGATACACCGCACACTACAACCCTTAACCCGGAGTGGTCTCGGTTGCGATCCGTTTGGTCTTCCTAGGCCTCTTGGGCGCGCACGGGATCATTCCAAACATCCCATCCTAGCCAAGCGTCAACCACGCACGTTTGAGTCTTGGAGTCACACTCTGTCCGGACTCGGTTGGTTTTTACCCGGTCCGTGTCATACGGCTGGATACATATACCATGCCGGCCATTTTACGAGTCAAGGCTCGGAACTCAAGATCCCTTGCGCAAGCAAAGCGATGAAAAGGTCATGCTAAAATCTTGACACGATCTTGATTTCCGAAGCTACACCCAGACGATGTTCCGTCCGGATATACATCCATGCTTGCGTGACACCATGTCATCACGCCTTTGATACGTCGGCCATGACGATATGACCCGGCCAACGCCTAACGTCACAGATCCCTTGCGCAAGCAAGGGCAAAGAGAGGTCATGCCGAACTCTTGACACGATCTTGACTCGGTGGCCGGCTCGGTTCACTATTCACATGGCTAACGCATCAAAACGAACATGACAGCTCGGTCCTTAGGTTCGATTTTTCTTTAGGCGGTGGAAACCGCTTGCACTATAGGACCCTCGCACAGATTTATCCACCTGGGATGTCGAAATACGGGTGCAAAACGAGGGGCTTATAGCCGCACGAGATGGTCTCCAGCGACCCGGGATCTAGCATAGTTGCGAAAAAGAAGAGCAATCTTTTCCAACCTACCTAGGATTACGAGAAAACACGTTTTAAGTAAATTAAAACAACAAAAAAAATCAAAAATAAAAGAAACGGAAA
The DNA here is from genome assembly GCA_022495995.1 of Adenophora triphylla var. japonica. Lineage (NCBI taxonomy): Eukaryota > Viridiplantae > Streptophyta > Magnoliopsida > Asterales > Campanulaceae > Adenophora > Adenophora triphylla. The sequence goes on along the minus strand of JAFEMH010000128.1, from coordinate 756,604 downwards.
CCGCATGCCACGTGAGCTTTCCCCTTTTATCCCATAAGGCCATTCCCGTGTCTAAACCTTGCCCGTCACCCTCCGGCTAACGAGAGAGTGGTCGAGAGTACCGGGAACCCGTCTCCGGTGTCAACAGCAAGGTCCTACCCACCCTCTGTCACCGGGACGATCCGTCAATTCCCATGGCCAAGTCGGTGGATAACAACGATGAGAATGGGACCTTACCCCAAGAAATTTCCCAACATTGGAAGAAGTTTGGCAGGTCCTCATGGCTATTGAGAAAGCGTCAAGGTGAGCAACAAGCCTGGATCGAAGGTGCCATGCACCACTTCGGAACCTTAGCTACCCAACTACACGGGGCTTCCCAGCCATGGCTTGCTCCTCTGACCTCTAACATCTCTCATTGTCTCCCGAGAAGTCAACCTGTTACCCTCGTACGAGCCATGCAGATTATGACGTAAGGCCACAAGACCTTCGAGAGGAAAGCTTGCCCATCCGGCCTCACGAGGTCCCGGTACCACCGCCGAACAACGAACACATACGGTGGGACGTCTGCGATTGCGGTGCTTGTCCGGAAATGGAATTCCGGGATGCGATGAACGAGGGCCGTCCTCGACGAAAGAAGAAGCTATCTTCTCGACAAAAACTGAAAAAGAGGTATGAATGCTTTGGTGATCCCACGGTCGGAACCCTTGGAGAACCCTCGGGAAAGTTTGACTACTATGTCATCTACTCCGGCAAATCTCCCCGGCCTAGTTACGCACGGGGCCACGGCAATGTTTGCTCCATGATCAGTGGGACGAGCTTCGCACCGCCACCGAAGGCCCGAAGGTCCGGATAATCCAACCCCTGTCTTGGGAAGATCTCAAAGCCACTATTGATGCTTCGGTAAAAGCCATGACGGTGAACAATTGAAATGCGCGATGCGGCCTTACGCCAATCAGGCTCCTCCCACTCCCGAAACGGGAGAGACAAGCAAAGCCATAAGTCCAGAGGTGAATGTTCGACACGTTCCGGTCAAATCCCAGTGAATCCTCCACGGACGGACAAAAGGCCAGCCATACAGAGCCACGAATTGAAAAGGGGCCCTACGCCAAAGAAGGCTGAAACCTTGGACCCAAGGTTGAAGATCCTGTCTTGACACGGCTCAAGCGCACTCGAGGCTAACATCTCACTCTGGTCCTTACTCACTTCATCTTACCCGCACAAGCTCAAGTTGGAAGAAAGCCTGGCCCGGAGACTATGGTTCCCATCACGGTGACACACGATGAAGCGGTTCGGATGATTGGCAACGTCAATTACGGCAATATCATCACCTTCACGAGCTCGATCTTCCAAAATTTGGGGACCACAACGAGCCTCTCTACATAACAGTTCAATTGGACGAGCGCCGTCTCCCTCGGGTGTTGGTAGATGGGGATCATCCATGAACGTCCTTCCGGCCAAAATGATGGATTTGCTAGGGATCAAAGCAAGCGATCTAAAACCCTCGACTCGAGGCAATCAAGGCATACGACTCAACATCCCGCCCAGTCTTGGGAATAGCCACCTTGAACTTGTGGTTTGGAAAACAAATGGTCCCAGCAGATTTCCAAGTCATCGACATCCCAATCACATTCACTTGCCATTTTGGGACGCCCTTGGCTACACGGATCAATGGGGTGGCATCCACTCTTCATCGGTGCGTAAAGTTCGTCCAAGGAACGGATCTTACCATCATCTACGGTGATAGCATAGTCAGCGAAAGGACCGAAACAAACGGCGTCCCGGTCTTAGAAATCAAACCCGACGATGATGGCATGATGCTAACGGGGTTCACCATCGAGCCCAGGCCCAAGTGTGCCACATAGACTGCCTTTGATTTGGGACAAGATCCCTCCCCGATGAAAATGATGAAGCACATGAACTACATCCGGGGCTCGGTTTGGGAAGCGCCGTCGGGGCACTCAACGGATCATCAATATCAAAGAAACGAGAATACCTGCACGGCTCGGGATACTCTCCTACTCCCGAACACATTGCGGAGGACAAGCGAGATGCGCGAAACGCTCCACGAGATAACAAAAGAGGCTTGCACGCAATCTCCGATCTTCGTCCTTACAGCTTCGACATGACCAAGTACTTCACAAGGAAGGCCGGCAACTTGGAAGAAGATCCGAAAAGGGAACAGAGTTAATCGGCGCCAAACAAGGCGGCCGACAACCATGGACAAGCTCCAGCAGAACACGGCAAGATTCGAGGCCTCAAGCCAAATCCTGTCCAGAAAGAGCATTCCTCGACACACCGCCCTGCGGGATCATGACCACCGCTATTCACGGCGAATTTTGGTTCAAGAAAACCCCTCTTTGGCGGAAGAATTCGAAAAACTCTCTGTCAACACTCACGCCTTCAACAAGCGGGACAGTGCATTCGAGCTAGTAATGCCCAAGACAAAAGCAAGAGACTCCGCGAGACGATGCTTGGGACGAACCATTGCTACACCTGCTCTTCAAAGAAGAAATCGAGATGCCGGATCTAATCGATTTTGTTTCGATAACTCTGTGATAGCAATGATCGGGAACGGTGACATAAAGCCTTTCAAGCCCCATCTCCTATCAAGCTCATTGCCACTCAATGGCTGGGCCACCTTCTCAGGACCTACTTTGCCCGGCCAAAAGGACATGATCGAACAACTTGGTCGACCCCTCGAGTCCTAGAGTCTAGTGTCAAAACTTCATCCCGAGTCCATTAGCTTTGAATTTGAGTCTCTCGAGTCATCGATGGCCTCGCGCCGGAAGATTACGAACTCATTGCCAATAATGTATTCCGTATGCTCTTAATGAATGCTTCGATCTTTCCGAGTATCCTCTCATTGCATCTTTAACAGCCGATAAATTAACTAACACACAAACGAGTTAATAACGATTCACTTGATAAAGAAGCGGACACATTAAATGAACAATACATTAAGCACATCTTTAAGCATGTTGTCAAACGAGAGAAAAACCGGGCCCAAGCTGCCGAGGAGGTTTTAACCAAAGTGAATTTGGGAGCTGGCGAAGAGCCAAAAGAGACGAATCGGAAGTTTCTTCACCGGCACAGAGCAAGACGCATTGGTGTTTGCTCAGAAAGAGTTCGTGGACGTGTTCGCTTGGTCTTACCGAGACATGCCCGGATTAGATCCTAACATTGTAGAGCAGGATCCCCTTGAATCCCGAGGCTAAGCCCATCAAGCAAAAGCTACGCCGAATCAAGCGAGTGGTCTTTACAAGTCAAAGAGGAGATCGAAAAAATGCTTCGCGTCGGCTTCATCGGGGTGATCGAGTACCCCACGTGGCTCTCCAATATCGTCACGGTCACCAAGGCCGATGGAAAAGTACGGCGTTGCGTGGACTTCGAGATCTCAACAAAGCAAGTCCCAAGGACGATTTTCCACTACCCAACATCGACATGTTGGTAGACACTACTGACCAATTTCGAAGTCAAGTCCTTCGTGGACGGTTTTGCCGGCTACAATCAGATCAAGATGGCCGAAGAAGACCAAGAAAAACGGCTTTCACAACCCCCTGGGAACCTCTTGCTACACGGTAATGCCGTTCAGACTCAAGAACGCTGGGGCTACCTACCAACGGGCGGCAACCGCCCTCTTCCACGATATGATCCACAAAGAGATCGAAGTATACGTCGTTGACATGATCATCCACTCAAAGGGATCGGACGGACAACACCTCACGAGACCTGAGAAAATTCTTCAATCGCCTCCGAAAACACTCAATGAGGCTTAACCCCGCCAAATGCACATTTGGGGTTAGCGAGGCAAGGTTTTGGGATACATGGTCACCGAGAGAGGCATCGAGGTGGATCCTCAAAAGATCAAGGCTATCATCGAAATGAGACCACCGCAAACTCGGACGGAGGTGAAAAGCTTCATGGGCCGCCTGCAATATATCGGCCGCTTCGTCAACCAATTGACCTCTATGTGCGAGCCAATCTTCAAGCGATGAAGAAGAATGCCGACATCGAATGGAACTCGAGAATGCCAAGATGCCTTTGAAAAAATAAAAGCATACCTTGTGAGTCCTCCGATTCTCTGTCCTCCCCACGAGGAAAAGCCACTTTGTTGCTTTATACCTAGCTGTGGCCGACACTTTGCGCAGGTTGGAGCATACATGCTCTGTCAAGAAAAGAAGGAGTCGCGGGTCGAAACGCCATCTACTTCGTCGGTGCCGAAAGTTTCAAGGCAGCGACTCAATTACTCGGCCCTCGAGAAAACACTGCGCGGCTCTGGTATGGGTTGTCGGGGAAACTACGGCACTACATGCACGCTGCGGTACTTGGTTTCCAAAATGGACCCGGTCAAGTACCTCTTCGACAAACCATCTCTGTCAATGAGGCTCGCCAAATGGTCTTTCTTCCTAGCGGAATTTGACATCAAGTACGTAAACCAAAAAGTCAATCGGGGACGGGCCATAGGTGAACAACCGGGCGATTTCCCAACCGACGAGGCTCGAGGCCCCGAACCACAATTTTCGGACGAGGGAATCTTCGCAATCGAAGGCGAAAATCGATGGCAAGCTTGTTCTTCGACGGAGCGGCCAACAAAAGGAAACGGCATCGGTATGCTCTTGGTAGATCCCAGGGACGAGCACACCCCAATTGCTATAAAGCTCAATTTCGAGGTAACTTGACAATGCCGCCGAATATGAAGCTGCTTATTTGGACTACAAGCCGCACTCGAGAGGAATGTCCAGAAACTCGAAGTTTATGGGGACTCGGCCTTGATCATCAACCAAGTCTCCAACAAGTGGAAAACCGTAGACCAGGGCTTGCAAAAATACCATGCTGCATAGAGGACCTCATCACACAATTCGAAGAGGTCACGCTTCCATTACTTGCCAAGAGACCGAAACGAGGTTTGCGGATGCCTTAGCCACCTTGGCCTCCCTTGTGGAAATCCACGAAGGAAAAGCAATCAAACCCTTCAAAGTCGGACGAAAGGAAATTCACGCCTCTTGTTGTGAGATCAAACCAGAGCCTAAGCCCGTCAATGAGCCATGGTATAACCAGATCTTCCAATACCTCAAGAACGGGGAAACCACCTTCATGAACAAGGAAGACCCACACACGAAGGGGTCAAAACCAAGAGCATCATGGCCCTAAAACGCCTTGCCTCTCACTTCGTCATCCTCGGGGACATGCTATACAAGAAACGCTACCACGGGCCACTCCTCAGCTGCGTCGGCCCAAGAAGAAGCAAGCAAGTTCATGAACGAAGTCCTGATAATGGGGCTTGCGGTCCCCGCATGAACGCCCGAGAGCCCCGATGCAAATCATTCTCGGGATGGGCTACTATCGGATCTCCATGGAGGCGGGTGCATCCACTTTGTCCGAGGCTGCAGCGACAAGTGCCAGCCGGTTCTCGAACCTCAATCATCTACCTCCCCACGATCTCTCTTGCATGACTACACCTTGGCCCTTTGCCACTTGGGAATTGACGTCATCGGGAAAATCGCTCCGCCCGGGCGGCAACGGTCACGAGTTCATCTTAGTAGCCATCGACTACTTCACCAAATGGGTCGAAGCCAAGTTCCAAGAAGGTCGCGCATTTCCTCAAGGAAAACATCATATGCCGATACGGCATCCCAAATGAGGTCATATCAGACAACGGCTCACACTTCGAAGGGGAATTCGACGGGCTGTGGCTGAATTCAAGATCACCCACGTCACAAATCTTCTCCCTACCGGCCACAAACAAACGGCGCCGTGGAAGCAGCAAACAAAACCCTCGAACGGATCATCCGAAAAATGACCACCCGAGGACGAGATTGGCCCGAGAATTTGCACCTTGCACTTTGGGGCTACCGCGCGTCCGGTCGAACGGCCACGGGAGAAACCCCATTTGCCACGGCGTACGGGATGGAAGCGGTCCTTCCCATCGAGCTAGAAATTCCCTCACTCCAGAGTGCTTCTTGGAAAATGACATCAACGAAGTCGAATGGCTCCGGCCGAGCATGACGAATTGGCTCTGCTAGATGAGCGACGACTAAAGGCCATGGAACACGTCAGAGCCTATCAAAGCGGGATGGCTAGAGCTTTCGACAAGAAAGTCAAATCCCGAGACATCGGGGAAGGTGACCTTGTACTCAAAGAAAAGCCTCCCGCTCCCGAACCAACCCAGCTGGGAAAATGGGAACCCACATGGATCGGCCCTTTCGTGGTTCAAAAGATCTTCTCCGGAGGCGCCATGAAGGCGGCGGACCTAGACGGCAATCCCTTCATGAATCCGGTCAACGGAAGCAAACTTCGCGAGATACTTCGCACGAAGAAGAACAAGCTGTGCATCTCTTGGCACTCCATGTAGTGTCGAACTACGCGGACTGAGGCCCTCTAGTCAGGAGGAACGTAGGCAACCTTAATTAGTCCGGTCTAAAAATACACAAAAAAAGTCAAAAGTTTGAATGTCAATCAAGACCTCCATCAAGCTCCGCACTTTTCAAGAACACGCCCCGGCAGTCACCTTGACCAAGTCAAGCGACGGCGGCAACATCAAAGGACATCAGGGTCACTCGGCATCAAACGGCGGCTCGTATGCTTCCCAGACGGGGGCTTGTCTTCGCCCTCATGCGCTTCAAAAAAAAAAAAAAAAAAAAAAAAAAAAAAAAAAAAAAAAAGAGCTCGAGCAAGGGCTCACAAAAAAAAAAAAGCTCAAGCGAAGGCTGCCAGAAATTGAGGTCAAGAGCCCGAGCGCCAACAAGCGGCGAGGAAGCTACGAAAAGACCGTCGAACGACTTGTCGGGGAGCATTCAACCTCTCGGCCAAGCACAAGCCTCGGCAAAAGGGATTGCCGTCGAGCCCCGGGCCTGCTTCCAGTCATGCAACGGGAAAAGTTTCAAGATGGACGCCGACAAAGTGCACAACGAAGCAAAGGCAAGCAAAGATCTTGCGTCTCGGCAAAGCTTTAAAAGTAAATGCAAATCACTAACTTGATTTACAACATTTCTTGATGAGTTCAAGCACGGTCGACTCTCGAGTTCACAACATGCTAAAAGACTGCTTAATACATTTAACTAATAATGTGTTTTGCAAATGCAATGAATGGATACCTAGGAGGTCATTACGCGCCATGCAACGCTTGTCCCTCGCCATTCTTTCCTTTCTTCCCTCGTCCCCAGCGAGTCTTCTTTCGCTCACGTGAACCAACTCTGCGTCTCTCGGTCAGAGATCGGGGTCCTCCAGTAGAGTCAAATAATCCCGAGTAGCTCTCGGGGCTTCATTCGCCCGTGCTTCGGCTCGGATCTCCTCCTGCGAGTGCGTAAAAGAGGACCTTTCCCTGTCGGTCGGTCAACTCTAGTCTCGTAGTCAAACAAAGTGTCTCCGTCACATCGAAGGGTCAGACCAGGCTTCGGCACTCCTAAGGCAATAGCTACTACGGCAAGCGGGTCCCAGAATTGCTGCACGTCTGCTCTCCAAGACCACTTGGGACTGCGCAACACACTCTCATGCCGGGCCGGATGCGAGTCGTGTCCTGACAGCTCGCCCGACGTCTAAGGAGTACCGCGGAGGAAAAGCGGAATACTTCCATACCCTCAGAAAATACAAGAAGGCACAGGAGGCTGCCATACAAAGAGGAACTACCTCCGCAGTAGCAAGGTCATCCCTGCCCAAAGGCTCTGCTAGTCATGGCTGCTTGCAGGAAAACAAGCGACGGAATATAGAAGGACAGGACGAAGACAAACACAGGAACTCTGACAACGTCAGGACCCTTCTGCCTCCAAGATCCTGCTAGGTCTCGATCCTCCCGGAGTCGGGGGAACCCACCCACGGCTGGATCTGATGCGTACCAGCTGTGCCATCCATCTCTCTCCCAGGCGGGGACACGGCCCATATCCAAACCACAAGAGGAGTCGGCGAGCAAATGACCGCGGGCTAAACGGCGTCGGAGCCTCGGGCATGGCCTGAAGTCTCTCTCGCGGCCACAAGGTGAGCGGACGGGGCTTCCCCCTCTCATAAAAAACGATCCCCCGGTCGCCGGACGGTCGATACCATGAAGAGTCTCCCCCGGCAGCCAACGGAGACAATATCCTCTCCAGGCTCTGCAGAGTGTCCCTACCACGTCTGAGAGAAAGCGCCGTCACGGAAATGCAGAGGAGGCCGGCCCGGGAAAAGCGTCGCCATCACGCAGCGAAAGGCAAATGCCGTCCCAAGAAGGACATCACTCTCGTCAGTCAGCCATGAAGCCAGCTCCGGCGGCTTCAGGAAATGTCGATATGACCCGAATCCAAGGATCATGCCCTGTGGCTAGCTTCTTCCAGCGAAGTATGAAGAAGCCTGTCACGAAGCTTCACGCTCGCAGGCAACGCCACCGCGATCAAAGGAGAGCGAGATGGCCTCCGCCTCCCAGGTCCTCCATCAATGAGAACCCGGAAAATCCTGAGTGGGCACCATTTCATTGTAGGAGAAACTTAGGTACACGTGCCTCCTAACATCCCGGAACTCCGCGGGCAGCAACAAATCCCAATCGGGAACAACTCCTTAAAAGACCAAGCCGGGCGGAGAGACGAAACCTTACCCTCGAAAGCACGTCTACGATGCCTCATGCGCGCATCCACGTTTTCAACTGCTTCAGGAAGTGTGCTTGCCTCTCCTGCGAAAGCCTCGGCAAGAATTCTAGGGACCGTACGAAGAATCCATCGGCAAAAATGGAGGTTCCTACAGAAAATGGGGAAGAAAGCTCGAAAATGAGCTGCAAATGGGGAAATGAGGAAGAAGCCAGACACGGTAAAGCATTTATCTGTCCTTCCCAAAAGCAAGAGGTTGGTGGTACGGACCTCTTTGCATGCTAAGTATGATCCAACCTCCTTAGCAGGCAAACCCATTTTCCCCGTGGCTTGATTAGCAAAAACAGCCGGCCATTGTCCTCGGCAAAACTTGCTCCAAAGCGGCAAACAGCTGGCCAAAGCCATTCCGGCAAACAAACACTACCCACAAACACACTCTCGGCTCACGTGGCATGTACAAAAATAAAAAAATAATAATAGCAACAATTTCTAGGACAAATCCAGGAATCACAAAAATGACATTACATCTTAAAATAAAATCATTTTTGCCGTGCAAATACATGTGTTTTATTACTGGTACCATAAATGTACATTTGCTAAACAAAAAAAAAAAAAAAAAGAGGGATATGAAAAGAGGGAAAGCAAATGAATACTAATCGGAATCCTCGGCATCATCATCCTCGCCGAGGTCCTCCAAAGAGAAGTCGGGCATCCCGGCGAACTCGCCGTCACATCCTCGTCGTCAGAATACCGAGCACCGCGCCGGAGGCTCCCACGAAAAATACTCGGAAAGGATCAAATCCGGCGAAAGGATCAAAGAAGGAAGGCTATGAGGAACCCTCACCCTGTGCGCCATGCGGAGGCATGAGCGATAAAAGGGCTGCTCCCTCGAAGGCCACTGCGGCTCGAAGATGTCCGGCATCCATGCTATGCCGCCCTCTCAAAGGTCCCTCCTGGCTGCGGCTCCGGCTCGGCTCTAGGCGGAGGAACATCCACAGAATGCCTCGAAGGCATAGGCTCGGTACGCCCGGCACACGTCGCGAAAGCCCGCGGAGATATCTTGACGCCATCTTCTTCGCGAACGACCTCATCGCCACGTAACGGCGAGTCGGCATATCATAGGCTCTCCAGGGACTGCACCAACAAGGCACCAAGGAAACGCTCGGCAAATACGGTTATACTCGGACAACAAAGAGAAAAATACGAGAAAAGATGCCAAGATGGAAAAGAGTCGACACACTCACCGATCTATCGGGGATCCACTCGGTATGCGGCGGGAGCCTGCTTTCCGAGGAACGGCAGTGCAGACGCCCTCCTCCTCGATCCGTCCCCGCGGACGTACGTGAAATCCGGCCCCGGCATCGGAACCTGCAGGGGAGCACTGCGGGCCAGCCTCTCTCTCCTCGCGCCGGCACACGGCGTCCTCGGCTTCCTCCTCACGAAGGCCCCGTACTCCCTCTCCGTATAAAATGAACTCCTCGGCACCTTGGACACCGCGAGTACCTCTCGAAGTCAAGCACGTCCATGTCCGGGAGTCAAGCATCCCAAGGAGGGGTCCCTCGGAGCCACGGGAAGCACACCGGGGCCATCTTTGCCCGAAGACCCGCTCTCCCGGATACATGACATCACAAGTCAAGCCCCGCGGCATCTTCCGCGGCTGTCGCCTCGGGAGCCCCCTCAGGAACTCATCCCCCTCATTACAGAGCCCACGGGAGAACAAGACGAACCCCTCCGGCTATCCCTCTCCAGACGCTCCACCTGCACATCCCCGTAGGCGATGGTGAGCTTCCCCAGCTGGTCCTCCTCTTCCTCGCCGTACGAGCCCGACCCGTCCAGCGTAGCGGGGTGCGCGACCCTGACCCGGATCTCTATCCCACGGGAAGCACTGGAAAACCTCATAAAACCACACTGTGACAAAAACGAGAGAAGGGCTCGGTGCAAGGAAAACGGAGAAAAGACAAGTTGCTAAATCAAAAACGGCAATGAACTCATACCTCCAAAGCGAAGTCAAAACGGGCCAACGCGGGCGCGCCACCGAGCTAAACCGGTCCAAGGAGAAGTAGAGCTCGGCGAGCACGCCTCGCCCCAAGCAATGTCGCGAGACCTATCCGAAGGGTCAATCAAGCTCTCCAGCCAAAGCAAAGGGAGCCGCGGTCGCGTGGTTCGAGAACAAAGTCTCGGACAAAGTGCATACCACAAGAAGGAGCGCGCTAACCGCTCCGTCACACGGCCGGTCCCCCGGATGTAGGCCCCAACATCGGCCGTAATCTTCAGCTCCACGTCACTATACAAAGATGCCTGTGCCCCCGCGAGGACGAGGCTCAAAGCCCAACAGCTCGGTCAAGCACCACATCGGAGATCATATCCCTCCACCGTACCGGCCCTCCTTTGAAGGAAAGCCCGGTGATCGCCGGCAAAGTCGGTAGGCGTCACCGTCGCCTCTCCCCCACGGATGGAAGGTGTGAGTGGTATCCCACCGCACTCGGATAAAGGCCAAGGAAGACGCTCTTGTTCTTTCTCGTATCGTAAACTCCACCAGTGTTCTCAACGAACACACCTAGGCCGGAAGCATAAACCGAGCCTCCGGGGGACTCGGCCTACCGTCCACGGAAATATCGGGCATCCGCCGCCATAGCTTCCACAATGCCTCGAGCGATCCCCGAAGTCTTCATCCTCTTGGCCTTCCCGCCATAAGCCCCGCATCCCGCAGTAAACACAAAGAAAGGTACGTCAATCACAAGATTTAATATAAAACAAAGGCACATATAACCCGTCACAAAACACGGCACACATCGCACATATTTTTCACATATATCATACATATAATTTTTCACATCCCGTCACAAAACACGGCACACATTGCACATATTTTTCAACATATAACCCGTCACAAAAACATGGCACATATTGCACGTATTTTCCCCACAAAGTCCGTCACCCAAAACATGGCACACACGGCACGACACATATGCATAACACATTTTTCAAAAAATCCGTCCCTACACGGCACACACTTTCAGACAAAACCCGTCACAAAACACGGCACATGTCACATTTTTTCACAAAAATTATCACTACACGATAATTTTTCTCACAATGTACATACATAAATAGCATTAGGTACAAAACACCAAAGCATGCAATTCACTAGATAGGCACTTTATTTTCACAAATAAGAGCTAATCTACACATTTCTGCACAAAATACACATACCCACAATTTTTACATGTCCATTTTCAACAATTCATCAAGAATTTCACAAAAAGGCATAAAATAATAACAAAAAATTCAAAAATGCGAAAAACTAAAACCTAGTTCTAGCATTCAAAAATTCGAGCAGGGAATCAAAACGGAACGGATTTCTTACCTCCCCGACGTTCATGGAGCGACGATTGTGCACCTCCGGATTCGGATACAAAACATCCGGGTTCTTCGAAGATGGAACGAACGAGATCCAATTTCTTTGAAGCTCCATCCGTTGCTCGACCACCTCTTGACTGCGTTGACGACGACTCCTTCGAGATCCTTCAGCCATGGCAAACAATTCAAGCAAAAAGTCTTTGATTTTGGTTAACAATGGAGGTTTTTTCCTCTCTCTCTCTCTCGCCTGGTTTACGCCTGGAAGAAGAAGGAATGGGGAAGGGCTCGGTCATTTAAACCTGGTCAAAGCCTGGGAACTGTAAAAAACCAAAGTGGTCCGTACGGACCTCTTTGCAACCAGGTTGGTCCGTACGGACCTCTTTGCAAGGGGTGGCCAAATTACTTTCCTGCCCTTATAATCTTTGCCCCTGGCTGTCCTAAGGCCTTTTCCAAAGAAATCCAAGTGTAGAATGGTCCCTAACCCTTCACCCAACCACCGGCCGTCGCCGTAAGACCGGTCTCGCCCACTTCAACGGCAATTCAACCACCGGCCGTCATCGTAAGACCGGTCCTCGCCCACTTCAACGGCAATTCAACCACCGGCCGTCAGCGTAAGACCGGACCTCGCCCACTTCAACGGCAATTCAACCCCCGGCCGTCAGTGTAAGACCGGTCCTCGCCCACTTCAACGGCAATTCAACCACCGGCCGTCAAGCGTAAGACCGGTCCTCGCCCACTTCAACGGCAATTCAATCCCCGGCCATCAACGTAAGACCGGTCCTCGCCCACTCCAACGGCAATTCAACCACCGCCCGCTCAACGGCAATTCAAGAAGGAGCCAACACCTCCCAGCACGAATCCCAAGGCACGAGACGCCTCCAAAACGCCCGACGGCAATTCAAGAAGGAGCCAACACCTCCCAAAGACGAATCCCAAGGCACGAGACGCTCCAAAACGCCCGACGGCAATTCAAGAAGGAGCCAACACCTCTCCCAAAGACGAATCCCAAGGCACAAGACGCTCCAAACGCTCAACGACAACTTCAACCACCGGCCCTCAAAAGAGGTCCGAAGTCATCTTCCCGACGTAAAAGGGCCCCTACAAGGTCACGCATCCCCAGCAATTCAAGCACCGGCAGTCAGATGTAAGCCCGAACTTCGCCCACTTCAACGGCAACGCAAGCACCGGCCATCAAAGTAAGCCCAAGCTCCTCCCCAACAAGTCAAAAGGAAGTCATACAAGACTGCATATCCCCAGCACCGACCATCATCCTTGCCCACTCAACGGCAAAACAAGCACAAGAAGGAGCCAACACCTCCGAGTACAAGTCCCAAGGCACGAAGCGCCTCCAAAATGCCAAATGGTGAAGCAATCACCGGCCGTCATCCTTGCCCACTTCAACGGCAACGCAAGCACCGGCAGTCATCGTAAGTCCAACCTTCTACATCAACATGCAAAAACACAAAGGCATCTACGCCTCTCGAAGCACAAGGCAGCCACGCCTCCACAACTGCGGCTAGAAGACGATTCAAAGTCCTCGCGCATTACATCAAACTGCGGCTAGAAGACGATTCAAAGTCCTCGCGCATTACATCAACTGCGGCTAGAAGACGATTCAAAGTCCTCGCGCATTACATCAAACTGCGGCTAGAAGACGATTCAAAGTCCTCGCGCATTACATCAAACTGCGGCTAGAAGACGATTCAAAGTCCTCGCGCATTACATCAAACTGCGGCTAGAAGACGATTCAAAGTCCTCGCGCATTACATCAAACTGCGGCTAGAAGACGATTCAAAGTCCTCGCGCATTACATCAAACTGCGGCTAGAAGACGATTCAAAGTCCTCGCGCATTACATCAACCGCCGCCAGAAGACGATTCAAAGTCCTCCAGCGTGGCACCAACCGCCGCCAGAAGACGATTCAAAGTCCTCCAGCGTGGCACCAACCGCCGCCAGAAGACGATTCAAAGTCCTCGTGACACCAACCGCCGCCGAAGACGATTCAAAGTCCTCCGCCGTGGCACCAACCGCACCGAAGACGATTCAAGTCCTCATAATCATTCTCCGGCCCCGGAAGGCCTTAAACCACCCGATTAGGAAAATCGTAAAATTTCCATCCCAGACGCCACCACGTCCTCACAATTGACCTCGGCGGTCACCACATCTTAGGACACCACCCCGTCCTACCACCGACCTCGGCGGTCACACGACACTTCAGGGCACCACCACGCCCACATACACTCACAAATTCACGACCTCCGAACTACGACTGTGCTTGATTCCCGCAAGGGATACGTAGGAATCCTATCACAGGGTCCAGCCATCGACCTATACGGTCACCTGGGACACCACCACGTCCTCCCCATCGACCTATACGGTCACCCAGGACACCACCACGTCCTTACCACTGACCTCGGCGGTCACACGACACTTCAGGGACACTTCAGGGCACCACCACGCCCGCATTCACAAAACACTCACCCCACACCCGAACTACGACTGTGCTTGATTCCCGCCAGGGATACGTAGGAATCCTATCACAGTGGTCTCGCCTATTGACCTAAACGGTCACACAAAAGGACACCACCACGTCCTCACATTGACCCTCACGGTCACTTCCTCTCCCAAAGCACGCGATCCGCATTAGGACCCTTATCTTATCGGCGACCCCACTTCTTTCATAAGTGACGTCGTCGAGGGGCTTCGTAAGTACCCCAACTGGATCACCCCCTTTCAAACACACGGAAACACCGCACTCATCAACGTAGTCTCGGAGACCTCTCTCACTCAAAACCCTCTCAAAACCCTCTCAAACCCCCAACCAAACCAAGGGAGGAGCCTTACGGGATAAAAGAGACAAAAGGACCTTTTGGGAATTTTCAGGAAATCGTAGCAATTAAGGTCCGTACGGACCTCTTTGTGTCAATGATTACTAAATCCCCTTAAAGTCCACAATATTCCTCAAATCCAGGAAGAAATGATTACTCCTGCAGAGTTGGTCCGTACGGACCTCTTTTGCATGCAAGATGGTCCGTACGGACCTTATTGCTCGGGGACACCATCATTCCGTAATATTCACCATCATTGCGCATTCCCTCAAATCGAGGAAATCCAAAATTACGGATAACCAAGAAGGTCCGTACGGACCTCTTTGCTCCGAAATTTTACTATAAATAGAGGGCTCCCCCTCCTCATTTTCACACACCTCCCTCTTCTCTCTTCCTCCCTTAGCCTTTTGGCTCCCCTCTAAGTCCTCTTGAGGCACTCCCGCCCCTTTCGGATCCTTCCGAGGCCTTCCGAGCTCCCTTGTGGTGCTCCGAAGCCTCCCCGAGCGCTCCCGAGACGCTCCCGCGTTGCCCCGAGGCACTCTCGAGGTACTCTGAGGCCCCTCGTGGTACTCCGAGGCCTTGCCTGGTCTTTCCACGGTGTCCCGGCTCTGCCCGAATCAAACCGACGATCCCAAACCACGCCGAAACTACGCCCGAGTGACTCACGCCACCACAACGCACGCCGAACCTCTCGCCCGAGTGATCCCGACGATCCCCACGCACGCCGAACCTCCGCCCGAACGCAGCCTCGCAACCTCAACTCACGCGAAACTCGTCCGCGGACAACCGGCATCTCCCGAAGCAATCCCGATTCGCACGAACGCTACTCCGACCTCAAACACCATTCCCCGGAAGACGGACGCGAACCAACATTGGTAAGGCTTCCTTCCATTACTATTTCAATACATTTTCATACATAGCATACAATGTAGACATCCGATACAAAGATGCATTTTTAAAAAGCACACACACACACACACAACATTTAAAGGATATTAGGGGTATCCGAAAGACTCGGTTTACGAGGCTACTCGGGTGAGCTCTAATATTCTAATATTCTCTTCCCGGGGAGTCATCTGACCTCCGAACTCAAAATCTCATCACACAAAAAACAGTTTAAAATTATCTTTAAACTGATGCCCTTTTTCAATGTTTTGGGCTTAATAAAAACGGCGTGGCGACTCTACAAATGCGAAAACAAACGGCGAGACACCGCTCCAACGCGAAAGATGCCAGATGCCGGGGCCGCGAGGCCTGCTCGGATCCGGGTAATTTCACCAACTTCAAACCCGTTACGCAAAAGATGTTTCTGAGTCTCGATCAAGCTTAGATACTTGACATTACAACACTTGTCGCATGGACACCTAATCTTACCATCCTTATCCATGTGACCGGTTTTATTTAATTGAGCAAATTCAACAAACCCCTTCAACCCTCTATAAAACTCAGGATTGATACCGCGTTGATTCGGCAACTTCCGCTTATACATCCAACTACGATCATCGTTAATGTACATTACTCCCGCATTGCAATCCATATATTATACGTACACTCAATTTAATCGACGGATGAAACAAAATCGGGATGTTAATAATTATTGGATTTCATAATATATTAACACTATATAGAAGTAATTAACGTATTATCATTCCCTCTAAATTTGAATTACAAACTTAAAAGCAACACGTATCTTCTTAAAATAAATATAAAGCTTCTAACTCATATTTAACAATATATTAATGTGTCTTCTTAAAGTGTCTAGGAACTCGTTCCCGCTCCCGAACTCGAATCTCTACTCTTCCTCCGCCTCGGTCCCCGGAGGTCTTTGGTCTAGGTATGTTGAAAAGTCACCGGACCTCGTCCCGGCTCGTATCGTGTGAGCCGGTGGATCAATCGCTCCAGTAGCTCTCGCACGCTCTTTCCCGCCTCAAGGCTTCCCTCGCGAGCTATCACTTCGGGATCATTTCTCAAAGCGGCTCTCCGAATCTCCCGTCTCTCATAATCTCGCCGCAATGTCGCCAAAGTGATTTCATCGGGGTTGCTCTTGGCCTCCATGCCTCTTAATGTCCTACTGGAAGAATAGTCTCGCCCCAAAACACTCTCGGCGCCGAGCCTCTATCATCAGTCATGCACAGGACCTTGCTTGCTCCTCGTACCATGTCGTATACTCGGTGGTCGAAATGTGCTACCTCTAGTCCGACGGAGTAGTGGTCGTATCGGAAGAAAGCCCTCTAGAAATGCTCGCCAAAGAAATGTGTAGTCTCGAGGCTCGCCATAATCATCGGCATTGTATTAGTCGTCAACCGCTCTCTCAAAGTCCGAATGGTCTCGCTGCGGGTATCCGTACCGTTCGCTCACTAGAGATGGAATGCAAAAGGATGATACATGTAGTCCCTAAGTCGGACAATAATCGACCCGTCCCGAATATCTCTTATAGTCTCGCAATCCCCATGCCGGAATCCAATAGTACGGGTTTGCGGTCTCATATCGGGCCAAGGCCAACCTCCTATGCCAACTCTCGCAGCGGCATCCCTCAATATCCCGCGCTGTCCGGCCACCCAAGGTAATGCCGTCCGCCCTCTCCGGCGCTGGGCGAGATCAAGCGAAATCTCTCATACAGCCACAATGATAGTAACTGGGTTGCTCGAACCCATGTACTCGGATCCTCCGGCTAATCTATCAATGCCGTGGTATGTCTCCGCTAGCAACAAGTGGAATGATGTCCATCGCTCCCCGTCCGTATTGAATATGCCGGATGTCAACTCCTCGATCACCTCTCGCCCGCCCGATGATCTCTAACAGCGTAGGCCGGACACACTCCGATGTAGCCGCAAGTAGTGCGCGTACGTAATGAGCAACATGAATATATCTAAGGAAGTGGATAGATCAAATGGCCGGCCGGTCCGACTCAATCCGGCTATATGAGTCAAGTCTATGAATCTATCGTCAACGACAATGCCCGATACCCACCCGCCGATAATCCCAAGAATTCGTATAGTTGCTCCGTAATCGATCGTCTCGTCTCGAGGAAATGCCACAGGCTCCTCGACTCGCCCACACCCGCCGTGCTCGAAAATCCTCCATCGTTGGCATCGATCGTTGTACGATAGGGTGAACACATGTCGCTCCGAATCCCAAAAGCACGAAGCGCCTCGGAGCGCATCCCAATCAATCTTCCAATCTTTTAGAGACCAGATGCATGGCATGCTATACCTCCCGTCAATAAGTTTCCTGTTGTTTTTGGTGAAAACGCGTGAGTTCAAGAATGTCTTGTTGAAATTGAAACTCGCGGGAAACAATTTCTCCATTGTAATGCTCCATGCTGCCTTAAATTGGGGCTGCTGGGACTTTTTACCTATTAATATTGTGAATAATTGTATCAACAAATCTTGAGCTCTAGTTCAAACTAAACTAAAGGATAATGGTGTCCCTACCTAACCACCTACTCTTTGTCCTTTAAGTGCATGTTTGATAAACCTATCCCATCCCGAAATGCATGATTATATGAAATGCAAATATCACTTTGCCTACTTGCTTTATAATCGAAAATAAAGAAATTTCGGCTTTTGCATAGACCTAAATTATTACTATTGTGAATAATTTTAAATATTAATATTTAATTCTTTGTTGTAAAATATATAATTTTACAATGATGAATTAAATTAACATTTATAAACAAGATAAGAGTTATTATCATCCACAACTATCAAAACCCTATCTCAGCTTAGACCAAGAAAGATAGAGCAAATAGCTTGTCGGTTTGAGCGAAAGGATTTTCTTTTAATATAGGTTTTCCAGCCATTTGTTCCTCCTCTCTAAGAATCTCAAACATCACGGCCATATACCTTGACGTGTTTACTCTTCATCAGGTGATATACGGTCACAAGTAAAAACAAGGTAACAAAGATAACACCAGGTGAAGAGAAAACAGAAATTTCCTCCAATTTTCAATTCACCTTCCATTTACCCAAGATCTGATTGACCTTCCTGCGAGCCCGAAAGCCGGCGGTGTTGCCCTCAATCTCACGGAGCACATGCCCTCAATCTCACGGTTGCACATGCGAAGCAACCGTGAGATTGAGGGCAACACCGCCGCCTTTCAAGCTCATGCAGGAAGATTCTCGCAATCAGATCTCGAGTAAATGGAAGGTGGAGATTAAAAAATTGGAGGAAAGTTCTGTTTCTCTTCACCGGTGTTATACCGTTACCTTGTTTTTACTTGTGACCGTATAACACCAGTGAAGAGTAAAACAGACACCGACAAGAACATGGCCGTGATGTTTGAGATCCTTAGAGAGAAGAGAACAAAGGAAACCGGAAAACTCTTATTAAAACGTAAAATCCTTTGCTCAAACCGACAAGAACTTATTTGCTCTATCTTTCTTGATCAAAGATGGACGGATTTTGATAGCCGTGGGTGAGAAAGGCTCTCATCTTATTTATATTTTAAGATGTTAACCACCAACCACAATACCCTAAGGTGCATCTAGGGTGCCAGGATTGATATCGCGCTCAAACGTAGGCGATATTACATCACCGTCCGCGATGCCGTCAATCGCCCCAAAATGGGATCTAGAACCACTAAGGTAGTGTGCGGTTGAATATGTTACATTATTGATACATTCACCCCCTTTCCTCCCCTTTGACTTTAAAAGACTTGAAAATTAGATATTTAGTAACTTATCTAATTGTTGCATATGTAATATGTTATGTTTATTAAATATGTAACATGTTATATTTACTAAATATAACATGTTACACTGTTGGAAAATATCAGTCTATTGCACAAGCATTTGGCCCAAAGATTGAAACTTTAAAAAGTAGATTTACTATTATAATTAATCGTAAAAACAAGAAAATCCCCAACCGGCAGCTTTTGTATCTTCTACAAACCGAAGTTGGGGATTTTCTTATTTTCTCGATTAATTGCTAAATCTACTTTCAAAGTTTCAATCTTTGGACCTAATGCTTGTGCAAAAACTTGAGATTTTCCACTCCAAAGATAACCCCATGGTAGTGGTTGTACGTGATAGTAGTGGAGTTGGATTAAAAGACTTGAAAATTAGATATTTAGTAACTTTTTTAGCTTTTTATCATTAAAAGACTTGAAAATTAGATATTTAAATACTTATCTAATTGTTGCATATGTAACATGTTATGTTTACTAAATATGTAACATGTTATATTTACTAAATATAACATGTTACACTGCTGGAAAATATCGTCTATTGCACAAGCATTTGGCCCAAAGATTGAAACTTTAAAAGTAGATTTACTATTATAATTAATCAAAAACAAGAAAATCCCCAACCGCAGCTTTTGTATCTTCTACAAACCGAAGTTGGGGATTTTCTTGTTTTCTCGATTAATTGCTAAATCTACTTTCAAAGTTTCAATCTTTGACCTAATGCTTGTGCAAAAAACTTGAGATTTTCCACTAGATGTTCCTAAACTATTTCATCCACAGCTTTTCTTACTTATTTGTTTGTAATTGAGATCAATTAAAGTCTCAACTCATGATCATTCGTGCTTACTTTTATTAGTTTAATATATTTGTTTTATTAGTTTAATATATTTGTTGGGTTATCAAAATTGTTATTATTCTTCCTAATTCTTTCATGTTTCAAAGACATTAATAATATAGTTGCATGATTTATGTTTACTATGTGTTCGTGTGAAATCTATAGTATAAATTAAACCCTCCGTGAACAGTTCTATGAACAGTTCCTGAGGGGTTTTTCCCTATTTTGCCCTCACTATTTAGTCTCGTTTCCCATTTTGCCCTTAAAACGTAAATGGGCTTTGGATTTGGGCTAAGACTTTGGGTTTGGGCTAAGAGTGGGCTTTAGGAGGGTTTACTTAAATTAATTAAGTAATCGATATTTTTTTTTTTTTAAATTTAAAAAAAAAAATTAATATGAAAAAAACAAAAAATATACACCCGTGTCCTTGGACACGGCATATGTACTAGTAATAACATATAAAGTGCATTCAAGGTGGTCTCGCCTAAGTTGATCTTAAAGTTAGCACTTCCACACTCACTCTAGCAACCGCTCTATGGACACAAGATTACATTGTCTAGATTGTGCTCCTCCTCTTAAAGTACATTCTGGACCTTCCATCCATTTTATTCACATACCGTTTACAAGGGTGTAAGAAAATGCAACACAAGTTCTAATCTCATAGTATATTTTCATAGTTTGCACAAAAGAGGTCCAAGATTAATTAACTCTCTTAGGATAAACATTAATGAAAAGATAATTTTGGTCATATGATGAAAGAAATAAGCAAAACAACATTCTTAACATATTCAAGCTAAACATAACTCAAAGACCATCCATTTTAAATGGAATTGACAGCAGGATATCCTACTCGGTTCAAAAGAAAGTCAAACAAAGGTATCATCAATCGTGTGCCGATTGTTTCTAAGCTTTTCCATTACGCATTTTCTCTCTTATATTCTCTTTCTAGTTGTTGTTCAATACCATATACATGGTCTAATATTAAGCATTTGAATTTATAGAAAAATAAAAATTCCTAATTAATATGACAAGTAACTCAATTTGATTCATTTAATTAATTTGAATAAGTTAAAATAATTATTTGAGGTAAATTACAAATAAATTTAAGTTGGATTGGTTATATATTACCGCTTTACTTCTCCCTTCGTCTCATAATAAATGTAACACTTTCTTTCTTTGTCCGTCTCAAACTAAATGTTGCAATTGTTGAAAAGGAAAAAGTCTAAGTGAAATTTTATCATTTTACAAGCAATGTGTAAACAAGCAAAGCACAATCCTTAAAAGCCCCGACAAGTCAAATGCGACATTTATTATGAGCCGAATGAAGTATTTTACTATTGAGTCAAGCAATTTTAATAATTTCATTTTTTTTGTATTCATTTTCATAATTTTCATAAAGTTTACCAAACACCGGAAACTATTTTCGGAAACATTTTTGATGGTCATGCCAAGTGGCTCCTCTAGGCTCTAATTCAAATTGGTTGCCAAAAACCACCAGGAAGATAAATAGATGAAACAAAAAAATCAAGGTACAAGGACTTTGTTGGTTAATACAAGGAACAAATGAACTCCCCTAACATTAGAAATGCCCATGATTACAAGTTTTAATATGCTAAATCCCTACAGAGAATCACTTTCGTGGCAGCCTTCCAAAGATTTTGTTTCCTAGCCTGTTATCATTATTCCTTTTGATGCACAATCATTACACAATTGCAAGAGACACAATCATGAGTGCTTAACCTCAATTTAAGAAACAAGTAAAGCTAAATCCAGATAAATTTCACTTAGATTTTTAGTCTTTAAGCATATTCAATTTTCCAACACTAGCAAAAACACATTAGCCCACTACACAACCGCAAAATCCAAAATCAAGATTCCAAATGTAACCCATCTTTTCTTGAAATCGTTTCAATTTCTCAATTTTCAATATAACAGAGAGAGAGAGAAAAAGTGTATTCCAACAAGTATACACTTCCGAATTGAAATGGGTAAACATCGAAATTCTAAACCCGTAAATTTATCAACAACCCGTAAAAAACAAAAACCCAAAACCTCCATGAAATAATCGAAGAGAGAGAACAAGATCTAGAAATCGATTATTAAGAGGGGGAATCGAAATACCTGGTTGAGTACAGAGACGAGAGAGAAACACGGTGGAAGGAGGCGGACGGACGGAGACGACGGCGTGAGAGCTCGAGACGGACGGGAGACGGCGGAAGGTGGATCGGACGGCGGCGTGAGCTTCTTCTTCTTCTAGGTCGCAGTCGCAGAGAGATAGCGGAAAGAGAGAGAAAGCGGGAAGAGAGAGAGAGGGAAATGTTGCGTAATTGATTTCGAATGATAAAATTCTGTATATATATTTTCACGATTTAATATTCCGCCGCTAAATATTAATTATAGCGGCGGAAATTAAATTCCGACGCTATAATTAATATTTAGCGGCGGAATATTCCGTCGTCGTAAATCCGACGCTAAACTATACGTACGCTCACCTGGATCGATGACATGGCACTCTCACCGACGGAAATTTCCGCCGCTGATTTTAAATTCAGCGACGGAAATTTCCGCCGCTATTATTAATAAATATAATTGTTTTCATTATATTTTTGAAAAATAAATAAATCATTAATATTTATTAATTTTAATTTAATAAATATCATTATTTTTATTTATATAAAAATAAATAAATCATAAATATTAATTAATTTTAATTTTATAATGCCATTATTTTTATTTATATAAAATATGAAAGTTATTTTAAATTACTCTCAAAAAAATAAATATGAGTCAATAAATATTATTTTTGAAAAATTTTTAATTTAATAAATATCATTATTTTTATTTATATAAAAATAAATAAATCATAAATATTTATGATATTTTTGAAAAAATAAATAAATCATAAATATTAATTAATTTTAATTTTATAATGCCATTATTTTTATTTATATAAAATATGAAAGTTATTTTAAATTACTCTCAAAAAAATAAATATGAGTCAATAAATATTATTTTTGAAAAATTTTTAATTTAATAAATATCATTATTTTTATTTATATAAAAATAAATAAATCATAAATATTTATGATATTTTTGAAAAAAATAAATAAATCATAAATATTAATTAATTTTAATTTTATAAATCATAAATATTTTTAAAATATGATATACCCTATACCCTATACCCTATACCCTATACCCTATACCCTATACCCTATACCCTATACCCTATATACCCTATACCCTATACACTATACCCTATACCCTATACCCTATACCCTATACCCTATACCCTATACATTATACCCTATACCCTATACCCTATACCCTATACCCTATACCCTATACCCTATACCCTATACCCTATACCCTATACACTATACCCTATACCCTATACACTATACCCTATACCCTATACCCTATACCCTATACCCTATACCCTATACCCTATACCCTATACCCTATACCCTATACCCTATACCCTATACCCTATACCCTATACCCTATACCCTATACCTATACTTATACCCTATACCCTATACTATACCCTATACCCTATACCTCTATACCCTATACCCTATACCCTATACCCTATACCCTATACCCTATACCCTATACTTATACCCTATACTATACCCTATACCCTATACCCTATACTTATACCCTATACTCCCTATACCCTATACATTCTATACTATATATACCCTATACCCTATACCCTATACCCTATATCCTAAACCATATACCCTATACACTATACCCTATACACTATACCCTATACCCTATACTTCATACCATATACCCTATACCCTATGCCCTATACATTATACCCTATACCCTATACCCTATACCCTATACTATACCCTATACCCTATACACTATACCCTATACTTATACCTATACCCTATACCCTATACACTATACCCTATAACTATACCCTATACCCTATACTCTATACCCTATACCCTATACCCTATACACTATACCCTATACCCTATACCCTATACCCTATAAACTATACCCTATACACTATACCCTATACCCTATACCCTATACTCACTATACCCTATACCCTATACACTATACCCTATACTCCTATACCCTATACTATATATACCCTATACCCTATACCCTATACCCTATACCCTATACCCTATAATATACCCTATACCCTATACAATTTATACCCTATACCCTATACTCCTATACCCTTATACCCTATACCCTATACTCCTATACACTATACACTATACCCTATATCCTATACCCTATATGGTTTAGGGTTTAGGTTTAGGGGTTAGGGTAGGTTTAGGTTAGGGTTTAGTGGTTTCAGGGTTTGGGGTTAGTGGTTAGGGTGTCAGGAGTTTAGGGTTTAGGGTTTAGGGTTGTGGTTAGTGGGGGTTGGGGTCAGTGGTTAGGGTTGTGGTTGGGGTTAGTGGTTTAGGGTTTAGGGTTTAGGTTGGGTTTAGGGTTGGGGTTTGGGGGTATTAGGTTCAGTTTAGGGGTTTGTGGGTTAGGCTTAGGGTTCAGGGGTTTAGGGTTAGGGTTTAGGGTTTAGGGTTTAGGTTTGTGGTTTAGGGTTTAGTTGTGTTAGGGTTTAGGGGTTAGGGTTAGGTTTGAGTTTTAGTGGTTTAGGGTTTAGTGGTTTAGTGGTTTAGGGGTTGTGGTCAGGTTTAGTGGTTTAGGGTTTATACAAAACAAGGAACTAACCAACTATTAGACAACACTCTGGAGATTATTGTCTCATAAGTAATAACTAAGATATCCGTAAAACAAAGACCCACATCATTACCGCCGAGCACACCGCACTCTCTCGGCCCCCACCACCGCGCATGTCATCATCTACATCGTAAGCTTCAATGTTGACATCGTGAAGGGTTGTCTCCTCGCACTCATCAAGCTCCATATCCGCATCCGCGATGAAGGCTTAGGAGGCAAAGACACCCTCTAGGGCCTCGTATCAGATAGGAGAAGAAGGTCTTGGAAGTGGTTGTGGAGAAGGGTATGCAAAATGGACAGAAAATTACATTCCCACACGAGAAGCCGATAATCCAATTCAAACTTTCAAACCAAATTAATCAGACACCTCTAAATCCCTCTCTCCCATCCTCTCTCTCTCTCTCTCTCTCTCTCTCTCCAAAGCAATTGAATTTGAAAAAAACAAATATCGAGCCGCTCTTACCCTGGTGCTATTTCATCTTTAATTTCAAGTAATTCCACATTTCAATTCTCTCCCTTCCTGTCTGGGTCCGAACTGGGTTCGACTTCCTGCATTCCTTGACTTCCGAACAATGCAAGGCCCTAGAGGGTGCGCCGCTCCTAAGCCTTCATCGCAGATGACAGATATGGAGCTTGATGATGAGTGCGAGGAGACAACCCTTCACGATGTCAACATTGAAGCTTACGATGTAGATGATGACATGCACGGTGGTGGGGGCCAGAGAGTACAGTGTGCTCAGCAGTAATGATGTGGGTCTTTGTTTTCTGGATATCTTAGTTATGACTTATGAGACAATAATCTCCAGAGTGTTGTCTAATAGTTGGTTAGTTCCTTGTTTTGGACTAATCTTGTTTTTGTTTTATTTTGGATAAAAAATTTAAAATTGTATGCAATTTACCAATTTGGGAATAGGGTATAGTGTATAGGGTATAGGGTATAGGGTATAGGGTATAGGGTATAGGGTATAGGGTATAGGGTATAGGGTATAGGGTATAGGGTATATGGTATAGGGTATAGGGTATAGGGTATAGGGTATAGGGTATAGGGTATAGGGCATAGGGTATAGGGTATAGGGCATAGGGCATAGGGTATAGGGTATAGGGTATAGGGTATAGGGTATAGGGTATAGGGTATAAGGTATAGGGTATAGGGCATAGGGTATAGGGTATAGGGTATAGGGTATAGGGTATAGGGTATAGGGTATAGGGTATAGGGTATAGGGTATAGGGTATAGGGTATAGGGTATAGGGGTATAGGGTATAGGGTATAGGGTATAGGGTATAGGGTATAGGGTATAGGGTATAGGGTATAGGGTATAGGGTATATGGTATAGGATATAGGGTATAGGGGTATAGGCGTATAGGGTATAGGGAGGGTATAGTATAGGGCATAGGGTATAGGGCATAGGGCATAGGGTATAGGGCATAGGGTATAGGGTATAGGGCATAGGGTATAGGGTATAGGGTATAGGGCATAGGGTATAGGGGTATAGGGTATAGGGTATAGGGTATAGGGTATAGGGTATAGAGTATATATATATAGTGTATAGTATATAGGGTATTAGGTTTAGGGTTTATAATTTATTTATTTTTTCAAAAATAATATTTATTGACTCATATTTATTTTTTTGAGAGTAATTTAAAATAACTTTCATATTTTATATAAATAAAAATAATGGCATTATAAAATTAAAATTAATAAATATTTATGATTTATTTATTTTTTCAAAAATATCATAAATATTTATGATATTTTAATGTTTTTTAGTTTGTTATTTTGTTAATTAGTTCTAAAAATAAACAAAAATTACATTTTATTATCAGCAACGGAATTTTCCGTCGCTGATAAATAAAAAAATATTAAATTATCAGCGGCGGAAATATTCCGTCGGTGTTTAATAAAAAAAAAACATTTAATTTCACCGTCGGAAATATTCCGTCGGTGTAATATTTCAAAAAGAAAAATAAAAAATATTTTAATTTCACCGTCGGAATATTTCCGACGCTGATAAATAAAAAAATAAAAAAATGATATATTTTCACCGGCGGAATAATTCCGTCGCTGATAAAGATTTAGCGGCGGAATATTCCGTCGGTAAATCAACCGCCAAATTAGCGGCGGAAATAAACGAATATTCGAGGAATATTCGTTTTAGCGGCGGAATTTAGCGGCGGAATTAAATTTCGTCGCTAAATTTGACGCCAAAAATTTTCCGACGCTAAAGCCTATATTCCGCCGCTATTTAGCGACGGAATCTGTCCGTCGCTGATAATTCCGTCGCTAAATGACCTGTTTCTGGTAGTGGAGAAGGTATTCACTGTCGCATTTGTAGTAGATTTATCCCAGATTTTGAAGGTTTACTCACTGAAGGGAAGTTCTATAGCATTAAAAAATTTGCTGCTGCCATATATAAGACTGGATATCATGTCTTTCAACGTGATCTATACATTTTGTTGGATGCATCATTATTTGTTGATGAACTTCTGACAAATTTGCCTCCTATCCCTAAGTATTATTTTCAGACTTATGCATTTCACCTGCTGGAAGAAAGAAGTCAGGAACACATGTATTTGTGTGGTGATTTTTTAATTTTTTAGAAAAGTTGTTGCTTTGTTTTCAACTAAGTTCCAAACATATGCCTTATTACAAATTATATCTTGCAGATGTGGTTGGATTTGTTGTTGGAATTTCAGATGTTGGTAATCGAATGGTCAACAACCAATCGATTTCATTGCAGTATATTGATATCCAGGATACAAGGTATTTTTGGTACATGTTGTTAAATTGATATATTATTTTGTACATTTATTTATTCAAAAACTTTCAGTGAAAGGAAAATAAGAATGGCTCTTTGGGGAGAAGAAATGATTCAAATGGCCAGTGTGGTTGGGATGAGTGATCAACGTGTATGGGTGATTTCATCTACCATATTTTGTATTGATCCAAATGGTTAGGTTCATATTTATTTTCCCTTAGAGGGCATTAAAATTTCTGTGATTCATTTGAAAATTTTATTTTAACTCATGTGATTTGATGGCAGGGAATTTAGACCTATCATCAAGCAGTGCAACGATATTTTATAACAACCCCAAGATTTATGAAATCCAGAATTTTTTAACTTTTTATTTCTTTCTTTCCCTTTCCACTCAAATGCAATTTGTCCCGAGGGAAACAAGTGAACTTTGATTATTTTATTCATATTTATCCCCATGATGGGTGTATATTTATTATATGTAGGTTGGAGCCTAATGATTCGAAGATAGACTTGGACAATATACCAATGCATAACAACTTTGTTAACAAGGATGAGTTCGAAAAACATAAGATGACTATTAAAGTTGTTAAATTGTTAAAGAGAAGTTGGATGATCTAACTTCAATGGTAAATGCTATATACTTTTCCTAATTGTTTTTTTTTATCTATAATATATGCTCTTTGTTATTTATGTATTTATAAGTTAGGTATTGCAAAAAAATATAATTAGAAATGTGTATTGTTATTGTAGAATGAGCCAATATATGTACGTTCAAGCATTACACATATTGAGGAGATGAATGTCTGGAAGTACAACTCTTGCAGTGCTTGTAGGAGAAAGCTTCAATTTAAGGAAGGAAAGTTGTTTTGCGCTAAATGCAAACGTCACGACTACGGTGTTGCCAGGTCAATTTATATTAAAGGATATTTATGTTAACCTGTTTTAATTTCTCCACCTATGACAGTTATAATTATGTACTTTATTTATATATTGATTCAGGCATCGAGTTGAGGTAAACCTAAGTGACGGTGATGATTCAATACCATGTGTCATGTTTGACCGTCAGGTGGAGAAGCTTATAACAATTAGAGCTGGTGATTTAGCTCAACTCATGACCGAGGTATAAACGCCTATGTTTTCAGCTTTTAAAGTATATGATCTTATATAGATACATTTTTATTTCCATTAATGGTTATTTCTTTAAATTACAGCAAGAGGATTTTGAGCCAATACCCTGACAAATTCAGCAGGTGGTGGGAAGTTCCAAAATCTTTCAACTCAAGTTTAATGAGAAGAGCCGTGGCACTTACAATGAGAATTTTACAGTAGACTGAATCCTAGGTGAAGATGATATTAAGGAACATGTTTCAGAAAAGGTTTGTTTATACAATGAGCAGTTATATGAGATTTAACTGTGTTATATAGTCAGCGAATTTCAACACTTATTTATACAGGGTAAAGGTCAAGCCATTATGGAAAATGTTGCTGATATATGTGTCAATACTCCTTTTCAACAGGAGAAAATAACTTTGAATAATTCTAGGTTTGCATTATAATATTTGCTATTTTCATTTCTTTCACATGAATTAATTAACTTACATTCTATTTTTGTTCCCTCTCTACAGCAACAGCAAGGACTCTCATTTGACAGCTGCAAGCACTGAAAATTCTCTAGATGAAGAGAACCAGACAAACAAGGATGGAAAAGTTTCAAAGAAAGCGAGGAGAGCATTGAACTATTAGTTTTTAATAACTTGGACTATTTTGGTTTTAAATCGAAATTTGATGTAATAAGAGGGTTTCTCTTTAAATTTGGCTATGTTTTCTTTTTTGCATATTTATTTGAGACCGCAAGTCTTTTATTATTATGAATTCTGTATTGGAGAAATAACATTGGTATTTCAATTAAAAATGTATTGTCTTCTTTTTTGTTACATTTAAACTTAGATTTTTTTCCTCCACTCTGTTACATATGTTATGGATTGCAAAATTTGTAAAGATTGATATGTTTGAGTAGTACAATCAAGTAATTATGTTTATAGAAGTACATAAACATAACTTTGTCATTTCTAGAAATGACATGTTTTAAACATAAAATAAATTAAATTATGACAAAAGACATGATTAATATAATAAAACTTTAGGAAGGATGAAGGCGAATAATAGGAAATTAAATGATTTAAAATTAACACCCATTTGCTATAAAAATTTTGTGATATAAATTCGAGATGAAATGACAGTATACATTTATCATTTGATTGGAAAATTTTATTATTACATAATAGGTATTTTGTGCTCATTTAAAACTCTAAATTAGTGGAAAAAAATAGTAACAATATGTTCTTATTTTCTAAAGTTTATTTACATAAAAGAATTGCAATTATTAATGCTAGATGACACTAATGCAATGCATAATTTGTTCAAATAAATGATAAGGTAAGGGATTGAAAGTCATATTAAGTATGTATATGAATCGATTTCATACAAACTCTGTAAGAACTTTGGGTAATTTAAAATAGAGATTGAGATTCATTAGAAGTCTAAAAGTATATTACTAGGTTGTTTTCATTTAGATAAAATATGCTTGGTTTCTTTCGAATTCATATATGAAATTTTTTAAAGATGATTATTCATAGAAGTTATGTACTTGGTTTTTTCCAGATTCTCATATGAAAATATTTAAAGATGATTATTTATAGAAGTTACTAATGTATAAACTCTTTGATTTCTTAAGATGACCCAGAATTAATCTATTGGGGCAACCGAAGTGCAAAGGTTTACTAATTCAATGTTATCATTTAAATGAAGGGAACTTAATATGGAAACAATGTAACATACCGTCTTTGTTAAAATTTATGACATTAAAAATAGAACATATGCCTGCTCATAACTTCAAGGGAGATATATCAACCTATGTTTCTTTTCACATTCTCCACTTACATGGTTGTGGTTTTAAATTACACATAGTTTATTATAAATGAATTAGGGTCCTTACTCTAAGAACTGATGAGTTTGTGGATCTAGAACATTATACAAGCAAGTAACCAAACATGGGTAGAAAGAAAAATACAGATCAAACTATAGTACTAGGTTTTTGTTTGAAATTATTGTTCTTTCGATTTTTTTTTAAAAAGAATTTATAAATTCGTGTGTACAACTAACATCTGCTTTGTTTATATTTTTTAGTTAACCCCTCCAAAGAAAAAGCCAGGGAAAACCGTGCAAGAAATGAGGTTCAAGAGAAAACATATGCAGCCACAGAAAAGTAACGTGCCTTTAATGTCAACTCAACCTGAGACACATGCAGGCATACACACCTTACGACATTAATTCACAGGTTAACCAATACTTTTATCTTAAAATTTTCAAGGGAAACATGAACAAGTGTTGATAATTTTGGAACCAATGTGTTTATTTCTCATTACAGATCAACTTGGACAAAGTGAAAATGTAACTACCCCTCATATTAATTGCACATGTTATTTTACTAAATCATATCACCATTTGTTTAATACATTAATCAATTGAGGTTTTTTTTTGTACAAATGAGACTAAAAATGATTGATGTATACTAAGAGGACAAAGTAGAATAAATGTTGTCAGAAGTACCTATGAGAGCATAAACAAGTCCATCTTCCCTTTCAGATTTTCCAATTTGATCAGCATAACGAATCATACATAAGTTGCAAATTTTGAAGACCAAATGTTCAATATTTAATATTATTTACAACATATATATGTATATATATATTTAATGTCACATTTATTATGAGAATTTTAGATAATGAATTAAATAATTTGATTTACAGTATTGTACACAATTGAATTTCAAAAACATGGACTACCTCATGCACATATTATATTTTGGGTTGACAAGGTTTCGAAGATTAATTCAGCCGAGCAAATTGATTCAGTCATTTCAGCCGAAATACCAGATCCTCGAATAGATCCTATTGGTTATGAGGTGGTTTCACAATTCATGATGCATGGTCCATGTGGCTTCTCAAATTTAATCTCACCTTGCATGATCGATGCTATGTATTTGTTTCTTTATGGGAAGTTTCAATTATTTGCCTTTTATTAATTTCTTTTCTTCTATATCTGCCATTGTGTTAGGCGTTTGTTCAAAGAAATTTCCAAATTCCTTTACAACTGGAACTACAGTTGATGAGAATGGCTATTGTGTTTACCGAAGAAGGAATTCTGGGGTGTTCAAAAGAAATATGTCAAGTTGGACAATAGATTTGTAGCTGCTTATAACAGGTATTTATTGGTGAAATATCAAGGCCACATTAACGTTGAGACATGTAATAAATCTCAGGCCATTAAATATGTGTTTAAGTATGTTACCAAGGGACCTGATAGAACAACATCTGTGATAGTAAATTCATCAAACTCTAATGACTAACAAACAGATGCTGCCTCTGAATGTAATGATGAAATCCGAAAATTTGTTGATTATCGTTACATTTCAGCATGTGAAGCCATTTGGAGACTCTATTAATACCCTATTCACTATAGAAGACCTGCTGTTGAAAGATTATGTTACCATCTAGACGGTGAATAAATGCTTATTTTTAATTAGGAGGATTCGTTGCCTAGAGTTGTGAATACTATTAAGGCAACCAACACCATGTTCACAGAAGGATGGCAACAAATAAAGTTGATCCACAAGAAAAGACTCTAACATATGTTGAATTTCCTAGCAAATATATTTGGAAGAAAGAGTCTTTAACTTGGAAACGACGGCAGTCAGATATGTCTATTGGGAGACTAACATATGCACACCCCAGTTCAGGTGAATGCTATTACTTAAGGTTGCTTCTGAATATTGTTAAGGGGTACTTGCTTTGAGGATATTAGAACCGTTGAAGAGATTATTTACCCTACCATGATAATGTCTTGTTATGCCCGCTTTCTTCTAGAAGATGATGGTGAATGGAACGAGACAATTGAAGAAGCAAATCAATGGGCTTCCGGACCTAAAATGAGAGAATTGTTCTTAACCATTTTACTTTTTTGTGATGTCTCGGACGCTGGGAAATTTTTGGAGATGAATTGGGCTAAAATAAGTGATGATGTCCTGAGAGTACGAAGAAGGATTATGAGGCTCCCATCTTTGATATTGACATAGAATGAGATTAAGAATTTGACACTTGCTGAATTGCAGAAAATTTTATTGAAAAATGGAAGGTCGTTGGAAGATATTCAAGGAATGCGATTGCAAGATCAAAAATTGCTTGAACAATTAAAGAATAGATTGAATTTGGAAGAGCAAAATTATGTCATCAAAAAACATGAAGCAGAGCTTCATAAGCTGAAAAGTTCCTTCAATGTAGATCAGCCGATGATATATGAAAAAATTATAGCATCTGTGGAAAGCAAAAGAGGAAGGGTTTTCTTTCTTTATGGTTATGGTGGAATCGACAAAACATATTTATACAACGCCATCATCACCAAGTTACATGCAGAATCCAAAATTGTCCTTGTTGTTGCATTATCAGGTCATTCTAATCACTTATTGATAAATGTTCTAACAAATATTTCTTTACTCTGCAATGTCTGATAATTTAACTATTGAAATTGGTATTCCCTCATTGTTATTTCCTGGGGGACGTACTGTTTATAGCAGATTTAGGATCCCCTTGAATTTGGACGAGCATTCTACATGCACAATAAAGCAAAATACACAACTGGCTGAATTGATTAAAAAGAAAAGTCTCATAATATGGGATGAAGCACCCATGGATTCAAAGTATGCTTTTGAAGTTGTTTACAAGACATTCAAAGATATTTTGCAAGGAACCGAGTCATGTGGTTATGATAAAGCATTTGGTGGCAAGAACATTATACTAGGAGGTGACTTTAGGCAAATTCTCCCCGTAATACCTGGCGGAACAAGAGGTGATATTGTATCTGCTACTATAAATAGTTCTTATCTATGGAATGATTGTGAAATATGTGTGTTGTCCAAAAATATGAGATTACAGAATAGTCATTTCCAAGAAATAGGGCACATGGAGTTGAATGAATTCTCTGATTGGATTCTAAGAATTGGTGATGGGGGGAGAAACAGGAAAGAAACGAGGTGAATCAAAGTGAATTAAAATTCCAGAAAATTTAATTCTTGATTCTAAAGATGATCCCATTGAAGCTATCTTTTTGTCTACTTATCCTCAACTCTCGGAGCATAAATTCAAGGTTGAATACTTGACAGCAATACTTACACCAAAGAATGAGACGGCGGATGAGATTAATGCTTTTATCATGAATTTTGTTGATTCAGATGCGAGAGAATATTTTAGTTATGATGTTATTGACAAGGCAGGTGAAGTTACAGCAGACCAGGAGATGTTGTACCCTATTGAGTTTCTAAACAACTTAAAATTTACAGGTGTACCGAATCATTGCTTGCAACTTAAAGTTGGTGTTCCTATTATGTTGCTGAGAAATGTTAACCCTAGCAAAGGCATGTGTAATGGTATGAGACTCATTGTTACACAGCTTGGCAAAAGGGTTATTGAAGGGTTGATTATCTCAGGTTCAAATATTGGTGACAAAGTCCTAATTCCTAGGATAACTCTGACAGCATCTGAAGGGAAATTACCATTTGTTCTAAAGAGAAGGCAATTTCCCGTCAGAGTTTGCTATGCAATGACTATAAATAAAAGCCAAGGACAAACATTAGAGAATGTTGGGCTTTATTTGCCACATCCTGTCTTTAGCCATGGTCAACTGTATGTAGCACTGTCACGTGTGAAGTCACCAAGTGGGCTAAAAATACTATGCCTTGAAAACGATGAGGAATTTAAAGCATGGACAAAGAATGTCGTTTCAACTCCTTAGGTACTTTGTCCTTTCAAATATTATCAATACATATTTGTATATTATTGTGACTGATTTCTCTATACTTTCTCCTCTATGGCAGGCCAGGGAAAGCATGGAGTTCCAAACATTTGAGAAGTAGCTCAGGAAACTCCAAAGGAAAATGAAGTTGGTAAATATGTAGATAGCAAAAGAAACATATCTCTTCTCATATCAATTGCCTCCTACTTTATTTATTTTCGTAGAGAAATATGTATTGATGAAGTTAAAACTATCCATACAAAAGTGCTTTATACAATGAACATTTGACATTCAAATTTATAGAATGTCTTCACCATCGCATGCTGCATAAGGTTCATAGGCAATATCTGTGGAATTTGGATTTACACGTTTCACGCTCATAATACTAAGTTTACTATCTATTTGAGATACTATCCTAAAATTATTGCAATTGTAGTATAAACAAATACTAAATTCCCTTCGAGACTAAGGTTGTAACTACCTACATCAGAATAGAGCTGAAACATTGTAGTACTAAAATTACTTCTCTCTTAAAATATAAATGACTCAATAATAAAAACTATAAAATAGAAACGACATATTTAATAAACTTGATAGTCATTCGATTAATAATAATATTAAACATAAAACAACAAAAACAATATAGTAGTAACTAAACATAAAAGGCAAAAAGCTAATCAGACATATGATTTCAACTAAAAAAAAATTAAACATAAAGACGTAATACGTACGTCCTAAATAAAAACTAATAGATAACCAAGTCAGCTACTTTTAAAAAACAGGTGCTGCATTTATACGCTTCACATCCACAAAACTTACATTGGCATTCATGCATCCTTGAACTGAGACTACGTTCCTTTTGAAGTAGAACCAAACAATGTTCTCACCACCTTCCCTGAGTTCCATCATTTGAAAGTTATCATAGTAGTTCATTAGTAGTGCATGAATGTTCGTTCTTCTAAAGGCTTCAGTAATTATTATAACATCAGGAGTCATGAAACGAATGTAGGTGTTGAATTTCATGAGCATGAAATTGTCAATGGCTTAGAAAAGTGAGATGAAACTCACAAGTGTTGTTATTAGTGTCGACAACACTAAGTACAACACACACCAATTCAAAAATTAAAATAGAGATAATTTAAATGCAGCGAAAATAAGTAAAGAAACACAAGAAATAGATTTTTATCAAGTTATATAAATATATAACTTGATGGGTGTCAGGAGGGTAAGTCCTTTCTTTATAAAAAACTTTTAAATACAAGGTCAAAAGTTTCCTAATGATTTATAATCACTAGCATGGAGGAAAAATAAATCTAGAACTCTCTCTTTATAATCACTAACAATCTAACACTTAAAACCTCACGGAATACAAAGATATATATGTAAACTTACGGGTGTTGGAAAGTGTGTTGCCAATACTTGAGGCAACACTGAAGAGACGAGTTCTTTCTTGTGCAGATTTTGATTTCTGAATTGGATACACACTTCTGTTGATGGACTGCACTATTTATAGAACTCCAGAACTTGGAGCCTACTCCAACTGACCTAGAAAACAGCCACAAGTTGTTCCCCTATTTTAGCTCCACTTTCCTTTTTTTGTAGAAGACTAAGTCCTCTAGGCTTCTCCCACTTGTACGCCACGCTGCGCCTTGTACTCTTATCTTCAGCTCCCCCTGAGTAGCTAACTTCCTACCCACATTTACTTGGTCATTACTTTTACACATAAACATTGATTTTATGTGTAATTTCCCTCTTTATTCAAAAATCACACCTAGAACTCTTTCTTTGACCTGTTCAAGCTCAAACCAAGCAGATTAACAATGGATATAATATAATTAATTATCACTTTGTTATTTATGAGAAATATGCACTAACTATCGTGTGTTGCCAAACACTCATGGTAACACATGAGGCAACACCAGTGACAACACTTGATTCAACACTTACAATCTCTCCCTTAGTTACAAATTTCTTTCCAAAATATAAAGTGATATTCCTGCAAAACAATTGTTAGTTATCCCAAACAAATATCTCCCCCATATTAACAAAACTCCCCCTTAATCAATGATTAGCAACCAAACAAACCAAAATTATTTAATACTAATCACTAATAACCCAAGTTTTAAAAATCTCAATAAAAAACAACCATTAAAACTAAAACTAAACAAAACAGAATTAAAAACTAAAATTGTTTTGGTGCAACAAACCAACAAAATAAAAATTGTTTTTGAACTTGAAATACTACCACAACCTCAAGAACACTTCGAACCACATTTAACCTTCTGGATCAGCATCCTCTTCACCTTCTCCAGTCCCAGTTCCACTCGGTCCAGCAGCAACATCACCACGCCTTTGGCTTTGATCTCCCCCTATTTTGGAAGAAATCATGTCAGCCCTCATTTCCAGCCACCCATTCATCACAAAAACGATGTGCTTCATTTGCCTGTGAAAAAAGTTCAGAATAACAGCAACATCAATCATTACAGGTGGAGTGTTGCC
The DNA here is from genome assembly GCA_022495995.1 of Adenophora triphylla var. japonica. NCBI lineage: Eukaryota > Viridiplantae > Streptophyta > Magnoliopsida > Asterales > Campanulaceae > Adenophora > Adenophora triphylla. Next base: position 719,546 of record JAFEMH010000128.1, on the reverse strand, counting down.
TTGAGTGTTGCCAACTGCAGGGACAACACTTGGGGCGACATTTGGTGCAGGGGCAGCATCTGAAGAAGACGTAGAAACTGAAACCCAAGGTAGATCCCTATGCCTTTCACCCTCGGTGAAATGTTTGCTGATCTTATAAAAGACAGGCTTTTTAGAAACATTGTCAGCATTCCAAGGCTTGAGATTTTGAAAAATGAGGACATTGTAAATGAGAGAGGAAAAGAGATAGAAGGATGGTTTCTTTTTCCTAGCCCAAGCAGCAAGGTGAGCAAACACCATTCTCCCAAAGTTTATCCTTTGTTTCTTACCCAACCTAAATAACATAGAAGCTTGTTCAAGGGTAATCGTGTTCTCATTAGCCGTTGGTAGCCAATTGGTGATGCAAATTTTGTGGAGAACACTAAATAAGGAGGAGAGAAGGGTTGCCTTAAAGTGATCACTCCAAACATTCACTTTTCCACCAGATAGAAAGCTTTCTAAGACATTTAGTTCTATTCTCAAACTCTCATCTTCAACATTAGGGAGACCGAAGGTCTTATTGATAATGGAGGGGGTAAAATCATAAATCTTTCCTCTCACAAAAATTTTTCCATAGTGAGGAGTATTCCTATCATCAATGTCTTCCCTAAGATGAGCATAAAAATTCCTAACAATGCTTTCAACATAAACAGACACTTTCGTGACCGTGGGCAGAAAATTCCTATCTTCAAGAAACTGGTAAACCCCAAGACTTTTGAACTGAACAACATTCATATTTCTCTCATTTAAAATCCTTTTCTTCGAGTCTTGGACCCATTTGTCCAAGTTAGACTCACAGTAAAATTCCTCGGAGAGAAAGGGCAGTTCATAATACCCAAATGATTCAAAATCAGACTTAGAATCTTGAGAAGGGGTTGGAGTTACCTCTGGCCATGAAATAGGAGAGTAGGATGGAGAACTAGACTGTGGTTTTGTTGTTGGAGCAGGTGTTGTCTCACGTGTTGCCATTGGATTGGCGACACTTTTCTGTGTTCTCTGTCTTTTCACCACACGAAACTGAGCTTGAGCAAGTGTTTCCTCATCTTCCAGCCAAGCATCATCATCTTCATCAGTTGAGGTAGAAATTTCTTTACCCAATTTGAAGTTCTCATCCTAACCCTCTTCTGATGATACCTGAAGTGATGCACTCGACTCATCATCCATTATTTCTACCGGATCATCTGCAGTATTAGAGGGTACCTTTGGCTTAGACAGAGTCTTAAGACGCTCAGACTGGCATTTGCCCCAAACCCTAACATTCGACGGAGCTTCAACCTCTTTTCTCTTTTTTGTCTTTTTGGGAGGAGCTAAAGAGAGCTCAACAGTAGGAGGGGACTCCGAAAGATTCATCGAAATGGTGAAAGAAGTAGGCTTGAACACAACAATTTCCATATTCGGGGAAGTGGTTGGTGTTGTCGAGAGTGTCACAGCAGGTGATGTCTCCATAGGAATGGCGACACACGAGGCAACACTCGAAGTTGCAAGGGGGGAAATCTCCATTGGCGAAGCATTTTGGGAGGATTTTGAGGGACTTGCCATGGAGAATTGAAGGGAAGAAGACGAAGTAAACAGAGGGGTTTAGAGAGAGAGAAACGAAGAGAGAGACGATGAGGAAGAGGGTTTTAGGAAGGTGGGTAATTAAGTGATGAATAGGAATAAAAATAGGGGTGATTTGACATTTAAAAACCTATCCATTATTATCCCTATCCCAACAAACTTCAACAAACTTCAACAAACATAATCCGGCCAGTTTTTTAAAAAACTAATTTTTTTTATTTTATAAATATATAATAACTAAAGATAATTTCAGAAATATCTGAAAATTTTGATTTTCAAATTTGAAAAACAAGTTCAAAAGAAAATGAACTTCAAAATAATAGACATTTCATAATTACATTTAGTTAGAGAGAATTTAAAGATTTTTGCTAAAAAACTTTTAAATTTCACAAACTCTAAATATATGTAAATAGACCTTTTTGAATTTCAAAATTTAATTAGCAAAAATAAAAAGAAGAAATAAAAAAAATAATGTAGCATCTACTAATGTGTTGCTAGCAATGTTGTGTAACACAAAAGACAACATCTTTGAATAAAATCCCCTTGATATTTTCAACATATAGAACTCATCATTTCCTTTAGCAATTTTAAGCAAACTTTACACTTTCTTTATTTACAAGGAAGCATCGTAGTAGCGAGCTCCGTGCCCCGAGTTTTTTATTAAAGTGTAAAGTCATATGTATTATGTTTTATACCGTTCAAGTAGGGTACACTGTAGTAGCGAGCTCCATGTCCCTAATACTGAGTATAAAACAAATACATTATACTCCCGTTTAGTAAGGAAGCATCGTCGCAGCGAACACCGTGCCCCGAATTACTTTAGGAGTATTTTAACAATAATTGTCTTTATCAAAATCAACAATATCATAAGTGACTTTGTCACTTTAAGCACAAAGGGGTAGTTTATCAAAATGTTAAACTTAAGTATATACACATACTAGAACAAAAAGGTCAGTAAATGCCACCCATTGGGTTTAAACTAAAAAGATTTTTTTTAATTACACAGTGTTGCTGTCTGTGTTGGCAACACCGACGACAACACCTTGATACAGCAGATTACAGAAAACACAAACCAAGATATTTTTTCAATCTTGAAAATCTCCCATGGTCCAAGGCTTTAGTCAAAATGTCAGCAAGTTGATGTTTGGTATCAATATGCTCTATTTGGATTAAATCCTTTTCAACTAAATCTCTCAAAAAATGATGGCGGATATCTATATGTTTAGTGCGAGAGTGTTGTACAGGGTTTTTGGAAATATTTATTGCACTTAGATTGTCACAGTACATGGTCAAGATATTACTATCAAGACCATAGTCATCAAGCATATGTTTTAACCATATTAACTGTGAACAACAACTCCCGGCTGCTACATACTCAGATTCAGCAGTCGAGAGAGAGAGAGAGACACAGTTTTGCTTGCGACTGTACCATGACACAAGATTATTTCCTAAGAAAAAATAACCCCCACTTGTACTTTTTCTATCATTTATATCCCCTGCCCAATCAGAATCATTAAAACCAACAAAGTTGGTATTAGTGTCTTTAGTGAACCAGATTCCTAATTCACTAGTCTCAAACACATACTTAATGATTTTCTCTTTTTTTCTTTTTTTTTTTTGAGGCTTGCCCACCTCGAGTCAAGCCCCTTTTTTTGTGTAAGTCAATTTACTAACAAGTCCATCAATTCTCTGAAATTCCCTTAAAATCCCCACCCTAGAGGCGCCTAATATTAACTAGGGAGGGATAATCATCCACTCTAACCACTGGGGGGAGTCGAACCCAGGACCTCCGTGTTGGTGTCCCAGTGCTCAGGCCATCAGGTCAAGTCCTGATGGTTACTTAATGATTTTCTTAACATCATTGAGGTGAGAAATTTTAGAATTAGACTGATATCTAGAACACACACCTACGTTGAACATAATATCGGGACGACTGACAGTAAGATAGAGAAGACTAACTATCATGAATCTATACAGAGTTGGATCAACATCCTCCCCTTCCTGGTCTTTGGCCACCTTAAGTGATGATCCCATATGTATTTTTGAACTCTTAGCACTCTCCAATCCAAACATTTTTACCAGACTTTTTGCATACTTGCTTTGAGAGATGAAGATCCCATCATCTGACTGTTTTACCTGCAATCCCAATAAATAGTTAAGTTCACCTATCATGCTCATCTCAAAAGTTGATGTCATAGCCTCCACAAAATTTTGCAAACAATTTTTAGATGTGGATCCATAAACTATGTCATCAACATAGATCTGAGCAATGACAAGTTCTTTATTTTCCCTCAGAATAAACAATGTCCTATCGGCTTCGCCTCTAACAAATCCATATTCAATTAGAAAGCTTGTTAGACGCCCATACCATGCACGTGGAGCTTGTTTCAATCCATATAACAAGTATGTATACATGATTTGGGTGGAATGGGTCTTCAAACCCCTTAGGTTGCTCATTATAAATTTCTTTATCTAAGTACCCATTCAAAAAAGCCACTTTAACATCCATTTGGTGTAATGTGATTTTAAGAAAGCAAGCTATAGCAAAAAGAAGTCTTATTGACTCAATTCTAGCCACAGGTGCAAAGGTCTCGTCAAAGTCGATTCCTTCCACTTGTGTATAGCCTTGAGCCACAAGACGAGCTTTATTACGAACAATATTACCCAATTTATCAGATTTGTTTTTGAAAATCCATTTAGTTCCAATTATATTAGTATGTAAAGGACGAGGAACTAAAAACTAAACCTCGTTCCGGGTAAATTGTTCAAGCTCTTCTTGCATAGCTTGTATCTAGAAATTATCCTTTAAGGCTTCAATCACATTTTTTGGCTCAAGTACAGAAATGTAACAGGAGTATTTTACCTTGGAGTATGTGGTGGACATACACACATACCTTATCATATCTCTATAGTTAACCGACTTCTTATTTCTTGTTCGAACTCCTTCATTAACCTCTCCAATTACATGAGTAATGGGATGGTTATTTCTAATTCTTGCTGGAGGATCTCTCCTGCCCTGTTGGTACACCAACTCAGCTTCTTCTACTGAGTCATTATTTCCAGCCACTGTTTGGACATCCTGTGTTGTCTCATGTGTTGCCATTTCAAAGGCAACACTCGGGGCAACACTTGAATCTGTGGCTGTACTGGTTGAACCAGATTATGTTCTAGCCCGTTGTTCAGCTTCTTCCAGCAATGTCAGAGGCATATCTTCGGCTGGTTCACCTGTGGCACTCAAATAGTCGTTAAATTCAATATTTATCGATTCTTGAATAGTTTTTAACCTTAAATTATAGACTCGGTAATCATGAATGTTTTGAGAGTAGCCAAGAAAGATAGCTTTGTCACTCTTTGAATCAAGTTTTCCTAAATATTCCCGATCATTTAAAACATAACATAAACACCCAAACACGTGAAAATAGTGGACTGTAGGTTTCTTTCCATTTAAAATCTCATAGGGTGTCATAGTTGTACCGGGTCTTAGGAAAACTCTATTCGTAGTGTGACATGCCGTGTTTAATGCCTCGGCCCAAAAACCTTTAGAAATATTTCTAGCAATTAGCATAACACGAGCAATCTCTAACAAAGTCTTATTTTTTCTTTCAGCCACACCATTTTGCTGTGGTATTTTGGGTGCTGAAAACTCATGGTGTATCCCCTTTTTAATACAAAAAGTAGAGAAGGAGATATTTTCAAACTCTTTACCATGATCTGATCTTATACGAAAAATAGGTGAACAAAACATGTTTTGATTTTGGAAAATAAGTGTTTAAATTTATCAAACGTTTCGGATTTTTCTCTTAAAAATAGACCAAAGTATACCGAGAAAAATCATCCACTATCACATAAACATACCTCCAACCTCCCAAGCTTTGTACCTCAATTGGACCCATTAAGTCCATATGTAAAAGCTGAAAACAATGTGTTGTTCCTGAGTGTTGTTCATTGTGTTGACCAACACTATGAGCAACACGAGTCTGCTTACCTTTTTGGCTGTAACCACACAACATGGTATTCTTGAGATTTAAATTAGGGGCATCTTTAACCTGATCTTATACGAAAAATAGATGAACAAAACATGTTTTGATTTTGGAAAATAAGTGTTTAAATTTATCAAACGTTTAGATTTTTCTCTTAAAAATAGACCCAAGTATACCTAAAAAAATTATCCACTATCACATAAACATACCTCTTACCTCCCAAGCTTTGTACCTCAATTGGATCCATTAAGTTCATATGTAAAAGCTGAAAACAATGTGTTATTCCTGAGTGTTGTTCATTGTGTTGACCAACACTATGAGCAACACGAGTCTGCTTACCTTTTTGGATGTCACCACACAACATGGTATTCTTGAGATTTAAATTAGGGACATCTTTAACCGCATTGAGTTTGATAATCTTCTCAAGATTCCTATAATGAGAATGACCTAACTTTTGATGTCATAATATTATGTCATCAAGTTTCGTCAAATTGCACACTTGTTTATTACCAACAAGGTAGCAATTATCACTCGATCTTGTTCCTGTTATAACACAAAAGTTGGTATTATAAAAAACTTCACAGGTATTCCTATTAAACTTTACCTCCAAATCGTCATCACATAATTGGCTAATGCTAATTAGATTAGCAACCAATCCATCTACATGCAAAATGTTTTTTAAAGGAGGAAAACCAATGACATCCAGTATTCCTTTTCCTACTATGTTACTCTTGCCTCCACCTCCATAGGTTACTGAGCCTCCTTGAATAGGTTGGTATTCCATTAAGAATGATCTTGTTCCCGTCATGTGACGTGAACAACCACTATCAAAGTACCAAGCACCTGAAACATTAGTCCTTAAAGCAGTGTAGACAACATAACATTTCAGATTTGCTTTGGGTAACCAAACCTTTTTTGCAATTCTGAGCTTCTGTCCTCCTGTGTTGTCTCGAGTGTTGTCCTGAGATTTTGACGACACTTGAGGCAACACTTGTAAACTGGGCTTTTTCTTTTGAAGAATAAAACAATCTGATTTTTTGTGTCCAGGTTTGTGACAGTATTCACACTCAATGGTTTGATCAGAAATATTACTAGAAGTACTACCTTTTTCCTTAACTTGTTCTTTTACAAAACGAGTTTTAGTTTCAACATTAAACAAGGAAGAAGTAATATTTTCTAGTGATTCTTGAAACCCAATACCTGCTTTGAGAGGCTTACTCAAGTTGAGTATTTCATCTAATTTGGAGGAACTCGTGTTGAGTTTTTTGAAAGTTGATTCGGCTAGGTTGAGCTTGGCCTTGAGTTTATCAAGATATGCATCCTTCCTAGTGAGTTGAACCTCTAGTCGAGTCAAGGAGTCCTTAAGTTCATGATTCTCCTTTGTCAAGAATACCACCATCTTGTTCTCCTTTTTCCATTCTATGAGAAGAGACTCATAGAGACTTTTTAATTCATTAATGAGCTTTTCATTGTCAAGCTCATTCTAGAATGACTCATCTGTATCCAAACTAACAGAACCATGAAAGCATATATCATTAGAAGAACTTAATGAATCATACCTGCTGAGTGTTGTGTCAAGTGTTGCCATTTCCTGGACAACACTTGAGGCAACACATCCTGATGAAGACATAAGTGTTGTGTCAGGTGTTATTATATTCTGGACAACACTCGAGGCAACACATTCTGTCAAAGGCATCTCCTCCACCGTGGCCACCATAGCCAGATTTTCATCTTTCTCCATTCCTTCTGAAATTACCCGATCTTTTTCCGCGGGGCGCAGCGGAGAAGGCGGTTGTCTTTCGCGGGGGGTTGGTGTCTGAGACCTCGCTTCACGGGAAGGAGCAGAATGAGGAGTCGCCACGCGGTTTTGTATTTTGAGCCCAAACGTTGAGAACGGCTATTGCGAAAATGGTGTCGTTTTTATTGGTAGCAAAAACTTAGGAAAAGGCTTTGAAAACAGGGATCATTTTTATTGGCAGCAAAAACGAGTAAAAAGCTTTTTTGTACCAGAGATTGTTAGGTTCGGAGGTCAGGTTACGTTTCGGGTAGAGTATGACGAGATCGCCCGAAACGCCTCGCATGACGAGTCTTTCTACCTTTCTCGAAATCGTGTGTGTGGGTGTGTGTGTTTTGAAATGGGGGCTTGAATGACAAGCTTTAATCTTGGTTTGAGTGACAAACGTTGATTAGGTGACTTTGTTTGAAAAGACGAGCGTTTGAATGACAAACGTCGGTTTGAGTTTGAAATGAGCGTTTGCGTGGCAAACGTCGATTTTGAGTTGAAATGAGCGTTTGCGTGGCAAACGTCGATTTTGAGTTGAAATGAGCATTTGCGTGGCAAACGTCGATTTTGAGTTGAAAAGGAGTTCGAAGGTCGAACTCCGGTTTTTTGAACCGGGAATGTCATTGTTAACGATTTTTACGGGAAAAATGCGTATTAAATGATTTGAAATGTCAAATGGCGGCTTTGAGTTTGAAGATGAGCATTCGGAGGCCGAACGTCATTTCGCGCGTTTTGAATGAGAGTTCGACGGACGAACTCCGGTTTTGAACCGGGCATTACATTGTTAACGATTTTTACGGGAAAAATGCGTATTAAATGATATGCGATCAACGAATCGGGTTGCGACTCGGACTTTTGAAAAGTAAATACTATCACAATCCAAACGGATCGGACTTGTAAATGACAGTATTTAAAGCGGTGTCAACGGAATCAAACGATCCGGAATCGTAAATGACGATCAACGAGGCCAAACGGCTCGGAATTGTAAATGACGATCAACGAGGCCAAACGGCTCGGAATTGTAAATGACGATCAACGAGGCCAAACGGCTCGGAATTGTAAATGACGATCAACGAGGCCAAACGGCTCGGAATTGTAAATGACGTGAAAGTAAACGAAACGGGGTCGGAACGCCGTTTTAACCCGTGATTACTTCTCTTACGGAAAGAGAAGAGGATCGAGGGGCTAAAACGTATCGGACCCCATTAGACGGAGGCGTCTACATTTTGACAATGACGTTCGAAACGGTTATAGCGACTGGCGCGTAAACCGAGACGGAACGGAAGATTCAGAGAGAGGGAGTTATACCTATGGCTAGGGTCGACTCCTTTGGCTCGGGAGGTGTGCACGGGACACGGAAAGTTACTCGAAAGGTTGTTTCGAGGTTGTAGGGTGCGTATTTGATCGAAATACGAAGGTTTCACGCGAATCGAGACAAAACGGGAGCTCGGGAGGGGTGGAAACCGGTTTGGGCCGTGAGGTATGTGATTTTTGGTGTAAAAAGTTCCTTCTTTGCCTTTGACAACTTCTATTTATAGGGTGAAAATTGCGGTAGGAGTCCGGCCGGACTTGGGTGAATTTCGGGGTTTTGGGAATTTTGGAAATCTGGAGGACTTGTTGGCAATTTCGGGAAAATTGCACGATGAGTCCGGCGGACTTGGCTTGCAAACCAGGGGTATTTTGGTCTTTTGGCCTTGATTTGTGATTGACGAGTGACTAGAGGGAGGTGGCATGCGGGACACGTGTCTGTGACTCACCGAAATGTGGGAGTTCGTTCCCGGTCCGGTTTTGTCCGTTTTTTAAAATAACGGTCAGGAAATGTCCGAAACGCCCGGAAAGTGCCGGAAAATGCGTTTTCGGGAAAGCCATACTTTTACGTGAGATGTCACGTGCTAGAAATACGGTTCGACGTCGAGATGCACGGGCGATCCAGACGTCTCGTTAGCAGCGAGGGAGTTTAACGAGTTCGGTTAACTGGAGCGGGCCGGTTAACGGATTTCGGTTAACTTTCGACGGATTTGGACGATCGGATTTGGGTACTTACTGATTAGCCCCTCGCGACGTCACTTTCGAAGGAAGTGGGGTCGTCGAAAAGATAAGGATCCAAATCGGGATGCCTTACTTTGAAAAGACACAGGCGGTCGGTGGTTGGACCCTTAGCGAAAAGGATTCCTACGTATCCCGGGAGGGAATCAAGCCGATCGTAGTTCGAAAAGGAGGGGGGCAAGGGTCGCGCATGGGGACCTTGACACGAGCGAGGCTTGTTAGGAGGTGTCTAAACCTGGATAAGACCATTCGCGAGGTACTGTGCACTGAATGGAGGCTGTTAGGAGGCGTCACGAACACAGGGGCTTACGAAACCTTCGAGGGCGTGTGGCGCCTCAAACCGGAGTTGCGATGTTGACGAGGATTTCGTGCCTTGGGTCTTGGGCTTATTCTTTGTTGCCGGTTTTATCTGCAGGGATGAGCGTTCGGGCCTACGGATGGCCGAAGAGGATTGTTGTGCGGGCTTATTGCGGGCCGGCGAAGTGGAACAGTCGGGCTTACGGCGGCGGCGGGGAGATAAATGTTCACTTCTTTGAAGTGAAAAGGTGTTCGGGCTTACTAGGATGGCCGAATAGGGATTGTTGCAAGGCGTTCGTACCTTGGGGTTCGGGCTTATTGCGATTCTGCCAGGAGAGGCTGTTTGCAAGGCGTTCGTACCTTGGGGTTCGGGCTTATTGCAGTTGCCGAAGGAGAATTGTTGCAAGGCGTTCGTGCCTTGGGGTTCGGGCTTATTGCAGTTGCCGGAGGAGACTTGTTGCAAGGCGTTCGTGCCTTGGGGTTCGGGCTTATTGCAGTTGCCGAAAATGACCATTGGCAAGGCGTTCGTACCTTGGGGTTCGGGCTTATTGCAGTTGCCGAAGGAGACTTGTTGCAAGGCGTTCGTGCCTTGGGGTTCGGGCTTATTGCAGTTGCCGAAGGAGACTTGTTGCAAGGCGTTCGTGCCTTGGGGTTCGGGCTTATTGCGATTCTTAGAAGGAGAGGCGGCGAAAGGTCTTGGTAAGAGAGTGGAGGTCGGACCGCGAAGGTCGGGATCAGCATTTGAAATCGGACCGTGAAAGGTCGCGATTGAGGATTGAAATCGGACCGTGAAAGGTCGCGATTGAGGATTGAAATCGGACCGTGAAAGGTCGCGAATAAGAGTTTGAAATCGGACCGTGAAAGGTCGCGAATAAGAGTTTGAAATCGGACCGTGAAAGGTCGCGATTGAGGATTTAATGGTGAGGACCATTTAAATTTTAACGTCGGGAGACGGAATCGTAACTAAAATGTCCGGAGATGGTTGAACGTTTAATGTCAAACGTCAAGGATCAATTTAACGTCAGGAGACGAAATTGTGACTGGAATGTCCGGAGACATGATTGAGCGTTTGAATGTCAAACGTCAACTGGGAATTTAACGTCTGGAGACGGGCGTTAGTGAAAACTGCGAGAATTTAACGCGGGAGACGAGCGTTAGTGGCGAGAATTTGCGTCTGGAGACGGCGTTAGTGAGGACTAATTGAGAATTTAACGTCTGGAGACGGCGTTAGTGAGAACTAGCTGAGAATTTAACGTTCGGAGACGAGCGTTAGTGAGGACTAACTGAGAATTTAACGTCGGGAGACGAGCGTTGCGTGTGAGGACTAATCGAGAATTTAACGTGCGGAGACGGCGTTAGTGAGAACTAGCGAGAATTTAACGTGCGGAGACGAGCGTTAGTGAGAACTAGCGGAGAATTTAACGTGCGGAGACGGCGTTAGTGAAAACTAGCGGGAATTTAACGTGCGGAGACGGCGTTAGTGAAAACTAGCGGGAATTTAACGTGCGGAGACGAGCGTTAGTGAAAACTAGCGGGAATTTAACGTGCGGAGACGAGCGTTAGTGAAAACTAGCGGGAATTTAACGTGCTGGAGACGAGCGTTAGTGAAAACTAGCTGGGAATTTAACGTGCGGAGACGGCGTTAGTGAAAACTAGCGGGAATTTAACGTCGGAGACGAGCGTTAGTGAAAACTAGCGGGAATTTAACGTGCGGAGACGAGCGTTAGTGAAAACTAGCCGGGAATTATCCTCGGGGATAGGGCGTTAGAAATGTCTAGCGGGGAAATTTTACACTTTCGGGGCCAAAAGTGGTAAAATTGGAATTGCCCAGGCGAGGGCAAAAGGGGCAAAAATTATTACAGTGCGGTAAGAGTCAGGCCGGACTTTTTTGTTTTTACGAAAACTTTTTAAATGCCGAGAAATTTGGGGAAGAAAAATGGTCATTTTCTTCCATTGTTGCCGGCGAGAGAGGAGAGAAAAGAGAGAGAAATCCAACCCAAATTGCAAGGTTTGCTCGAATTTGTGAGGGAAAATCGCTATGGAGGGTGAAGGAGGACCAATGGCTCGCCACGGAAGGACCGACGACGAAAGAACTCGATTGGTTCGGACCATTCGAACCACCACTCTTCCATTGAATCCGGCGGAGTTTTATCCGGCGAGGGACCGCCACAACTCCAGGAGGGATCGAAAGACACGTAAGTTCCCTACAAATTCCATTAATTTCAAGAATGTGCATTCTTTAAATGTTAGAAATTTGTTAGGAATTTACTTAGGGATTTTGGTGCCCGATTTGGGGCTTTTGACTTTGCTATGAATCGTTGTCGAAATTGACTAGGACGTAGTTCAATTGACATCATGGGTAGATGACATAAAAATTTTGGTTGCAAAATTCCATGTCTAAATGCATTTTCCAAAATTAAAGTAACTTTAATTCGGGACGGAGCGAAATTTTCGAAAAATTCGAAAGAATTTGAAAGTTCCGGATTCGACGGAGTTTTCGAAATGATTTTGAAAGTTCGGATTCGACGGAGTTTTCGAAAGATTTTGAAAGTTCCGGATTCGACGGAGTTTTCGAAAGATTTTGAAAGTTCCGGATTCGACGGAGTTTTCGAAAGATTTTGAAAGTTTCGGATTCGACGGAGTTTTCGAAAGATTTTGAATATACGTAGGAAATGAATGAGAACCGTATCTGCATTGCATCCTTTTGACATGCGTTGTTGCATTTTGTTGACGTTGCTTCTGTCTTGTTTGTGCACGGGGGACGGGGATGGTTGATACCCACAACCGAGAAGAGTCGGGGTGCCTTTGAGGCGGTGCGGGCATTGTGGGGCCTTATCCGGACGTGGCGAGAGGGAGAGAGGAGTCCACGGCAGTGGTGATTGACTCAAATTTGTTTGGGTTTATCAGTCTTGTAGGCTGCGGCAGTGATACGCCGAGGGCGAGTCCATGTATGTCGCGGCGGCGAAATGCGGTGGGATACGACCCACACTTTCCATTTCGAGATGGGGAGGCGACGGTGACTCCCACGAGATTTTGCCGCTATCATTTGGGTTGCCGACTTATGGCAACGCTGGTGTGGAGTTGATGGTTACACCCGGAGCGGTTATGCAGGCTCTTTGGGTTTCGATATTACCGATGCCGGGGGCTTAGGCATTCGGTACGAGCCGATGGAGCATCACTTGAGGGCGGGTGTCGCCGATTATAGGCTGGGTCCTTGAGGATGACCGCGGGCGCTACAGCTCGAGGTTCCTTTGGTTTGCGGCGTCGGCGACCTTGTTCCCGACTTCCGACACGTCTTGTCACTTCCCTCTGCTCGGGTCGGCGACGGATCTGGATGCCGTGAGGGGTTTGCGTGGGGGAGGCTGGGTGGCCGAGCTCTACCATTCCGGACGGAGGTTCTCGCGGGGAGAGGAGCACTCATTTAGGCTTTTACGCTTTGTCTTGGATGTAAGTTTACGTGCTTTTTCTCTTCCTTGCCTCTTTTATGTACTCGTATGTATACGCTTTGTAGGCGACATAACTTTCCATTCTCTTGGCAGTGCGGTGCTACGAGGTATTCGGTCACTTGAGCTTGGGACGTCAAGGAGCCGTACCGTCCCTGTTCCCTGCCTTGCTTTGGTTTGGCGAAGAAGGCGAAGAGGGCGGTCTCTTCGAGGTTGGCACTCGAGTGTCGTACGAGGAGATATCTCTGGCGAACACAGGAGTTCTCCGAGAGGATCAGTGACACAGTGGAGCGAGGTTTGATCATGTCGCGGTGCGAGATTTCCGGCGAGACTACACGGCGGCGGAAGCTCTGGTGGGACTTCAACTGCGACGCCATGTATGCGGGGAGAGGGTGACCGTCGGCATAGGCGGGGTCTCTTCCATTGGTGCCGGTGGATCCTCCTCTGTACATGCGGCATCCCAGGGAGATGCCGATGGATGAGTGGAGGGATACCTTCGGGGTGTGTACTTCACCGAGTACATCATAGCGGGGGCCGCCTATGATGTTTTCTTGAGGATGAGGGTGAGCCCGCGGGTGCGGCATAGGGAGGCGAGGTCCACTGGAGGTCCTCGACATTTTCTGTCCCACGAGCTAGGCTAGCGTACGAGGGCTGGGCGGTTCGCGCGAGCGACTTGTGATCCCACTCCCGGCGGAGCCGAGACCACGATACGGGCGGACCCCAATGCTTCGGTGAGCATCTTTTCGATTTTACGCATTTGATAGTAGCATTACGCACATGATGCATCTGTACTTTCTGTTCGCTTTACGATGATTTTCTGGTTCGCAGTATCGGCCATACGTACAATGAGGCCATGAGGGTGGTGGACGGGTGGTCGCCTATGCCCGGGAGGCTCGTGGAGTTCATGCGGTGCGGTTCCGGAGGAGCGTGGACGTCCGCGATCGGGGGCCGTCTAGGCCGAGGGGTTCGCTGCTCCCGGCGGGTGGGGAGGACTTCACGCGGGGTTTGGCCGGTTCGCGGGCGGAACAGGCTGGATTTGGAGCTCCTTCTTGCGCACTCGGGCGCGAGAGGAGTCCTCGAGTTCGCGTACTCAGGAGGCCCTTTGCCTATTCCCATTTGGAGGAGTTCGGCGAGTTCTGTTTGCGACAGATCCGGCGGCGGCGGGCGATGCGTCGAGTGTACGGATGACGAGCGGGACTCGAGTAGTCCCCTTTCTTGCTTTCTTTCTTTATTGCTTTGTTTAGACAAAATGCATGTATTTGTCGGGAACAAATTTTGATTTGAGATGTATTTGCAAAAGGCGCCCGTGGGGCGGAACACATGTACTTCGCATATTTATTTTGTGATCACCTTGAGTTATTTTCGGCAAATAAGCAAATAGGTTAATCAAAAATAAATAAAAAGGAGAAATGCATTAAAAATTGAACGGGTCAAAAATTAAGCATGTATGCACTAATTTTTAATTATTTGCCTTGTTGCACGAGCCGGGGCGGAAGGGATATTGTCATTTGTTGAATGAAATCGAGGGCGAGCACGCGAGATTTCATAAGGGTGAACGAGGGCATGGTTTGGAAATGTTTCCAACTTTAAAGCATTCTGCGAGTTGACCAAGTCAAGCTGCGGGGAAGTCCGGCCGGACTTGAAATGAATTTCAGATTCTTTAAATTGCGGTTTCGGCTTTGCAATTTGTAAGAAGCTGCGCATTGCTTTTGCTCATTACATTTGAGTTCTTTTCCATTTCTTAAGGTTTTCTTCACCTTCGACATGGCTCCTTTTCCCAAGTTATCGTCTCGGATGCAAGAGCGATATTTGGACAACTTTCGGTCGTGGGTACGGAACCACACGAGGCGAGAACAAAAGGTTTTCGAAGGTACATTACGGGATTAAATCTGTTTGGGCTTTGAAGGAGCTCATGCCGGATTGGGACCTTTTGAGAGCGGCGTCTCGGTTGCAGGACGTAAGGAGGAATGTGTACGGCTTTTCGTACAACGAAGTCACTCCTACGTTTGAAGATTTCCGGGCCGTGCAGGAGGACTGAGGCAGAGCAGCTAGTTCTTCCGTATGCCGGTGGCATGGCCACCGTTGAGAAGCTAGTGTCTTTGTTGGGTATCTCATTTGGAGAAGCATACGGGATCTTGTCTGAGGATACGATTACGTTGACATTTCGGGGCTGCAGAAAGATTTGCGGAGGCGAGGAGCGTCTTTGCGTGGGGCGCGTTTGCTACGTGTGTGATTGCTACTTTGTTCACATTCACGTCTGCAGGTGTGTGCCATCACGGTGTCTTGGACTGGTGAGGCGGTGCGGAGTGGAGAGACATCGTGCCATTGGTCTTGGGCGAGACGTTCACAGGCGTAGGCCGGATGGCGGCCGGTAGCCGATACATGTGGGGAGGGAGTCCCGCTATGCGACCATGTGGTTGAGGAGAGGCTGCGAGATGATGCACGAGGTGCGAATGTCTGTGACGCTTGGTCTTTCTCGCGACGTCCTCTGGTGATAGGGGTAATCGAGTGTTTGGAGCTCTGGATGGCCGAGACTTAGCACGCATCACTTGCGATGGTGGGTTCCCCATTGGAGATTCTGAGACTTGTAGGACCGCTCGGGAGGGTGCATTGATCGTCGAGTGCGGGGTGTCTCGAGACGTCTTTCTATATTCCATCATTGGTTACTGCGGCGATGCAGTGGAGCGAGATGCCATGGCTTGATACGAGTTATCTTTGCTACCTTTGAGGTGGGATCTCTGCGGATGGAGGATCCTTCGGCGCTATTCTTGGTCACCGGTGGTGGCAATACACGTCCTTTCTGCCCGGGGTTCTCTTTCGCGGAGAGAGGAGCCTTTGTTGCATCGGCTTGATATACGGGCCAGTACGAAGAGTGTATGGGGGAGACACGAGATGGCTATCTTGTGGAGACGGAGTGAGTGTTGGGTGCGATCACACAGACGGTTCGACATTGAGGAGGACGAGGCGAGGCTAACCACAGGAATCGTGCGGCGATGCCATGGGCGATTATGTGGCAAGTGCGATCGGGAGGCCAATCAAAGCCTTTGCGATGATGGCTCGAAGCGGCGGCTCGAGACGAGCTAGAGAAAGGAGCTGTATTGACGGCCACGGGATTGACGGAGGCGTCGGGAAGAGTCCACGAGCCGGGTAGAAGGCCTCAGGAATATTTCTGCGAAGGTGAAGAACACTCGCCGGGGAAAAGGGAAAGGGAAGAAGGATGAAGGACCTAGTACGGGAAACTAGGTTGACCTTCTTTGTCCGAGTATCCACCCTTGTCATTGCGAGACACATTAATTGATTAATGTTTTATTGTAGTTTTGCTAGCGTGTAGCGAGTCAAGAGTTGACCGTGCTTGAACTCATCAAAGAATGTTTTAACCGTTATGAATTTGTAGGTTAAATGAAAAGAGTTTTCGAAACACAAGCAATTGATGCTTATTGTATTTTTGTTTTTAGACCGAACCAAAGATGGCTGCCTACGTTCCCCTTTTACAATTGGACTAAGGGGCTCGAGGTCACCGTAGTTCGACACTTTAGGTGAATTTGAGAAAAACCAAGACAAAAGAAGTGCGACCTGTTTTTACTGGATCATTAGCGGGAATGTATCCGGTTGGGTATTACTCTTTTAGCACTTTAATTTGCGAGGGGACGGTGTATGGGGAAGGTGAGTTGACTCGTGCTCTTCCTCAAACGAAGTATCTGCGGAGCTTGCTTCCGTTCACGGGGTTAACGAAAGGGTTTCCGTCCAAATCTGCTAGCTTCATGGCTCCTCAGGAGAAGATTCTTTGTACCACGAACGGTCCTATCCAGGTAGGCTCCCACTTTCAGGGGATTGGTGCGTAGGAGGTTTTCCTTTAGCACCAAGTCGCCTTCTCGATGTCTCGGATCTTGACTTTCTTGTCGAATGCTCGTGCCATTACGCTCTGGTAGGCTCGAGTGTGTTCCATGGCTTTCAATCTGCGCTCGTCGAGTAGAGCAAGTTCGTCGTGACGGCTACGTAGCCATTCGACTTCATTGACCCCGTTTTCCAAGAGGACTCGGAGGGATGGAATTTCCAATTCCACGGGTAACATTGCTTCCATTCCGTAGGTAAGTGCGAACGGAGTCTCCCTGTGGCGGTTCGGCGATGTTCGGTATCCCCGAGAGGAGCTAGATGTAGCTTTTCGGGCCGGTCCCGACCTGCAGTGGTCATCTTTCGATTATCATGGCGAGAGTCTTGTTGGGTGCCTCTCTTGCACCATTGGTTTGTGGTACGTAAGGAGAAGACTGTGACGTGTGACTACGGGTTCGGTCGGTAGTTGGTCACAATTTCCTTCGAAGTGAGTCCCATTGTCGGAGATGATCTCATTGGGCACTCCGTATCGGCACATGATGTTCTCTCGGATGAACTCGGCCACCTTCCTAGAATTCGGTACCTTGTACGATCGGCTTCTACCCATTTGGTGAAGTAGTCGGCTGCGACTAAAATGAACTCGTGACCATTGCTCCTGGAGGAGTGATCTTGCCGATGACGTCGATTCCCCATGTGGCGAAAGGCCGTGGCGTAGTCATGCGGTAGAGTTCGTGAGGAGGGATGTGATTGAGGTTGGAAAACCGTTGACATTTGTCGCGGCTTCGGACGAAGCTGGATGCGGTCTGTTTCCATTGATATCCAATAGTATCCCATACGGAGAATGATGTGTCAATGCTCGGGCGTTCATGTGCGGACCGCGAGGTTCCGTTGTGAACTTCGTTCATTAGCTCGGCGGCTTTTTCTTTGTTTACACAGAAGGAGTGGCCCTTGAGTGGCGCTTCTTGTACAACATACCCCCGAGAATGACGAAATGGGATGCCGGGCGTTTTAATGCCATCATGTTTTGGCTTTGATCCCTTCTTTGTATTTTCCATCTTCATTTGTGAAGGAAGCTTCTCCGCTTTGGAAGATGCTTGGTAAATTTGATTGTACCGGGGTTCGTCGATCGTTTGTGTTTCTTTTTCGATCTCACGGCAATAGGCGGGTGTTTCCCGTCTGCCTATTACGAGGGGTTTCTTGCTTTTCCCTCGGGAATTTCGACAAGAGAGGCGAGGTTGCCGGGCGTCTGCGAGCGGTTTCTGTCTCTTGGCAAATAGTGAAAAGAGATGTCCTTGAGCGAGCAATGAGCTCCTCCATGTACGCGTGGTACTTCGAAGGCGAGAATCTACCGTCTTCCATTTGTTGGATACTTGATTGATGATCAATCTTTGAGTCTCCATATACATCCGGCTACGAGATGTTGCGCTCGAGGCGGCTTCCAAACTGCTGCACGAGGCTTCGTATTCTATTTGCATTGTTGGTTGCTTCAAAATTCGACTTGATGGCTATGGGAGTATGCTCGTCCTTGGGATCGACAAGGAGCATTCCAATGCCATTCCCCTTCTTGTTGGCTGCCCCATCGAAGAAGAGTTGCCGGCGGTTTGCTTGTCAAGTGAAAAGATTCCGTCGTCAGGAAATTGCGGATCGGGACCCTTAGGTTCCTTTGCTCGGGAAGTCGGCAAGGCGATCTGCCATTACTACGCCCTTTGTTGATTTTCTTACCATGTACTTGATGTCGAACTCGGCGGGAAGAATGACCACTTGGCTAGCCGCATTGACGGGGATGGCTTGTCAAAGAGATATCGGACGGGGTCCACTTTGGAGACCGGGGAGCAGAATGCGGCTTGCATGTAGTGTTTCGGTTTCCCGACTACCCATACAGGCGGTACAGGTTTTCTACGATCTTTGAGTGGCGAGTTCACTTCCTTGAAGCTTTCGGCTTACGAAGTAGATTGCATGCTCAACCTTGGAATCTTTACGTTCTTGTGCCGGCATTGCTCCGATAGACGTGTACATTCTTGTCGGATACGGGAGTAGTGGCTTGTCTTCGTGTGGCGGGCACGGGGTGGGGGATTAACCAAGTAGGTCTTGATTTTCTCGAAAGGCATGGCACTCGGAGTCCCATTTGATGTCGGCATTCTTTTTCATCGGTTTGAACATGGGCTCGCGAGAAGATGTCAAGCGGTTGATGAAGCGGCCCGATGTCTTGAAGTCTTCCCATGAAGCTCTTCACTTACATCGGGGTTTGAGGCGGCTTCATGTCGATGATGGCCTTGATTTTCTGGGATCGGCTTCGATACCTCTTTTACGTAACCATGTACCCCGTACCTTGCCGCGCTTGACGCCGAAGGTGCACTTTGCCGGGTTCAACCTCATGGAGTGTTTTAAGAGTACATTGAAGAACTTCCTCGGATCTGTCATGTCTTTGCATGTACGATCCCTTGGAGTGGATGATCATGTCGTCGACATATACTTCGATTTCTTTGTGAATCATGTCATGGAAGAGGGCATTGCGGCCCGCTGGTAAGTAGCCCAGCGTTCTTTAGACCGAACGGCATGGCCAGGTGTAACAGTATGTCCCCATGGAGTGGTGAAGCGCGATCTTGGCACGATCCTCCTCGGACATCTTGATGCAGTTGTATCCGGCAAACCCGTCCACGAAGGACTTTACTTCGAAATTTGCCGTGGTGTCGACCGGCATGTCGATGTTAGGCGATGGGAAATCATCCTTAGAGGGCCTTGTTGAGATCCCGAAAATCCACGCGACATCGACCTTTCCGTTGGCCTTGGTGACCGTCACGATGTTGGAGAGCCAAGTCGGGTACTCAATCACTCACGATGAAACCAACTCGGAGCATTTTCTCAATTTCTTCTTTAACTTGCAAGGACCACTCTGGCTTGATCTTGCGCGGCTTACATTTGTGAGGCTTGGATTCGGGATCGGGGGAATCTGTGCTCCACGATTGAGGATCGAGTCTGGCATGTCTGATATGACCGAGCGAACACGTCAACATACTCCCGGAGGAGGTTTATCGGGGCTTCCTTTTACGCATCGGCGAAGAAAGCGCCCACTTGTGTCTCTTTAGGCTCTTGCGGCTGACCCCGGAGTTCACTTTGGTCATAACCTCTTCGGCGGCTTGGGCCGGTTGTCCTCTTGGTCAACTACACGCTCGAGAACTTCTTTAATGTATTGTTCGTTTAATGTATGCGCTTCTTTATCAATTGAGTTATTAACGTCTTTTAAGTTGTTTGTTAACTTATCGGTTGTTAAAGTGGCAATGAGAGGATACTCAGAAAGGTCGACTTTTCATTACACAAGAACGGGAATACATGATTGGCTACAACATTATAGTCCTCCGGCGTAAGGCCGTTGGATGACTCGAGAGGCTGGACTACGACAGGAGGAGGCTCAAAGGGTTTGAGACCGGGTTTAGGGAGATGTGGGTGCGGGCCCGGCTTGTCTTCCAATTACACTGGCTTGCCCTTGGTCGGTGAAAGTTACCCAATTCTTCGGTGGCATTCTTTGGATGCTTGAGGAGGGTGCGGGGATCGAGAGGCTTGGCTCCTGTTTGTCCCTATCATGGCGATCATCTTGTTGTCGGAGCCCCGATCGATCAAGTTGGGCAACTCCATGACTTCTTGAAACGGACTACGTAGAATGGTCCTTTGAGAGCGTCTTCTATGAATTACGGTTCCTTACGCTTTGGATTCTTGTCTCGAATGTGGCCTCGGCGGGCGATCCGAACAACTTGTTTCCCATGGAGAGTACCTTGAGTTGCTCCTCCAAGTGCAGGATTCCCTTGAATGTGTACTCATCTTTGGGTGTGGTGGCGGTTGGTCAGGTAGAGCTGTGATGTCGAGGAACGCTCCCTTATCGGATTAGCTTTGAGTCCTACGAAACGCTTGAGGTCCGTGCTAGGTTTGTTCCATTCAATGCGTAGTCTTGGTGTTGACTATCCTGCTTCTTTCTCATCTTCATCGGTTCCCCTTTGTCGGTCCCCTCGGTTCTTTGTCGGTTCCATTGTCGGTCCCCTCGGTTCTGCTGTCGGTTCCCTTGTCGGTCCCCTCGATTCTGCTGTCGGTTCCCTTGTTGGTTCCCTCGGTTCTTTGTCGGTTCCCTTGGTGAAGTAATGAGCGAGGTCAAAGGCTGTAAGGTCGGAGGTGGGTGTGCCGTCGGAGGTTCCCCTTTTGTGAGGCTGCTTTGCCTTGGTGCGGGCGAGCCTTTTGTCTTCCTTGATGTCGGCCGGTGTTGGCACGTAGCCGAAGCCCACGGACCGTGGTGTGGTCCTTGACTTCAATAACTTGGTGCGGCCTTGCGGCCTTTTGCCGAGCCCCGATCTGGGATGAAGTTCATGAGTTTCATCATCCTCATGGCGGGAGGAATCGATCGTGAGGCAGTGGAAGGTCCACGTTGCATATTTGGATCTTGGAGGTCTCAGTGAATCCGAGTTAATGGCATGTCATCATTATGCTTGATTTCCAAGGCTTTGGAATGTCGTTGGTCTTGGTCCCCTCGGTGGTGACAACGTCGCCGTAGGCGTGGTTAGCTCGTTGCCTTGCATGAACTTGAGGCGATGAAGGGTGGATGCCACGCCATTGATTTGATGCAGCCGGGGACGCCCGGGATGGGCTGTGAAAGTGATTGGAATGTCCAACACTTGGAATTCGGTGGGGATCACCCGCTTGCCGAACCGGATGTTAAGAGTAGCAACCCAGAAGCATGTACGGGAAGTAGAGTCGTAGGCCTTGACGGTGTGGGTGAAGGCTTAAGATACGTGGGCTTGATGTCAAGCGGGTCCATCATCTTGGCGGGCAAGACATTCATTCGGAACCTCCGTCTACCAACACGCGAGGAAGGCGACGCTCGTCAGTGGGTGTGATGTAAAGCGGCTCATTGTGATCGGCCCCAAATTTTGGAAGGTCCAAATCTGTGAAGGTGATAATGTTGCCATAGTGGATGTTACCAATCATCGAATGACTTCATGCGGGGTTGCGTCCACGGGGACCATGGTACGGGCCGGGCTTTCCTCTAGCTTGAGCTTGTGAGGATAAGAGGAGGTGAGCGAGAGACCAAAGGGAAATGTTCGCACAGTGCTTGAGTGAGTGAGGATCGGGTCCTCTTTCAAGGAACTTGCGTCTTCGGGCTGGCCGGATTGCAGTCGGCTCCGTCGGCTTTTTGGTGGCCTTAGGTGGTAATGCATGGATTTGACCCGATCGGGTTAGAACGCGACATCGGGTTTGGTCCCTTACGAGCAGTGCTCTGAGTTGAGCCATAGTTAGAGGAGGATTCCTCGTAGCATAGGGCCATGCGTCTTCCCTCAACTCATTGATTGTGGATGAATTCAGGGAGCTTCGGCGGCTTGACGGATTGTCCCGGGATGCGGCTTGGGTGCCTCTGCGGGGAGGTAGCCTACGGTTTGGCGTAGGCTGTTCGAATGTCGGTGCACAACGGTGATTGCACAGGCGAGCGTGCGTTGCTGACCCTCGGGGAGGTTGGAGAGTTCTCGGCTCAAGCGAACGGTCTCCTTGATCTCTTCACGGTATATCGCGTTCCTTTCCTTCTTCTTGAGCATACTCGGGCGATGCAGGTTGGGTGCAGCGATACTCGTGGTTGGCTAGTTTTCCTCCACTCTGGGCCCAGATCAACCTTCTTGCGGCGGAGCTGCGTCGAGAGTTAATGCTGCGTTTCTTCCCATGTGAGAATAGCCGGTGCTTCCTTGAAGCTGCGTGCGGCGGTCTAGGTAAACCTCCATTGGGGAGAGTTTTCTTCTGCTTTATACGAGTGGCGGGTATGTCGGAAGGCGAGTACACGGCTTCCCGAACATCTGCCCATGTATGGTTCTTTGTCCCGAGTTGATCGTTTACGTAAATGAAGGCATGGGTGTGGAATTTCCACGAGTAGTTGCTCGAGGCGAATTTCCATCCTCCTCCTGTTTTTAAATAGACCTTCCTCCACTGAGTTGGCCTTTCAATTTGAGTGCGGAGATGATCCGTTCCCATCCTCCCGAGGACCACTTGGGAGTCCGGTTTTGTTGACTTCATGCCCGGCTTGGAAGAGAATGGTTTCATCGTCTTCGTCGTCGCTTTCACGAGAGAACTTGCTTTCCTCGGGAAGGTAAGCGGCGGGATTCGTTCCGCTGTGTCGTTCCATCTCCTAGGTCATCGGGACCGTTGACCACCCTTGGTTGGCAAAGGGGTTGGATGAGAACAGAGACGGTAGTCAGGGAAGTTGCCATGGGCAAAACTCCTGAGGTCGGCTGGTCTAGAGTGGCCTCTAGCTTTAAATGCAGAAGTGCACTGTGACACTTTAAGGGCTTGGTCCACTGTAGGTCTTTCGAGCTTGGTCTTCGTCCCAAAGACGACTTTCTTGAGCGGCTAGCTCCATGAGAGCTTTCCTTGCGAGACCTAGGCGGTCTCCGTAGGTGCGCATCGTCGGCTAGTGTCCGAGAACCGTGATTACATTCAAATCGCCGAATGGCGGGAACACTTGGATTACATTGACGAAGGAAGTCGGGTGGGACATTCCATGCGTCCTTCCTTAATCTCGATCACCAAGAAGTTTGCCCATATACGCTTGATTGACCCCACGGGGTATTGAATGCAATGTTGACGGTCTCGTGATCTCGCTCGATCGCCAAGTCTATCAAAGCTAGCGATCGATTGGCGGGATATACGAATCCGGGGCCGTGACGGTAGGAGCGAGAATCGAGCGAAGCATGTTGATGCTTGAGGTGGTCATTTCTGTGTCGGAAGGCGGCTACGCCTTGCGGGGAAGACTTTCCACGAGATGTTTCGGGGTGGGTGGTGGAAGCGTTCCCGAGGTTGATACGACTTGTAGCGGGGTGAGGAGCTTGGTCTCCTTTCTTTGTTGCCCTTGGCCTTGGCGGCGCTTGAGGGTATAAGCTTGGCGACGGCACGGGCCGGTTGCCGGCAGAGCTGGTACTTGGAAGTAGGGATGAGCTCACGAGCTCGCTTGGCCGGTGCCTCGTTTACCATGAGCGAGCGGTCATCGAGGGTGACCTTGGTGTTGCGAGAATCGATAACAAGGACGGGATCCTTGGCTTCATCGGGATACACGGAATAGATGATATTGACGAAGTCGTCGTCCTTCACTTGATCGGAGGGATTCCTCGTTGCGTGAATCACGTGCTTCCAATTGTCGGATAGGCATGCATGCTTGGACGTTGAGCTTGACAATTTCCATGGTATTGGAACCTTGGTCGTAGGTGACACGATCGGAAGGAGTTCCGTCCTCAAAGCGAGCATGTGAATGCGGAGGTGCGCTGCGGGTGCACGCGTCCTCGACTCCGGAGAGTCAGGATTCATCGTCATCGATCGCTCGATCCGGGTGTAGGGACGTATTGCGTCGGGTTGCGTGGCTTTGGAGCGGCTAGGAAAATCTCGTGCTCTTCGTTGGAGAAGAGGGTGCAGGGGTAGTTCCTCGTGGAGGACGTTCCCATACAACTTCCATGCATTCATCACGAGAATGACGGTGCTTGTTGACCTTGATCACAAAAACCTCTTCACTGGCGGGGCCAGAGAGTTTGTTTGGAGAATGCGTGAATCTCGGATTGGAGGCGGGGTTTATGTGCCCGTATCATGGCGATATTCGGCGTTTCCTTCCAATCTGCCTCCAAGTGTTGGAAACGACGGTTGAACTTGATGTATCGGGCGCCGAGTGCACTGCTCGAGTACGTTTACATAGTTAGCATCTCGGACTACGAGGGATTACGATGAGATTTGCCCAGATAGTCCCTTGGTTGATTCGAAGGAGGTAACCCGGTGCACGAGTGCGGACACGTTTGGCTCTTGTCTCGGCTTCGTTTCCTATGAGGAAGCTGTCCCCTCGGATGACTTCGAGATCTCCTGTCGGTTGATGAACTTGACACATTGATGGAGAGTGGAAGCTATGGCCTTCATGTGGTGTAGCGAGGCGTCCCAAGAGAGCGTGAACTCGGATGGAATGTCCATCACGTGGAATTTCTTGGCACCATTTGGGTTTCGAACCAAAGTTCGAGTCACTTGTCCCCGGGATGGGACGAGACGAGTTGTCGTAGGCCTTGATAGTCCGAGTAGACGGTATCAAATGGCTTTCGTGGATGCGGAGAGCTCGCATCATGCGAGAGGGAGGACATTAACGGCTGACCCGTTATCTACCAATACTCAGGGAGTGATATGGTGTTGAGTTTGAGAGTGATGTACGAGCTTCATTGTGCCCCGAGGCGTCTCTCGGTAAGTCTTCAATCACGAGAATGTGATCATGCTTTGCCATACGAGGCGGGAGTCGTAGATCTCGTCTCTATCAGTAGAAGGAGAGTCATCCGGCCATCCGTTTCTGTCTTCCTCTTTGCGAGGTAAAGCCTTTCTTTGGAACCTCGGGAGTATGTTGAGTTGCTGTGGCGGTTGCCGCCCTTGGTTAGCACATTGATCGAGTGCGATTGCCAAGTGACCTTGATCTTCCTTTACCGGTCCGGGCTCGGAAGGCTGGACAAGTTGAATCTTGGGCGATCCCGCGGAGGGTTAGGCTTCGGCGCGATAAGACTATCAAGATCGAGGTATTCCGGTGTTCCGAGTGCAGATTCGGTTTTAATTTGGGCTTTTCGGCTTTCCCACCCCTGTACGCTCTAGAAGTGCATGGCACAGAGGCAAAGAGGGTGGCTGGAGTACGGTGCGTAGTAGTCGAACCTCCGGAGGGTTCTCCAAGTGTACCTACACCGGTATCTCCGGCTTCGTATCTTTCTCTCGATTCTTTGTTGAGAGGATTTCTTCTTGTTTCCTCGGAGGATTGCTCGGACGGTTTCTCGAGACTCGTACTCCGGGCGGGCGGAGCGATCCACAAACATCGTAGGCGATGTGAACATTAGAGGAGGATCAGTGAAAGAGGCGGAGAAACCGGTTACGTAGCACACTTCTTGGGCACCCGCTCAATGGAGTTCACGGCTGTTATTATTCGGAAAGGGATTCCCGGCTGTATTGGGCCCACGGGGGCGCTCTAACTTGCCTTCTTCTATCAAGTTACGGATTTCGTATCGTAACCCCAAACAGGTTGTCGGTGGTATGGCCGTGATGCGATGGAAGGCGCGGTATTTGCTCTTGTCCGCATTGGCTACGGGAACTTTGGGTTTGTAATTGGCCACGGGCTTAAGGAGACCTTCCTTGATTAGCCCTTCCAGGCATCTTGCTCAATGGCATGTCCAACTTGTTGAAGTGTACGGCAGGCGCTTCGAGTAGAAGCTTGTTGCTTTGTGGGGCCGGGTTTTACATGTTACCCATTGTTGTCCACGATGGACGTAGTTGACAGACGTATCTTTCCCTTTGCCGGGGGCCGGTGCGGGATTGAATGCTGCTTTGTTGAGCGGTATACATGCGGTGTACGGTAGCCAACTTTTCCTTGAGATCCTTCTCAAGCTGTGAGCCGGCATTGACCATGGCCGGAGATGCAGGAAGAAATTGTGGCCCGATGAGAGTTCGATGGACGGTCTCAAGCAAGACTTGAAGATCCGCATCTGTTCGTCTTTGGAGAGTGGCTCCATGATTTCGGAGAGTTTCCGGCTCCATCTCTTGTAGAATTCCCCAACACTTTCATCCGCTTTACGCTCGGTGGTGATTAAGTCCTCGCGACTTGTTTCCCACTCTAAGTTGGATGCATGCCGTTCCGGGGAAGATGTTGCGATCTGTTCCCAGTGTGGCGATCCGCGAGCTTGACCCTCGAAACCATCGTAACGCTGAGCTTTTGAACGTATGCTGGAAGTGGTCGGCCATTTGCTGGAGGGTTGCTCCTTTTGCTCTCATGCCGAGAACGTAAGTGTCGACGTGCGTTTGAGGACATTCGGTTCCATCGAATCGGTCCATCTCGGATTTGAGCGTTTCCTGCTTTGAGCTGCTCATGGTGGCTTTCAGGTCTTTCATCTGCTCGACCATCCAGGCTAAGGTTGGGTCCAGTGGTGGACTGTGAGGCTCGGCGCCGGGTGCTACCACGTGAGCGGTAGTGATTGGAGGTGGAAGGCTTGGTATATGAGAATATACGGGAGCCTTTTCTGAACTGTATCGGGGTTTGTCCCCGGTGTTTAGGGATTCGTGTATAGGCAACGGGACGAACCCGGGAGGGTACTGAGGGATATTGGCATCCTGAGATGGTCCAGCGGTGCGCTGGTGATATTGAGTGATGGGTGTAGCACTGGGCTGACCAAAATTGACAGGGTTGCTCTGAGAGGTGGCAACATGGAGCCTAGGTCGGCTGTTTCCTTGGTTGGAAGGCATCCCGTAAGTTGGCGGGGGAGGAACCTGATTGAAGGTTTGGTGAACTGGTTTTGGGGAATCGTCATCCTCTACCAGGACAAAAGTACCGTCTGACTGGGGGATAGCTGCTATACCACGCTCATTCAGAAGCTGTACCACGAAATTCTGCTGATCTTCTTTCTGCCTCTTGTGAACCTCACAAGCCCGGATGGCTTCTTCCAATGTCATATCTGTTACCGGTGGCGGGGGTCCTTCCCCGTCACGATTTCTCGGTGAGCTAGACATGTCGGAAATGCTGGCTGAGGGAACCGAGGGAACCGAAGAACTGTCTGACGCTGCCGTTACTGTGATCCTGGCAAGGCGCTGACCCGGAAATCTGAACCACTTTCTGCTCGCTGCAGGGAACGAAAGGAAGGGTTTAGGCTTCGGAAAAGGGTATTTGGCTCAAGGTTTTCGGGCTTGTGCAATGTGCAGTTACCGATTAAAGTTTACTTAAAGCGCGTTTTCTCAGAGTCCTAATTGGTTGGAAAAGAGCGTGTCTTCTTTTTCGCAACTAATCCTAGAGCTCTAATCAGTGGATCTCGTCACTACGCTTATAAGCCCCTCGTTTCCATTGTAGATCATCTTTCTCAGGACGGACTATCCCGAGCGAGGTCTGATAAGGCAAGCGAGTTCCACCGACAAAGGAAAAAGTGAACTTAAGGCTAGCTGATCACGCAAACTTTCGACGTGTGCGGCGTACGGGCCACGGTCGAGGTCAACGTCCTTAAGTTAAGGCGGGAGTCGTGCCAAAATTTGGGCATGACCTCTCCTGACTCGCTTGTGCGAGAGACCTTTAGCTTTTAGCGTTGGCCAAGTTGTGGCTGGCACGGTACATACGGCGAGGTTTGGTGACACGGCGTCACATTGAACCTTCGGGTATATTTTTCGGCAGAGCTCCGCGTCAAAGTCAAGGCTGAAAAGCTCAAGACTTCGGGTCGGGAATGACCTTTGGTCTAAAACTCTCGAGCTTGACTCGGAGCGGGGCCCAGCGTGAAAAACATACACTTAGGCTTTATGACACGAGCTAAGCCAAAAACCAACCGGGGTCTTGGACAAAGTGTGACACAAAGGAGTGCATGGCTTACACGGGCTAGGATGGGATGTTTGGGACGACCCCGTGCGCCCCCGAAAGGCATCTGGCAGGCCAATCGGAGTGCAACTGATAAGGCCATCCCGGGTTAGGGACGTAGTGTGCAGTGTACCGAGGCAGCAAGTGCACGTGAAGTGCGGTGTTCCGAGGCAGCAAGTGCGCGTAGTGTGCGGTCACTAAAATTCTTTTTTTCTGAGTAAAAACAGAGATTTTTCAGAATGTGTCTTAAAGAATTTATGATGCACAGTTCAAAAGACAGCATGAAAATCAAACATGAATGGGGATGCACAAACATGGTAAGATTTTGAAAAGTTGACAATGTAATGCCTTTGAAACAAAAACCGTTCGAGGTTTAAGGAACACACACACACGAAAACGAGGAAGGGTAAACGAAAGTTTGACCCACGGAAGGCTTTTTAGAAAACATCGGCAGTTTTGAAAAAAGTATCTTTTCCCCAGCGGGGTCGCCAACTGAAATTACCCGATCTTTTCCGCGCGCGGGGGCGCGGCGGAGAAGGCGGTTGTCTTTCGCGGGGGGTTGGTGTCTGAGATCTCGCTTCACGGGAAGGAGCAGAATGAGGAGTCGCCACGCGGTTTTGTATTTTGAGCCCAAACGTTGAGAAACGGCTATTGCGAAAATGGTGTCGTTTTTATTGGTAGCAAAAACTTAGGAAAAGGCTTTGAAAACAGGGATCATTTTTATTGGCAGCAAAAACGAGTAAAAAGCTTTTTTGTACCAGAGATTGTTAGGTTCGGAGGTCAGGTTACGTTTCGGGTAGAGTATGACGAGATCGCCCGAAACGCCTCGCATGACGAGTCTTTCTACCTTTCTCGAAATCTTGTGTGTGTGTGTGTGTGTTTTGAAATGGGGGCTTGAATGACAAGCTTTAATCTTGGTTTGAGTGACAAACGTTGATTAGGTGACTTTGTTTGAAAAGACGAGCGTTTGAATGACAAACGTCGATTTGAGTTTGAAATGAGCGTTTGCGTGGCAAACGTCGATTTTGAGTTGAAATGAGCGTTTGCGTGGCAAACGTCGATTTTGAGTTGAAATGAGCATTTGCGTGGCAAACGTCAATTTTGAGTTGAAAAGGAGTTCGAAGGTCGAACTCCGGTTTTTGAACCGGAATGTCATTGTTAACGATTTTTACGGGAAAATGCGTATTAAATGATTTGAAATGTCAAATGGCGGCTTTGAGTTTGAAGATGAGCATTCGGAGGCCGAACGTCATTTCGCGCGTTTTGAATGAGAGTTCGACGGACGAACTCCGGTTTTGAACCGGGCATTACATTGTTAACGATTTTTACGGGAAAAATGCGTATTAAATGATATGCGATCAACGAATCGGGTTGCGACTCGGACTTTTGAAAAGTAAATACTATCACAATCCAAACGGATCGGACTTGTAAATGACAGTATTTAAAGCGGTGTCAACGGAATCAAACGATCCGGAATCGTAAATGACGATCAACGAGGCCAAACGGCTCGGAATTGTAAATGACGATCAACGAGGCCAAACGGCTCGGAATTGTAAATGACGATCAACGAGGCCAAACGGCTCGGATTTTGGAAAATAAGTGTTTAAATTTATCAAACGTTTCGGATTTTTCTCTTAAAAATAGACCAAAGTATATCGAGAAAAATCATCCACTATCACATAAACATACCTCCAACCTCCCAAGCTTTGTACCTCAATTGGACCCATTAAGTCCATATGTAAAAGCTGAAAACAATGTGTTGTTCCTGAGTGTTGTTCATTGTGTTGACCAACACTATGAGCAACACGAGTCTGCTTACCTTTTTGGCTGTAACCACACAACATGGTATTCTTGAGATTTAAATTAGGGGCATCTTTAACCTGATCTTATACGAAAAATAGATGAACAAAACATGTTTTTGCTTTTGGAAAATAAGTGTTTAAATTTATCAAACGTTTCAGATTTTTCTCTTAAAAATAGACCCAAGTATACCTAGAAAAATCATCCACTATCACATAAACATACCTCTTACCTCCCAAGCTTTGTACCTCAATTGGACCTATTAAGTCCATATGTAAAAGCTGAAAACAATGTGTTGTTCCTGAGTATTGTTCATTGTCACCAACACTATGAGCAACACGAGTTTGCTTACCTTTTTGGCTGGCACCACACAACATAGTATTCTTGAGATTTAAATTAGGGACACCTTTAACCGCATTGAGTTTGATAATCTTCTCAAGATTCCTATAATGAGAATGACCTAACTTTTGATGCCATAATATTATATCATCAAGTTTCGTCAAATTGCACACTTGTTTATTACCAACAAGGTAGCAATTATCACTCGATCTTGTTCCTGTTATAACACAAAAGTTGGTATTATAAAAAACTTCACAGGTATTCCTATTAAACTTTACCTCCAAATCGTCATCACATAATTGGCTAATGCTAATTAGATTAGCAACCAATCCATCTACATGCAAAATGTTTTTTAAAGGAGGAAAACCAATGACATCCAGTATTCCTTTTCCTATTATGTTACTCTTGCCTCCACCTCCATAGGTTACTGAGCCTCCTTGAATAGGTTGGTATTCCATTAAGAATGATCTTGTTCCCGTCATGTGACGTGAATAACCACTATCTAAGTACCAAGCACCTGAAACGTTAGTCCTTAAAGCAGTGTAAACAACATAACATTTCAGATTTGCTTTGGGTAACCAAACCTTTTTTGCAATTCTGAGCTTCTGTCCTCCTGTGTTGTCTCGAGTGTTGTCCTGAGATTTTGACGACACTTGAGGCAACACTTGTAAACGGGACTTTTTCTTTTGAAGAATAAAACAATCTGATTTTTTGTGTCCAGGTTTATGACAGTATTCACACTCAATGGTTTGATCAGAAATATTACTAGAAGTACTACCTTTTTCCTTAACTTGTTCTTTTACAAAACGAGTTTTAGTTTCAACATTAAACAAGGAAGAAGTAATATTTTCTAGTGATTCTTGAAACCCAATACCTACTTTGAGATGCTTACTCAAGTTGAGTATCTCATCTAATTTAGAGGAACTCATGTTGAGTTTTTTAAAAGTTGATTCAGCTAGGTTGAGCTTGGCCTTGAGTTTATCAATATTTGCATCCTTCCTAGTGAGTTGAACCTCTAGCCGAGTCAAGGAGTCCTTAAGTTCATGATTCTCCTTTGTCAAGAATACCACCATTTTGTTCTCCTTTTTCCATTCTATGAGAAGAGACTCATAGAGACTTTTTAATTCATTAATGAGCTCTTTATTGTCAAGCTTATTCTCTAATGTCTCATCTGTATCCAAACTAACAGAACCATGAAAGCATATATCATTAGAAGAACTTAATGAATCATACCTGTTGAGTGTTGTGCCAAGTGTTGCCATTTCCTGGACAACACTTGAGGCAACACATCCTGACGAAGATATAAGTGTTGTGTCAGGTGTTATCATATTCTGGACAACACTCGAGGCAACACATTCTGTCAAAGGCAGCTCCTCCACCATGGCCACCATAGCCAGATTTTCATCTTTCTCCATTCCTTCCTGAAATTACCCGATCTTTTCCGCGCGCGGGGGCGCAGCGGAGAAGGCGGTTGTCTTTCGCGGGGGGTTGGTGTCTGAGACCTCGCTTCACGGGAAGGAGCAGAATGAGGAGTCGCCACGCGGTTTTGTATTTTGAGCCCAAACGTTGAGAACGGCTATTGCGAAAATGGTGTCGTTTTTATTGGTAGCAAAAACTTAGGAAAAGGCTTTGAAAACAGGGATCATTTTTATTGGCAGCAAAAACGAGTAAAAAGCTTTTTTGTACCAGAGATTGTTAGGTTCGGAGGTCAGGTTACGTTTCGGGTAGAGTATGACGAGATCGCCCGAAACGCCTCGCATGACGAGTCTTTCTACCTTTCTCGAAATCGTGTGTGTGTGTGTGTGTTTTGAAATGGGGGCTTGAATGACAAGCTTTAATCTTGGTTTGAGTGACAAACGTTGATTAGGTGACTTTGTTTGAAAAGACGAGCGTTTGAATGACAAACGTCGGTTTGAGTTTGAAATGAGCGTTTGCGTGGCAAACGTCGATTTTGAGTTGAAATGAGCGTTTGCGTGGCAAACGTCGATTTTGAGTTGAAATGAGCATTTGCGTGGCAAACGTCGATTTTGAGTTGAAAAGGAGTTCGAAGGTCGAACTCCGGTTTTTTGAACCGGGAATGTCATTGTTAACGATTTTTACGGGAAAAATGCGTATTAAATGATTTGAAATGTCAAATGGCGGCTTTGAGTTTGAAGACGAGCATTCGGAGGCCGAACGTCATTTCGCGCGTTTTGAATGAGAGTTCGACGGACGAACTCCGGTTTTGAACCGGGCATTACATTGTTAACGATTTTTACGGGAAAAATGCGTATTAAATGATATGCGATCAACGAATCGGGTTGCGACTCGGACTTTTGAAAAGTAAATACTATCACAATCCAAACGGATCGGACTTGTAAATGACAGTATTTAAAGCGGTGTCAACGGAATCAAACGATCCGGAATCGTAAATGACGATCAACGAGGCCAAACGGCTCGGAATTGTAAATGACGATCAACGAGGCCAAACGGCTCGGAATTGTAAATGACGTGAAAGTAAACGGAACGGGGTCGGAACGCCGTTTTAACCCGTGATTACTTCTCTTACGGAAAGAGAAGAGGATCGAGGGGCTAAAACGTATCGGACCCCGTTAGACGGGGGCGTCTACATTTTGACAATGACGTTCGAAACAGTTATAGCGACTGGCGCGTAAACCGAGACGGAACGGAAGATTCAGAGAGAGGGAGTTATACCTATGGCTAGGGTCGACTCCTTTGGCTCGGGAGGTGTGCACGGGACACGAAAAGTTACTCAAAAGGTTGTTTCGTGAGGAGAGTGATTTTTTGGGTAAAAAAGTTCCTCCTTTGCCTTTGACAGCAACTTCTATTTATAGGGTGAAAATTGCAGTAGGAGTCCGGCCGGACTTGGACTGAATTTCAGGGGTTTTGGGAATTTTGGAAATCTGGAGGACTTGTTGGCAATTTCAGGAAAATTGCACAGTGAGTCCGGCCGGACTTGGCTTGCAAACCAGGGGTATTTTGGTCTTTTGGCCTTGATTTGTGATTGACGAGTGACTAGAGGGAGGTGGCATGCAGGACACGTGTCCTGTGACTCACCAGAAATGTGGGAGTTCGTTCCCCGGTCCCGGTTTTGTCCGTTTTTTAAAATAACAGTCCGGGAAATGTCCGAAACGCCCCCGGAAAGTGCCGGAAAATGCGTTTTTCAGGGAAAGCCATACTTTTACGTGAGATGTCACGTGCTAAGTACGGTTCGACGTCGGGATGCACGGGGCAGTCCCGGGACGTCTCGTTGGCACAACAACGGGGAGTTTAACGAGTTCCGGTTAACCTGGAGCGGGCCAGTTAACGGATTTCGGTTAACTTTCTGACGGATTTGGACGATCCGGATTTGGGTACTTACACTTCCTCCTCTTCATCACTAAAACACACCCACATATTTTTGCCCGCCTTTCTAAAGGTGTTTGCGCATTCATTGGCATAGTGACCCCAACTGGAACAAGCATGACATTGAATAGATTCGATGTATTTGGGGTCGAACTGGGACTTTTCAGAGGATGCTCTTCTTAGTGATGTGCCTTTTTGGTTCGGAGGAGGGACTCTCTTAGGCACAAAACTATGCATTTTGGATTGCTGGTCCTTAGCTTTAACCTGCATGTTGTTAAACTTCCTAAGCATGGAATTATAATTCTTAGCAAGTAAAACTACACTAGTATTCTCATCTAATACCTCGAAGGCTTCATCTTCATCATCCACAACTGTGTCCGAAGATTCGACTTTTAAGGCAATATTTTTGCCTTTTGAAGCCTCAGTTTGCTCATTGAGATTCATTTCAAAAAATTTCAAAATGCTCATCAAGGAATTAATATCCATAGTTGAAAGATTATGAGCCTCTTCAATATCAGAAACTTTAATATTAAAATGTTCAGGAAGAGTACGAATAGCTTTTGAAACAAGTTGTTTATTTGTAAAAGGTTTTCCTAAAACTTGACAAGCATTTGAAATATCAATCAACTTTTCAAAATAAGAAGAAATATCTTCGTTTTCACCCATTCTTAATCTTTCAAACTTACTAGTGAGACCCCTAAGATTTGTTTCTCGGACACTACCATCACCTTCACAAAATCTTTGTAAAGTATCCCAAGCATCTTTTGCAGTGGGACTATTTTGAATGAGTTTGAACATATGCATGTCAATCCATTCATAGATGACGTTTAGTGTCTTTTCATTGAAACTAGCAAGATTATTCTCTTCAATTGTTCACTCGGATTCAGGTTTGACTTGAACGTCGCCATCTTCATCCGAAAGAAGTAATGGAAGAGAATAACCATTTAAAACAGATTGCCAAGTTCGAAGATCAATTGATTTGATGTGCGAGCGAATACGAATTTTCCAATAAGAATAATTTGACCCATCTAAAACATGAAGCCTTTTTTTATTAGGATTAGCAGGATCATAAGCCATGACAAATGAATCAAAACACTTTGTATATCAAGTGCTAGGATCTGATACCAATTGAAATTGTCAATGGCTTAGAAAAGTGAGATGAAACTCACAAGTGTTGTTATTAGTATTGACAACACTAAGTACAACACACACCAATTCAAAAATTAAAAATAGAGATAATTTAAATGCAGCGGAAATAAGTAAAGAAACACAAGAAATAGATTTTTATCTAGTTATATAAATATATAACTTGATGGATGCCAGGAGGAAAAGACCTTTATTTATAAAAAGCTTTTAAATACAAGGTCAAAAGTTTTCTAATGATTTATAATCACTAGCATGGAGGAACAATAAATCTAGAACTCTCTCTTTATAATCACTAACAATCTAACACTCAAAACCTCACGGAATACAAAGATATATATGTAAACTTACGGGTGTTGGACAGTGTGTTGCCAACACTTGAGGCAACACTGAAGAGACGAGTTCTTTCTTGTGCAGATTTTGATTTCTGAATTGGATGCACACTTCTGTTGATGGACTGCACTATTTATAGAACTCCAGAACTTGGAGCCTACTCCAACTGACCTAGAAAACAGCCACAAGTTGTTTCCCCTATTTTAGCTCCACTTTCCTTTTTTGTAGAAGACTAAGTCCTCTAGGCTTCTCCCACTTGTACGCCAAGCTGCAGCCGCCTTGTACTCTTATCTTCAGCTCCCCCTGAGTAGCTAACTTCCTACCCACATTTACTTGGTCATTACTTTTACACATAAACATTGATTTTATGTGTAACTTACCTTTTTATTCGAAAATCACGCCTAGGACTCTTTCTTTGACCTGTTCAAGCTCAAATCAAGCACACTAACAATGGATATAATATAATTAATTATCACTTTGTTATTTATGAGAAATATGCAGTAACTATCGTGTGTTGCCAAACACTCATGGCAACACATGAGGCAACACTAGTGACAACACTTGGTGTAACACTTATAGAGCATATCTCCCCCCACTTTCACCAAAAAAAAAACCCCTAATAAATTTAAAATGGGTGAATGACCTAAATATGCAACGTATTATCGATTTGGTTACAATTTATACAACGTATCACGAACTTTCCTATTAATCATATGTACTTAACAATTTATTTCAATTTATGCAAGACACACTTAATGTCGTTAAAAAATAACAGAAATGTTAACATGTCAATGCAGTCGTTAAATACATTAACGATATAACACTATCATAGTTAAAAAATCAAATTCAACACCTCCATTTCTCAATCCATTTCAATTAAAAATTTATTATTATTGTTTAGGCTTCCAGCATAACAACAGCTTCAAGAGGAGGACACATTGAAAAAAAAAACCATCCGCTAAGAACATAGACTATGCACTCAACAAACAAGAGCAGCAGTTCTTCAATATAATCTTCCCTTCTTTAATAAGCATCAAAATTTCATTTCCCAAAAACAACAAAAAAAATCAAATTCAGAAAACACACAATCTGGTTGTGGAAAAAAATTGGAAAAAAAGTCGTTGTAATCCAAAGAGGTTTCAGGAATCAATGGAAGAAATTTCAACAAAAGTCCTAGATCAAACCGAAAATTACCCAAATCAAAGCCAAAATCAAACAAAAAATATGAAATTTTTAACCCAAAATCGAAATAAACCTGGGCAAAATCAAATCAAAGCCTAGAAAATACCTGATAATGCTGCTGTGTTGTTGCCGGAATCCATCAATTTCGCCTTTGCTATCCTATTTGGCCCCAATCTGAGATTCGAACCGCCATATACTCATTTATATTTGGATTTGAGTCATTGGATGAGTATATGATGTTCTTTGTTGCTGTTTAAATGAGTGCTTTCTTGGATTTTGCCAGATTAGATTTAAGAGGGGTTACAGTGAGGTGGTGATCGGACTAGAAAGATTGTTGCTTTGCTGGATTTGAGTTATTGTGATTGTTAAATCAATGAAATGCAATTCAAAGAGAAAAACAAAAAACAAACACACATCCTGCATACTAATACTGAAGAAATTTCCATCATTACTAGATCACACATTTAAAAACCCTAGGTCATAAACATCAAGTGTTCTCCCAAATTGAATACTCCTCTCGCCTGAAATGTGTCGTAGACACTCATCTCATCTCGATCGGCCGAGTTTTTTTTACTTATTAATTAAATAATATTTTTCATCCTTCCAATTATAAATTTAAACAAAAAAACCTTTATTTTTTTGAAAAATATCGTATGAACCCTCGGAAAAGAGGTATCCGTGCGTGCGAAGCACGGGCTTTAACCTAGTTCAATTAACTTTCAATACGTTGGCCTGCAGTGTACAGGCACAGTAGTGAGAGAGAAATGGCAAGGGTGAGTTTATCATCACCAGCAGCAGTTGCAGGTGCTATACCTTTACTGATACCCCGCCAAATTTGTATCAGCTCCACCCCTTGTTCTTCTTTCAAACTATACCCTTTATCTCTATTCTTCCCTCGCATTTTCCCGGCAAAATTACGCGCGTCCTCTTCAACCTTCACCATCCAAACCAAGCCGGTCTCTCTCTCTCTCTCTCCTTCACTTACTCTAGATTTCTATACCTCGCAATTTATTGAGTTTAATCGAGGAATTTATGAATTTAATCGAGTCTTTGTGTTTGGTCCCTTGTGTTTTTCGCCATTTAAATCGTAGCTTCTTTATCTCTCTCACGCACACACACACACACACACACACGAGGATGTGGTTGCAGATTAATCGAATTAGGGATGGGTGAATTGATGTTTCTACTCCCACTTTGCACGACTTGCTTAAAGTTTTTTCCATGATTTTAGGATTCTGGAGCTAAAATTTACTTGTTGTTGTAGGAGCTAAAATTTACTTGTTGTTGTAGGAGCTAAAATTTATCCTTGCATCTTTATTAGTATTAATTACCAAATACTAACCTTATTTATGATAGTAATGAAATAGTCACTATATAATGATCTAATTATCTAGGTAGCTAAATTATTTTTTAGGCCAATTTAGTCTATTTCATATGTAACAATTACATGTCTAATTAAGTGAGTACAATTCTAAAATAACAAGTATTTTGGGACGGATGGAGTGTTAAATTTCAATTCTGCAAGAATAGCTGATGTTGAAAAAGGAGCCAGCTATTGGTGAAGCAACTTTTCACCCACAAAGAACAAGGAAAAAAGAAAAGAAACGTAGGGAGTAAAAAATCCAAAAAGAGGGTTCACTTTCTAGTGAAGTTACTAAATTAAGGTATGAATATGGTATCCTAATTCACACTTGCAATGATACAATGTGATTATTAAGCATATATGCATATGTGCTTCTAAAAGTGCTTGAAAACAACTTGCTTTATGTCTTTTAAATCTTAAAAAGTAGTCACTGATTATAGGATGGATGAATTCTACTCCTGCTATATTGAAAAAAATTCTTCAACGATTATGTGAGAGAATACTTACATTAGATGTTCATACATTGTGTTTATTTCTCGCAACGAATTAGGTTGATACGTAAGTTTAATTTGTTATAAGGATGAATAGATTAGTTAAAACTTAAATTCATGTTTTGTCCGCACAATACATTAGATATCCAACATCTCAGAGTTAAGATATGTGTAGGAGTATGTTTTACACAATTTCTTGTTACTTTCATCTCTCTTCTACTGTTCTTTTATACTGTAACATTTAGTTTACAAGTGTTCTTGTAGGATTTCAGTTCAAATGAAATTGAGGTGAAGAGCAAGAAGACTGTACTGGCTTGTCCCATTTGTTATGAAACATTCATATGGAATGGTGATCCAGGGTTATCAATGTGAGTTAATATTTTAACTTTTAGGAAAATGATTCTTTGTAATGCTTAAATTTGATTTTTTCTTTCTTACTTTCGTTGTTTATTTTTCAAGTTTTTAACATCTTTTCCTACTTATCTTTATCTTGCTCCATGATGCATGTGCTATCTGTAGCATTTTACTGATTTACTCATTTTATTTGATGAATTTACTACAGTGACTCTACACCTCGGTATAATTTGCACTGCGACTCATGTAAGAAGGCTTACTACGGTAATGAAACACATCTTGACCTGACAGTAGCCAGTGGCTCCAAGTCATATGGTGAAAATAGGCCGGCTTCTACGGAGCTTTTTAGGTATTCAAAGTACCTTCTTACGCAGCTGTAATGATCTCAAGTAGCTCATTGTATATTTGCAGTTCAATAGTAGTTGGAGCTGATGGTTAACATTTATATTGAAGAGTTGGCTGATGGTAACATTTCGAATAAAGAGCCAATTTTATTTTCTTCATATTTTTAATTCATAACTAGGTTTTATTTTTAAAACTATTCAGATAGTTTTTCCTGTTCAATTAGTAGCCCTAGGATTTAGGTGGCCAAAGCAAAAGTATGTTCAGTACATCTGGCATATATGGAGCACACTTAGTTTGGTGTCTCACCTCCTTTTTCTTCTTGTATTCTATAAACATAGGTCTGTAGGCCGGTCTTCTCTATCATGTGTATTTTCCTGCCTTGTTGATATACGATCCTTTAAAGCAGCTCTTTTCAGAAAATGATTGTGTTGCATATAATGAGAGTTTGTGCATGGATTTAAAATTGATCTATCCCAGTTTTCATTCCTTTTTTTCTTGTATTTATTGCAACCATGTATGTCATTTAGATGTTTAATTCATTTATGTTATTAATTTTATTATGAACATCAACCACTTGCTGGAACAGGACTCCTATCGTCTCATTTCTTTACGAGAGGGGTTGGCGGCAAAGTTTTTCTGCATGGGGTGGTTTCCCAGGCCCAGAGAAAGAGGTGCAATTATTCATATCAATTCATATGTATCTTTTCTTAAGAATGTTTTAAATGACGATTCTCGCATAGTTATCGTAGAAGAAGATTATTGATCATTGGCAACTTGCAGCCTGAAGAAACAGTTCAGTATGAAAAGAACTGTAGTTTCACACTCGACAGCAACAAGATTGGCTAGTTTAGGCATTTCACATGAGTACTAGACCTTTTCAGTTGTTATGTGGGATTTCAACCTCTCCATTCATCACTATTCATTGTGTGCTTCACTTTCAGTCTCTTGTGAACAACCTAGAAGGCATTCAGGCCAAAACAAATTGCCAATGGATGGAAAAGACTACGAACTAGTACTAAAGTTTTCCAAACATGTGACTGGGGGATCTTAATAGTTCCTAGTGATATTAAACAAAGTGAATTGTTTCTTCTTTTATTTGCGTAACAGCTCATGCTATTAGTATCAGATCCTGGTAGTAACATAGCTATGTCATGTTGTGTATTGCAGTTTGATTTGATGAAAAATTACCTTAAGCCTGTCTTGGGTGGAAATATTATTGATGCTAGTTGCGGTAGTGGACTGTTTTCACGACTTTTTGCCAAGAGTGGACTATTTTCTCTTGTCGTAGGTTTGGATTTTTCAGAAAACATGTTACGGCAATGCTTTGAGTTCATCCAGAATGAAAACAACTTTCCTAAAGAGTACGTACATTGACTAATCATTATTTTTCATTCATGAATACCTTATATCAACAGAATGCATTCATATACTGAAGAATCTTCCCTTTTGGATACTTTCGCGTGTTTTATCAAGAACTTTTCTCACCTAACTGATTTTGAAATCTGTGAACAAGATTTATCTCTTATTGAAGATTGTTTCGTTGCAGGAATTTCATCTTGGTCAGAGCTGATATATCTAGACTTCCATTTTCCTCGGGTTCCATAGATGCTGTGCATGCTGGTGCAGCTTTGCACTGTTGGCCCTCACCATCGGCAGGTGTAAGCATTTCATCTTCACTTGTTAGATGTTAGATGGCCCAGAGTAAAGTTTTTTACTTATGCTATTTGCATGCCTAAGAGTTAAAAGTCCATAAGGTCAAGCCTACAAGTAAATTAGGTTGTTAATCATTTGAAACTGGCATGTCAGAGTGCCTTTTCATGATGGAGCAGTCTCTTATACTCCGTATGAAACTGGCATGTCAGAGTGCCTTTTTCTGTCATCCACTTGAACTCTCTGTCTCAGATCAGAATGTGGAAAATGTTTTCTTGTCATTTTCTTCTGTTAACTTTAGGACAAGCTGTCCTAGTGGACAGGATCGTGAATTCAATATTATATGATAGCACAAAAAAGAAAAAACTTAATCTCTAGTACATTTTAAGAAGTAAAACAACATTAACATATGCAGGTCTATGGGTTAGGGTCCTGGGTCCAATACAACCATTAACTTGCTGTCTCCCTGTGCGAGTGACCCTTCCCCAATTGTAAAATAATATTCCTCCTTCTCCAGGTGTATTTAAATGTTTACCATGTTTGAATTATGGAAGACTGCTTTCCACTTGGGACTTGGTTTATTAATTATTTGAAAATATTTTGCCAAAATCTCCATAAATGTACCTTTTGAATTGGTTTTTGCATCATCATATTCTGGCATTAATAGTAGCATGGTTGCATATTCAAGTAAGATGAGGAGGATGAACTCGTATGTGCTCTAGTTTTTTTGTATAACTTTTGGCTTGGTCTCG
This sequence comes from Adenophora triphylla var. japonica, assembly GCA_022495995.1. Lineage (NCBI taxonomy): Eukaryota > Viridiplantae > Streptophyta > Magnoliopsida > Asterales > Campanulaceae > Adenophora > Adenophora triphylla. The sequence continues at coordinate 678,144 of JAFEMH010000128.1, read as the reverse complement.
TGCTTTTACTACTCACTTTGACAGGCCCGTCCCGAAAATTATAGGGGCCCTGTGCGAAATGAGAAAATTGGGCCCTAATAATTTTTAAAAAAACACAATAACTATAAAATATATATAAGTACTTTCATATAAAGATAAAAGTTTTATAAAATTGGGCCCTATTATTAATTTATTTTTTTATGGAAGATATATACCTAATGGGCCAATCTAAAATGGGGGCCCTCTCAGATTAGGGGCCCTGTGCGAAAGAACCTAATTTTCCATGTCTGAGCCGGCCCTGCACTTTGAGAATTGGAATACAAATTTGGGCAAGTTCACTTGGCTTTTCAAGATTGATTGGCCTGCTTCCTAGGAGGTTTACTCCTTTGACCAAGGTGTCTTGCTTTTTTATGTGATGACAGATTCTTTTTTATTTGGCATTTATATAGGCACTGAACTCTTTATTAACTTAGTAGCTATGGCTGTGCACTTGTGCAGGTAGCTGAAATAAGTCGAGTACTTAGACCTGGAGGAGTTTTTGTAGCTACAACCTACATCGTTGATGGACCATATTCATTTATCCCGTTATTGGACCCTCTACGCCAGGTAGGTTTTTCTGCTTGATATTGAGTTTGATATCTCCATTTTATCAATTTTGCATTGAAAGTACAACTACAACAAAGCCTTGGTCCCAAAATGAGCTAAGGTCGGCTAACATGAATATTAATATGGATGGAATCGTCAATAAAAAGAAGCTGTGGGGAAAAAAAAGTAAAAAAAGAGGTACTCCCTCCATCCCTAAATGAATGTCAAAATTTCAATGCAAGGGAACAATAGGAATGTGTGTTTTTTCATACATTTTAATGACAAATATGCATAAATATTCTTGCTAACCACTTTCTAAACATTTAATTTTACGATAATGAAATAAATAACGAAAAAAATGGTAAAAAAGTGTTTAGGGACTGAGGGAGTAAAAATTGTAGACTCTTCTTGGTTTAAACAAGGTGAAGTCCTCTTTATCATGACAGAGTACAGAAATTGATCTAAGCCACGTTTAGGTCTTGTGCTAGTATCTAGATATGACTGATTGTGGGTTATTTGTTTGTTATTTAGAACATTGGCCAAATTTCGGGTAGCCACATTTTCCTATCTGAAGGTGAACTTGAAGACCTTTGTACAGCTTGTGGACTAGTGGATTTTACACTTGTGAGGAACAGACGATTCATTATGCTCTCCGCGAAAAAACCCACCTGAATACTCGAGAATTCAACAATTATTCTTGCTAGGCCCAAGGCTAGTGCATTTGTGATGGAGTTCCTTGACGAAATTATTGCTCCTTCATGTGTAATTATTGACCACTTTCTGGGTAAATAGTTTTCTTGCCTACGTGAAAGGAAAAGAAAAACGAAATTGATTATTGGAATGCATGTAATGATTTATACTCCCTCCCTCCCAGAATAATATCACAGTTTACTTATCGACTTTTGTTTTAAAGGAAGATCCGTCCCATAATAAATATAGCAGTTTACTTATCCAACATTTTAATAAGATATTTTATTAGTTTGTACATTACTTATCTATATTATAAATGGCACCTGCCTTTTGAACAGTACTCTCTACAGTTCCAAGTGGGTGTTTTACTATTTTGCCCTCACTATTTTGTCCCTTTTCCATTTCTTAAAAAAAAAAAAAAAAATTAAATTAAAAAAAAAAACTAAAAAAAAAAAAAAATTAAAAAAAATGTGGCCTTGGACATGGGCATGAAAAAAAATTTAAAATTTTTTTTTTTTTTTAAAAAAACGTGGCCTTGGACACAGGCATATACTAGTACATTAATAAATATAAAGTTGCACTAAGCCACTTTTCTCATTTAGAAATGCTACATTTATTTGTGGCCAGCAAGTGAGTGGGCTTCAGAGTTGAGTAAGATTCACATGCGTAGAGTTAGAAAGATAAAAGCCCAAATAAGTCCTTACTAAATCAGCATATATGGATATGGCCCCTAACAATAAAGGCTTGAGCTAAGGCCCACCGCAGGGAGTTCTAGCAATCTTGCTTTTGTAGTGTCGAATTATCCAATTTTGAGTTTGGTATACTCCCTCCGTCCCAGCGAAAGAGCCATTTATTTCCTTTTTGGGCGTCCCATTTAAAAAGCCACTTTCCCAAAAAGGAAACCTTAAATCACTATTCTCTCCACTCATTCTCTCTCCTACTTTACTTTTACACTCACAACATTATCTTTCTTACATCACCTCCCACTCATTCTCTCTCCTATTTAATTTTTCATACTCACAACATTTAAACTTTTTCTCTTTCCTACATCATATTTCTTATTTTGCGTGTCGGACCAAAATGGTGTCTCTTTCGCTGGGACGGAGGGAGTATACTACTAACTAGTTGATAACCCGTCGATACTTGACGGTGAATAATTTTTTTTTATTAAGTAAATAATTATTTATGTGTTTTAATTGATTTTTAACTAACAATATAAATCGAAATTAATAATCAATGTAGCGGATATTAGGAGTATAATTAATACAGAAAAAGATGTTGACAGATGATGTAACGTGGAAAGCCCTTGAGACAACTATCTCGCTGGCACAAAACCACGTGAGGTTAGGTCCCTGCCTAACCAAAAAACATTATTAAGATTTTAGTGTTACAACTTTGAAAAATGAAGAGATATGGTTACAATAGCGTGAGTTTAATAGTGTGTGCCTAAGTGTCAACATAATCTCTTCCATCTCCTATATATTTAAAGAAAAACAAAATAAAAACAAAGAAAATAATAAGAAATTGCAATACTTTTGTTTAACCACAAATTGTGCGACATAAGTTCTCAGAGTCTGTCGAAAACTTCCTTGTAGACTACATTCAGCGTCTTGTCATATGTTTGAGCATCTGAATCACAAATAATAACTTTAAGTCTTCTCTTGCTGGTTACTCTGGAAAATGCTACATAAAGTTGTCCGTGACTGAAAACAGGTTGTGAAAGATATAGTCCTACATGGTGTTGGACTTTTGGTAGGCTTCTCAAGAACTTTAACTGAAAACTTAACAGAAAATGTAACGGAGATTGGAAAACTAAGAGACAAGTCGAGTCTTGTATTAAATACAATCTCCGTAAGAAGTTATTGCCCCGCACAGGTGCTTACGGTTTCAATGGCAATCATCTAGTAAGATAAAACGACTTTTAAGTATATGATAGGAGCACTCCAAATCAAATACTCTAGCGAACAACACAATGTTTAGAACTTTGGACTTTGAAGGATTTGATGCAACAATATGCCAATGATTTGGATATGTTTATCTATCTTACTAGAGGGTAGGAAGGCTCAAATGACTGTATGAATGAACTAAAATTCGGAGGGGAAGTATATAAAGAGTGTTAAGGGGTTTGTGTCTTTTCCCTTGAAAGGACACAACTTTCTGTTTGAATTGGCACTGTTCAGGATCTCGCCGCCGAGTCAGTGGACTCGCTCGCCGAGCACCAAGCCGCACGGCCGAGTCAAGTAACTCGCACGACCGTGTCAACCACACCAAGCCGCCGAACAAGGCATATGCCTCGGCCGAGCAAGCTTGTCCAGAAACTTGGCCAACTTGCTGTGCTCTGCTCGGCCGAGTCAAGGACTCTGCTCGGCCGAGCACTTCAAACCAAATTAAACACCCTTTAATAACTCTTGTTAAGTTACAAAACTTTGTCATTAATTTTTCATTCACCCGAAAATGGTTCTTGAGACATTAAATGAGTTATATAATCTACAACAAATGTAGATTACCATTTGTAACTAGTTTCGTTAACAAATAACGAACTTTCGTTAGAAACCTAGGTCAACGTTAAGTCAAACTTAACTTTCCGTTACCCATTTCCAACAATTCCCCACATGAATGACAATTAATGCATGAATGCAATTTCGTCCAAAGTTCCGGCGAACTATTATTACATCGGGATAGATAGCTTGTGGCCTTGAATCCTCCCTAGTGAAATATTATCGGATATACTAGCCATTTGGTAGCGAGTCGCTTTGAACCAGTGACTGTAGGATGTATACCAAGACAATAATACTCACATAATAACAGGTCTAACAATTGTTGTTCTCACGTTTTGTCCATTTCGGCCCTAGACCATATCTTATTCATAAGCGTTTATTTAGAGGCAGCCTAGTTACCTCTCGCTTATATAGGTGATTCTCACTATAAAGAGTATCATGCACTACTCCACCCGTAGGTATAGAAATCATTAAAAGTTTTCTCAACTTTTCCTTACCACTGCTGCATGTGCTTGTACTTGAATGTTCTGGGAATGAGTATTCAACATCTCCGGGTTAATAAACCGAGTTGTTATTTCCAAGTAACTCTACTAGAACTTATAACTTGGTTGTCTCATTGAACCAAGGGACTGGGATCTCCATTTCTCAAGGTTGAGTGTCCGCTATAAGTCCTTTTGTTGTGGGTTTTAGACCCATTCCCCTTAACAGTTTATACAGTTGATCTCGATTACTACCCTTAGGTAGATGGATCCGATTTTGACTTCACATGGCTAGTTGTGACAGTCGCATTTTGAGATCAATTGTACTATGGTAGTGTGTCTAAGATCATTGTGTCTTGACTTACTACTATGTTCTACACCTTTTCCTATTTTCCATTGTCGTCACAATGCCTTAGGTCATGCAGACATAAACTTATTCCACAAAGGAATATCTTTTCCAAGAATTTATTAGATCAATAAGCTTTTTTCCTAAGCTTTGTCTAATTCTATCAATTCATATTCTTTACAAGATTGAGTTAGCTATATTATCTTGGAAAGTGACACCTTTACTCCAACTAATGTGAGTGTATTATAGTGTCGAATATTCAATCAGTATATTCTTTCCATACTATTGAATACCATAGGTATTGTAATCTTTAATCATAAGTATATCTTTAAGTACACCAAGTACTATGACTATACTATTCCGGTGATTGATTACAATTACATTTAGACTTTTAGTCTATCTAGAATGATTAGTCCCTTCGAGTGATCAAATTCTTCTATCGGTCAGTTTCTTCAAGTGGTTATTATCGTACCGTTACGAATTCCCAAGTATTCAGTATCTCTAAGTGGTTTGACCTCCTTAGAGTCTACCTTTCAGGAATCTACTTTACAGAGATTACCTCTCAAGATTCTACCTTACTAGAGTACACCTCTCAAGAATCTATTTGAACTTTCGAAGTACTTTTTCAAGATAATGGGATTGTGATAGGACTATTCCTTCTGATGTTCTAGAAATCTTTATTTCTAATATGACATCGGCTAATCCCCTATCTTTCATGTCAAAGTTCTTTTTTAACATGTCTTTGGTATTCATGATCAATTCATGACTACCATTATTAGCATGTTATCCACGTAAGGACAGACTGTTAACAAATGATTCAGATGTTCCTTTAATGTAGACACATTTGTCACATTCATTAATCTTGAATCCATTTGATAACATAGTTCTATCGAACTTCTCATGCCACTGTTTAGTTGCTTGTTTTAGTCCATATAAATACACAAGTAGATCCAACACGGTTGTGCGACATAGAACGCTCTGTTGTGTCAATGGGATAATCTTGCATAAATCATCATGTCCTTTTGACAACTAGCCTGGCTTTATACTTTTCAACAGATTCATTGGCTTTATACTTTCTTTTAAGAATCCATTTGCAACCTAATGGTTTGCAACTTGGAGGGAGATCTACCAATTCCCAAGTATTTATTAAGCATTATGAATTTTATCTCACTGTTAATAGCTTCTTTCCAGAACGAACTATCCAGACCAGATAACGCTTCCATAACAGTTGCTGGTTCATTTTCCAACATAAATGATAGAAAATCAGGACCAAAAGACTTTTCCACTCTTGTCCTTTTACTACGTCTAGGTCCTATCATTTCAAGGAAGTATATTCTTAAAGAATATAACGTGTCTTGCTTAAGTATTACTACTTTTAGCCGAATACCCCCACAGTTTAGTTATTTATAAAACAGCTTACGAATACTTCAAATTCGTTAGGAGTTTTTTTTTTTTTTATCATCAAATAACTTCCAAATATATGATGATCCATTCTTTTAACTGTAAGTTTAACAGTTTCTGTTAATACTAGAAGTTCATATCAATAGAACTTATGTATTTAGCTTGTACCCCCACACTTGAGGTGTACCTCCACATATCAAATATTTTATGAATATCCTAATTCATATTTAATATTTTCCTTTATGTGGAGTTATTTAAATGTAATAACCATGTTATCTCCTGACAACATAGTCATAACTATGTTCAAGTGAGGTCTCTTCAACCTTGGTCTCTTTAATCCTTTGGTTTTGAAGAATACCGCTTGCTAATGGAAACGTAATCCATGGTTTTGGGTCCTATCTTAACCTCTTTAGGTTTAGATATTTCTACCTTTGCTAGGTATACCCACATAAGACGGAACTTATCAATAAGGAGTTCACCATCTCCTTAAAAGTTCTATCTTTCCTTTTTTTCTGTGATTCAATTGATTTGAGTGTGTAAGAAGCATTCGTTTGATAAATAAGTATCAGCGTCCCAACAATTATTTTTTCCAACGGTACTTCATACTAACCACCTCTATCACTACGAAATTCTTAATTGTTAATTAAGATGAATCACAAACCTTATTGTTTACTTAAAACTTTAAGGTTTTACTTTTACTTTCCAAAAGATGAACTTTGCATTATCAAATGCAATTATTAATAGAAGTAATGAACTATCTATTTACTATCTCTGGTTTGAACTGATTTCTACAAAAGAAATCACAATTGATTTGCGAATCAAACTTCATCTCAGGTAGTAATTTTAAATTAACTCGTCGATTTAGTAAATTTAAATTTACACGACCTAATTGAACACGCCATAACAATTGGAACACTTCAAACCAAGTAAATAAAATTTGAAATTTTATTCTTCGCACTTAGGCGGATAAAACATTTACAATTCAAGTTAATGAGTCCTTCAACAAGGTACCCTTTACTAACACAATAACCACATTTGGTCAATTCAAGCTTATGCCCCTAGGCTAAGTTGATCAAAGTCCAATGGAACATATCGATCTTCAGTCACATTGGCTTGAAGAGGGTTTCCATCTTGATTGTTGATTCTAGGATGTCGACATTCCCTAGCCATATGCCCGGGTTTGCCGCAATTAAAACAACTTCCTTTGACCTTCTTGGCGGTCCTCTTCACTTTCCCGGTGTTCTTTCTCTTGTTTCCGGTACTTGTTTCCACCAAGTTCACTTGCGGTCTTTTAGTCACAATACACATAGTATTGTGCATCTCGAGAAAATCCCAAAGTTCTCTCGCGATCTTTATGCCACAACACACCTTGTATTGTGCATAATCCAAACCATTAAGAATATAATTGCGACACAAGAAATCGCTGTGATTCCATGTATCCAAATCATTCTTTGCTTTGGATTCATCCTCGTCGGATATCAATGGTGGATATTCCCAAAAAAATTGCACCAATTTTAATGTTGTCAAATAGACCAACATTTTCTGTTGCCACCTCTTAAAGTTTATCCCGGTAAGAATACCCGGTCTTTCCGCATGTACGAAGACATGAGACGGAGGGAGAGCATTATGAGGTGCAACCCTTGAGGTTGTACCAGAAGGAGGTTTCTTACCATGAACCGAGTGAGATGGTGTAGTAGCGGGTGCAACATTGTTGAACGCAGCGTCACCTTGAGAAGGAGGCGTTCCATTCCCTTGACTTTCTCGGTTGCCATCTCTTGAAGATCTTGAAGAAGCGTAAATAACTTCTTACGATTGTTGGACTTTTGGTAGGCTTCTCAAGAACTTTAACTGAAAACTTAACAGAAAATGTAACGGAGATTGGAAAACTAAGAGACAAGTCGAGTCTTGTATTAAATACAATCTCCGTAAGAAGTTATTGCCCCGCACAGGTGCTTACGGTTTCAATGGCAATCTTCTAGTAAGATAAAACGACTTTTAAGTATATGATAGGAGCACTCCAAATCAAATACTCTAGCGAACAACACAATGTTTGGAACTTTGGACTTTGAAGGATTTGATGCAACAATATGCCAATGATTTGGATATGTTTATCTATCTAACTAGAGGGTAGGAAGGCTCAAATGACTGTATGAATGAACTGAAATTCGGAGGGGAAGTATATAAAGAGTGTTAAGGGGTTTGTGTCTTTTCCCTTGAAAGGACACAACTTTCTGTTTGAATTGGCACCTGTTCAGGATCTGCTCGGCCGAGTCAAGGGACTCGCTCGGCCGAGCACCAAGCTGCACGGCCGAGTCAAGTAACTCGCACGGCCGTGTCAACCACACTGCTCGGCCGAACAAGGCATATGCCTCGGCCGAGCAAGCTTGTCCAGAAACTTGGCCAACTTACTGTGCTCTGCTCGGCCGAGTCAAGGACTCTGCTCGGCCGAGCACTTCAAACCAAATTAAACACCATTTAATAACTCTTGTTAAGTTACAAAACTTTGTCATTAATTTCTCATTCACCCGAAAATGGTTCTTGAGACATTAAATGAGTTATATAATCTACAACAAATGTAGATTACCATTTGTAACTAGTTTCGTTAACAAATAACGAACTTTCGTTAGAAACCTAGGTCAATGTTAAGTCAAACTTAACTTTCCGTTACCCATTTCCAACACATGGGAAAGAGATTGTCCCTGACTCTTGTTGATTGACATAGCAAAAGAAACGGCAAGTGGAAATTGCCTTCTTTGGAATCTAACCGGAAATTTTGTCACATCTGTCGGAGACATTATCATTCTAGGAATAAGCACCTTCATGCTAGCATTCTTTCCCGAAAGCATCTTGGCTTCGACTACGTGCTTACCTACATATATGTAACAAAATTAAGTATTAAATTATATGTATATAAAAAATAAAAAATTACTGTATTTACCTAATTGAGTGACAATCATTCTGGTGCCGTTACACAATTCAGCAGCTTGATCAAGATTTCTCAAAAGCATTACTATGCACCCAACCTTCAGCTTAATAATGTGTTTTGCCAATCCAGAACACTTGATAGTGTTTAGAAATTCGGGTGAGAATATATCTTCAGCACCATTTTCATCATCCACATCCTTACAAATGGCATCAGAACTCATATATTCAACTTCGTCTCCAGGAAAGAGTGACATGACATAATCATTTATGTTATCGACAATCTCATTTGTTGGAGCAAGCACAACTCTAGTCTGGAAGAATCCTTCGACATCCTTATTTTGCAATAAGTCAGGATATATAGATTCGACTATTTTTGCAATAGGATCTGAAGCCTCACGAATCAATATATCATCAGGAAGGTTAATGTCAATTTTTTCGTCATTATTTCCACCGGCAATCCCATCTCCGACACTCAAGAGCCACTGAGCGAAATCTCTTATCTCTTCGAAATTATGAGAAGTAGAATCACCCTACATTAAGTTAAATATATACAAATTACTTAAATTGAAATAAAAATATTTAAGTAAATGAATAAAGGCTATTTAAGAATTACCTGCAATCTCATATTATGCGTCAATCTGAGAACCTCACAGTCATTCCATATTTTGGATGAATAGAGTGCAGCATGCACAATATCATGCCTACTCCCTTTAGGAACAACAGGTAAAATCTATGTGAAGTCACCACCGAATACAATAACTAAACCACCAAATGGTTTATTGGAATATCTCCCCTCGGGTGTACGAATAATATCTCGGAGGCTACGATCGAAAGCCTCAAAACAATGTTTATGAGCCATTGGAGCTTCGTCCCATATAATTAGTTTGGTTTTCTGTAGAAGTGCCGCCTCATCCGTACCCGACTTTAGTTTACTGCAAGTTGAGCTCTCGTTTACCTGTATCGGGATACCGAACCTAGAATGCGCGGTCCTACCTTTCGGAAGGAGCAATGAAGCTATGCCACTGGAAGCAACAGGAAGAACAATATCTCTCCTGCTCCTTAATGCAAAACACAATGTTTTCCATAAGAAGGTATTTCCCGTACCACCATAACCATAGAGGAAAAACACACCACCGTTTCCTCGATCAACAACCGACATAATCTTATCATAAACACTCTTTTGCTCGGCTATTAACTGAGGATGTAATCTGAAGTGCTCAGCTTTCATCTCATCAATGTCATAAGATGTCTCATCTAGAATGATTATTTATCGCATCACCAATGACATTGCCCACCGGTTTAGGCTTTTAAATTTATGGAGACTGCTGCAATTCTCGATCAGTAACTTCTCAATTTCCGTCAAAGCAAGATTCTGAACCTGTTCATTAATTAATTTCAAACCTGAAATTATAAAAAACAAAATAAATATATTAATATAGATAAATATATAGAATCATATTGTATAACTGTAAAGTAGAAATAAAAATCATAATTGATATTTATTATAAAGCAAATATGTAAACATGGGACGGAATATCCGGATTATCGTGCATCCTCTGATACTTGTACTTTATATCATCAGATAATAAGTGCCAAGTCTTCTCCCATACCTCTCCCGGATTCGACATACTATTAGATAGTAGCAACATAGAAAATAGTCTTCTCAGAATATCGGACAACCTCCAATGACTCGCTTCTATAATTCCATCAACATATTCCTTGTCATCATCTAATAATCCCAGAGCGTAACATGCAGATTTGAAATCGGGATGAACAACGCGATTTACAATTCTCAAATCCTTGAATTCCATGGGACCTGCTACATGATTCAACATTATCATGAGGTAATACAATTCTCCGTAATTCATTGGAACATGATAAATACGCCCCACTGCAAAACGTTTATCTTTCCTCGGATGCCATTCACGTTTAGTTTTATCCCATACGAAATGATGAGGAAATTCACAGTATTTATATTTCCGAGCCTCTGAATGAATACTGTTATACTCCATCCACTTCATAAATTGAGATTCTTTAACTGTCGCTTTATCCAAAATATCAGGAAGAAAGTCACCGTCCTTGAAGGGGATACTATGGTCACCCTCCAAGTGAAAAGCCAAGCGCTCAACAGGAGGGGTCCGATAATGTATGTCGAATCCGAAAATCCTCCACATAGCTTCACACGCAGAGACATATCGACAATCAATTTGCCTTTTCACCTCATCATTTTCGATTGCAAGGCATATCCTGTCATTTCCCTTATTTATATACTTGAACAAATACTTGATTGCCTTACTCTGATTGCAGTACTCGACATTTATGTGAGCTTCGTACTTTAGCAAAAGATATGGATTGAATGGGACAATTGAACAATTGTCGAGAGAAACTCCACCCTTATCAATTATGAAACCCGTGTCTCTTCGCCATATACATGATACCCATTCTCGTCTACACGATTGCGATCATTGAATGATTTAGGGAATTTCTTTGAGCACCTGTTATGATCCATACACGGAGATTTAGGATTAGCAAAGACCACATGGTCCATGCAACATATATTCAAAGAATCGCCTCGTATAATCTAGGATATTTCTCCTTGTCGGGAATCTAAGCAATAATCCACTTGTCAATATCTTCGTGGATTATGACCCCGATCCCGGCGATTAAGAAGGAGAAGAATATGAGCATGCGGAAGGCCCCTCTTCTGAAACTCCACCGTGTATATAACTGCATGAATCAATTAACAAAATAAGAGGAACATGCTAATAAAAAAAATATAAATGAAAAAACAATAAGAGAAAAACAAATAATATTTAAAGATTACTTACTTGCTTTTGGGGTGCCAAATACTTTGCCTTCCTTGAAATCTGCAATCATCTGATTAAGCTTCATTCTAAATACCCTGTTTAATACATCGTGCCTATCCTCGGCCTAATGCCATATTTTTTACGTAATCTCATAATCTCCGGCCATTTAGGATTACACGTAAATGTTATGAAAAGTGACGGATACCCACCCATTTACATATAGCGAGAGAATCCTGGTAATTTTGAGTCATCCACCGCTGCCCGCGGTATAAGAGGATGGCAATATAACTCGTCTCCCGGATGCTTCGCCGGTATCTCCTTACCGATACATCCGATGATTTTTATAAGTTTACATCCGAAGAGTAGGCCGATTATAACGTATCCATTGAAGCCTCTATGTATCCATCATAACATATGCATCAACCATAAATTGCCGCAAAGAACCGACCGCTTCTCATAAGCTGTGATCCTTCTCTTATCCTCTCCTGAAGTCGAAAAGATAAAAACTCTTTTATTGACAAACTTGATCTCTTTGCCCCGGGATGTTTATTTCTCAAAATGTCTGTGAAATATCCATCTTCACCGTATACAAATAACAGAGGATAATGTAGAGGAAGGTAAGATTTATCAAATTCATGAATATGTTTCAGATCCCCATTCTGCTTTTCAATAACAATGTCCCTCACATCACCCGAATCATCAATATCACCTTCAATTATAGCAAATGACCTTCCGAGGCCGTTTCTGCATATTAAACGGTTTTCCATCGCTACCCCGCTTTCCTATAAGCCTCAATTTAATATCTTTCTTCATTTCAATATGTGCTCTAGCCATTCTGTACGTCTGTGCATAAGGGTTATGCACATCTATCATATTTTTCAAATCAACAACAATTGACTCATCGAATGGAGAAGGCTTATCTTTATCTTTCCTGCTTGTGTGAAAGAATTAGACATATAAATAGAAGATAGTCATACAATATATGTAATATACATTATAATTCTCGAATAATTAAATAAAAACGTACCTGAGAGCATTAATTTTATTTTTAACTTCATTATCCGTGTCATAGATATTAATTTTATTTTTAACTTCATTATCCGTGTCATAGATATAAAGCTGAGAAAAACGGGGGGATAGCCGTCATTAGGCAATAAAGAACCTATCATATGATCATTCTTTCCTTTCAATTTAAACGAATAAGGACCACGACCATTGTTTATGCCATAGTCAGCTGCACCGGTCATTGAAGTGAATGCGAACATAGAATTGTACGCTTGAATATTGTCTTTATAATTTTTACTCTTTTCATGCTTGTTCTCTAAGAGATCACTCAATAACTTAGGTGGCTGCACTAATGGGTCAATCTGAACTTTTCCATTCATGCAGCATAATGAAAATTTAGGCTGTGTTGATGCTTGCGTACTTTTTAACCTTTCATCATACCAGAACATCGCACCACATTTCGCACATTCGTACTCTGGATCGCCTATATCCCCATAAACTACAATATATTGATAAATATTTAAATTATGTTAGTAATTCATTGGCTATATAGAGAAAATAATAATATAATATATACTTGAGAAAAAAAAATAATAAACACCTGTATTATATTGTTCGTCCAAATCTTTTTGCTTTCTACCGACGCACGCTTTCTTGGATTTTTCCTTCTGATTTATTAACGACTCACTTGTTGTCGCATGCATGCGAGAATTATTTATTAACGCGGATTCTGTATACAAATGGAATATATGACTTAGTATTAATGAAATATTTTATCATAAACTATTGAATAATAATTTGTAATAATAAATAGTTTTATTTAAAAATATCGAATGTTGAACAATTAAAAAAAATCATTACCTAAATTCACAGTAGGAGATAATAATGTTGTATTATTTGCTACTGTTACATTATCTGTTCCTACAATGTCAAAAAAATGTTGAGAACGATTAATATATTTATTTTAGCTCTTTAAAATATATAGTTGACTAATAAATCAAACATATAACTTACCAGATATATGACTGTTTTTCATTAATTCAACTTCAATTGCAGAACTGAATCCATCAACATCCAAATTTATCTTTGAAGATTCCAAAATAGAAGCAGCTACCTTTCTTGGTCTCCCGATTTTTCTTTTCTCACCGTCTTTTAACAAATTTGTCGTAATAGAATCCAAAGACGAAGAAATAGTTTTTCTCGGTCGTCCAATTTTTTTTTGGCTCAAGGAGCGTGCCGTGGAAAGTGTTATGTAAACTTGATGCTATGCTCGTAAATTTAGCTGAATAAGAAAAATAATTATTCTTTAATAAAAGATTATTAAGAAATTAAAAATAAAAATAAAATAGGAAAAATATTGTAAATTAACAAAGAAAATCATACATATAGATCCACGGTCGTGACTTGAATTAGTAGTAAGATTTTCATTTGTATGGTTCACACCAATACCTGTATATCAAGTATTATTATCTTAGATCTAAATTAATTAACAAATTTATATAAAAAAATCACATTATATATATATATATATATATATATATATATATATATATATATATATATATATATATATATATATATATATATATATATATAAACAATGTTTTTTTTTTTAGAATTTGTCTTTATAATGAAAATACTTCAAAATTGACAAAATTCAATAACATATTACCTTGAGCCGTAATACAACTTTGATGATTACTCGGTGAAATCAAATGACTACCCGATGATAAGTCCACTAAAAATAAAAATAAATTCATTTAAAATGATAGTAAAAAAATAAATATAAAAGCATGCATTCTTATAATTTAATTTTATACACATGATATTAATGGATATGCTAAAATAATAATAAAGTAAATAATAAAATTACCATTAGAAATACCCGCCAATGGTAATCGTTGAGAAGATCGTTGCGATAAATTAATGGAATCGTTGTCCACATCAGTAAGATGCATTTTTCTTTTCATAGATGATCTATACATTTGTATAATCTAAAAAACTCAAATATTAATGAACATATATTTAGATAATGTTAATAATTTAACAACAGTCTAAAAATAAATAAAAATAAAATAACAAATCATATACTCCCTTTGTTCTAGCTCAGTGGAGACTTATTTCCTTTTTGATTTGTCCCAGCTCAGTGGAGACTACCCAAAATGAAAAGGAATCTTCACTATTCTCTCCACTCAGTCTCTCTCCAACTCCATCTACTCCATTTTTACACTCACAACACCAATCAAATTACTATTCCTCCCACTCATCATCTCTCCTATTTAATATATCCTACTCGCAACACTTCCATTATTCCTCAATCGGTATGCCCAAATTTTTGGTCTCCACTGAGCTGGAACGGAGGGAGTATAATATATAGAAAAATAAGTTATAAATTTTATTTATTAAAAAAATTTAAGACGAAATTTTACATTGTATAAATATAACTTTTGCAAAAAATTAAAATAAAAATATAAAACATAAAAATGAAATAGTGAAATGGGATATTTGCTAACACTTCATTTAATCTAAAAACAATACACAGAGTATTAAAATGTACTAATGTATTAAAGATAATACTATGTATGATGTATCTATCTATATAAAGGTTGTATGTACATATTTTATGTCTATAGTGATGTGGCTTTACAAATTAGAGTTTTAACAAAAAATTATCCACATGAAATCACTATATCTCTTTTCACCAACTTTAATATATATATACACACTACTATGTAACATATCAGTAAATATTTGATGTGAAATATCATTAATGACCTTTTGAGGTGATGTGAAATATTGAAGGGGCATTTACCAAAAACTACTTTTGAAATATGAATATCACGTAAAAAATACCCGGACAATTTAGATATTACAAAAAAAAATTCTTTAAATATTAAAAAAAAAACTAATTTTTTTTTAGAAAAAGGTACCTTGAGGGCTTTTTATTAACAAAATAATAGGTAAATTTTCACAAGAGTGAAATGGAGCCTTAACCTCCAACTACCATTACAAATTTGAAAGGTTAGCCTTTGAGTATCACAGTAAGTCACTTTTCCTTTATGAATATGTGCCTCATTTGCCAACCTATCAGCCAAGCTACACTGTTTCCCTCCCTCCCTCCCTCCCTATATACATACAAATGATCAATTCACCAACTCCTTTGTATATCCCTTTCAAAATAGCCACTGTCACACTTACGGATCAAAATTGTCATTTTAATATGAAATTTGAATATTCAATTAAGCATGGAGGGAGTACATTTTAAAGCTAGCACTTCCCAGAGGACCTAGACATAAAATATGTATATACACCGTTATATATCCACTTTTTTGTTGATTTTGCTTTTTAACAAATGCTTTGTTCATTGAGTCATTACTCCCGTAATTACCTACCTCTTTACTCTCTACATAATCAAAACCTGATGCAAATTATTATTTTCAGTCAACATGAATTTAAATTTGTTATCTTTGTAGGAAAACGATTTTGATGACGCGAAAACAATATTGGCTGACTTGAAAAGCAGAGGAATGTCCAAGGTTGGATTTGCTGGTTTCTGCTGGGGAGGTAACTAATCATTATAGTCGTACATACTCTCTTTTTATCTGTGGATTTATATTAACAAAACATGGGTTCTGATAAACTCGCTTCTTGAATTAATTATTCAGAAATTTAGTTAAAGATGGCTGAGGATTGTTTAAAGCATGCAAATGATTTAAG
Organism: Adenophora triphylla var. japonica; assembly: GCA_022495995.1. Classification (NCBI taxonomy): domain Eukaryota; kingdom Viridiplantae; phylum Streptophyta; class Magnoliopsida; order Asterales; family Campanulaceae; genus Adenophora; species Adenophora triphylla. The sequence continues at coordinate 661,712 of JAFEMH010000128.1, read as the reverse complement.
TGGCCTGTTGCTAATCTACTCTATACTTTTATTCTCTCCTTCTTGGTTTTATACATTCTTGAATGACACAACTAAAAGAGGGACAACACACATATGAACCTAGAAGCACAACAAACATATGAAAATTACATTGGATGAGTCGGCTGTACAGAAGATTGAATCAGATGGCGAGGAAAGAAAATATGCGCTGATGACACAATGATATTGGCGCAGGTAAAGCAGGGACTGATTTTCAACAGTGGATAATTTCGAATATTTATGTATATTTAGTAGGATATGAATTGTATCCTTAACCGATAATACATTGTCAAATTATCTCTTATCAGTTTTTAAGATAGATGAATTTAAAATCACCACTTATCCATCCAAGTTTGAATTTTAGATAGAAGTTAAATGAATAATACTTTTTATTTTCAAATAATTCGATTTTCTATTGATTTCTAGAAACTGTATACGAAATTTATGGTTAAATTATAATTTATTCTGGCATCTCTTTTAAATTTCTAAAATTACTAATTGTTTTAAAATTTCGAAAATTACTAATTATTTTAAATTTCGAATTTCTATTGATTTCTAGAAACTGTATACGAAATTTATGGTTAAATTGAAATTTATTCTGGCATGTCTTTTAAATTTCAAAAATTACTAATTATTTTAAATTGAAATTTATGGTTAAATTGAAATTTAGTCTGGTATCTATTTTTAATTTCAAAAATTACTAATTATTTTAAATTTCGAAAATTACTAATAATTATATCTCCACAATTATCACCTAAAGAGTTTGAATTATTCAAAAATCACAAGATTTTGGGGGAAACTAGTTTCTCCTTAAGTTATAGAAAGTCCTGTTTTATAAACTGTTCCTAAATATTCACTAACTACTTGCAAGTAGAAAAAAAGTGGACTTTTTATAATTTATGGAGAAACTAGTTTCTCCCAAAACTTGCTCTTCAAAAATTGTACTTAAATTTAGGTAACCATTAGTTTTCAAAATTTCAAAACTGATTAAATCAATCAACTTCTAATTAAGAGGGAATTTTTATTTTAAATTGCAAATTAACTTTAACTAATAATATTACAATATTGCCCTTAATCAAGTCTTACTTGAAATAAAAATGAGTTGAAAATTGAATTGCTGACGTGGCCTTTGACGTGGCCTTTTCTGAAGCCTCTAAATAGTTTTGCTATATATATTATATATGATGGGGACACAAAAAATTAGACTTAATGACAAAATAGGGCCTGAACATGATTGATAGGGCATCTTCCGATCGAACCCCATACTCCCTCCGTCCCATTAATAACTTCACTTTTTGCCATTTTGGGTGTTCCATTGAAAGCTTCACCTTTCCTTTTTTGGCAAAGAATCTTTAATATTCCCTCCACTCATTCTCTCTCCTACATTATTTTAATACTCACAACACCATTATAATTTATTATTCCCTCCACTCATTCTCTCTCCTATTTTCAAATTTCTCTCTCCTATTTTCAAATTACACTCACAATATTTTTTCTTCCCACCCATTTTCTTAATTTGCATGCCGAAGCCAAAATGGTGAAGTAAATAATGGGACGGAGGGAGTATATTTTTTGTCAATCGAGAGCTCAAAATGTAAATTTTTTTTTGGTCAATATAGAACTTTTTGACGATTTATTTCTGTCATAAAACTTGTTCAGTGCCGAGAATGTGATCAACAAATCGGTTATTTTAATTCACATTAAATTTTTAGGGGTTTACTAAATTCTTAAATTCAAAGGGTTAAAAACTACATTCTTTTCTAAATAATCGAATTTTTATATAAAATAAAGTAATTATCATCCAAGAAGAAAATTAATGATTTTTTTAATAATTGTTATACATAAATTACAATATACTGTAATATTTTTATACATATTTAAAATTTTAAAATTTAAATTAAGTATTTAAGATATAATTAATTAGCATCTTATTATTTATTATAATTACAATATTAAATAATAAGATAAGACATTAGTCGTATTTTTAAAAAATAATTATTTTAAGAGTTGATCTTGCAAAAAACTTTTTTTCTAAGTTTAGGAAAAACGTGTTTTACACTGGCGCTTAATAACACTAACACTGTCACTTTTTTATACTGGCACTTTGTTACACATGCACTGACACTTTTATACACTGACACTTAATATACATGCACTGGCACTTTTTTACACTGGCACTTTGTTACACTAACACTGGCACTTTGTTACACTAACACTGACACTTTTTACACTGACACTTAATATACATGCACTGACATTTTTTTGCACTGACACTTTTTTACACTAACACTGGCACTTTGTTAAACTGGCACTGACACTTTTTACACTGGCACTTTGTTACACATGCACTGGCACTTTGTTTACACTGGCACTTTGTTAAACTGGTACTGACACTTTTTTACACTGGCAGTTTGTCACACTGACACTTTGTTAAACTAGCACTGACACAAACGAAGAAAACAAAACACGTTTTTCCTAAGTGTCAAAAAACGATTTTCCTAAGATTTTGGCTTATTTTAATAAAAAAAAAAATATAACTTTAGTATACATTATACTCCCATCCATGACACCTTGCATTAGTTTTCTTTTTGGGTGTCCATTAATATAGATAAGTCTATTTTCCTAAAATGTTCATATATATATATATATATATATATATATATATATATATATATATATATATATATATATAAAGTTGTTCACTTTCCATTCATTTTATATGTGCTCTATCCCACTTGCATACTTGCACATTAAAATGGGTAATAATGAGTATAATAATAATAATAAAGCATTTCAAAAAAGGAAGTATAATTTATCAATGAGACATCAAAAATGATAAATCAGATAAATTGTTATGGGACGGAAGGGCATATTCTGTTACACTTTCTCTTTCCATGATTTATAAATCTTTGTGCACAAGTAAATAAGTGTAAGGTATTATGGGACAGAGAAAGATGGAAAGTGTTACGAAAGTATGATATGTAATCTATCTCCATCTCATTTGAAAAAGACATAAATTTTTATTTTAAATATCTCATTTGATTTGAAAGCGTGAGCTTTTTAGGGAACAAATTCTTGTTTCCTTATTTCGAAATACTTCTATTATGGTAAGAAGATTTTGGGACTTTCATGAAAGATTTATTATTGTTCAACTTTGACTAGGACATTATAAATAAAATAAATATCTTTTATTTATGTACCTAGTTTTATATTAGGACTAACATACTAATATTCTATTTCTTTGTGAGTGTGTTTATGTTTTCTTATAGGAAAAGAGATCTCACAAAGGAAGATGTTGATTACGTGAAGATCTTCTCCATGGTGCATATAAATACAAGGCATTCAGCACAAGAGAAGACACGAAAATTCTGAGAGAAAAATACATATTCTTCACAGTTTTCAACATAGTTAATTTTAGGTTGTGAGTGAAGGTTGTGCCTTACATCCGTAACTCACATCTAGTTTTTCATAGAGTTCTTTGTTTTACTTCTGACTAGAATAGGACCTACTTGGGAAAGGGGTATTGTTCTTGTCGTAGAAGGTGATTAGAACTCGTTTAGTATTTTAGTATTTTAGTTTTTCACTTATTTGTTGTTGTAAGCAACAAAAGTTTTTATAGTGAAAAGTTTTTGGGCGTAAGCCTAATTTGCTGATCTCACAGATCAGTAAGCGTATATAACTCGTGCGTTATTGTTTTTAATTTGTTTTATTCCGCTGCAATGTCTGTGGATGTGTGGACAGTTGTGAGACACATCTGTACTCACATCCGTTGTCTGTTGCGTGATTAAAGCTTCCTAGCCACACGAAACTTTCAATTGGTATCAAAGCCAACTCTCGATATATTACTGAGTGTTGATCCAGAAAGTGTAGTCATTATGGAATGCCAAAATCACCAAAACAGGCCTCCTGTCTTGGATGGCACCAATTACTCTCTTTGGAAGTCTAAGATGCGTAATTATATCAAAAGTATTGATGAAAGAGCTTGGATGTGTATCCTTTTTGCATGGCAACCTCCTTTTTGCATGGCAACCTCCTACTGTGGAGAAAAAGCCTGCATCTGGTGTTGGTGAGTCAATTTTCTAAAGAAAACCTGAAAATCAATGGACTCTTGATGAAATACATTTGGCTAACTATAATTCTAAAGCAATGGGTGCTATTTTCAGCCATATTTCTGGGAATATGTACATGCTTATCACTAATGAGAATGTAGCCAAAGCTGCTTGGGATATCCTGCAAACACAATGTGAGGGTGCACCAAGTGTAAAAGCTACTAGACTTAGAATTTTAATTGATAGGTTTGAGTTACTTCGAATGGAAGAAACTGAGAACATTGTATCATATGCTGCTAAGATTCATGAGATTTCAAATGAATGCATAAGTCAAGGATAATCAATCTCCAATGCAAGACTTGTGAGTAAGATTTTGAGGACCTTACCTGAGAGGTTCAACATAAAAGTGGTTGTGATTAAGGAAATCAATGACACCAATACCGTAGGTCTGGATACAATCGTAGGGATTTTGACTGTGTTTGAGCTAAATCTTGAAGCTCAGAAAAAGAATAAATCTCACAGTCTTGCTCTCAAAAGTGCTGCTGCACTTCCTAAAGAGCTTGTGGAATTATCCTCTGAGATTGACAAGTCAAATCTTGAAGAAGGATGTAGCTCTTATTTCAAAGAAATTCAATTTCATACTGAAAAATAAAAGGATAAGTAAATTTCCTAACAGACCTACTCCTAGTGCTCCTGAAAAACCAAAACCTAGCACTGACACTGGATTCAAGAAACCAAGCTTTGAAAATAAAAAATCCTCTGAGTCTGTTCAATGTAGGGCATGTCGTGACTTTGGTCATTATGCAAATGAGTGTGCTAATACACTCAAAAGAAGGGAATGAGCTTAACTACTACCCTTAGTGACAGTGAGGATGAAGATGAAGTGGCTAACATGTCTATTATCAATTGTCATTCTGTATTTAATGCATTCTGTGCAGATATAGAAGATGGAGTTCCTGAAAAATCTTTGGATGTGGTCTCAAATGTATACACATCTGGTGTCACATCTGACCTAATGCTGAACTGTTTCACAATAAAAGGAGACTCTGAAGATGAAGAGAGGGACATCCCCTACGCGGAGCTTTTTGCAACATACAAGGAGTTGCATACAGATTGGACAAAATTGAGGTACTTGTTAAGGTAAATAAATCTCTTTTTGATAAATTGGCCACTTGTGAAGATGAAAAAGCTATACTTTCAAAGGAAAATGATGTTCAAAAGGATACCATTGCTAAACTTGAAGTCCTTGTAACCAAAAGAGAAGTTGAGCTTGAAAAATTCAAAAATGAATGTGAGAAAGCTGAGAGTACATTTACCAAGTTAAACAAAAGTAAGATGAAACTTGATGAAGCTATCTCTATAGGTCAGCTTAACAAAACTGGTTTGGGCTTTGAAAAAGGTAATTTTGTAAAGGAGGGATGTGAGGCTTCAACTTCAAAAGGTGTGGAAAAACCAATTTTTAGAGAAAAACCCCTTTTAAGTGAGAAAAAACCAAGTAAGAGGCACTACATCTGTCACTATTGCCTTGCTCCTGGTCATATTAGGTCCTTCTGTTACAAACTCAAGGCTGACAAAAAATTTGGTCACTTCAATCAGCCTCAGATGTGTGAGAAGATGTATGCACATCCGAACACACATCCTGGTAATCTGAGACCTCTGCAACCCAAAAAGAAATCTGTAAAGCAGTGGGTGGCCAAACCAATTGCCACCTGCAATGTTGTTTACTCTTCCCTCAAGAGTACTGTCTTTGGCTCTTGGTATTTTGATAGTGGGTGCTCTAGGCACATGACTGGAAACCAAGCAGTCCTCCTGGGATTATGAAGAAATTAATGGAGGGAAAGTAAACTTTGGTGGAGGTGCTCAAGGAAAAATTATTGGGAAAGGAACCCTAGATGTCAAGGGTCTCCCAAAATTGCACAATGTGTACCATGTGGAAGGCTTGAAAGCCAACCTAATAAGCACCAGTCAATTGTGTGATGATGACCTTTATGTGAAGTTTGATAAGCACTTGTGTGAAATGTTTGATAAGGATAATAAATGTGTGTTTACTGGTCCTAGATCTGCTAACAATTGTTTTCAATTTGGTGACAATCTTTCTTGCCTAAGCTCAAAAGCTAATGATGTCAATCTGTGGCACCAAAAATTAGGGCATGCTAGCTGTAGAACTCTGGAAGAACTTCAAAGGTTTGAAGCTATTAAAGACCTCCCTAAACTAAACTTCAAGAACCCTGATATCTGTGGTTCATGTCAAAAGGGAAAGCAAACAAAAGCATCACATAAAAAGGTCCAACAATGCTCCACTTCTAGGTGTTTGGAGCTGATTCATACTGATTTAATGGGACCTATTGAAGTAGAAATCTTTGGTAGGAAAAAGTATGCCTTTGTGTGTGTTGATGATTATTCTAGGTACACTTGGGTAATGTTCTTAAGAGAGAAATCTGAAACCATTGGTGAATTCAGAAATTGGTACAAAAGGGTGAGAAATCTTTATGGTCTTAAGATTGTGAGGATTAGGTCTGACCATGGAACTGAATATGAGAACCAAATGTTTACTAATTTTTGCAATTCTAAGGGAATCACACATGAGTTTTCTGCATCAATCACTCCACAGCAAAATGGAATTGCTGAAAGAAAGAATAGAACTTTGCAAGAAATGGCTAGGGTCATGTTAAGTTCTAAAAACCTGTCCAAGAAATTTTGGGCAGAAGCTTTAAACACTGCTTGTCACATAGGCAATAGAGTGTTTCTAAGGATTGGTAGCAATTTCACTCGATACCAAATCCTCCTTGGAAAGAAACCAACTGTGAAGTATTTTCATGTGTTTGGATGTATTTGTTACATTCTCAATGATAGAGAATATATGTCCAAGTTTGATTCAAAGAGTGACAAAGCAATTTTCATGGGCTATTCCACTAATAGTAGAGCTTACAGAGTTTTTAATCTCAAAACTAAGATCATTATGGAATCTGCTAATGTTATATTTGATGACTCACTTGATCTTAACCTCAAGACTGCTGAGGATGATGTTTCAGATTGCTTACTGGACTGAAAGGATGAGGAAACAGGTGCTAAAAAACCAACAGAAACTTCCAGTGCTGAAAAACATGTTGAACCTGATAAGGATGTAACCAAGGATGTGGACACATCTGCTTCCACATCTGAACCCACATCTGCTCCCACATCCACTCAAAATCCTGTAACTGAGGACAGTTCCTCTGATTCTGATCAAGATGATGCTCTAGAAGGTAATGATGGGTGTGTGGATAGATCAAAGGATATTCCTTCAAAAATCCAGAAAAACCACCCCACTTCACAAGTTGTGGGAGATGTGCATGCTCAAGTGAGAACTAGACAAAAGGACAAAGTTGATTATAGAAAAATGGCTGGTTTGTGGAGCTGCTCCTTAGCATACTCCCAGGTAAGTTTTTACTATTTTGTTTCAAAGATTGAACTTAAGAATATTACTGAAGCATTGAAAGATGCTGACTGGATTCTTGCTATGCAAGATGAGTTGATTCAATTTGAAAAGAATGAGGTTTGGACTCTTGTCCCTAGACCCTCACATGGAAATGTCATAGGAACCAAATGGATTTTCAAGAACAAAACTGATGAGCAAGGTGTGATCATTAGAAATAAAGCTAGGTTAGTTGCTCAAGGTTACACTCAAATTGAGGGAATTGATTTTGAGGAGACATTTGCTCCTGTTGCTAGGATTGAGTCCATTAGGCTTTTGTTAGACATTGCTTGTTATCTCAAGATTACTCTTCATCAAATGGATGTTAAGAGTGCCTTTTTAAATGGGATATTAAATGAGGAAGCCTATGTTGAACAACCTAAAGGCTTTGTGGACTCCAAGTATCTCAACCATGTGTATAAGCTGAAGAAAGCTCTGTATGGGCTAAAGTAAGCCCCTAGAGCTTGGTATGGTAGGTTGACTGACCATTTGCTTCACCTAGGATTCAAGAGAGGTGAGGTTGACAAAACATTGTTTGTGAGGAAAAATAAGAAGGAGATTCTTGTGGCACAAATCTATGTGGATGATATTGTGTTTGGGTCAAATTCTGACCCTATGCTTGCTGAATTTGTGGATAGCATGACTTCCACATTTGAGATGAGTATGGTAGGTGAGTTGAACTTTTTCTTAGGCCTACAGATTAAACAATTCAAAGATGGCATGTTCATCTCACAGTCTAAGTATGCCAAGAATCTTGTGAAAAAGTTTGAACTAGAACACTCTTCACATCAAAGAACACCAATGGGATCTTCCCAAAAGCTAAGTCATGATTCTGATGGTGAGAGTGTTGATCAAACCTTGTACAGAAGCATGATTGGAAGTCTGCTTTACCTCACTGCAAGTAGACCTGACATTATGTATAGTGTGTGTCTCTGTGCAAGATACCAAGCTAACCCAAAGGTGTCCCATCTTAAAGCCTTGAAAAGAATCATTAGATATGTGAGTGAGACTGTGAACCTAGGACTGCATTACTCCAAAGAAACAAACACCAATTTGGTTGGGTACACTGACTCTGACTGGGCTGGAAATAGTGATGATAGAAAGAGTACCACAGGTGGATGTTTCTACCTAGGAAATAACCTTGTGTCTTGGTATATTAGGAAGCAGAATTGTGTGTCCTTATCCACTGCTGAGGCTGAATATGTTGCCCTTGAGAGTTGTTGCACACAACTGCTTTGGATGAATCAAATGTTGAAAGATTATGGATTAAATAGCAAAATTTTGACTGTTTTTTGTGATAACAAAAGTGCCTTGGACATATCTAAAAATTCTGTCCAACATTCTAGAACAAAGCACATTGATATTAGACATCATTTCATTAGAGATCTTGTTGAACAAAAAACTGTGTGTCTGGAATTTGTTGGGACTGAAAATCAATTGGCTGATATATTTACAAAGGCATTAGATTTGGAGAGAATTTCCTCCTTGAGGAAGTCTTTTGGTTTGTGTGATATCTAAGGTTGTGAGCACAAATGTGTCTCACATCCTCTACCACATCTGTATATTAGATTAACAAAAAAAAATTATAAAAATCAAAATCAAAATATATATATATATATATATATATATATATATATATATCATGCATTAGCACGAAATTTCTCAGTGTGGTCACTTGTGAGTCTTCATCTTTGACATTATTTTTGATCACTTAATTGTGAGCACTTCCTGTTCATGTCATTTTTTGATGACTTGATATAACCTTCCTAGGTATCTCACAGTGGGTGCTATAAAAGATAAAAAAAATATATATGTGAGAAACAGCTGCTTCACCCTTAGTATGAAGCCAGACCAGTGTGATCATGTGATTCTCATAAGAAATCTTGAAATCAAACTTGACAAGATCATTGGGAAAAAGGGCTATCTTTGGGATCAAGTAAAGTGAAAGCTACTCACAATGAAAAAATCCACAAAAAAAAAATGGTGGATGCATCCTAGAGGCTGTGCAGATTGGATTATTGCTCATTGACTTTTTGTGATCTAAATGTGTCCCCAAATGTGACTCACATCCTATACCACATTTATAAGCTGAGATTTTTCCTTCACTTGTGTATTTGCATCATGCTAGGCATTCTGCATTCTTTAGGTCATATAGAAGCTTTGTAAATATGCTAGTTAATTTATTTTTATTCTTAATTTATTCTTTGATTTTATAGGTTTTTGATCTTCCATATCTCTCATGAAAGAAAAAGGTGTGTATCATTCCTTGTTTGAAAAGGTTGGAAAATTCGAATGGGATTCTGGTTTGAAAAAGATATGACTAAATTATTTTTGTTTCCATAAAAATCTATCAAAATCTTGGTTATTTTAATCCCCTATTTCTTCGAAGGTGGTTGTGTGTGGTAATCTCAAAGGATTCTAGCCGTTGGAGGACTTTTAAGGTATTTAGGTTGTATGAAACCTTTTTGAAGAAGGATTCCAAGTTTCAGTTGGAAAGGGGGAGCACTGAGTATTAATTAGACCTCACATCCGTCCCATCCCCCATAAACCCTTGCTAAAACCTTTTGTTCTTCCATCTTTTGCACACAATCACACACACATTGCAATTAATTCCCTTGCACTGTTCAACCTAACGCTCTTGAGTTGTTTAAATGGCTGATCACTCAAACATTCGTGAGGAAGACGTCCTAGACATTGAGCCCCTTTCTGTCGCCATTGCTGAAGCTCCAATTACCGCCAACCCTGTAATCTCTAAATTTCTTGCTGAAATTCCTCCTCCCTCTTCCTCGTCTAGCTCGTCAATGGAAGGATCTCTCTCTAAATCTCCTACATTGGAACCCTTGTCTGTTCCAACAGTTTCTGAAAACCCTAAAGCTCCAACCTCTCCGGTTATAAAACCATCGGTTGTCGCCCCTGTTTTACCCTCTGTTGAACCTTCTTCAACCAAAAAGAGGAAGCTAACCCCTGTGAAACCCTTGGGCCATGCTGCAAACCCTGTTTCTCAACGCAATCTACGTCGATCACACAGGGTTAGGAAGCTGTCAGAAGCTGACAAGCTTAAGAACTTGAAGAAACCTAGTGGTAAGCCCTCTACTGCCATAGCTTGTGATGATGAAGAAGAAGAGGAAGTTGCTCCTCTTGTTAGGACTAGGGCTCAACCCTCAAAACCTGCTCCTCCTGTTATTGCCCATGTCTCTACTCCTTCTGAAGAAATTCCCCATGCTGAACCTGTTGATCCTATTCCATCCTCTCCTATTAAGCCTTCTGATCTAATTATCCCTGCTCCTACTCCAGTTGATGATGCTCATGTCCCTGAGGCTGTAAATCCTGTTGATGATTCCTCTGTGTTTAGTGATGAGGAGCCTTTGGCAAATATCCTAATGGAGTTAAAAGGTAAGAAAAAGGTGGCTGCTATAGACCTAGAGCCAATTGATGAAGAAGCTAATGATTCTGAGTCCAGTTATGATAGTGATGATACTGTCTCAGATGTCAATTTCAAGCTGGGAAGAGATGAGCTTGAACAAGAAAAGGAGGACCAAGAAAAGGATGCCTCTTCTGATGATGAGACAGAGGTGGAGTCTATCAAAATACCATCTCCTGCAAAGGATGTGTCTGAAGATGTGCACACATCCAGGTGCACATCCACTCGGAAGAAGGCTGATAAGGGTATTTTTACATCTCTCTCCATTACTCCTGCATTTAAACCCTTTTCTAAGAAGTTTTTATTCAAGAATGCCTCTGATAGGTTTGGTCTGATTTCTAATAAGGCCTTTATTGTGGAGATGAAAAGAGATAGAGAAACTTTCTTTAAATTAGGTATGGATAAATTTTTTGAAGAGAGAGGCTTATTTTTAACTGTGGATCACCCTCTCCCATTCTATCCTAAGATGGTTTATGAGTTTTATGCCAACTTGACTAAAGGGCTAGATAGATACTCCTCTCCCTACACTGTCTATGTTAGAGGAAAATTTGTCCCCTTTTCCCCATCTGTGATCAATGATTTTCTTGGGTTAGATATTACTTTGGATCAGCTGTGTGTTGTTTCTGAGGAAGATCTTGTGTTTGCTATCACCCATGGCAAAGTGACTTCTTGGCCTGTAAAGCCAAAAGATTTAGGAAGTGGTTCTCTCTCCTCTCTTTATTATTTTCTGTATACTGTTCTTACTGCCAACCTGTACCCCTCAAATAACAAGACCTGTTACTAGGGTGCAAGCTGACTTGCTCTATAGGTTAGGTGTTAAAAGAGATATCAATTTTGGAGACTTTATTTTTAGAAAAATTTGTGGTTATGGAGAATCCCCTTCTAAGAAGTGGTCTTTACCCTATCCCTCTCTCATCTCTCAAATTTTGATTGCCAATGGTGTTAAGCCTGAGAAAGGTGAAGATAGGGTTGATAAGATTGAGTTGTTTAAGGAGACCAAAACCCTCCTAGATACCAAGCAAAGATTTGTGGATCTCCCTTTGGGTACTGTCCCTGAAATCTCTATGCCAGATGTGGACACAACTGAACCCACATCTGAAGACCCTTTTGCTGCTCAAATGAAGGACTTGGATGCTGAAATTGCAGCTGCTGAATCTCATTCCTCTGCTCTGACTGTTCAACTTCAATCCTTCATTGCCCATGCCAATAATCTCAAGGCCCTTAAGGATAGACTCCTCAAATGGCATGAACCTGCACCTGCTGCTGCTGGAAACAGAGTTTGGGATGCTGCTGTTGCTGCTGCTGGCTGGAGGAGCTGGGAACTTTGATTTAAGGGGGAGAAGATTTTTTAATAGTTGTTTTACTTTGATGGTTTTAAGACAATTTTAAATTCTGTTTTAATTAGTTTTTAAACAATGGGTTGTAATAACTTTAATTAGGTTGCTGTTGAATGGTTTTTTTTGCTTTTGCATTTTAATGAACTGCTGGTAGTTTTGTTCTAACATGGTTTATGCAGTTTTATGTGTGGATGTATAAACACATCTGCACACACATCCATTCAAGGGGAGTTGTGCTTATATCTGATTTTTTTGTGGTCACAAAATGTGATTATTATAAATCTTTGATTTTGACCAGAAAGTCCAAAATAGAGGGAGATTGAAAGCGTGAGCTTTTTAGGGAACAAATTCTTGTTTTCTTATTTCGAAATACTTCTATTATGGTAAGAAGATTTTGGGACTTTCATGGAAGATTTATTATTGTCCTACTTTGACTAGGACATTGTAAATAAAGTAAATATCTTTTATTTATGTACATAGTTTTATATTAGGACTAACCTACTAATATTCTATTTCTTTGTGAGTGTGTTTATATTTTCTTATAGGAAAAGAGATCTCACAAAGGAAGATGTTGATTACGTGAAGATCTTCTCCATGGTGCATATAAATACAAGGCATTCAGCACAAGAGAAGACACGAAAATTCTGAGAGAAAAATACATATTCTTCACAGTTTTCAACATAGTTGATTTTAGGTTGTGAGTGAAGGTTGTGCCTTACATCCGTAACTCACATCTAGTTTTTCATAGAGTTCTTTGTTTTACTTCTGACTAGAATAGGACCTACTTGGGAAAGGGGTATTGTTCTTGTCGTAGAAGGTGATTAGAACTCGTTTAGTATTTTAGTATTTTAGTTTTTCACTTATTTGTTTTTGTAAGCAACAAAAGTTTTTATAGTGAAAAGTTTTTGGGCGTAAGCCTAGTTTGCTGATCTCACAGATCAGCAAGCGTATATAACTCGTGCGTTATTGTTTTTAATTTGTTTTATTTCGCTGCATTGTCTGTGGATGTGTGGACAGTTGTGAGACACATCTGTACTCACATCCGTTGTCTGTTGCGTGATTAAAACTTCCTAGCTATACAAAACTTTCATCATTTAAAAAGGTACACTCCTAAATATGTTTTTTTTAATAATTCTTTATTCGTGAGACTCACTTAGGGATGACCAAATACAGTTTCGATTCGAAATGGCCGATCCCGGTTTCGAAAAAGGCCAAATCGAAATCGAACCGTGTACTATCGGTTTACGGGTTCAGTTCCAAAACGGCGATTCACGATTTCGATTTTCGGTTCACAAGTTTTTTTTTTTTTTGCATAGAAAAAAAACTGTTGCAGATTTTTTTTTTATTACTGAAAATATTTATAAATTTTTTTATAAAAATAGATAGAAAAAACTAAATAAATGAAAGTATATAAAAGAAAATTGGGAGGAAGGGTATCCTTTAATTTTTTTATTGAATAGAAAAAATGTTTTAGACTTTTTTATTACTGATTATTTTTACAAAATGTTATGTAAAAATGTTAGAAAAAATTAAAGAAATGAAGGTATATAATAGAAACAAGGGACGAACGGTACTCATAATTTTTTTTTTTTATTGAATCTGAAAAAATGTTTTGAACTTCTTTTATTACTGATATTTTTTTTCCAAAAATATATATAAAAATGTTAGAAAAAAATTAAATAAATAAAAATATATAGAAGAAAAACAAACTCACATATCCCATACTCTAAACTCTACTCCCTCCGTCCCATACCTACGTGCCTAGTTTGATTTTGGCATAACATTTGACCATACAACTACGAGAAATTAGAACATTTTGATGAAATTTTAAAAGTTGTTATTGATTTATTACTAACAACACTAACAATTAAAAGTTTTAAAATTTAATTATAATATATCAATTTCTCGTAGATAAATAAACGCTACGTCAAGTTTCATACTAAGACGCTATGTGACTGATGGAGGAGTATATGTTTTTTTGTCAACAAATAGACTTAATGACAAAATAGGGCCTAAACATGATTGATAGGGCATCTTTCAATTGAACCCCATATGTTTTTTGTCAATCGAGAGCTCAAAATGTAATTTTTTTTTAACTTTTTGATGATTTATGTTATAAACTTGTTCAGTCCCGAGATAGTGATCAACAAAACAAATCGGTTTGTTTAAATTCACATTAAATTTCTAGGGGTTTACTAAATTCTTAAATCTAAAGGGTTAAAAACTACATTCTTTTCTATATAATCAAATTTTTATATAAAATAAAGTAATTATCATCCAAGAAGAAAATTAATATTTTTTTTAATAATTGTTATACATAAATTACAAACATACTGTAATGTTTATATACATATTAATATATTAAAATTAAATTAGTAGTTTAGATATAATTAATTAGTATCTGATTATATATTATAATTACAATATTAAATATTAAAATAAGTCGTATTTTTTTAAAAAATATTCTAATTGGCTAAAAAAACAATTATTTAATTAAAAAATATAACTTTAGTATACATTATACTCCATTCCGTAACACCTTGCATTAGTTTTTTTTTTTTTTTTTGGGTTGTCCATTGGTATAGATAAGTCTATTTTCCTAAAATGTTCACTTTTATTTAAATATATAAAAATTTGGTCACTTTCCATTCATTTTATATGTGCTCTATCTCACTTCTATACTTGCACATTTTCTGATGGTTATGACGGTTTGTCAACGATTTAACAGTTTCAGTTCAAAATCGCTGGTTCACGATTTTGAAATGTATAAATCGGAACTGAATCGCTAAACCGACGATTACGGTTCGAATGGTTCACGGTTCATACTGGTTTCGATTTCGCCGATTTCAATTACGGTCCGATCAATGGTTTCGAGTCGATTCCAGTTTGGTCATCCCTACACTCACTTGTTATTATATTTACAATAGCTATCCACTAACTATTTTCTACTCCACTTTCTCTCTCATAAATCACTTTTCATACTTACACCACCTACTCCACTATGCACCCTTTTTAATTTTCGTATAAGACCAAGTTTGTGTTTTTTTGAGTGAGACAGAGAAAGTATACAATTAATATGCTAAATATTTAAAGGTGAACAGTTTATATGAAAAATAAGTCAAAAATTTTTAAATGGGAAAATATATTTCCTCTGTCGCACTCGAAATAGAATTTTTGAGTTGCACACAACGATTAAGATAAAATGTTAGTCAAGTAGGTGTTGTGAGTATGAAAAATGGGGTATGAGAAAGAAAACGGGGTAGAAAATAATGAGTGAAAAAGTTATTGTAAGTGTGAAAGTGAATCCCTTTAAATAAAATATTTCTAATTTAAAATTATTCTATTTCAAATAAGACACTTAGAATAAAAAAATATAATAATTCGAGTTGGACGAAGGGAGCATATGGAATTGAAGTAACAACTACTCTCTCCGTTTCATCCGACTTATGGCAATTTGTATTTGTGTCGTTTCATACGACTTAGGACATCCAAAAATGGCAAGCTTATATTATTTTTATGTTTAATGTGTCATACAGAATAACAATCTCCTTATTATTACTTTCACTCATTCTTTCTTTTATTTTACTTTACATATTTACAATATCTCATCCACTCATTCTCTCTCCTTTTATTATTATAGTTTTTTTAATTTTCGAGTCGAAAGAGAAAATCCTAAGTCTGGTGGGATGGGAGAAGGAATTACTCCCTCTGTTCCACCTGAAAAGGCACAAATTTTTATTTTGTGTCCTATTTGAAAAGGTACATACTCATAATGAAAATCTTTTAACACTTTTTTATTTATGAGACCCACTTGTTATACTCACAATAACTATTCACTTACTATTCTCTGTCGTACTTTTTCTCTGTTACGTCATTTTTCATATTCAAAAGACTTATTTCACTATATATTTTCTTTAATTTTCATGTAATATCAAATTTGTAACTTTTTGAACAGGACAAAAGGAGTATTGATATGAGGTGAGATAATTGAAGTGAGAGAGGAGAGATGTTTAGCAAGAAAGATTCAAGAAGAGTATAATAATGTCTAAACATTATAGGTGACAATGAAATGATGTTTTTATTAACTCACATGAGCCGAGCCCAGCCGAGACCATAATTTAAGTAATCGGATCTGAATTCACAACACAAACCCGGGAAATCCGGCCCGGAAGAAGATGGATGAGATGGGACAAGAGGATGTCACCATCGTAATCCATTGCGGGAATCGTGAAGGCGGGCCGTGGGTGGCTTCTTCTAGACTCCCACTGTACGGCCCAATATCTGTCACCACCCCCTCTCTCTCCTATTCCCGTATGTCATTATTCTTTTTTTTTTTTTTTAATACATTTATACACCTAATCCTACTTTATTTTCTAAACTGAATTTTATTTCAAAGTAACACTTTAATTAATTTTTCATTTTACTTTGCACCCAAGTATATAACGGAGTTATAAATTTAACGGTAATTAATTGTGTACTTGTCATGTCCCTTTTATGTGTTGTCCCTTCTATGTGTTAGAGATTTTGGCTCAAATTCTAATTTCAAATGGTATTGAAAAAATTATGTGTATAATTTTATTTCTTAATCAAATTAAAAGTGAGAATATTGTTTCTTTATGCAAGTAGGAGATGAATTTGTGCATTATTAGTGAAGAACAAAAAAGTATTTCTAATTGTATAAGAAAAGAGTTTTTATTTTACCTATATAAATGATATGAGGATTATTATTTGGGTGTCCATTGCTGGTACCAAAAGGGTTCCCTTAGGGGAGATTGAGTTAATTAGCAATATGTACAAATAAGAGAGAAAGATGTAAATTGATTGCGTTTGTATTAAAGGCTGTTGAGAATGATGAGAATAGACATGTCCGATTCACAGTTCATGACGGTTCACGGTTCGTCAAAAATCAAAACCGTTTATGAACCGTTAACTCACGGTTCACGGTTCGACGGTTCACGGTACGGTTCACCGGTTCATATGGTTCATCTTTTTTTAAAGAATAAAATATTTTGAGCAGTTTTTAGACAATTTTTTTTTCAAAGTTTTTTTTTTAGTTTTTTGATACATTATAAATTATTTTACTTTACTTAAGTATTAAGAAAATTTTAAAATTCATATTTTTATAGGAATTAATGGGTGTAATTGAACAAAAATATATTTTTTTAAAAGGATGGTACCCTTGTAATTTTATTAATATTAGCAAATTTACATAGAGGGGGACAACCAATCTTACCCTTTTATAATTAAGGGAGACATTTAGGAGCCTTACCTCAAAAATTAAAGGGATTTTTACCAATAAAACCTTGAGATATGGTGAAATTTACCAATAGAAACAACACATTTTGAATTCTATCTTAGGATCCAAGAGTTGAAATCAAAACGACTATAGAGTCCCTGACCCTATTTATAACAATTTAAATGGCCAAACTGCCCCTACTCATTCTTTTTCTCTCTCTAATCGCAATTCCTTTTTCTCTCTCTAATCGCAATTCCGTTTGACGGGAACGAAGAACAACGTTGAACGGAAGTTATTGTTCGAATGTGGACCCTAATTCGGAATCTTCTCTTGCTCCGTGCCTGTCAACGACAACAGCCAGAAGCAGCGGCGGCTGAAGGTTGCTGTTCTTGTCAGCGGAGGCGTTGATAGTAGCTTCACTCTTCGTCTCCTTCACACCACAGACCATTCCTACACCGTTTTTTATTTTGACTTTCATCCGATTGGAATTGTTTGATTTGTGGGGAAAATGGGTATTGTGGGTCAGAGTCAAACTTAGAACTGGTGAAGTTAAATGTTGATATGCGTTTTGGTATTTGATTTTTGTACCAAAAACAAGCTGGTAACCTTGAATTCTCTCTTTTACATCTTTGATTTATTGCATATTCTTTGTGTGCTAATATTTTTCCTTTGATTTTGTTCATTTAGTTTTGTTCATGGTTGATTTCAATTTCAGAAATGGGGTTTTCTGTACTTACTCACTATGTTTTAGTACTGATATTCGTAGTATATGGAAATACCCTTTTGGAGAAATCAAATTGATATTATAAAAATGTTTGAGTAACTTTCTGTGGGCAGAGTTGAATTCTTGGATCTTGTGGCATCAAATAGATTGAACTGGGGATTAGAGTATTTTTTGTTCAATAACAATCGATTGTTATAAGCTCGTAGCTAAGATGGTTAGGAATATTTATTCCTGTTGCCGGTCAACCACAATTCCTTTAATTCTCATCTCTCCATGACATTGATTACGCTTTCAAACTCTTTTCCCAGATCGAACCCCCAATTCCTTCGTATGGAACACTCTGATCAGAGCTTGTTCACTAGCAAAACTCATAACGAAGAAGCCATTAATCTTTTTGTTAAGATGTTGGATGAAGGAAAAGTTGTTCCTGACAAGAACACGTACCCGTTTGTTCTGAAAGCTTGTGCTTACTTGTTTGCCTTGAGCGAGGGAAAACAAGTTCATGGGCATGTTTTTAAACGTGGGTTGCAGTCCGATGTTTATGTTAACAACAGTTTGATTCATGTTTATGCGTCTTGTGATTTCGTGGAATGTTATGATTGATGCCCCAGTACTTTATCATGCGTTTGATGATGCGCTGGAGTTATTCCGTGAGATGCAGAGTTATTTTCAGACTGATTATCTAGTTGCTCATTAACTGAACTAGAAACATTTTGTGGGAGATTTTTTTTTCTTCATTTATTCTTGTTGTAGATTGGTACTTCATTGAGCTAGATAGCTTGATGGAAATATTGAGAAATTATTGTGTTTACAAGAAGTGAATTAATTGCTTTATGTAACATTATTAATATCCATCTTGCATAATGTATTTTATGATAGTAATTGCTTAGTACTACTTCTTTCAGTTAGATTTCAGAATTCATTGGTAGTGCATTTGTGATTGTTAACATTAATTTGGTAATTAGTGTCTTTTGTTGTAGTAATTTAGGTGGATTAAAAATCTATGAATTAAAATCTATTGGTGTAGTAATTTTGGTTAGAGTTTGGTGAACAAATAATATTTCTCATAAAATTTGGACACAAGTTTTGGTGTAAATAAATGTGAATTCTATTTCACAGTTATTTAAATAACCGTGAAATAGAATTTGTTTATGTTATAACTGTGTTGGTTTATGTTATAAACTGAGAATTCTATTTCACATTAATGTTTTATAGGTTTTCACAGTTGTTTATCCTTATGCATTGTTTGTGAAATAACTGTGATGTGTATTTCACATTTTTATATAACTGTGAAATAGAGTTCTCAGTTTATAAATGTGAAAATTATTATACAGTTATACTCATCAAAATTGTGAAATAGAATTCTCAGTTTATAAATGTGAAAACCATTATACAGTTATACTCATCAAAACTGTGAAATAGAATTCTCAGTTTATAAATGTGAAAACCATTATACAGTTATACTCATCAAAAACTGTGAAATTAAATTCTCAGTTTATAAATGTGAAAACCATTATACAGTTATACTCATCAAAACTGTGAAATAGAGTTCTCAGTTAATAAATTATAAATGTGAAAACCATTATACAGTTAACTCGTCAAAACTGTGAAATAGAATTCTCAGTTTATAAATGTGAAAACCATTATACAGTTAACTCATCAAAACTGTCAAAACATTTCACATTTTTATATAACTGTGAAATAAAATTCTTAGTTTATAAATGTGAAAACCATTATACAACTATTTACATCAAAACTGTGAAATAGAATTCTCAGTTTATAAATGTGAAAATCATTATACAGTTATTTACATCAAAACTGTGTAATAGAATTCTCAGTTTATAAATGTGAAAACCATTATATAGTTATTTACATTAAAATAATTTTATTTTATTTATAAAATTTGAAATATATGATGAGTAAACTTGTTTGATTTGTCTTGGCGATGCGATTAAAACAGTGATTTCGGATTATTTTTTTGACTTTTAGATTTAGATATATTGCATTTTAAAAATTTAAGAGAAAAAAAAAGGAAGAGAGAGAAAAGGAGAGAGAAAGAAACGCTAATTGCTGGTATACCAAGCGCGTGAGATGTGTGGAGGGGCAGTTTGATCCAGAAAAAATTCAGGGACTTTTTGACGAGTTTTGATAATGTAAGTGCTTAAAGGTAGTTTTTATTTGGCTGGGGGACTAATTGGCCAAAGCCTCAAAATTAAATTACACAATTAAACTTAAAAAATATTTAAATTTCTAAACTATAAAATACAAAGATACTAAAAAAATATTACCTAACAATTAAAAAATTCTAAAGTTCTAAATTATAAAATACAAAGGTACTAAAAAATTAACTAATTATTTCCTTCTCCTTCAGAAGAGTCATCCTCAAAAAATTCATCACCTTCGGAAGAAAAATGTTGTTCTTGATCTCGATTTTTCGCCCTAACGGAATCTCCAACACACATTTGATACTCTAAACGGTAAGAAAATTTGTAGATTTTCGAATTAAGACAATATGAACCGCGGGTATGAACCCCCGATCCAAACCGCCGATTTCGAAGCCTAAACCGCATATGAACCGTAAACTACCGGTTCACGGTTCACCCGGTTCAACGGTTCATTCGGTTTACGATTTTCAATGGTTTTTCAACAGTCAAAACCGCCGATTCATCTGGTTCAAACATGAACCGTGGGCATGTCTAGATGAGAATACATCAATTCTTGTAATACTAGGTTTGTTGTGAGTGGTGAGTGTGTGTAAGTTTTTTGATTAGAACTTGTTTTTTTGTAATTTCATGATAATATAATGAAAGTCGTTGATCGATCCGTGCAAGTAGCCCATTGATGTTGGAGTGAACCACGTAAATCTTGTGTTATTTATTTTGACCTATTTTATTTTTGATAAATTTATATTTTAATTTTATTTTGACCCTTTTCTATTTCAAAGTTTTATTTGATATTCCCCCCATTCCAGAGTAAAGTTTTTATTTTTCTTTTTAGTCTGTCTACTAGTAACATTTTTAGTTGCTTTATTACTTAAAATTGATAATAAGACCCACTCGTTATTATCAAAACAAAAACTTTTTATCCACTTTTGTTTTTCTACTTTACTTTTTATACACATAATAATTATTTTTTTCTTAATTTTCGTGTGAACTCAAACTATAAACGTTATTCCAAGATAATACTCCCTCCGTCCCGATAATAGCTTTTCCATTTTGGTTTGACACGCAAATTAAGGGTGGAGAAAATATTGTGAGTGTAATATTAAAATAGGAGAGAGAATGAGGGGAGGAAATAGTAAATTTGAAAAATGTTGTGAGTGTAATAGTAAAATAGGAGAGAGAATGAGTGGGTGGAATAGTAAAGATTCTTTGTCATTTTAGGAAAAATGAAACTTCTAACGAAACGTCCTTTTAGAAAATTAGTGAAACTTTTATTGAGACGAAGGGAGTATATTTTTTCAGAAAAATCTGAACCCATTATTTGTTTTCCCTGGGTCATGTACATTAGTGACAGACTGATAGGGGAGAAGTCCAATCCATCCTTATATTGGCTATTACTCGATAGTAAAAACATCATCAAATTATCCCCACTATGAATGATTATGACCATTTAAAATGGCACATGTATGATCCTCCCCGGTCTCTCTGTGTCACATATTATTGGCTGGTAGTAGGGATGGTTAAATCGGATTGAAATTGAAAAATTGAATCGAAAAATCGAATCGAAAAAGTTTGGAATCGGATCGAATCGGAGAGAAAATCGAAATCGGAGTAATCGGCCCAGAGTCAACGACGGGCCGATTAAGGGTCACCATTTTGGTGAACCGGACCGGAAAAAGCCCGAAACCGGATGAAAATTCCTTGGTTTTCAAGAGAACCGGACCGAAATCGAACCGAAAAAGTCCGGAACCGGACTGAATCGGGGAGAAAACCGGAACCGGAATAACCGGACCGAAGTCAATGACGGGCCGGTTAAGGTTCACACTCTGACCGAACCGGAACCGGCAGTTTTCGGCCCAAAATCGGATCGGAATCGGTTTTGGCCATCCCTACTGGTTAGGGTCAAAAAAATTGACGGTGGGCCATTTCATACTATTTCAATATTATAAGGATCAATTTGTACAATGCATATAATTTGAGGCGTGTGATGAAACTAGAACTGAACCTTGAGTGCAAAAAGTGCAACTTTCTCTGTTTTCAAGTGTTAACGTATGTAAACTGATGTCCTTGATTACGCCATTTGAATATCATACTATTGACAACAGGCCTTAACGTAAAGGGTGAGGAATCGAAAGTTTAAAATAAAATTATTATAAAACTTGAAAAGTTTCCTTATCATCGGATATTTGTATATACTCCCTTCGTCCCATTAATAACTTCACTTTTTATCAAAATAGATATCCCGTTTAAAGTTTAATATTTCCTAAAATAACAAATAATCTTTACTATTCCACCCACTCATTCTCTCTCCTATTTAACGTATTACACTCATAACATTTTTCAAATTTAATAGTTCCTCCACTCATTCTCTCTCCTATTTTACTATTACACTCACAACATTTTCTTCACTCACCAATTTTCTTAATTTGCGTGCCGAACCAAAATGGTGAAACATTTATCGGGACGGAGGGAGTATGTAATATTATATTTATCTATGGATAAATATAATAATATTATATACAATATTATATATTATTTTATATTTTATTCTTCTCATTATAATTTACATACTTACTATTTACTATTTGCATGGAAATTAAGAAAAGTGTGAGTGAATTAGGTATTATGAGTATGAAAAGTGAGATAGGAAAGAGAAAGTGAGATAAAAAATAATAATTAAATTGTTGTTGTAAGTATGACATGTGTGTAACATTAATATAAAAATAATAAAATATTTACATTTTAGGATGTGTATAGTTTGTAATGGGACACTCAATGAAAAAAGTATATAATTTGTAGTGGGACAGGAGGAGTATAATTTTTGAGTCATTTCAATTTAATGAGAAATTTAAGAGAAACTGATTTATACCAAAAGCAACTCCCAAATCAAATTTCCTAACATAAATTCATGCCTTCTTTTTAGTGAAAGGATAAAAAAGAAAAAAAAACACTTTTTTTAATTATTATATATATTCATTGATTCCATAATTATTATTTATTTTTAGAAATTATTTTCCCATAAATTATTGTTCTCTTTTTTTTTTTTTTTTTTTTTTTTAATATAGTTACATTGATTAACTTCAACAATATCATTTTCCAACTCCATCAATGGTCACTTGCAATCTCATAAATTTATAAAGAGCTTTACCAAATATATATATATATATATATGGTTTGTTGGAAATGGGTAACGGAAAGTTAAGTTTAACTTAACGTTGACCTAGGTTTCTAACAAAAGTTCGTTATTTGTTAACGAAACTAGTTACAAATGGTAATCTACATTTGTTGTAGATTATATAACTCATTTAATGTCTCAAGAACCATTTCCGGGTGAATGAGAAATTAATGACAAAGTTTTGTAACTTAACAAGAGTTATTAAAGAGTGTTTAATTTGGTTTGAAGTGCTCGGTCGAGCAGAGTCCTTGACTCGGTCGAGCAGAGCACAGAAATTGGCCAAAGTCTCTGGACAAGCTTGCTCGGGCGAGGCATATGTCTGCTCGGCCGAGCAAGATAGCTTGACACTGGCGCCGTGCGAGTTAATTGACTCGGCCGTGCAGCTTGGTGCTCGGCCGAGCGAGTCCCTTGACTCGGCCGAGCAGATCCTGAACAGGTGGCAATTCAAACAGAAAGTTGTGCCTTTTCAAGGGAAAAGACACAAACCCCTTAACTCTCTTTATATACTTCCCCTCCGAATTTCAATAGAAACATACAGTCATTTGAGCATTCCTACCCTCTAGTAAGATAGATAAACATATCCAAATCATTGGCATATTGTTGCATCAAATCCTTCAAAGTCCAAAGTTTCAAACATAGTGTTGTTCGTTAGAGTATTTGATTTGGAGTGCTCCTATCATATACTTAAAAGTCGTTTCATCTTACTAGAAGATTGCCATTGAAACCGTAAGCACCTGTGCGGGGCAATAACTTCTTACGGAGATTGTATTTAATACAAGACTCGACTTGATTTCATTTGTTTTCAATCTCCGTTACTTTCTCCGTCAGTTTTTCAGTTAAGTTCTTAAGAAGCCTACCAAGAAGTCCAACAATCGTAAGAAGTTATTAACGCTTCTTCAAGACCTTCAAGATGGAAACCGAGAAAGACACCACCTCATCTAGTCAAGGGAATGTAACGCCTCCTTCTCAAGGTGACGCTACGTTCAACCATGTTGCACCCGCTCCTGCACCGCTTCTTAAAGGAAGATCCTCCGGCGGTGGAAAATGGTGATCCCGACCCCCAAAGGCAAATGGCCAAGGAGGCTTGGGCTCACGGTAATTTTTTGTGTAAGAATTACATCTTGAATGGACTTGACGATGTACTATACAATGTGTATAGTAACGTCGAGATTGCCAAGGCGTTGTGGAACACCTTGGAAAGGAAGTACAAGATCGAAGACACCGGGTCAAAGAAATTTGTCGTCGGTAAGTATCTTGACTTCATGATGGTCGATTCCAAATCGGTAACAACTCAAGTAGATGAATTCCAAATCATTCTACATGGGCTTGATACCGATGGGATGATCATGAATGATCCATTCAAGGTGGCCTCTATCATTGAAAAGTTGCCGCCTTCGTGGAAGGATTTCAAGAACTATCTCAAGCATAAACGCAAGGAGATGTCCTTGGAAGACATTGTTGTTCGTCTTCAAATAGAAGAGAATAATAGAATCAACGAGGCCAAGGTTGCTAAGGGCAAGATGGAGGCTAAGGTCAATCTCGTCGAGGCTAGCACAAGTGTCACAAAGAGAAAGCATTCCGAAAATGCCGGGAATGCTAAGAAAGGAAAGAAGAAGGGCTCTAAGAAGTTCAAGGGGTCTTGCTATAATTGTGGCAAACCGGGCCACTTAGCAAAAGATTGTCGTCTCCCAAAGAAAGAGGCGAATAATGTTGACCACATGGACCTAGACTTTGCAGCGATGATCTTTGAGGCCAACGTTGCAAACTTGGAGGAGAATCCAAAAACTTGGTGGATAGATACCGGTGCTACCCGCCACATTTGTGGTAATAAGGAGAGTTTCTCCTCCTATACTCCCATCTCCGGAAGAAAGCTCTACATGGGAAATTCTGCGACCTCCGATGTTCAAGGCATTGGAAACGTGATATTGAAGATGACTTCCGGAAAAGAAGTAACCTTGTTGGATGTGCTGCATGTTCCAGACATCCGTAAAAATTTGGTGTCCGGCGCTTTGCTTAGTAAGGCCGGTTTTAGACTAGTATTTGAATTCGACAAATTTGTACTAACCAAGAATGGTTTATTTCTTGGAAAGGGTTACCTCGAGGAGGGTCTTTTCAAGATGAATGTAATGAACGTGATCCGCCGAGGTGCGATGAATAAAAATTGTGTTTCTTATGTTTACTTGTCGGAAAGTTCTAATTTATGGCATGATAGATTAGGACATGTAAACCTCGACACCATTAAGAAATTAGCGAGACAAGATTTAATCCAAATGACTAAATCCGACTCGACTAATAGGTGCGAAGTTTGTGTTGAGGCAAAAATGACGAAGTCGCCATTTAATGCAATAGAAAGAAACACGACTCCTATTGAATTAATTCACACCGATATATGTGATTTAAAATTTGTGCAAACTCGAGGAGGTAAAAAGTATTTCATTACATTTATAGATGATTGCACAAAATTTTGTTATGTCTATCTCTTAAGAAGTAAGGATGAAGCCTTAGTGGCTTTTGAGACTTATAAGAAAGAAGTTGAAAATCAACTTAACTTGAAGATTAAGAAAATTAGAAGCGATAGAGGTGGAGAATATAAAGCACCGTTTGAAGGACTATGTTGGGAATCCGGCATAATTCATCAAACAACGGCTCCATATACCCCTCAATCTAACGGAGTTACTGAACGCAAAAACCGTACTCTCAAGGAGATGATGAACGCGCTTTTGATAAGTTCAGGCTTACCCGACACCTTGTGGGGGGAAGCAATACTCACTTCTAATTATGTTCTTAATAAAATACCCAAGAAAGGTATTGATAAAACGCCCTATGAATTGTGGCATAATCGTAGGCCATATTTTAAATACCTTAAAGTGTGGGGGTGTTTGGCCAAGGTTGAAGTACCTAAGACGAAACAAGTCAAGATTGGTCCAAAGACCATTGACTGTGTTTTTATTGGATATGCCAATAATAGTAGTGCCTATCGTTTTATAGTGCACAAATCAGACATTCCTGATATGCATGTAGGAACTACTATAGAATCAAGGAATGCGGTATTCTTTGAAAATATCTTTCCGGATAAGGACAGGAAAGATATAGGTTCTAATAAGAGAACACATGAGTCTACAACCGGTCCTTCTCAAATAGAAGATGAAGAACCGAGACGTAGCAAAAGGGCAAGAGTGGAAAAGTCTTTTGATCCTGATTTTCTATCTTACATGTTAGAAAACGAACCAGCCACTGTTAAAGAAGCTTTATCCGGTCCGGATAGTTCGTTCTGGAAAGAAGCTATTAACAGTGAAATAGAATTCATAATGCTCAACAATACTTGGAAATTAGTTGATCTCCCTCCAGGTTGTAAACCATTAGGTTGCAAATGGATCCTTAAAAGGAAGTATAAGGCAGATGGATCTGTCGATAAGTACAAAGCCTGGCTGGTAGCCAAAGGGTTTAGACAGAAAGAGGGATATGATTTCTTCGATACATACTCCCCTGTCACAAGGATCACATCTATTCGTGTTCTCATAGCTATTGCAGCAGTGCATAATCTTGAGATACACCAAATGGATGTGAAGACAGCTTTCCTAAATGGAGAGTTAGACGAAGAAATTTACATGGAACAACCCGAAGGGTTTGTTGTTCCAGGTAAAGAGCAAAAGGTGTGTAAACTTGTAAAGTCGTTGTACGGACTAAAACAAGCACCCAAGCAATGGCATGAAAAGTTTGACCGAACTATGTTATCAAATGGATTCAAGATTAATGAATGTGACAAATGTGTCTACATCAAAGGATTATCTGAATCATTTGTAATAGTTTGTCTTTACGTAGATGATATGCTCATAATGGGAAGTAGTCATGATTTGATCATGAACACCAAAGGCATGTTAAAGAAGAACTTTGACATGAAAGACATGGGATTAGCTGATGTAATATTAGGGATAAAGATCTCTAGAACATCTGAAGGATTAGTTCTTTCACAATCCCATTACCTAGAGAATGTTCTTCGGAAATTCAATGTCTTTGATGACCCTCCGGCTAAGACACCGGTAGACTTGGCTCAACATTTAGCCAAGAACAAAGGGGAACCAGTTTCTCAACTGGAATATGCAAGAGTAATTGGCGATCGATGTACTTAACGAATTGTACACGTCCAGACATTGCATATTCAGTGAGCAAACTAAGTAGGTTCACAAGTAATCCTAGTACTGATCATTGGAAAGCACTAATTAGAGTACTAAGATATTTAAAGTACACTATGAATCATGAGATACTTTATAAGAGATATCCAGCAGTATTAGAAGGATACTGTGATGCAAATTGAATATCGGACACGAAAGACTCTAAATCCACGAGTGGATATGTATTCACAATAGGTGGAGGAGCAGTGTCATGGAAATCCTCCAAACAAACGTGTATAGCCAGATCCACGATGGAATCTGAGTTTATAGCTTTGGATAAAGCCGAGAAGAAGCGTAATGGCTTAAGAATTTCTTGGAGGATATTCCTTGTTGGAGTAAACCGCGCTCTTTGTTATGATACATTGTGATAGTCAATCAGCAATAGGAAGGGCACAGAATAGTATGTACAATGGTAAGTCTAGACATATTCGTCGTAGACACAATACCATTAGACAGTTGATCAAGAATGGCGTTATCACTATTGATTATGTAAAATCATGTGATAACTTAGCGGAACCGTTTACCAAAGGTATAAATCGAGATCAACTGTATAAACTGTTAAGGGGAATGGGTTTAAAACCCACAACAAAAGGACTTATAGCGGACACTCAACCATGAGAAATGGAGATCCCAGGCCCTTGGTTCAATGAGAAAACCAAGTTATAAGTTCTAGTAGAGTTACTTGGAAACAACAACTCGGTTTATTAACCTGGAGATGTTGAATACTCATTCCCAGAACATCCAAGTACAAGCACATGCAGCAGTGGTAACGATAAGTTGAGAAAACTTTTAATGATTTCTATACCTACGGGTGGAGTAGTGCATGATACTCCTTATAGTGAGAATCACCTATATAAGCGAGAGGTAACTAGGCCGCCTCTAAATGAACGCTTATGAATGAGATACGGTCCAGGGCCGAAATGGACAAAACGTGAGAACAACAATTGTTAGAGCTATTATTATGTGAGTATTATTGTCTTGATATACATCCGACAGTCACTGGTTCAAAGCAATTCGCTACCAAATGGCTAGTATATTCGATAATATTTCACTAGGGAAGATTCAAGGCCACAAGCTATCTATCCCGATGTAATAATAGTTCGCCGGAACTTTGGACGAAATTGCATTCATGCATTAATTGTCATTCATGTGGGGGATTGTTGGAAATGGGTAACGGAAAGTTAAGTTTAACTTAACGTGTTGACCTAGGTTTCTAACAAAAGTTCGTTATTTGTTAACGAAACTAGTTACAAATGGTAATCTACATTTGTTGTAGATTATATAACTCATTTAATGTCTCAAGAACCATTTCCGGGTGAATGAGAAATTAATGACAAAGTTTTGTAACTTAACAAGAGTTATTAAAGAGTGTTTAATTTGGTTTGAAGTGCTCAACCGAGCAGAGTCCTTGACTCGGCCGAGCAGAGCACAGAAATTGGCCAAAGTCTCTGGACAAGCTTGCTCGGGCGAGGCATATGTCCCGCTCGGCCGAGCAAGGTTGACACGGCCGTGCGAGTTAATTGACTCGGCCGTGCAGCTTGATGCTCGGCCGAGCGAGTCCCTTGACTCGGCCGAGCAGATCCTGAACAGGTACCAATTCAAACAGAAAGTTGTGCCTTTTCAAGGGAAAAGACACAAACCCCTTAACTCTCTTTATATACTTCCCCTCCGAATTTCAATAGAAACATACAATCATTTGAGCATTCCTACCCTCTAGTAAGATAGATAAACATGTCCAAATCATTGGCATATTGTTGCATCAAATCCTTCAAAGTCCAAAGTTTCAAACATAGTGTTGTTCGTTAGAGTATTTGATTTGGAGTGCTCCTATCATATACTTAAAAGTCGTTTCATCTTACTAGAAGATTGCCATTGAAACCGTAAGCACCTGTGCGGGGCAATAACTTCTTACGGAGATCGTATTTAATACAAGACTCGACTTGATTTCATTTGTTTTCAATCTCCGTTACTTTCTCCGTCAGTTTTTCAGTTAAGTTCTTAAGAAGCTTACCAAGAAGTCCAACATGGTTTTGTTAGGATACCCATAGTAGGAGTATCCTAACAAGTGACCCAATTTTTTTGGACAAAAATGTCCCTCATTCCACAAAACAAAGATATATATAATGGGGAATAAATTGTAATTTCAAAATAAACTTTTTTTTATAGAGCAGTCTTCTCCCTCTCTCTCGTACGCTCTCTCTCTCCATTCGTCACTTTCTCTCTCTCTCTCTCTCACTGGGCCGGCAACCTCTGCCCTCTCCAGTTTCCGGTGACCTCTGCCCCTCCCCAGATTCCGGCGACATCACTTGCCCCTTCGTCTTCCCGGCGACATCACTTGGCCCTTCGTCTTCCACTCCACCGACGACGACCTCTCCCCCACTCCGACCGCCCTCTTCCAGATCTACCTTCTCCGCCCCCTATCAACCCTTCCCCAACTTCGACAACACACCTCCTCCCCTTCGTCTGCAAGTGATGTCGCCGGCGTACGTCGGAGGAGGAATGGAGAGAGAGAGCGTATGAGAGAGAGAGAGAGAGAGAAGACTGCTCTCTGTAAAAAAAAAGTTTATTTGAAATTACAATTTAATCCCCATCATATATATCATTTGCTTTGTGGAATGAGGGACATTTTTGTCCAAAAAAATTGGGCCACTTGTTAGGATACTCCTACTATGGGTATCCTAACAAAACCCATATATATGTATATATATATATATATATATATATATATATATATATATAGGAAGCTATTCAAATGAGAACCAAATTTATATGAGAACCATGAGAACTAAATCCAACCATTGGATTAAAAACACATCAATGCTCCAGATTAAAAAAAAAAAGATAGAGGGGGTGGCATTTTCGTAATTATTGTGAACTAAATCCCCCTCAAATTTCAAAATAAAATATCTCAATATCTATATGCCGAAAAAAAAATTCGAAAACACTGATTTTTTTGTCTTGACGAGACGATTCAAACTAGATCCCTGAAGAAAGGATTTTGAAAAAATAATATTGAACAACGTCTAATTTTTAAAACACTAGCTAATTAACTAGTGTTCACTAAGACAACACAGCTAGTGTTCACTAAGACAACACATCTATTTACACTTTTAAGTTTAACCGTCTATAAAATTTAAAAGTTATTACGGACTTCTAATAGTCGTATGTGTAATCCACCCCTTTACTTACTATATGCTCGAACTTAAGAATATGTTGAGTACATGCTCTTCTCCGGTTCAGTGAACCAAATCATCATGTTATAGGTTACATAATTATGCGATCAGTAGGCTAGCGACATTTTATTTTAATATTTGTTTGTGACCAGTGGCCCTTCTAAATTTTGGTGTGACATTTGTTTCCTCTAAAATTTCAAACTATTTGTTTGTGGTTGATGACCTATTTAAGTTTACTTCTTATAAATTCATCTTTATGAACCTGTTAGGTATAGAAATATAATGGCCATCTGCGGTGTTTACATTAGTACAGTGCTGATTTCGCTTACATGATATTAGTAAATAACAGCTTTATGCGGATTTAGTTGGTTTAAACTTCTAAGTTAAACTAGCTAGTGTTCACTAAGACAACACAGCTAGTGTTCACTAAGATAACTAGCTAGTGTTCACTAAGACAACACAACTAGTGTTCACTAAGACAACACAGCTAGTTAAGTAATGTACACTAGTTAAATAATGTACACTAGTTAAGTAATTAACTCGTGCACACTAGTTAAGTAATGTACACTAGTTAAATAATGTACACTAGTTAAGTAATCTACAGCACAGCTAGTGTTCACTAAGACAACACAGCTAGTGTTCACTATGACAACATATCTAGAGTACACTAAGTTAAACTAGCTAGTTTACATTAGCCAATGCTGATACACATAGCTAGTGTACACTAGGTTACACTAGCAACACAGCTAGTGTTCACTAAGACAACACAGCTAGTGTTCACTAAGATAACACAGCTAGTTAAGTAATGTACACTAGTGTACATTAAACTTGGGTACACTAGCTGAGTTTTAGTTAACAATTAGTTATACTTACATTTTTTCGAGATTAAACAACTTGAAAAATGAATTAGGAATGGGACCATTGAGCTTATTTCCATGTAAGCTACTGCACAAAGAAATTGAACAGACGGTAAGAGAAAAATTGTTAACCCTTTTTCTAAAGTTGCACCAACCAATTTTTGGAATTTGAATTAAAAATACAGTAAGCAATCTAAGCATCTTACCTTCAGGGATCTAGTTTGAATCGTCTCGTCAAGACGAAAAAATCAGTGTTTTCGAAAAAAAAATTCGACTTATAGATATTGAGATATTTTATTTTGAAATCTGAGGGGGATTTTAAATGAAATAATTACGAAAATGCCACCCCCTCTTTTTTTTTTTTTAATTGAAGCATTGATGTGTTTTTTAATCCAATGGCTGTTAGTGGTTCTTATGGTTCTCATATAAATGTGGTTCTCATTATAATAGGACCCTATATATATATATATATATATATATATATATATATATATATATATATATATATATATATATATATATATATATATATATATATATATATATATATATATATATAAAGAGGACCCTATTAATATTTTTATATATTTTCTATTAAAATTGCATAAGTTTAAAATTATAAGGAAGCTTCCTATACATCAAACCAATATGCATTTAGAACTACTCAATACATCTACGCTACAATAAAAAGTGCTTTTTACATAGTTTATTTGCAAACGTTGCTATAGAACACCTCAAGACAACATTAAGTTAAAAACGTTGTGGTTGTGGTTGAGTTAATACTCAACGTTTTATCTTGAAACGTTGTAACAGTAAAAAGACTACAACATTTATTTTAAAAAGTTGCAGATATGCACACCATTTTTTATAAAACATTGCTGTTTAAAACAACGTTTTTTATAAATGTTGTAATTAAAAATATTAACAACGTTTTTTAAAAAAAGTTGTAGTATTTTTTATTAAAACGATATTTTTCATTAATTGTCATGCCTTGCCAATTCACGATTCGCGCCTAACCAACTCGCCAAAAAGGAACACATATTTAATTTGCAATTAAAAAAAAGAAAAGCAGACCAGTAAACGCGTACCTCCCAAATCCTCTACACCAAAAAACCCTTTCCCCCACCTGATGGTTAGGATTCATGGCTTCCAACCTGGAGGTCATGGGTTCGATTCCCCCACCAGTGGTTAGAGGGAATGACGCATTCTGCCCTCACTGCGCATGCGTGGCGCCCTGTGAAGTGCGTGAGGGGAGCGGTGAAATGTGTTGATCCCCTTTTTAAAAAAAAAAAGAAAAAAAAAAACCCTTTCCCTTTTCTTCATCATCTAGTTCCTTCAGTGGCGACTCTCGATCTCTTCTCTACAGGCGACGAGCCTCAATCTTTCTCCTTAGACGATGACTCTCTTCCTTCGAAGGTGTTTCTCTCTCTTTCCCTCTTTCTCTCTCTCTTGTCATCGTCTGTATTTGTTAAAAGTTAGGGCTTAAAATTACCCTCAAAATTAGTCTTTAATTTATGTATTTTGCACCTTCTCTATTGATAACTAGGGTTCGTTGAGCTAAGGCGTCTGTGGTAAGTGGGTTGAATACTGAGTTGAGGATTGTTTGAAATCAAAGAGGACTTTGTTTCAAGAATAAGTGGTGGGTAGATCTTTTCTATGTCTGTTTAATGTAATTTGGTTAGTTGGGAATTTTGAAATTGGTGTGGGTGTGAAGTTTTTTGGGTTAAACTAAACCTAAATTGATTTTGGGGAGGAAGGGGTTTGTAGAAAGATCAATTTATTTTGATTGATATTGAATAAATGTCATCGATGATAGTCAGATTTGAGTTTTTTATTTGGTTTGGAGGGGGGTTAGGTCTGATTGTTTGATTTTGGCTTATGAATTTACTTATTTTGGAAAATAGTGTCAACTGATAGATGGTGATATAAACTAAAAAGTATCATATGTAATACTAAGTCTGATTTATTTCATTGATACTTTTTTCAATCTTGTTTCATTGTTGCTTATACATTAATTACATTTGCAGCCTATCAAAATAGCGAGTTCTCACTTGGTGCCATCGTTCATTGACAATTATAAGAGGGTTTTCTGCATGCAACAACATATTTGGTGAATAGTAGTGCTTTGGTTGCTAACTATGCTTTGTACATCTTCAGAGATTGAACACGTATCAGTTGCTCCTGGATCAAAAATTCAGTATACATTTCCTAAGTCAGTGTCTTCATCTAAGAATTATAGTGAGAAGGCAATTGATTGTTTAGTCATTATTATAGAATTTAAGCTATCATTGCAACATTAGTGAAGGGACATCCTTTTTTTGGCATCATGATTTGATTGGATCAACATATAGATTACTTTGCCATTTAAAAATTTTGTATTCAATTCAGTTGATTAATTGACAAAATCACATGTTCTTTAGTTGGATTTAAGTTGTTATTTTACCAAGACACATTTCTGTAATATTGAAACTAGTTACATCATCGACTGATAGGCTTAGTCGCACGCCTACTAAATTAGACCTAAACTCGGCCACTAATAATGTAATTAGGGTAAGCAGGGTCGATCCACGAAGAACAGTGATTATTTGCGAACAGTCACTTGACCAGATTAGGGGTTTAATTGAGCTTTTTAATTAATTCCTAAGACAAAAAAAAAATAAACTAAGTGTTTGAAATAATAATTTAAAGAAACTTCAGATTTGATACTGTC
Source organism: Adenophora triphylla var. japonica (assembly GCA_022495995.1). Lineage (NCBI taxonomy): Eukaryota > Viridiplantae > Streptophyta > Magnoliopsida > Asterales > Campanulaceae > Adenophora > Adenophora triphylla. The sequence continues at coordinate 627,224 of JAFEMH010000128.1, read as the reverse complement.
ACCGAATTTTAATTCTAATATCACTGATAATTCTTTTTCCTGTAATTTTTATTCACTTGATTACGAAATGTATTTCAATCTCTGTCTCTTCTTTCAGTTTAGTTTATAGCAGTGGCACACTCACTATAAACCCTAATTAAAATTAAACCTAAACTGGCACAGAAAAGGTTTAAAGATTAATTGATGATGTTTTAAGAGACTAAAATCAAGAACGATTTCTAAGGTTAATTAGATAATCGTATAATTTTGCCTACTTCCCGAATTGCTATGAAACATACACAATTCGTGAAGATGCTACAATGAAAACCCTAATTCTGGCACAGAACGAGTAATCTAGCAAAGATCAATAAAGAGGACAAGCGAATTGGCCAAATCCACAAACCCTAGAAATCAATCTAAATCAATACAAGCAAGATTATGAACAAGAATTAATTAGGAAAAGGAAATACCTCAATAGAAATCAAAATCCGGATCAAGATATTAAATCCAAAGCAATGGAGTTAGGCTTCCATGAAAAAGCTCAACTCTCTCTAGGAAAAAATAAAACTAAAAGATGAACCCTAAAATATAAGTTGAAAGGAGTATTTATATTCTCCAACTCAAAACCTAAACTAATAATAATAAAAAGAAAATGGAAAAAGAAAATAATACTCAAATTCTAGAGTAGGTCTGCTGAGAAACGCGTTTCTCCATAACTATGGAGAAACGTGTTTTTAATAGCCAGAAGCTTTGCATTTGATATCCATAAAAAAAAAACCCAAGGCCAAGACCAAAGCTTCTGGATATCCAGAAGCTTTGGATTTGATATCCAGAAACTGTTAGGTGCATATCCAGAAGTATGTGAAATGTATATCCAGAAACTGTTAGGTGCATATCCATAAACTGTTAGGTGCATATCCAGAAATGTGTTAGGGCATATCCAGAAATTGCTATTGAAGGTTTCTGGATATCCAGAAACCTTCAAATGTATATCTAGAAACCATCAAATGAATATCCAGAAACATTTTGAAGGTTTCTGGATATTCATTTGAAGGTTTCTGGATATCACTTTCATAAGGTTCTGGATATCCAGTTCATTGTCGCGCGACAAGTCGGGACCCGTTTCTCCATAACTTATGGAGAAACGCGTTTCTCCCTAGATTTTGTACAAATTCTAACTCTTCCACCGTGGGTCAATGCAATTTTTCCTCGGTCAAAGCGCCTGTTTGGACTTCACACACGTTTGGTCTTCACACACATGCACATAATTTAAGTTTCCTAATTTCCTTTCTTCACTTTGGTCCTCCAAGTTCTCCTAAACTCATTCTGGTCCCTGCAATCTTTTAATTCTTCACATCAATCCCTGGACTTTTCAACAATGCAGAACAGCACCTCAACTTTCAGAAATTTCAGTTTGAACCTATACTCCTCTGCTTCGGTTGACTTTGACTTTGCTTTGACTTTAACTATTCTTGATACTCGAGGCATGACTTTGAAGCTCACCAAAATTACATCCGAAAAAGTAACTAAATAAATACGACTATTTTATCCCCGGATTACAATAAAAGCTCAAATGATAAATAATGCCCCGATTACATCAAATCTAGTCTAAATACATCAAAATGAATGAAAACACATAGTAAAATGAGGGGAATAATAATAATATATTCAAAATCCGCCACATCATCGACATAAGTGATTACTCAAGAGTAAACTTTTTTTCTCTGACCCATACATTCAATAATAAGCTCACAAACAAAAAAATTAAAGTTCCATGTTTTCTATGCGCTAATATTATTAACTCTTGTAGTGTTCTCGGTAAACTCATAATTCATATCGGATGGATAAAGCGTGGGTGAATCTGGCGAGGTTTTCACTCTAAGCTCAAATAGTAGTTTGATACTTGCATGCCATTTTGTGCTAGCTATATAATATGCTTAATTTTGTTTGTATCACAACTGCGGATTATAGGGAAAAAGTAAGAAATTTTGTAGCCGTAAGTTTGGAAAGGCTAGGAAATCCCTCTAAAATTCGATGTCCTTGTACTCGATGCAGAAATATGGATTAACAGACTAGTGATGATGTAGTCTCACACTTGGTTATGCTTGGGATGGATAAGACATACAATGTTTGGATTTTTCACGTGTAAGAACGTCCTAGTACTTCCTCCAAAATGACATGTGATCACGATGATATATCAGATACATACAAGATGTTCGTCGATGCCCGTGTTAACAAGGAACATATTCCAAATTATACTGAATCAATGGGAGATGGGGGTTTTCAAAATTATTAGAAGATACAGAAACTCCCTTATATACGGATTGCAGTGACTATACAAAGTTGACAGCGTTGGTTATTCTTTTCAAATATAAAGTTGTTAACGGTATTTCTGACAAATCATTTACCGAGATTCTCAAAATCTTAGGTGACATGTTCCCACAGAAGAATGTACTTCCTAGTTCTACATATGCTACAAAAAAATTAATTAAAACCTTTGAATTGGGTTACGAAAAAATACATGCATGTGTTAATGATTGTTGTCTATTTACAAAAAACCTAGCAGATCTAGACAATTGCCCAAGGTGTGGGAAATCCAAGTGGGAAATGGTAGGAAAAGGAGATGAGCGTAAAATTAAAAAGGGGATATCAGCTAAGATGTTGAGATACTTTCCAATAACTCCCAGATTTAGAAGAATGTATAGATCATTGGATAATTCTGAACAATTATTGTGGCATAACAGTCATCATAGTAAGGATAACAAAATGCGACATCTTGTTGACTCGCATCAGTGGCAGTCTATTGATAGTAAATGGCCTTGTTTTTCGTCTGATCATCGAAATTTAAGACTTGAACTTGCTACAAATGGATTTAATCCTTATCGCAATCTAAGTTCTACACATAGTTGTTGGCCCGTGATGCTTGTTAATTTCAACCTCCCCCCATGGCTATAGATGAAAAGAGAAATTCTGATGTTAACTTTGTTAATCCCTGGTCTAAGGCAACCATGAAATGATATTGATGTATTAAGGCTATTGATTGAAGATTTGAAGGAATTATGGATAAGTGGGGTGGTGTACAATGCATATACGAAGAGCATGTTCAATTTGAGGTTCATTATCATGTGGACGATTAATGATTTTCCAGCTTATGGAAATCTAGATGGGTGACTCAGGGTAAAACGACATGTCCTATTTGTGGTGTTGATACTTGTTCAATATGGCTACCTCACAGTGGCAAATGTGCGTATATGGGTAATCGACGATTTCTTGTATTCAATCATCCTTACCGAAAGAAAAAGAGTTGGTTTGATGGAACACATGAGAAGAGGGGGAAACCTCCTATATTGTCTGATTTTGAAATTCTAGGAGTTGTTAGTGGGATTGAAAAAGATTTTGAAAATTGGATGAAATGAGAAATGATGAAGAACCAAGACAAGGAAGGGCAAAAGGTAAAAGAAACAAGAAAAGGAAGAGGAAGAATTAAAAAAAGAAAGTTAAGGTCCTTATTTGTAAGAAAAAATCAAAAATTTTTTAGTTGCCTTATTACGAGGTATAATAAATTTTATACTTTAACGTTAATTAAAGATAATGATATATTTAATAGTTGATAACTAATAAAAATATCTTATTTTCAGCATTTATTGGTACGCTACTGTTTGGATTTAATGCACATTGAAAAAAATTGTGTTGAAAGTTTGGTTTTCACTTTGCTTGATATAAAAGGAAGATCAAAATATGGCCATAATGCTCGCAAAGACTTGGAAAATATGGGAATTCGGTCAGACTTGCACCCAAGGCTTGGCGAGATTGATAGGATTCTCCTTCCACCAGGCCAACATACTTTAACAAGTTTTGAGATGGAGACATTTTATAGGCAACTAAGAAATTTGAAAGTTCCCGATGGGTATAGCTCTAATATTGCAAACTGTTTTGCACAAAATGACAAGATACTTGGACTCAAGTCCCATGATTATCATGTATTAATGCAACAGTTATTGCCACTAGATGTATCTTTGCTTGATAAATCCAATGATAACCAAGACAGTACTTGCGCAAGAGAGTGATGTGATGGCAAATAGATATATTTAATCATTATTTATTTTATTATTATTATATTATTTTATTATAGTGTAATCATATATGTTTTTTACATTACTGAAATTACCCCCGATCCGAAACGGCGCTCGGACGCATCAGCTTCGCTTGAAATCGCGAAAGCAACGAGCGGTTTGAATTTCAAAAGAAAAAAGAGAGTCGCCACGCCATTTTTATTATAAGCCAAAACTTTGAAAAAGGCTTTGAACAGAGATTGTTAGGTTCGGAGGTCACATTACGCCTCGGGAAGAGATTAATTATGCTCACCTAAAATGCCTCGTATTGACGAGTCTTTCTACCTTTCTTGAAAACTATGCGTGTGTGTATGTGAATTAATTGAAAATAAGTTTGAATGGCGGGAGACTGTTTGGAGGCGTTCTAACCTGAGAGAGACTATTCAAAGGCGTCTGAGCCTACGGGAGACTGTTCGGAGGCGTTCTAACCTGAGGGAGACTGTTTGGAGGCGTCTGAACCTACGGGAGACTGTTCGGAGGCGTTCTAACCTGAGAGAGACTGTTCGAAGGCGTCTGAACCTACGAGAGACTGCTCGGAGGTGTCTGAACCTACGGGAGACTTTTCGAAGGTGTTCTAACCTAAGAGAGACTATTCGAAGGGGTCTGAGTTTACAGGAGACTGTTCGGAGGCGTTCTAACATGAGAGAGACTGTCCGGAGGCGTCTGAATCTATGGGAGACCGTTCGGAGGCGTTCTAACCTGAGAGAGACTATTTGAAGGCGTCTGAGCCTACGGGAGACTGTTCGAAGGCGTTCTAACCTGAGGTGAAGGCCTTTGTGCCTTGGGAGCTGGACTTATGATGTCGGCAAGGCTTTGTCTGCTGGGGATATGGTGGAAATGACGGGGGTGGCTGTGTTAAACTGGCGTTTTTAACAACTCGAAAGTATTGACGTTCCAACATCGGGGTTAGGAATGAAATGTGATCTCGGGACAGAATGACACATTACTAGGGAAAAGCGTCCAGAGTTCTAACAAAGTTAGTTAGGAACTAAGGAGATTGACTGACGTTCCTTTAGAAGGAGTGTCTTAGGATCCTGCTGGGGAGAAATGTTCGGGCTTACGACGGTGGCCGAAGAGGGATTGTTGTACGGGCTTACATTAATTGCCGTTGAAATGGGATGGTCGGGCTTACGATTGACGGTCGGGGAAGTGATTGTTTAACTGCAAGGGAAAAAGATACTCAGACTTACTATGATGGCCGAAGAGGGATTGTTGTGCGGGCTTACATTGATTGCCGCTAAGATACGATGGACGGGCTTACGATTGATGGCCGAAATTTAACCTCGGGAGAGGGGCGTTAGAGATGTCTAACTGAGATTTTAACCTCGAGAGAGGGGCATTAGAAATGTCTAACTTGGAATTCAACCTCTAGAGAGGGGCGTTAGAAATGTCTAACTGGGATTAAACCTCGAAAGAGGGGCGTTAGAAATGTCTAACTGGAATTTAACCTCGGGGGAGGGGCGTTAGAAATGTCTAACTAGAATTTAACCTCGGTAGAGGGGCGTTAGAAATGTCTAACTGGAATTTAACCTCTGGAAAGGGGCGTTAGAAATGTCTAACTGAATTTTAACCTCGGGAGAGGGGGCGTTAGAAATGTCCACTACAAGAAAAACGACAGTTACCGACGGAAAAATCCGTCACTAAATATCAAAAATCCGTCACTAAATTGATTTAGCGACGGATTATCGACGGATCTCAATCAGCTTTAGCGACGGATTTTTCCGTCGCTATTGTTTTAAAATCCGTTGGTAATTTCGTAAAATAATCGACCAATTTAAAGCATTATGTCGACGGATTAGCGACAGATTTTCCGTCGCTATTTAAATGATCGTTTTATTTTGTGGACCAATTTTGTGACGGATTAGAGACGGATCATTCCGTTGCTATTATTAATTAAAAAAATCAATATTTTTTTTATATGCCAAATTATTGAGGGCTTTTCCGACAAATATTTTCGTCGCTAAATTTGCATTTTATATTAACAATATTATATATATAAATTTAAAAATATATATATATATATATATATATATATATATATATATATATATATATATATATATATATATATTAATATATATTATATTATATTATATTATATTATATATATTAATATATATATATATATATATATTTATTCTCAAATAAATCCCTCAACTTTTTTTATTTTCAAATCAGTCCCTTAACGTTTTTTATTCTCAAATTAGTCACTTAACTTTTTTTATATTCAAATCAATTCTTACATTTTTCAAAATTTCACTTTGCTCCACCACCATCCACCACCATCCGCCACCATCCACCACCACCCCCACCATCCATCAATCCACCAAAAATCATCCAATTTTTGTGGCAAACCGATTTACAGAGATTGATCTACAAGAAGTTCGAGGGATCTTCCGACCTCGTCAACCTCCGTTACCACATGGGTCCTGTTCTCTCCTCCCCCATCAACATCTACATCATCTGGTATGGCAAATGGGCCTATCCACAAAAGCTCCTAATCAAGGACTTCCTTCTCTCCATCTCCACCACCAACCGCCGCGCCGCCCCTTTTCCCTCCGTCTCCGACTGGTGGCAGACCATCTCCCTCTACACCGACCAAACCGGAGCCAACATTTCTCGATCCGTCCTCGTCGCCGGCGAATACACCGACCATCTGTACTCTCAGGGTATGCACCTCACCCGATTGTCCATCCAGGAAGTCATCGCCTCCTCCGTCAAGACCGCTCGCTTCCCCGTCGACCACAAGAACGGAATTTAGGGTAGGGAGATGAGAATAATCGGAAGTGAGGGAGTAAGGTTTCGCCAGAATCCATTAACTGGCCCTTTCCAAGTTCGAGGAATTCGTTAATTTCCCCTTTCCGAGTCAACGAGACTTTCCAGGACTGCCCCGTGCATTCAAATTCCAAAAGTGTACTCAACACACGTTATCACACGTAAAAGTACCACTTTCCTCAAAATACGCAATTTTTGAGACTGTTACGAACATTTTCTCGGACAATTATTTAGAAAACAGTCAAAACCGGGATTAACGGGACAAAAACCCTATATTGGTGACTCACAGGGATACGTGGCACACATGCACAGCCTCCCCCATCTCCATCAATCAAATTCAAGGGTGAAAAGTCCAAAATACCACTGAAATTGAGAGTTAGGCCGTCCGGCCTGTTTTCCTGAAAAACCAGATTCCTCAGCCAGCCCCTGCAATTTCCAAAATACCTCAAAAGTCCCTCAAACTGAAGTTTAGGCCGGATGACCTGTTTTCCCTTTTCACCCCAATAAATACAGCCCCTCTCCTTCAGTAAAAAGGGGGAAAAAATTAATCCTTTTCAAAACCTCACGGTTTCAGCCAACCAAACACCCTCCCGAGCCCCGAAAATGCCCCGATTTGCGTGAAAACCACGTTTTCCGACCAAACACGAGCCAAACACTTCCAAAACACCTCCTAAACACCAAATCGTATCTCGTACATGCCTTTCCGAGCCAAAGAGTCAATACCTAGCCATTGGTAACACTCTCACTCTCTAAACTCCGTTTTGTCTCGATTTAGGCGTCAAACGCTACTTTCGATCCGATCGAAGTTCTCAAAATGTAGACGTAACGCCGTCTACGGGACTTGATACGTTTTAGTCCCTAATCATTTTCTCTCCCGTAAGAAAAGTAATTTCGGGTTAAAACGGCGTTCAAGTTCCCTTTTTACTTTTCTGTCATTTACCGTCAGGATCGTTCGAAACCGTTGATTCGCATTTTTACCGTCCGAACCAATTGGTTCGTGATTTTCATTTACAAGTCCGGATCATTTGATTCGTTGATATTGCTATTTATTTTACGCACTTTACAAATTCGAGTCGTTTGGCTCGTCGATCGCATTTTTACCGTCCGGATCGTTTGATCCGTTGATACCGCATTTCAATACTATCATTTACAAGTCCAAACCGTTTGGTTTATTGATAGTAGTTTACTTACAAATGTCCGAGTCAAAAAATGACTCGTTGATCGCATTTCATTTACCACCATTTTCATAAAAATTGGTAACATCGCACTGCCCGGTTCAAAACCGAAAGTTCGTCATTCGAACTCCTTTTCAAAACCCCTCAAAATCGACGTTTGTCATTCAAACGCTCTTTTTAAACTCAAAATCGACGTTTGTCACTCAAACGCTCATTTTCGACTCAAAATCGACGTTTGTCATTCAAACCCTTTTCAAACTCAAAATCGACATTTATCACTCAAACGCTCATTTTCGACTCAAAATCGACGTTCGTCATTCAAACTCATTTTCAAACTCAAAATCGACGTTTGTCATTCAAACGCTCATTTCCGACTCAAAACCGACGTTTGTCATTCAAACGCTCTTTTACCAAAATCAACGTTTGTCATTCAAACTAAAGATTCCAGTTCGTCATTCGGACTCCTTTTCAAACTCAAAATCGACGTTTGTCATTCAAACCCTCTTTTATCAAAATCAACGTTTGTCATTCAAACCAAGATTAAAGCTTGTCATTCAAGCTCATTTTCAAAAGCAACACAAACACACACACGCGCACACTTTTCGAGAAAGGTAGAAAGACTCGTCATACGAGACATTTCGGGTGATCTCAATATACTCTTCTCGAAACGTAACGTGACCTCCGAACCTAACAATCTCTGTTCAAAAAAGCCTTTTCCCAAGTTTTGGCTACCAATCAAAACGACCTCTTTTTCAAAGCCTTTTCCTAAGTTTTGGATACCAATCAAAACGACCTCCTTTTTCAAACCAACCTTTTTCAAAGTTTATGCTCATAATACAAAAAGACGTGGCGACTCCTCTCCCTTCGGCGAGGTCCCAGGTTGTGAAATGCCGCTAGCCGCGTCCCCGTGCGCGATTCGGGTAATTTCAGTTGGCGACTCCGCTGGGGACTTTAACATGTTTTTCAAAACTCCTTCGTTTTAAAAACATTCTGTGGATCAAACTTTCGATTACCCTTCCTCGTTTTTGTGTGCGTGTGCATTTTCAAAACATTGGACTATTTCGAAAAAAAAGAAATATGTTGCATTTTCATCTCTTTCAAAATCATAACATGTTCGTGCATATTCCGTTCATCGATGCGTAAGGCTCGCATCATGCTGAGGGGAAGGACATTGACTGCTGATCCATTGTCTACCAATACTCTAGGGAGGGAGATAGTATTGAGCCGAACAGTGATGTGTAGAGCTTCATTGTGTCCCGAGGCCCCTTTCGGTAGGTCTTCATCACAGAAGGTGAGCATGCTGCCATACAGTCTGGAATCGTAGATCTGATCTCTTTCTGGAGAGGGAGAATCATCGAGCCATCCATTTCCTGTCTTCCTCTTGAGAGGCAAAGTTTTTGATGGTGCCTCGGGATTGTGTCGAGGTTGCTTATGGCGGTGACCGCCCTTAGTTAGCACGTTGAATGAGTGCAAGTGCCAAATTGACTTTGACTTTCCTTTGCCAGCCCGTGCTCTGAAGTTGGGCAAGTTGAACCTTGGCTGATCCTGTGGGGGATTAGTCTTCTGGCTGGCTGTAAGGTTACCAAGATTTGAGATATTCTGCTATCCTGAGGCCAGAGCTTTGGTGTCAGCAGGATATTTCGACTTTCCCACCCCTGTCTACTCTGAAGCTGTGCTGCTTGAAGGAAGGGAGGACTTGCTGGAGTAGAGTACATAGTAATCGAACTTCTCGGATGGCTCTCCGAGTGTACCCACGCTGGTGTCTCTGGCTTCATATCTTTCTTTCAATTTCTGCTGAGAAGACTGTTTCTTCTGCTTTCTGGGAGAATTGCCCCTGATCATGTCCTGAAATTCGTATTCAAGGCATTCGAAGAAGTCACATACATCGTACTAGATGTGGACGTCTGATGAGGACTTGGCTGGAAGAGGCGGAGGAACTGGCTCTGCGGCAATCTTCTTTGGCACCCACTCGATGGAGTTTACACTATTGTTGTTCGAAAAAGGATTTCCGACTGTATTAGGTCCACGGGGATGCTCCAACTTTCCTTCTTCTATCAGATTCTGGATCTCATACCTGTGAATGTGTGCCCAAATTTTGTTTTTGTTGGATTCACGCGAGTTTGAAGACATCCGGTTTAATTTGAAAAACGGAGTCGCCACGCCATTTTGATTACCTCAAAACTTTGAAAAAAAGGTTTTATGGGTTCGGAGGTTAAGTTACCCCTTGGGAAGAACGTTTGGCGTTCACCCAAAGTGCCTTGCCGGAGCAAGTCTCCCATGATTTCATTAATCGTGCTTGCTTGCGTGCTTTCTTGTGTGCATGTGTTTGAAAATAAGGAGGGAATGTCCCAAGTCGTCTTCTGGACGTACAAACCATTTGTTGGTTGTCGCTCGGGATTTCTTGGAATTTATGTATTCGGGATTATGATCCCGCCCTCATCTTGTGACTTGTGATCATCGCATTTTAACCTCGGGACCCTCGGGACTTGCGTGATCGAGAGAATGACTCTCTTTATTGTCAAAGATGAGGTTCTTTAGAAAAAGGAAAGTTCTTAGCCCATCAATCCTACGCTTTAAGACGGTCGAGCTCGTATAGAGGCTTCATACTCTTTCTTAAGCGATAATCGGAGATATAGGATTCAAGGTGTCCCTTTCTAAAGAGATTATGAAACCTTTACGGAAGGAACGATGTAAAGATAGGATCTTTTACACCGGTCCGTTCCTAGGTTGCTAATGGGGGAATGGGGGAAATGTACGTAAAAATGACACTTTAATGAAAAGATGACATTTTTGGGTTACAAATGATGCACTTAATTTAAAGAAATGATCTTTATTGCAAATGATGCATAAAGATTTGATTTTTATGCAAATGATGCATTTTTGTTGAAGAAATTGGCATTCATTATGCAAATGATGCATAAAGATTGCATTTTGAAAAGCATATGATGCTAGTTTATGGTAAAGACATGATCTTTAAAGCAAATGATGCTTGGAAAGATGATTTTGGATGCAAATGATGCATTTTGATTGAAAAGATTTGATTTTTATATGCAAATGATGCATACAGATGACATATTTATTTGAAAATGGGGGTTTTAGGTGCAAAGGATGCACCTTTATGGGAAAAGACTATATTTTTATGACAAATGATGTCTAATGCATGCAAAAGGGGAAGGGGGAATATGAAGATATGATCTTTAATCTACCAAGTACCAAGCAATATAAAAGTAATGCAATGAGCAATTTATAAAGCAATTAGGATGCGAGGTTAGGGCGTGCGAGGTTACCAATGGCTTCCTTCTTCTTCGTCGAGCGGAGCTAGGAGGAGAGGTTGGTCTTGGATCTTCAAGGAGGAGGGAGGGAGCTTCTTGGCCTTCTTCTTCACCTTCTTGGATCTTCCAGCAGTGTTCTTCACGTCTTTGGAGTGTTTGTGGGTAGGGCTGTTACACGAACCGAGCCGGCTCGAGCTCGGCTCGGGCTCGGCTCGAAAAAAGCTCGAGTTCGAGTGGGCTCGAGGTGAACTCGAGCTCGAGCTCGAACCGATTTTCAAGCTCGTCATTTTTTCGAGCCGGCTCGTATGTTCGACGAGCTCTGTTCGAGATCGACTCGTTTGAGCTCGACTCGGGCTCGGCTCGTTAAAAGCTCGAATAAATTTTAGTATATTTATATATATATATAAGTCGAAGCTCGAGCTCGGCTCGTTATAAGCTCGTTTGATTTCAGATTTTTTTCAAAAAATAAGTCGAAGCTCGAGCTCGGCTCGTTAAAAACTCGTTTGATTTCGATTTTTTCAAAAATAAGTCGAAGCTCGAGCTCGGCTCGTTAAAAGCTCGTTTGATTTCAGTTTTTTTTCAAAAAATAAGTCGAAGCTCGAGCTCGGCTCGTTAAAACTCGAGTTCGAGCAGCTCGCGAAAAGCTCGCGAGCCAGCTCGCGAAAAGCTCGAAACTTGATTCGAGCCGAGCTCGAACATGCATTCTAGGCTCGAGCTCGAGAAAAGCTCGAGCTCGATATTTTTTATTCGAGCTCGAGCTCGAAACTTCAAAGCTCGGCTCGGCTCGACTCGTTTACAGCCCTATTTGTGGGTGATTTGTGTGTTGATTGTTGCTTGTTAAATGGGTAGAGGAGGGCTCTATTTATAGGCAGTCTGGATAAGGCTAATGAAGCCGTGCGGCTAAGGGCAGCGAGCTAATGCAGCCGTGCGGCATTATCCACAATGACTCAGCATTCTAGAACCATGCAAGGTGGCAAATTCTAGAACCTTCCCTCCTAATTAAGAAAAACGTGTTTCTTAATTAGGAAGGATTCCCTTCAGCCCTTATTTAATTAAAAACAGTTCCGGAATGTTTCCGGAACACTAGGAAGGTCTGGGGAATTACCGGAAAACTTGCCGAACTTGCCAGGAAATTTAACCTAAGGCATGAGCGATTTGGGTACTTACAGAAGCCCTCGCAACGTCACTTGCAAGGCGAGTGGGGTTGTCGATAGAAAAAGATCCGATCTCGGCGAATGCCGAGACGGATTGGGTGACCAAGGTGGTCGAGTGGCCGAACCTCTTATGAAAGGCTACCTACGTATCCCTGAGGAATCAAGCCAGCCGTAGTTCGGAATTAGGATCCGCCGGGAATGGAGAAGAGAAACTCGGTCTCTCGGGGAAATAAAAGAGAGAATGACCTAGGAGGTCAAGCAATTGATCCTGCTGGGGATATACTAGGAGTGACCAAGGTGGTCAGATAACAAAGTCTCCTATGAGAGACTACTTCATTACTGAGGAGTGACGGAGGAAAAAGGGTGACCAAAGTGGTCGGATGGCTGGACCTTTTTATAAAAGGCTACCTACGTATCCCGGAGGAATCAAGCCTTGATCGTAGTTCGAGCATCACTAGATAGGAACGATGTCTAGGATCCTCGAGGGTTTGACAATTAATGGAGGATGTCACCTGATTGACAATTAATGGAGGTTGTCACCTGAGGAAACTGGAGCTTACGTCACTATCGAGAAGATAGAGGTAGCTAAAGTTGAGAGAAACTTGAGCGTACGTCACTATTCGGGATAGAGGTAGCTTAAGTTGAGAGAAACTTGAGCGTACGGCACTATTCGAGATAGAGGTAGCTTAAGTTGAGAGAAACTTGAGCGTACGTCACTATTCGGGATAGAGGTAGCTTAAGTTAAGAGAACTTGAGCGTACGTCACTATTCGGGATAGAGGTAGCTTAAGTTAAGAGAAACTTGAGCGTACGTCACTATTCGGGATAGAGGTAGCTTAAGTTGAGAGAACTTAGCATACGTCACTATTCGGGATAGAGGTAGCTTAAGTTAAGAAAACTTAGCATACGTCACTATTCGGGATAGAGGTAGCTTAAGTTGAGAGAATTTAGCATACGTCACTATTCGGGATAGAGGTAGCTTAAGTTAAGAAAACTTAGCATACGTCACTATTCGGGATAGAGGTAGCTTAAGTTAAGAAAACTTAGCATACGTCACTATTCGGGATAGAGGTAGCTTAAGTTAAGAGAAACTTGAGCGTACGTCACTATTCGGGATATAGGTAGCTTAAGTTGAGAGAACTTAGCATACGTCACTATTCGGGATAGAGGTAAGCTAAGTTAAGAAAACTTAGCATACGTCACTATTCGGATAGAGGTAGCTTAAGTTGAGAGAAACTTGAGCGTACGTCACTATTCGGGATAGAGGTAGCTTAAGTTAAGAAGACTTAGCATACGTCACTATTCGGGATAGAGGTAGCTTAAGTTAAGAAAACTTAGCATACGTCACTATTCGGGATAGAGGTAGCTTAAGTTAAGAGAAACTTGAGCGTACGTCACTATTCGGGATAGAGGTAGCTTAAGTTGAGAGAACTTAGCATACGTCACTATTCGGGATAGAGGTAAGCTAAGTTTAGAGTTTTGACAATTCGGAGGTTGTCACCTAGCGTTATCCCGTTATAACGGAATTAACGGAGGCGACTGGGAAGAAAGCTTAATTGCTTAAGAGATAAGGGATATCTTCTGAAAAAGATGTTATCTTGGTTAAAAGATAACGGAAATTGCATGCCCAAGTGGAAGGTCCAAGGGCAGGATTGTAATTTCTGCTCAGAGCGAATGAGGCCGCCCGACATGAGATGGAGAAAAAGGAGCCGTACGGCTAGAGACCTGTTTTTTCCAGATTATTTTAAACAGGTTTGAACGGGCATTGGGCATTATTGCCGCCCAAGAACTGCCGAGGAAGAGAGAGGAGAAGGGAGAGAAATTTTGAAATTCCTTCAATTCCCTTTAGCTCTACTGATTTGGAATGGATCCGGAGGGGAACCCAATGCCGAGGCAAGCTAGAAGGAACATCTCCGCGGCTGCGAGAAGGAGGAGGAAGGAGCTTGTTCGGACGGAGAGGAAGTATGACTTCCTTACGCCTCCATCGGAGCTCTATCCGGGGAGAAGGGAGCATAAATCAACGAACCCTCGATCGGTTGGGGTAAGCATTCTCATTTTGCTCAAATCCGTCGATTTTGATTGAATTTTGAATGATTTAGGGCTTGACCCGAATTTTAGGAATTTTCTAGGATTTTTTGAATGACTTTGAGACATTGATGAATAACCTATGAGGCTAAGAATATGCAATGTGCAATTTGTTTGACAAAAATAATGGGAATGACCCACTTTTTTTTCTCGCAAATAAGGTAAGAATGAAAATTGTTTAAAGTGAGACGGAGTTCTTGCATGTGCTAGAACTAGGTCAAGATTTTGAGAAAACATGATTTTGGAAGATGAAAAGGATTCATGCATGCCATTTTTTGAAAGAATAATGCTTATGTGCAAAGAATTGTGAAAATTGTGATTTTGTGCTTTAGGAAAGCAATGAGACTTGACATGACGCGTTTCAAGTGATGAAAGACGCTTTTTAGATGCAAATAATGCTAGAAAAACTTTTGTGAATGATTTTCTTTTGAAAACATGTGCACTTTTGTGAATATATGCATGCTTTTGAAGATGATGAATGATTGACACACTTCTTTGTTGTGCTTGTCTACAGGAGAACAAGTCTAGAGGACCATCTGAGATAGCGGTCAGGCTTTGGCAGAGGATGCCGGATTTTGAGAAGAATGGGGTGAACCCCAAGAATTTGGTGAGGGCTACCGGCCTAGATTCGTTTGTCGAGGCTATCGGCAGGGGGATTCACATCACGTCTAAGAGCAAGGGCTTGGTCCAGGCCCTTTCTGAGTTCTGGTGGGACAGTACACATAGCTTTCACCTGAGCTGGGGAGAGCTGACAGTGACTCCCGCTGATTTCACAACTATTACTGGCCTACAGTTCACGGGAGGCCCGTGACTTGGAGAGACCACATTACGAGTGAGGAGTTCCAGGCTTTGGTTGGATTTGAGCGATTCCCAAGGGGGCCGGGTATGGAGACGCGGAATGTCGAGGTGGCGATTCGAGACTTGCATGCGAGAACTTTCTTGCTAATGATGTGGTTGCCAGCGGTAGCTAGAGCCTTCATATGGTTGATGCTATCAGTCACTATCTTCGCTAATTCTGGGACGCTAGCTATGACTTGCCTCCTCGACTCTCTGGAGGATGTGGATGGGATAGGGACGGTCTCGTGGGGCGAGGCCGGATTGGCGGAGTTGTACTTCTCGTTGGACATGTACAGTCGGAACAAAGCTGCTTCCATGGGCCTTCTCATTTGCCCTTGAGGTAGTCTCCTTTCTTTTCTCTTTTCTCTTTCTGTCTTGAGACTTTTATGAGAGAGAGAATGACCTTTTGATGTTTTGAACATGCGGGCTGGTTTTGCGAGGTGATCGGGTTCTTCCCTTGGAACCGGCGAGTGATGTCACCATCTTCCTGCTATGGTTATTTGGAGGAGATGCGAGGATAAATTCACGGGGAAGACCCGGATCACTTTCGACTACAAAATGGTGAGGCCGATCATCAATAAGGACGGGCATGATGGAGTGGACTTCTACCCTTGGGGCAGGTATCCAGAGATCTTCTTGGGAGATGCCATTGAGGCGACTAGGCGAGAGGAGGTGGCTCATTTGGGCGACATGTGATGTCATTTACTTGGGGGACCGTTTCTCGAGCGGCATGGCCATGTCCCTCCATTGGACGCCATTACTCCCCACGATCCTCCCGGCACGGATCTTTGCGGCCCGAGATTGGCCGAGAGGATGAGATTGCTAGGTACCGAGCGGCGTGGCCGAGGAGTACTGACATGGACACCCCTACTGTTTGTGTTTGTGGAGCGGCGCTGAGGACGCCACGAAGCTAGTGAAGGCGGCGGTCACTCGGGGATATGGGGAGGATGAGCCTGCTTGACCCGCCGATCCCTCCTGCGCATTTGTCCTACGTGGTCCATGGAGTACCGAGGAGGATGAGGATCCACTGTCCCGACACTAGGGAGCCCGGTATACCCTGCCGCTGACGGCCTTTGTAAGTATACTTTTAGGGTCTTTCCCTTTTCGGCTTTGATTTTTACGCTTTTTGCAATTTTACGAGATTTTACGAGATTTTACGAGACTTTTCTCTTCTTTTTCTCGGGTTCCGGCTCGCACTTACGATAAGGCGGTCGGGCGAGAATAGGGGCTGGAAGGACGTGTGCGGTCCCTTCGAGGAAGGCGCTGCGCTTCAAAGCGGCGGCGGATGCACGGGAGCACAGGCGCAAGAGACGGCACGTCGGGGCACGGCGTCTACCTCATCGGCCTCGGAGTACTCTTCCGGTGCCATGCCTCGGGGCGGGGACCCAGCCCGACATTCTGGAGCAGTGGCGAGTACGGGCACGATAATGTCCATTTATCGATGTGAGCGACCGGGAGGACTGATGAGGAGGCTAGCATTTATGGTGAGCAGCGATGAGGAGGAAGAAGAATCGGAGGCCTAGGAGGTCTCTAGAGTAGATTTGGAACAAAAACAAACAATGAACAATTTTTATGCACACTTTGTTTATTTTTTTGCTTTATTTTGGCGCCGATGGGGCGAAGACATTGTATTTATGTTTTATTTGCTTTTCTAATTCATGCCTTTTCAATTTGCATATTACCTGAGCCTTGGGGCGATTTTTTGCTTGGAATCGGGGCTGAAAATGGGCCAAAATGATTTATAATGGTGTATAAATGCTTGAATGGCTTACGGATATGTTTTTGTACGGGTTTTGGTTGAAAAAGTGGGGTGAAAACTCCCTTGGGCAGCAACTTTGGTTGCTTTGCAGAATTTTCTGCGAGAGGGCTAATGTAGCCGTGCGGATAGGTCTGCAGGGCAAATGAAGCCGTGCGGCTCACGGTTACATGTCGGCTGGTTATTTTACGAATAAAAGCAAGGCTTGGCCATTTCATTTCATTTTCAACTCTAGACTTGTCCCAATTGTTCCCGAGCACATTTTGGACCTAAAAGCACCATCTTTGATCATTTTGCGATGGAGAAGCCCGTCGGATTGCAAAGGGGAAGCGAGACCGTTTTACGTCCGATCTTCAATCTTGGGTGAGACACAACTTCCAATCTCATAGGGGGCTGCTTGATTCTTCCTTCAAGATCAAGTCTTTATGGCATTTGAGGATCTCCCGCCCGATTGGGACCTTTTGAGAGCCGCGGCAAAGTTCAGGACGTCAGGAGACATGTTCTTGCTTTTCTTACAACGAGATCGTCCCGACGCATGAAGACTTCCGAGCCTTGATTGGGGGTCCCGAGATTGAGGCTATATCTATTCCGCTGATCGAAGACGTGCCAGTGACGGTAAAGCTTGCATCTTTTCTGCGAGATTCCTTTGGGAGAGGTGAGAGGATGATGATAGCCGGATAGGATTGACCTTTACGATATCCGGGCAGGTTTGGGTCTCCGGATATGGCTGCGACCACGGTGGCTATGGATGCTTTCATTCTTTGCATATTCTACGATTACATTCCTTCTTGAGTCTGTGGGGATCTGTCATAGTGGTCTCTTGGACATGGTTAGAGACTGCAAGGCTGGGAAGGATATTGTCCCGCTGGTTTTGGGAGAGACATTCCATGGGATTGACAGGATGGCTCGGGGAGACCATTTCATGAGATCCGGGAGTCCGGCTGTGTTGACCTTATGGCTGCGGGGAGAGGCTCGGGGCTTTGCCGGGGGCTTTGCCGACTCGGTGCCCTTGGGTGATTTCTCGGAGGGTGCGCAGAGGCAACGGGACCGGGGTAGGCGGGAGGCGACGATGGCTAGGCTATCCACTTCGGACATCCGTTGGTGGATTCCTCATTGGAGGTTGCGGACCCGGGAGGATATTTCGGGAGTCTTATCTTTGTGAGGGTTCCGGGATTCTGTGGTCATCCTTCTACATACCATGCTTAGTATCCGGGCGGTTTGGGGCTTTACGGGAGCCATTGAGTGATTGGGAGGACATGCGGACCATGGAGGTGGTGTCATTGGACATGAGGGATCCGGCCCGGCTTCTCTTTCTTCTCGAGGGCTTGGACATATCTTTGCTTTCCCACCCGGGGCTATCTTCGGGAGCGGGAAGAGCACCATCTTGACCACTTTGTCTACTTGGATTGAGTACGAGAGGGAGATGGGAGCGACTCGGGTCATCTTGGAGGAGAGACGTCGAGCTTTATTGGGAGGCGGCTGCGACTCGAGTAGGACTTTGAGGGAGGCGAGGCTAAGGCGAGTCGCCATAACCGGTCGGAGTGACTTGGTCGGGGATATGGAGGCTCGGTACAAGAGGTTGTCCGAGGTCGCTCCTTTGGCCCGAGGCTCGAGAGGGAGGAGGTGCGGACTCGTGCTCGGATAGAGAGAGCACTTATTGACACGGGTTTGGTAGAGGCTCCAGTGAGGATACCGGAGGTCGGAATGAGGGATACCGACATCATAGACAAAAAGAGGAAGAAGACTCGACGGGGCCGAGGAAAAGGGAAGAAGACCAAAGAAGACTCAGCGAATGACGGCGACGAGATCTTTTCTTAGGATTCCCTTATTGCCATTTTGCAAACACATTAGTTTATTTAGGCATTTTATTGTATTTTAGATCTTTGTAGCGAGGTTAGCGAGTCAAGAGGTAGACCGTGCTTGAACTCATCAAGAAGTTTTTAACTTGTAATGAACAAGAAATATTATCTTAGAAATTAGTCAAGACACATTTCATGGAAATTCAAATGTCTTTTTTTTTTTTATTGATTAGGACACATTTCATGGAAACTTAATCGTCCTTTTTATTGTTTAGACCGAACCATATATGGCTGCCTACGTTCCCCTTTTACAAGAAAGACTAAGGGGCTCAGGTCTTCGTAGTTCATTATGGTGAACTAATTTTTTCATGTGCGGCCATTTTTGTTTTTGCCTAGACCGCCCTTTTTGGGGTTTTCAGCCTAGCTGGGCATTACTCTTTTTGCACTAAGATTTTTTTCTTTTTTTTTTTTTTTTTTATGTGCAACCTGTCTTTTGCCTAGACCGCCCTTTTTGGGGTTTTCGGCCTAGTTTGGGTATTACTCTTTTTGCACCCCTTTTTTTTTTTTTTTTTTTTTAGACATAGTATCTTTTGAGCTTATCACCGTTATTTGGGTGGACAAAGGGATTGCCGTCCAGTGCGCAAGCTTCATGGCTCCTCCCGATAGTATCTTACGCACCACATAAGGGCCGATCCAAACGGGTTCCCATTTTCCCGGGGTTGTCTGCGGTAGGGGCTTCACTTTCAACACTAAGTCACCCTCTTTGATGTCTACGGCCTTGACCTTTTTATCAAACGCTCACGGCCATTCGCCTCTGGTAGGCTCGGGTGTGTTCCATGGCTTTTAGCCTTCTCTCGTCAGCGGGGCTAACTCATCATGCCGTTGCGCAACCATTCCACTTCATTGACAACTGTTTTCCGGGAGGACCCTTAATGACGGGATTTCCAACTCCACTGGTAACACTTTGCTTCCATCCCGTAGGTTAAGGCAAAAGGAGTTTCTCCTGTAGGCTGTTCGACAGACGTTACGTAGCCCCGAGTGCCAAGTGCGGCTTTTCGGGCCAATCACGACCACGGGTGGCCATCTTCCGGATGATCCGTTCGAGCGTCTTATTAGCGGCTTCCACGGCTCCATTAGTACGAGGTGCATACGGAGACGACTTGTGGCGAGTGATTCTGAATTCGACGGCAACCTATCGCAGTCCCCTTCAAAGTGCGACCCATTATCGGAAATGATCTCGTTGGGCACCCCATATACTGCACATTATGTTTTCTTTGATGAATTGGGCCACTTTTACGGAAGTGAGGACCTTGTAAGACTTGGCCTCTACCCACTTGGTGAAGTAGTCGATGGCTACTAGCACAAATTCATGCCCATTGCTTCTGCCGGGGCTATTTTCCCTATCACGTCAATACCCCAAGTTGCAAACGGCCAAGGAGTCGTCATGCGGTACGAGGTCATGAGGCGGGAGATGGTTGAGGTTGGCAAACCGGCGGCACTTGTCGCATGCTCGGACGTCTTGGACACGGTCTGTTTCCATGGAAATCCGGTAGTAACCCATTCGAGGATCACTTGCATCGGAGCTCGGCATTCATATGAGGACCGCGGGGACCATTGTGGACTTCGATCATCAACTCTTTGGCTTTTTCTTGAGTAACGCACAAGAGGAGTGGTCCTTGGTATCGCTTCTTGTACGGGTTGCCTCCTAGAATGACATAATGGGAGGCCAACCTTTTCGAGCTTGCAAGCTCTTGGCTCGACTCCTTCTTTCGGTCTACCTTCTTTGTCTACGAAAGGCGACTCTCCATCTTTGAGGAGCGGTAAATTTGATTGTACCGGGGTTCCTTTATAGGCTCGGGTCCCGAGGTCTACTTCACAACGAAGAGTGGGGCTTCTCTTCTACCCACTCGGAAGGGTTTTATGGCTTTTCCCTCGGGGATCTCTACCAATGAGGCTAGAGTAGCTAATGCATCTGCGAATCTGTTCTTTTCCCTTGGCAAGTAGTGGAAGGTCACTTCTACGAGCTGTCCGATCAACTCCTCCATATGGGCATGATACCGCTGCGGGTTAGGGTCCATAGTCTTCCATTTGTTGGAAACCTGGTTGATGATCGGGTGAGTCTCCATAAACTTCTAGCTCCTTGACATTCCTTTCTAAGTCGGCTTCCAAACCAGGCAATGCGAGGCTTCGTACTCGGCGACATTGTTCGTGGCGGGAAGTTCAACTTGAGGGCTATGGGTGTATGCTCATCCTTCGGATCGACCGGTAGCATCCCGATACCGTTTCCTCTTTTGTTAGCGGCTCAGTCAAAGAATAGCGCCATCGGTTTTCGGGTTCGGCCGCAAAGATCCCTTCATGCAGGAATTGGGGTTCGGGCCCTCTGTCTTCATTGCGGGAAAGTTTGCCGGGTGGTCGACAATGCTTGACCCTTGATAGCCTTTACTGGTCACATAGTTGATGTCGTACTCTGCTAAGAAGAAGGACCACTTTGCTAGACGCATCGAGAGGGAAGGCTTATCAAAGATGTACTTGATGGGGTCCATTTTTGAGACCAAATTCACGGGGTGGGCTTGCATATAATGCTTCAACTTGCCGACTACCCAGACCGCCTGCACAGAGTCTTTTCACACGCCGAGTAATTGAGCTCACTTCCACTGCCTTCCGGTGACAAAGTAAATGGCGTTTTCTACCCGAGAGTCTTTCTTTTCTGAGCAAGCATAGCCCCAATTGCCGTATCGGTGACGGTGAGATAGAGCGAAGAGGTTTTTGTCTATGTGGGGGGCATAGCACTTTGGAGGGTGTACCAAGTATGCCTTGATCCGGTCAAAAGCATCTGGCATTCTTCGGTCCATTACGTGTCTACATTCTTCTTCATGAGCTTGAAGATGGGCTCGCACATAGTGGTCAGCTGGTTGACGAAACGGTGATTTCTTGCGGTTTTCCCATAAAGCTCTTGACTTAAATGCAGGTCCGAGGTGGCCTCATATCCATAATGGCTTTGATCTTTTGGGGGTCAGCTTCGATACCTCGCTCCGTGACCATGTACCCAAACACTTTTCCCCTTGTCACTCCGAAGGTTCATTTAGCAGGGTTTAGTCTCATGGAATGTTGTCTCAGTCTCTCAAAGAACTTCCGCAGGTCAACAAAGTGCTGCCCGTCCTCGCCTTTGGAGTGGATTATCATGTCGTCTACGTAGACCTCAATCTCCTTGTGGATCATGTCATGAAAAAGCGCGGTCGCTGCCCTTTGGTAAGTAGCCCCGGCGTTCTTAAGCCCAAATGGCATCACCGTATAACAGTAAGTTCCCCACGGCGTGGTGAAGGCTGTCTTTTCTTGGTCTTCCTCGGCCATCTTGATCTGGTTGTATCCTGCAAAGCCATCAACGAAAGATTTGACTTCGTAGTTGGCAGTGGAGTCCACCAGGATGTCTATGTTTGGCAAAGGATAATCGTCCTTGGGGCTGGCCTTGTTCAGATCTCGGAAATCCACACAGCAGTGCACCTTCCCATTGGCCTTGGTGACGGTCACAATATTGGACAACCATGTCGGATATTCAATGACTCTGATGAATCCTACCCGCAGTAGCTTCTCAATTTCTTCTTTGACTGTAGAGACCATTACGGCTTGATCTTCCTCGGTTTCTACTTTGCTTGGTTTAGCATCGGTGCTAGAGGGATTACGTGCTCTACTATCGAGGCTGTCTAGCCCCGACATATCCCTGTATGACCATGCAAACACGTCGACGTATTCCCTGAGCAGATCGATCAGTCTGTCCCGTTCAACCCCCTGGAAGAAGTTTCCGATCTGTGTCTCTTTAGGTTCCTCGATAGTACCCAAGTTCACACTTGTCAAAACCTCCTCGGCGGCTTGGGCCCGGTTTTCCTCTTTTACGAAACACGCTTAAAGATTTCTTTAATGTATTGTTCATTTAGTGTGTTTGCATCTTGTTCAAATGATTCATTATTAACTTGTTGTTAAGTTTTGAGTTAATTTATCATTTGTTAAGTTGGCAATAAGAGGATACTCGAAAGATCCGTCATTTCATTCAAAATAAGGGGAAAGATGACATCGATTACATTTTGATAATCCTCGGGCGTGAGGCCTTCGGATGACTCGGAAGGGCTGGAATTCAAAGATTCTGACTCGGCGAACGACGCTCTGCGACTCTGGACCCTACACTACTTATTGACTCGAGGGTGACTTGACAAAGGTTGGACCGGGATCTCACTCCTTCTTGCTTTGTTGCCACAGGGAGTAGCGGTCTTGTCTGCGTTCTTGAGAAAGTTGGAGACTCCAAATTGATCAAAAACTTGCCGGAAATCATTGACGTGCCGGTGCCGTGGAAAGATAGTGAGGGGAGCTAGAGTAGCTTGATGCAATCTCTCAGTGAGCTCGTCCGTGACAAGCTGGGCTCATTGATTGAAGGGTCTGGCTCATCTTATCAATGCACTAACGATAATTCATTTTCTCTTTGCGATCTTGGACACCACGACCTTGTCGGTATAGCCAACAGGAGGGTTGGCCTGGATAATGTCGATGAAGTCTTCTTCGAGGGGATCTTAATTCTTCCTTGGCGCTACGTATTCAATAGGCTTTTACGTATTACGCTTCTAGATCTGCTAGCTTCTCATTGAACTTTACGATGGCCACAAATTCAGCACTTTACGCTTCAAGAGGATCACTTTGTACATGGGGGTATCAGTGGACTGTGCTTTGAATGATGGGTTCCTTGGCGGGCTGTTTGGCATAGCCGACATAGTAATCGAACTTGCCAGAAGGCTCCCCTAGAGTTCCGACGCTCTTGTCTCCGGCTTCATACCTTTCCTTTAACTTACGTTGCGTGGACTTTCTCTTCTTCTTCTTTCTCGAAGGAGCGTCTTCATTAATCCATTCTTGATACTCATACTCAGGCAGTCCTCACGGTCGCATACATCATACCATATGTGAGGCTTGGGCTGAACTGGGATGGCCTCTCCGACTACTTGGTCATTACCTTTGTTGACTACCATGTTGGCCATTTTGACACTGAAACGCTGGCAAGCGAGGATTACAGCGAACCTGTCCGAGAATTCTGCGCTAGCAAGTCGGCGACCCGGTGTTCTCACCCACTTCTTTCTCGGCTGCGGGCAAGGGATAGGAAAGGTTTAGACTCGGGGTAGGTGTTTAGGGTGAAGGCTCGAGGCAATATGCAAATTAGAATCTTCCGGTTTACTTAAAACAGTGTCTTTTATTAATATCTATTTGGTTGGAAAAGGGTTTGCCCTTCTTTTTCGTAACTACACTAGATCCTGGATCGGTGGGTTCCGTCACTACGTCTATAAGCCCCTCGTATTTCACCGTATTTCGACCTCCCGGGGTGGACGGCCCGGGCGAGGGTCCTATAGGGCACGCGGATCCCACCGACCGAGAGTAAAGAACTCTCCTAACGGGTCTAGAGGGTCATAGGGACTTTCAACGCACGAGCGATGCGGATTATAGTCAAGGCAATACCGGGAAAGTCTCGTCTTTCTGCCTTGATAGGATTTTGGCAGAATTTCGCTTGAGCGAATGACGTTTTGACTTTCGGTAATGTCCGAGAAGATAATAGGCATGGGTCGGGCGGCAAAAGCCGGATGACACAGTGTCACATTGAACTTCGTTGCATACGCCGGGCGTGAGTTAGAATCGAAGTCAATGCCGGGTCAAGATCTTGCCAAGTTTTCCTTGTCGGAATTTTAGCAGAGCTTCGCTCGAGCGAAAGATCTTTTGATTTGTTGGCAAAGACTCGGTCTTGACTCTTGCGCATTCCGTGCAGGTCAAGGTCAATAGTCAATGTCGGAGTCGAGATCTCGCCAATTTTTCCTTGTTGGAATTTTGGCAGAGTTCTTCTTCCGTTATGAACTAAGGCTTGACCTTTACGAGGGTATGCAACTGGGCTATATGACACGGACTAGACCAAAAACCAACCAAAAGTCACGGTTTTGAAACGTGTGACACGGACTGTGCATTGGTCGACACTGGCTGCCATGGGGAGGTTGGGATGATTCCGTGCGCGCCCGGGAGCATCGTAAGGCTGTCCGTGACTGCAGCTGGAACCACCCTCGGGTTTGAAGGACGTGCGTGCAAAGTGTACAGGATATATCAGGTGCGCGTAGTGTGCGGTCTCCTAAAAATGTTCCTTTTTGAGTTAAAACAGAGATTTTCATAAATGTATTTTAAAGGAATGATTTTCGGGACGGGGATAATGCAACACATAAGCACGTAAATTTTCTGGAGCCCGGTCAGTCATGGAGTTGAGTAGCCCCAAGCTGCTAGGGCTGCCAGATTAACCATGATTTTTCCTGGTGGAATTGCACGAGATCGCCCGGTCGGAATCCAAGGAGGATTGAGCCGTCTGACCGCATGGATCAATTTTCCAGGTTCCACTCCTTTTGCTATTTTTTTCGGGTTGTTTCCCGTTCAAAGTATGCACAGATTCCAAGATGCAAATGATGCAATGTATGGCAAAGAAAGCAAGCATGATTAATGAAATCGGCGATGGGAGTCTAACCCGCTCAAAGGGAAAAGCTTTCTTTTATTTTTTCAAAAAAAAATTTCGAAAAGGGATACTGGTACGTGGATTGTTAAACCACCGGTTATCCCAACTCCCACATCAGGGAGTGTACAGGAAGGGTAAGTGGTTTCCACCTATATACCGATTATCGATTTTTTTGTTTTTGAAAATAAAAGCTTTTCTCCTTTGGGATGTCCCCAGCGGAGTCGCCAAACTGTGAATGTGTGCCCAAATTTTGTTTTTGTTGGATTCACGTGAGTTTGAAGACATCCGGTTTAATTTGAAAAACGGAGTCGCCACGCCATTTTGATTACCTCAAAACTTTGAAAAAAAGGTTTTATGGGTTCGAAGGTTAAGTTACCCCTTGGGAAGAACGTTTGGCGTTCACCCAAAGTGCCTTGCCGGAGCAAGTCTCCCATGATTTCATTAATCGTGCTTGCTTGCGTGCTTTCTTGTGTGCATGTGTTTGCAAATAAGGAGGGAATGTCCCAAGTCGTCTTCCGGACGTACAAACCATTTGTTGGTTGTCGCTCGGGATTTCTTGGAATTTATGTATTCGGGATTATGATCCCGCCCTCATCTTGTGACTTGTGATCATCGCATTTTAACCTCGGGACCCTCGGGACTTGCGTGATCGAGAGAATGACTCTCTTTATGGTCAAAGATGAGGTTCTTTAGAAAAAGGAAAGTCCTTAGCCCATCAATCCTACGCTTTAAGACGGTCGAGCTCGTATAGAGGCTTCATACTCTTTCTTAAGCGATAATTGGAGATATAGGGTTCAAGGTGTCCCTTTCTAAAGAGATTATGAAACCTTTACGGAAGGAACGATGTAAAGATAGGATCTTTTACACCGGTCCGTTCCTAGGTTGCTAATGGGGAAATGGGGGAAATGTACGTAAAAATGACACTTTAATGAAAAGATGACATTTTTGGGTTGCAAATGATGCACTTAATTTAAAGAAATGATCTTTATTGCAAATGATGCATAAAGATTTGATTTTTATGCAAATGATACATTTTTGTTGAAGAAATTGGCATTCATTATGCAAATGATGCATAAAGATTGCATTTTGAAAAGCATATGATGCTAGTTTATGGTAAAGACATGATCTTTAAAGCAAATGATGCTTGGAAAGATGATTTTGGATGCAAATGATGCATTTTGATTGAAAAGATTTGATTTTTATATGCAAATGATGCATAAAGATGACATATTTATTTGAAAATGGGGATTTTAGGTGCAAAGGATGCACCTTTATGGGAAAAGACTACATTTTTATGACAAATGATGTCTAATGCATGCAAAAGGGGAAGGGGGAATATGAAGATATGATCTTTAATCTACCAAGTCCCAAGCAATATAAAAGTAATGCAATGAGCAATTTATAAAGCAATTAGGATGCGAGGTTAGGGCGTGCGAGGTTACCAATGGCTTCCTTCTTTTTCGTCGGGCGGAGCTAGGAGGAGAGGTTGGTCTTGAATCTTCAAGGAGGAGGGAGGGAGGGAGCTTCTTGGCCTTCTTCTTCACCTTCTTGGATCTTCCAGCAGTGTTCTTCACATCTTTGGAGTGTTTGTGGGTGATTTGTGTGTTGATTGTTGCTTGTTAAATGGGTAGAGGAGGGCTCTATTTATAGGCAGTCTGGATAAGGCTAATAAAGCCGTGCGGCTAAGGGCAGCGAGCTAATGCAGCCGTGCGGCATTATCCACAATGACTCAGCATTCTAGAACCATGCAAGGTGGCAAATTCTAGAACCTTCCCTCCTAATTAAGAAAAACGTGTTTCTTAATGATGGATGTGGTTTTACCCATCCAAAAGATAGATTTCCTAGCTTATTTGATGCTCGAAACCTTGGGAATTTAATGTATTTTCTAGTGTTTTGAAAGTACAGGGGTTGAAGTGCAACAATGTTGAAAACGGAGGACTGGAGCATACTTTGGAAGTTTTTGGATCAAATTGCAATTTTGGAAAATTTGGGACAAAACGGAAATTATGAAGTTCAAGGACCAAAGTGGAAATATTGGAAATTAAGGGACTAAATTGGAAATATGGAATTTTTGGACGAATTTGATATATAAAAATTCGTGGGTTAAAGTTAAAAATAAAATCTCAAAGGGCGAAGTGCAAAAGAATTCATTATAATGGCCAAAGTGCGACTGCAAAATTGTGGGACGAAACGAATTCTAAATGATACATACTAATGTTTGTGGCCAAGGAATCAGGCCAGTTGGCTGGCCGAGCAATGCTGCAACACAGGCCATAGCTGTTAAGTGGCCGGCCAATGTGAGGGATTTATGGGCCAAGGCAGGAAATGGTTGCTGGGCCTAAACAAGCTGGGCCAAAGAAATGTCAAGCAGGCGCACGCCCGGTTCCTTTGGGCGCACGCCTGGAAGTACTCAGCTTAAAAGTAGGCGTACACCTAGTCAAAATGGGCGCGCGCCCGGTATGTATGGACAAAGGCAATCCAATTTCCTTATTTTGAAAGGATTCTAAAGATTTTTCCCAAATTTTCTCTCCCTAATTTCCTAGTATGAATAGAGAAACACTTTAGAGGGAGGATTTCCTACTTTGACTAGGATTTTGATCCTAATTTGTTTCCAAGAAGGATTTCCACCTCCCTCCTCCTATATAAACAACCCTAGACTAGTTTTGTATCATCTTTAATCTTTTATTTTTATTTTCTTGGGATCTTTGGATCTTTTATTCTTTTATTTTCTCTCTATATTTTTAGTTTAGATTTTATTTATTTATGAAGATTAAAGAACAAGGTTTTGCTTTATTTATTTTAATGGCCATTCAAGGCTAAATTTATTTGATTCATGGATTGAGGTGAGTAACAATTTGATCTTTATGCTAAGGTTTTAATTCTTCCTATCTCTTTTTCGTTCTTGTTCTTCTCAACGATTTTAATTTTGTTCTTGAGATCAATTGTATTGACCTAGCGAAATATACTTTTGATATCTTGAATTAATTTGAATATGAACCATTGCACTAGCGTGGATGATTTGTAATTTGACCATTATTGAGAAGAATAGATTCAATTGAGGACCTAGCGGAAATCAAACGAATCTAGGTTCCATTGTTCTTAAGCTTTTAATTGGATTCTTGAATGTTTATATTGACCTAGCGGAATATATAAACAAGATAGAATTAGGAGGATATTAATATTCTTATTGACCTAGCGGAATTTATGAACATCTTAATCCTATAATTTTGTGAACGAACCCAAGAATGAGATTGAATCCTTTTTACATGAAATAAAAAGCATAAAGTGATAATTGTTATGATCCCCAATCCATGAATCCCTTGTCTCTTGATATCTTTAATTTATTTATTTTGCTTTCTTAGTTTTAATAATAAAATCAAAATCAAACCCCCTTTTTCTTTTGTTTATTTTCACACTAATTAAATCAACTTGTTAATTCACTCAAGTCTCTGTGGTTCGACCCTTACTTTTGTATATTGCTACTTCGGTAACTTGTACACTTGCAAGGTATTTTTATTACACAGTGGAATTTTATCCATCAAGTTTTTGGCGCCGTTGCCGGGGACTTGTTGTGAGTTACGAGTTAATTTTGATTAGTGTATTGTAAATAATTTTCTTTTCTTATTTTTTTGGGTGTAAATAGTTTTCTTTAATTATCTTCTCATTTTATTTAGTTTTTATTTTTATTATTAAAAAAAAAAAAAATCAAATGGACTATAGAATGAATAATTATAGCATGTATGAGTCGGGTCAAAATTGTGGGTTTTATTCTCATGCTACTAATGCTTGTCCGTCTAGGACATATTTTTCTGAATATTATCCACAGGTACAAGAAAGAAATTATTTCCAGTCATGGCAATCTCCGTATGGTATTCCTCCCAACTCGTATAACCAAGGGTGGAAAAATTATTCAAACATGACGTGGAATGAGCGAGAGCCAATTTACTATGACCCATCACCTCCGCCACCTCAAAAGCAATACTGGGAGGAACAATTGGAAGAGATGAAAGAGCAGAGAATGGAACATGAGAAACAAACCGAAGCAGTATTGAGTAAGATAGATGGACACATTGACACAATATTGAAGGCATTGAGGAAGCAAGAATCGGATTCAAGTCTAATTCAGCCTGATCATGTTGAGTCAATCACCACGCTTCGAGATGAGAGTTCCATAAGCTATGAGGTACATTCTTCTTCTCACACCGATCTGGTACATACTCCTGCTGTTAGCTGTTATTCTGAAGAGACACCTTCAACCCTAGTTTGGTATACGAATGATGATGGGGAAGAGTGTGTTTATGATTCAGCTTTTCATTTACCACCACTAGAACAAAAGCAACTCACGAAGAAATCAAAGGAGAATTTTGTCTATGAAATCCCCAATGATGACTCTAAGGATGAATCACTTTGTGTTAGTTCAAGTGAGTGTATAGAGAGGGAGGATGTAGAGAATTTAGAGAAAACAGAGCATGAACAAGCCATTGAGGAGCCTGAGTTAGCTCTGTATGGTGGTGAAGGGTGGGTCAATGATTCGGTGCAAGGTGGTGCGCTCATATCTGACAAGGCTAATGAATGTGGCCATAGTGAAAATCCTATCCATTACCTTGGAAATGAAGAAAAATTGGCAATCATTCTTGTACCTCCCCCTGTTTTTATGGGAGAAGAAAGTGGCGAGAGTTTGAAAGAGAAGAAACCCAATAAATTGAAACGTCAAAAATTTCATTGGGCACAAAACAATATTAAAGCTCGAGGAATTTACATGGGACATGAACTGAGCATAAGGACCCGCGAAACCATGAAGTGGGCCAAAGGACGGAAGGTGAAGTCCAAACGGAAGCAACGGTCGGGCTAACGACCTTAACCAAATGCGCTAATTGGGAGGCAACCCAAGTAGGTATGTTTTATTGCTTTATTTATTTGCTTTGTTGTGTCATATCGTTCTTTGAACCCGAGACATGTTTTTGTTCTCTTTGCTATGAGGACATAGCATGTTTTGAGTTTGGGAGTAGATATCTCTCCGAGTTTGTGGGTTTATAGGGGAGTGTATTTAGTGTCACCCTCAAAAAAAATAGAAAAATTTAAAAATTTTGTTCTCATTATTTGTTTGGAAGTTGGTCAACGTCCGTGATGATTTGAGAGAGTTTTTGATTGAGTTTTTCTAGTTTGTGCCAATTTGAATATGTTAATTAGAATTGCATTAATACATGTAAAACACAATTGCACCACCATTCACTTCCATCATTTTTCTTGATCATTGTTACCAATTTAGGAGACCTTTATAGGATCACTTTGACATTCTCGGGGTCCCTAGAACATGTTTGCATGACTGTCAATAACACATCAATTAGGCTATTCGGGAAGTGATATGTGGCTATTTCTTTGAACCCTATTTGTGAGCCTTTAACTTTCTCGTTACTTATAAAAATTTCCGCTAGAACCCCTTTTGAGCTTGAAAAAGAATGGAATCTCTCACAAAGTGGGAGGTTATTTTAGACCACCATTCGCCTTCTTTTGTACCCTCATTATCCTACCCTTTTAACTTATACACTATTTTCTTATCTTTGCAAGAAAGTGAAACTAGGGAATGAATGGGAATTTTTGGGTGAAGAATCAAAGGGTTGAGTGGAAAGTGGTCATGAAAAAAAAAAGGGGGGGCATGTTATGTAATGAAAAAAGAGGGGCTTGAGCAAAATAGTGAATGCACATTCTCCGTGATATATGTGTGTTTTTTTAAAAAAAAAAAAAAAAAGAAGTGCCTTGCCCTCTCTAAAGTTGAAGTGGAAAGCGATCAAAAAGAAAGAAAGGTGATCGATCCCAAGTTTGAAAGTATGCAAAATTATAAGTTTGGGGGTTAAATCAATGGGTTGGCTTGGAGCGGAGTGATAAACTTCAATGTGAGGATGTAAGATGAAGACTTTCTAGTTTCACTTGCTTGACTTCGTATGTCCTTATCTTCATTTGTAACCGTGAACCTAGCCCGCGTTTATCGCGATACATTACAAACCATAAAGCCATATTTGATCCCTAAAGAGTAGCCGGGTTGACAGTTTTGTTTAAATATGCATATGAGTGTCCCTTGTGCAGAAATTTCATCTTAGTATCATGGATTTAGAGCATGTGGTTAGTGACCCTATAAAATATCTTACTTTGGTGACAATGATCTCCCATATTTCATTCATCATTCAGGCCGAGGTGGAAAATTGTGGGTTAGATGCATTAATGTAATTGTAATTGCATATTCTTTTTGGCACTTATTTAGCATATTTAAGTGAGAATCTGAGACTTGCTTGGCCGACAACCTTGTATATATTGAGAACATATCAAAAATATTTTATGTCGATTGTTTTTATTTGTTAGGGTAATTTTGTTTTTGGTTTATTTCTTTTGTTTTACTCGAGGACGAGCAAAAGATAAGTTTGGGGGTATTTGATGGATGTGGTTTTACCCATCCAAAAGATAGATTTCCTAGCTTATTTGATGCTCGAAACCTTGGGAATTTAATGTATTTTCTAGTGTTTTGAAAGTACAGGGGTTGAAGTGCAACAATGTTGAAAACGGAGGACTGGAGCATACTTTGGAAGTTTTTGGATCAAATTGCAATTTTGGAAAATTTGGAACAAAACGGAAATTATGAAGTTCAAGGACCAAAGTGGAAATATTGGAAATTAAGGGACTAAATTGGAAATATGGAATTTTTGGACGAATTTGATATATAAAAATTCGTGGGTTAAAGTTAAAAATAAAATCTCAAAGGGCGAAGTGCAAAAGAATTCATTATAATGCCCAAAGTGCGACTGCAAAATTGTGGGACGAAACGAATTCTAAATGATACATACTAATGTTTGTGGCCAAGGAATCAGCCGGTTACGGCCGAGCAATGCTGCAACACAGGCCATAGCTGTTAAGTGGCCGGCCAATGTGAGGGATTTATGGGCCAAGGCAGGAAATGGTTGCTGGGCCTAAACAAGCTGGGCCAAAGAAATGTCAAGCAGGCGCACGCCCGGTTCCTTTGGGCGCACGCCTGGAAGTACTCAGCTTAAAAGTAGGCGTACACCTAGTCAAAATGGGCGCGCGCCCGGTATGTATGGACAAAGGCAATCCAATTTCCTTATTTTGAAAGGATTCTAAAGATTTTTCCCAAATTTTCTCTCCCTAATTTCCTAGTATGAATAGAGAAACACTTTAGAGGGAGGATTTCCTACTTTGACTAGGATTTTGATCCTAATTTGTTTCCAAGAAGGATTTCCACCTCCCTCCTCCTATATAAACAACCCTAGACTAGTTTTGTATCATCTTTAATCTTTTATTTTTATTTTCTTGGGATCTTTGGATCTTTTATTCTTTTATTTTCTCTCTATATTTTTAGTTTAGGTTTTATTTATTTATGAAGATTAAAGAACAAGGTTTTGCTTTATTTATTTTAATGGCCATTCAAGGCTAAATTTATTTGATTCATGGATTGAGGTGAGTAACTATTTGATCTTTATGCTAAGGTTTTAATTCTTCCTATCTCTTTTTCGTTCTTGTTCTTCTCAACGATTTTAATTTTGTTCTTGAGATCAATTGTATTGACCTAGCGAAATATACTTTTGATATCTTGAATTAATTTGAATATGAACCATTGCACTAGCGTGGATGATTTGTAATTTGACCATTATTGAGAAGAATAGATTCAATTGAGGACCTAGCGGAAATCAAACGAATCTAGGTTCCATTGTTCTTAAGCTTTTAATTGGATTCTTGAATGTTTATATTGACCTAGAGAAATATATAAACAAGATAGAATTAGGAGGATATTAATATTCTTATTGACCTAGCGGAATTTATGAACATCTTAATCCTATAATTTTGTGAACGAACCCAAGAATGTGATTGAATCCTTTTTACATGAAATAAAAAGCATAAAGTGATAATTGTTATGATCCCCAATCCATGAATCCCTTGTCTCTTGATATCTTTAATTTATTTATTTTGCTTTCTTAGTTTTAATAATAAAATCAAAATCAAACCCCCTTTTTCTTTTGTTTATTTTCACACTAATTAAATCAACTTGTTAATTCACTCAAGTCTCTGTGGTTCGACCCTTACTTTTGTATATTGCTACTTCGGTAACTTGTACACTTGCAAGGTATTTTTATTACACAGTGGAATTTTATCCATCACTTAATTAGGAAGGATTCCCTTCAGCCCTTATTTAATTAAAAACAGTTCCGGAATGTTTCCGGAACACTAGGAAGGTCTGGGGAATTATCGGAAAACTTACCGAACTTGCCGAGAAATTTAACCGGAAGGCATGAGCCAGATTTGGGTACTTACAATACCGTAACCCCAGGCAGTTGTCAGTTGTGTGCCCGTGGTATTGGTGGAAGGCGCAGTACTTGCTTTTGTCGGCATTAAATATAGGATTCTTCGGTTTGTAGTTTTCAATAGGCTTGAGGAGGCCTTCTTTGATTAGTCCTTCCAGCATTTTACTCAGAGGCATATCCATCTTGTCGAAGCGTACGAAAGGCTACTTCTTGGAGAAGTCGTTGCTTTGTGGGGCTGGGTTTCTATTGCTTGACTGTTGTCCCTGATGGATGTAGTTAACAGAAGTATCTTTCCCTTTGTCGGGAGCCAGTGCAGGATTGAAAGCGGTTGTTGATCTGTATCTGTAAGACGGAACTGTAGCCAGCTTTTCTTTGATATCCTTTTTGAACTGTGAGTCGGCATTGACCATGGCTCGGAGATCTGGGAAGAAGTGATGGCTGATGAGCGTTCTGATGGATGGCCTCAAGCAGGACTTGAAGATCCTCATATGTTCGTCTTTGGAGAGTGGCTCCATGATTTTGGAGAGCTTCCAGCTCCACCTTTTGTAGAATTCTCCAACGCTTTCGTCTGTTTTCTGCTCGGTGGTGATTAAGTCCTCACGACTTGTTTCCCATTCCAGGTTGGATCGGTAACGCTCCAGGAAAATGTTACTAATCTGATCCCAGGTATGGCGATCTGCAGGCTTGACCCTTAGGAACCACCGTACGCTGAACTCTTGAGAGTATGTTGAAAATGATCGGCCATTTGCTGGAGGGTTGCTCCTTTTGCTCTCATGCCAAGAACGTAGGTGTCAACATGCGTCTATGGGCATTCAGTACCATCAAACCGATCCATTTCTGGCTTTCAGGTCTTTCATTTGTTCGACCATCCAAGCCAGGGATGGGTCCAGTGCTGGACTTTGAGGCTCGATGCCGGGTGCTGCCATATAAGAGGCAGTAATTGGAAGTAGGAGGCTTGATATATATGGATATATGGGGGCCTTTTCTGGATTGTATCGGGGTTTGTCCCCGATGTTTTGATATCTGTTTGAGATGGCCCAGCGCTATGCTGGTTGTATTGAGTGATAGGGGTAGTACTGGCTTGACCGTCTGGTTGGGGGATAGCTGCTATACCCCGTTCATTCAGAAGATGTACCACGAAGTTCTGCTGATTCTCTTTCAGTGTCATATCTGTTACCGGTGGCGGGGTTCCGTTCTCGTCACGATTTCTCGGTGAGTCTGACATGTCGGAGAGTCTGGCTGAAGGAACTGAGGGAACCAAAGAACTGTCTGATGCAGTCGTAACTGTAATTCTGGTGAGGCAATGACCCGAAATTCTGAACCACTTTCTGCTCGCTGCAGGGAACGAAAGGCAGGGTTTAGGCTTCGGAAAGGGTATTTGGCTCAGGGTTTCGGGCTTGTGCAACGTATAGTTACCGCTTAATGTTTACTTAAAATGCATTTTCTCAGAGTCCTAATTGGTTGAAAAAGATCGTATCTTCTTTTTCGCAACTAACCTAGGACTTGAATCAATGGATCTCGGCACTACGTTTATAAGCCCCTCGTTTTTCACATGTAAATTGTCTCCCCAGGACGAACAATCCCGAGCGAGGGTCTTATAAGGCAAGCGAGTTCCACCGACAAAGGAAAAAGTGAACTTAAGGCTAGCTGGTCATGTAAACTTTCAATGTATGTGACATGCGGGTCACGGTCGAAGTCAACGTCCTTAAGTTAAGGCAGAAATCGTGCCGAAATTTTGGCATGACCTCTCTTGACTCGCTTGCGCGAGGGGCCTTAGCTTTTGGCGTTGGCCAAGTTGTGGTTAGCATGGTGCATACGTCAAGGGTTTGATGACACGGCGTCACATTGAACCTTCGGGTATGTTTTTAGCACGGCTCTGCGTCAAATTCAAGGCTGAAAAACTAAGACTTCGGGTCGAGAACGACCTTCGATCTCAACTTTTAAGTTTGACTTGTGAGGGAGATCGGCGTAAAAGCATACACTTAGGCTTTATGACACGAACTAAGCCAAAAACCAACCCAAGGTCTTCGACGAAGTGTGACACAAAGAGTGCATGGATTACACGGGCTAGGATGGGCTGTTTGGGACGACCCCGTGCCCGCTCGAAAGGTGTCTGGTAGACCAAACAAGCTGCGACTGAACGGTCATCCCGGGTTGAGGGTTGTAGTGTGCAGTGTACCGAGGCAGCAAGTCCGCGTAGCGTGCGGTGTACCAAGGCAGCAGTGCAAGTAGTGTGCGGTCACTAAATTCCTTTTCTGAGTAAAATAGAGATTTTCAGAATGTGTTTTAAAGAATTTATGCGCAGTTCAAAATATAGCACAAAGAATCAAGTATGAACGGAAATGCACGAACATGTTATGATTTTGAATGAGATGAAAATGTAACATATTTCTTTTTCTTTTCGAAAATAGTCCGATGTTTTGAACAACACATGCACACAAAAATGAGGAAAGGGTAAACGAAAGTTTGACCCACGAAATACTTTTTTTAAAACGAGGGAGTTTTGAAAAACATTGTTCGATCCCCAGTAGAGTCGCCAACTGAAATTACCCGAATCGCGCGCGGGGACGCGGCGAGCGGCTTTCGCAAACTTTGGACCTCGCCGGAATGAAAGGGAGAGTCGCCACGCCGTTTTTGTATTATGAGCCCAAACTTTGAAAATGGCTGGTTTTGAAAAGGGGGTCGTTTTGATTGGTAGCCAAAACTTGGAAAAGGCTTTGAAAAAGGAACGTTTTGATTGGTAGCCAAAACTTGAAAAAAGGCTTTTAGGACTAGAGATTGTTAGGTTTGGAGGTCACTTTACTTTTCGGAAAGAGTATGTTGAGATCACCCGAAACACCTCGTATGACGAATCTTTCTACCTTTCTCGAAATTGTGTGTTTGTGTGTGTGTTGCGTTTTGAAAAGGAGCTTGAATGAAAAGCTTTAATCTTGGTTTGAATGACAAACGTTGATTTGGGGTAAAAAATGAGCGTTTGAATGACATACGTCGATTTTGAGTTTGAAAAGAGGGTTCGAATGACGAACTTAAATCTTTAGTTTGAATGACAAACGTTGATTTGTGGTAAAAAATGAGCCTTTGAATGACAAACGTCGGTTTTGAGTTTGAAAAGAGGGTTCGAATGACGAACTTAAATATTTAATTTGAATGACAAACGTTGATTTGTGAAAAGAGCGTTTGAATATCAAACGTCGGGTTTCGAGTCGAAAATGAGCGTTTGAATGTCAAACGTCGATTTTGAGTTGTTTTGAAAACGGAGTTCGAATGACGAAATTGAATCTTTAGTTTGAATGACAAAAGTTGATTTTAATAAAAAGAGCGTTTGCATGTCAAACGTCGGGTTTTGCGTTGTTTTGAAAAGGAGTTTGAATGATGAACTTAAACCTTTAGTTTGAATGACAAACGTTGATTTTAGTAAAAAAGGAGCGTTTGAATGTCAAACGTCAGGTTTTGCGTTGTTTTGAAAAGGAGTTCGAATGACGAACTCTGGTTTTGAATCGGGCATTACATTAATTTTATGAAAAAAGGCAGTAAATGATATGCGATCAACGAGTCATTTTATGACTCGGACTTTTATAAGTTAATACTATCACAAGCCAAACAGCTCGGACTTGTAAATGACAGTATTTAAAGTGCGGTATCAACTGAATCGAACGATCCGGACAGTAAAGATACGATCGACGAGCCAAACGGCTCAGATTTGTAAAGTTGCATAAATTAAATAGCAGTATTAACGGATCAAACGATCCGGACTTTGTAAATGACTATCACGAACCAAACGGTTCGGACGGTAAAAAGCGAATCAACGGATCGAATGATCCGGACTGTAAATGACAGAAACGTAAAACGGGACTAGAACGCCGTTTTAACCCGAAATTACTTCTCTTACGGGAGAGAAGATGATTAGGGACTAAAACGTATCGAGTCCCGTATACGGCATTACGTCTACATTTTGATAGTTTCGACCGGATCGAAAATAGCGTTTGACGCATAAATCGAAGCGAAATGGAGTTTTAGAGAGAGAGAGAGTGTGTTACCTATGGCTAGGGATTGACTCTTTGGTTCGGAAAGACGTATACGGGATACAATTTGGTGTTTGGGAGGTATTTCGAAAGTGTTTGGCTCTCATTTGGTCGGAAAACGAGATTTTCACGCAAATCGAGACGAAACGGGGCTCGGGACCGTGGGGTTTTGGGAGTGGGGTAATATTTTTCTCTCTTTCTTCACTGAATGACAACCCTTGTATTTATAGGGGTAAATTTGTAAAACAGGCCGGACGGCCTAAGCTTTAATTTGGGGGGAGGGTTTGGATATTTTGGAAATTGCAGGGACTTGATGAGAATTCTGGTTTTACATGTAAAACAGGCCGGACAGCCTAACTATTAATTTTAGGGGTATTTTGGTCTTTTCACCCCTGAATTTGATTGTTGGGGATGGGGGAGGCCATGCATGCGTGCCATGTGTCCCTGTGAGTCACCAAAGCTAGGGTTTTTGTCCCGTTAATCCCGTTTTGACTGTTTTCTAAATAACTGTCCGAAAAATGTCCGAAATGCCCGAAAAGTCCCGAAAAGTGTGTTTTTCGAGGAAAGCGGTACTTTTACGTGTGATAACGTGTGTTGAGTAAACTTTGGTGTCGGGATGCACGGGACAGTCCTGGGATGTCTCGTTGACTCGGGAATGGGGAGTTTAACAGATTCCGGTTAACCTGTAAAGGGCCAGTTAACGGATTCCGGTTAACTTTTAACGGATTTTGACGATCCGAATTTGGGTACTTACAGCGCGGCTTCCATCCAGCTCATTAGGAGAGAAGCTAATGACTTCCTCTTCATTATGGGTCCAGGCGGGGATGTGGTAGACCTTAATTAGCTCATATATTTGGTCTTTGAGTTTCTTGTTGGAGACAGTCTACTCCTTTATAACATGGAGATTAGCCCTAGGAGGCATGTCCTCCCTTTCATCATCTTTATCATCGTCATCGTCATCCTTTCTTTTTCGCTTGTTATCCTCTCTCAATACGTAGTGATCAAGTTTTCCCTCGTCTACCCATCTCTTGATCATTCTTTTGAGGGAGATGCAATTCTCCGTGTCGAGTCCGTGATCCTTAAAGGCACAATACTTGGAGCTATCACGGGTGTACTTTGTTATTTCATCGAGTGGTCGGGGACTTGGTTGATTCACCAACTGCATGATCTCCGTTATAGGCTTGGTGAGGGGGTGAAAACCTCGACTTTCTCATTAGCCCAGGCTCTATTCTTCCCATTATAGTTACTTCCGTTGGAAGCCTGGTTAGTGCCAGCTGCATCTGCTTCTGGTTTTTTAGACCTCTTTTTACTTTTCTCTTCTGCCATAGCTATGACGTAAGCCACATTGTACAGATCAGACTTTGATTTAGACTCTCTGGCAGAAAGTTTATAGATCAATTGTCCGGATCTCAGTCCGGAGTTAAAGCAAACAATCACCTCCCGATCTGTCAGGCTTTCCTCTACCTGGTCAGCCATGACTCTGAATCGATTGTAATAACTCAGAGTTGTTTTGTTCTTCCCTTGTTCAATGTTAGAAAGGTCTGTCAATCTTTTTTTTCTCTTTCCCGCTGTAGCAAAATGGTCCAGGAACCTCCTCCTCATAATTTTCCAGCTATCAATGCTTTCCTTCTTTTGCTCACGAAACCAGGACAAAGTTGTTCCTGAGAAGTTACTAGCGAAAGCCTTGCATAGAATATGATTTGCCTTGGTGAGGAGGGCCATGGTAAATTCAAAACTTTACACATGGTTACGTGCGTCTGTGGTTCCCACATATTTTTAAAAACTTGGGAATTTAAGAGCAGGATTAGGATGTAGATCATTAATCCGCTGGGAGAAAGGACGAGTGGCATGTTGGGATTGGATCCTAAACTACAAGGAAGAGGAGGAGCCTAAGTCGGAGGAGTCGGTGAATCAAGAAGGAAAAATCTCAGAGGTGCTTCTGTCGAGGAGAGCGGCGGCGCTCAGGTGGAGAGCGACCGCGCTGGAGTTCTTTCGTGGGTGCCAAAATCTTCTGCCGTTGAGGGCGGCCGCGCTGGCCTTGAGGGCGGCCGCGCTCGGTCCGGATCTGCAGCAGATTTTTATTTTGTTTCCTATTTTGATTAGATCTCTTCTTAAACTGAGTTAGGGCTTCCTTGTATAACTATATAAGCATAATTTCGGCCTAGAACACATTGTAGCAACATATTAGAAGGTGTCTAATAACATATTGGCTTGGCAATTGCCCCCGGACGTAGTTCACGAGTTGGTGAATGAACCGGGTAAACAACTCTTGTGTTCTTGTGTGTGATTGTTTCTTTCTTGTACGTGTGGGTGTGTTGATTTCTTTGTTTTGATTGCAACGGGGGAGCACCAATTTCACAACAACTGGTATCAGAGCTTTGGTTCGGAGGATTCAAAAAATTTTCATTAGTTGATTAATTTTGAATCGCGTTCTTGGGGATTTTGGTGAAGCAGTCAAGATGAAGAACTCAATCGAGAAATTCAACGGTGTGAATTTCACGTTTTGGAAGACAAGGATTGAAGACTACCTTTATTGTAAGGATCTTCATGGACCCTTGAAGGCGAAGCCCGAAGACATGTCACAAGGGGATTGGGAGACGTTGGATCGGAAGGCGTTAGGAGCGGTAAAGAGTGCCCTAACCGACGACGTTTCACGGGAAACGCTATGGAGGCCAAGACAACGGTGGAGTTGCTACAAACGCCGTCTCGGACATGTATGAGAAGCCGTCGAATATCAATAAGGTGCATTTGATAAAGAGGTTTGCGAATGCGAAGATGTCGAGGGGCGACGGGCAAGTCATATCGGCGGCAATTTCAAAGGTATGGTGGACCAATTGAAAAGTGTTGATATTACTTTCTCCGATGAAGTGCTAGCTTGTTTTCTACTAAAGTCATTGCGATAGTTGGGAGGTTACTGTCATCAACGATTAGTACGTCGAAACAGCATTGGTGTATACGGAGGTTAGAGATCTCATCCTTCAAGAGGAGTTGCGAAGGAAAGAGAAAAGGGGAGAATCGTCCGTAGATGGGGGCTGCACTTAGGGTGGAGAGAAAAAGGGAGGACCGAAAAAGGGAAAAAGGTCGAGTGCTGCAAATTGTGGTGAATTGGGGCATATCAGCTTATGACTGTCCTAGAAAAGGTGGTTGTGCTAACGTGGTGGATGATGGTGGTGATGTATTAATCCTAGGGGAGGAACAAATGGATGAAGATTGGGTGTTGGATTACGTAGCTTCTTTGCTTAGTGGGATGCAGAATCAATGAAGCGATACAAAACTGGAGATTTTGGGGTTCTCTATCTTGGTGATGGTCAACCATTGAAGATCAAAGGTAAGGGGGATGTGATGATAAAGACACCTAATGGGGCTGTTTTACAACTACACGACGTGATGCATGTTCCGGATTTGAGGAGAAGGGTGATTTCTGTGGGACAACTTGACAGTGAAGGGTATGGTGTTTCTTTCATTGGTGGGTCTTGGGTGTTGGTGTTATGCCCTAGGCCTATGATTCATAGACTTATGTGTTGACATTATTTATTATTATATGAGATGTTTATCATTTGATTATTATATGTTTTGTATATTTGTTAATAATAATCTGCATCCCTAATTATTAAGAGAATAATTAGTATAATTGTCAATGGATAATCATGTGATGATTATATGCATAGAGATGCACATTGAAATTATGAGTACTTGTTAGAGAACAAGTGACTGGACATGACCCGCATGAGATTTATGACATGGTCAAGTGTCATAAGTAAATCTCATAAGGTTACTTCATTTAGTCCCTAGACCTGAGATTATCATGACCTTACATATGATGAAAAATCATGTTTGATTTTAGTCAAACGATATCTTAACACGATATCCATAAAGGCTATCTTTGGCATGATCGGATTCATGATGGGAAGGATGATAAGTCAAGATGGAATTTGTCCCTCGAAAGAGAGATGTTTTGCTTGGGCCCCTCGATGAGTGATAATGATGAAAGTGTATGGCCGTACCCCAATATGATTGAAATTATCATTATACTCAAGGAATCGAGAAAGCATTGAACTTAGACAAGTTGACAATGACCATGACTTGTGTTCAATATAACATCGTGAGACAAAGGGAGAAATGGAAGTACACCATTGGAAACGTGAACTCTTACGTTACATTATTTGGGTAGACATAATGGCTTGCTAGAGTCCGCTTATGTCTTATGAGGTTCGATATGATCGAACTCATTGCCAACATAATGTAATCCTATTGGGTCACACACAACTAGAATGAATTGGTTAAATCGGAGGAAGAATGATTGAGAGTTTCAGTATCTGGCTATATATGTCACGCGACATATTAAGCCAATGGCTTAATATACCGCGCGACATAATAGGCCAGTACGCGGTTTGACAGCCTGTCTCTCCTAATACGATTAGGAGAGGTATTCCTACTATTGTAGTATAAATACAAGGGTTCTGTCAGACCTAAAAGGTCAGCCGAAATTTTTCAAGCAAAATTCATAATTAAATACTCTCAATATTCTTCAAGGTTTAGATCTAGCAATCATCAAGAAGTTGTTCTTGGATTCATTCAAAGGTGTGGATACCAAAAGAGGGTCTTCGCTCGTTCATCGATCAAGGCCTAGAGTTCAAGCAAGTTGAAGAACGAAGTTTGTGATTCGATATCACATAATCAAAATCGTTCGATAGCTCAAGACCGGAAAGCGTTTCAAGGTTGGTTTAATTCTATCTCATAGGAATTTAAATTAATTGTATAGAACGGATCCTAGGGCTTCTTGGGTTTTATGTTTTAATGCTTAAATTCCGCTGCGCATGGACCCGTAAAACCCAACAAAGGGTATCGTGAGCCCCGTTCGTATGATTAAGTTTGAATTAACATGCTAGATTTAAGATATAAATTGTTTATATGCTTAATGCATGTTTTGTATGTGATAGAATTTTTAATTGTTTATGTGAAACAATGTGAAAATCGTTTTCGAAATATGCTGAATTAAATCTGTAAAAAGGGATGTTTTACGTGATTTAATTACATGTAATCTGTATTGGTTCTAATCTGGAAATCCTGTTACTTGGCTGCTTATGTCGTGCGACATATAGAGCCATGTGGAATTCTGGTTATCTGGCCTGTTAGGTCGCGCGACATATCAAACCTCTGGCTGATGTTGTCACGCGACATAATAAGCCAAAACTGGGCAGAATCAGTTTGTTCAATTTTTCTGCTATTTTGTGATTGTGTTTACAATCTGATATGTTCATATGAAAATCTGGATGTTATAAAATTGAGTTTATAATGCCATGCTAGATTGATTCATTGATATGCATGATTAATTGATTAAAATGTGATTTTAATAATTATTGCGATGCATGTTTTAATTGTTCTTACATGCTAAGAATTTTTAATTAGATGTTTAGTTGAAACATGATATTCAAGTTTC
Source organism: Adenophora triphylla var. japonica (assembly GCA_022495995.1). Taxonomy (NCBI): domain Eukaryota; kingdom Viridiplantae; phylum Streptophyta; class Magnoliopsida; order Asterales; family Campanulaceae; genus Adenophora; species Adenophora triphylla. The sequence goes on along the minus strand of JAFEMH010000128.1, from coordinate 583,996 downwards.
CTAATATGTTTAGATTTAGACATTGTAAATTTTGGATCTTATGATTGTTTATGGAAACAAGTCATAAATACGCGAAATTTAAAAGGAAACTGATTGTTTATAAAAGGTAGGGATTATGTTGCCTAATCAGAGTTGATTTCTAAATTATGCATGTCTAGGAAGAGTTCTGTCTAAGGAAGAGTTGGTACTTAAGAAGTCCTTGTGGCTCACCTATCTTCCTGGGAACTTACCTGGTGCATGATTTTGACTATCTTTCTGATATGCTTATAATCTACCTTTAAAGAACCTTCATTTAACTTTTAAGTTCTTTATGCCAATTCATGATTAAACACTTGAGACCATTCAGATAGTTTTGGGTAGGCTTGCCATAGCAAGGTGCTTTGATTCTATTCGAATGCGAGCAAGATGAGGAAATGGTGGTTCCTATAAGTTTAATATGAATGAACTTAATTGGGTTATCAAAATGGTTTTGGACCCAAGGCATAAGATGAGATTAAAATATGCCTAGACATATGATGTCTTGAATGAATCTCATAAAAGATCTAAGAGTCATATATGTGATATGATTGATGTTTTCTACCTAATTAATTTAATTTTGAGCGGTTTGCCATAGCAAACTTGAAATTGAATTAAAGTTGGATCTTAGCCCATTAAATGTATATTATGCTTATTTGCATTTGAAGGTGTATAATTTAGTGGGAGCATTTATTTAAATGCATCATACTTCTCATATAATATGTTTACTTATATGTGTTCATATTTTATGTATATCTTTTTGTAGAATAAATGGCATCAAACAATAATCACTTTTCACTGCGATCTGTCCTTGAGAAGGAAAAGTTGAAAGAGAATGGTACAAACTATATGGATTGGATCCGTAGTTTGAGAATTGTTCTCAAACAAGAGGAGAAACCGTACGTTCTCGATGAACCTATTCCACCCGAACTCCGCCGCCAATGCCGCTAGGGCAATAAGGGAACAATATCTCAAAGCACAAGCGTGACTCTACGTATGTTGGTTGTCTTATGCTCTCCGCCATGTGCAAGAACCTTCGAAGGATCTTGAGCACTGGGGGACAAATGAATTAAACAATCGGCCGATGGAAATGTTCCAAGTTCAAGCTAGGCAAGAGAGGTACAACACGCTTGCAGCCTTGACCTCATGCAAGATGAGTGAAGGACAAATGTTGGTCCCCATGCTCTCAAGTTAAAGGGCCACATTGAGCATCTTGAAAGGCTCTGCTTTCCAATTAGCCAAGAGTTGGCTACACGACATAATATTGAATTCATTACCTAAAAGTTTTAGTCATTTCATAATGCACTATAACATGGGTGGAATGAATAGAAACCTTTCCGAGTTAGTTCAAATGTTGACTCATCAAGGAAACCAATATTGTCGAGAAGAAAACCGACCAAGTGCTAATGGTTAACAAGGGGAAAGTGGTTCAAGGGTAAAGGAAAAGCAAAGGTTGCTAATCCTAAGGCAAAGGTTGCCAAGCCCAAAGAGGCTTCCAAGCCTAAAGAGGCTAAGCCTAAGTCCCAAGAGGACGCTAGCCTGCCCATTGCAATGAGATTGACATTGGAGGAGAAACCGCGCAAAATACAAGGAAGCACTCAAGAAGGGCAAAGGAGCTTGCTTCAACTTCGTGTATCTTTGTTATAGATATATTCCTATCTACTTCTAGTTCTTGGGTATTGGATACCGGATGTGGAACTCACATTTGTCTAAATGTGCAGGTCTAAAGAATGTATGATGCTTAAGGAAGGCAAAGTAGACCTACGTGTGGGGAATGGAGCAAGAGTTGCTGCATTAGCCGTAGGAACTTATGAAGTTACTTTACCTAGTGGACTAATACTTGTTTTGAACAATTGTTATTACGTTCCAGCTTTAAGTAGGAATATTATTTCGATTTCAGCTTTGGATGATGAAGGTTTTAATTTTCTTATACGTGATAAGAAATTTTCTATTTACAAGAGTGATATGCATTATCAGATCATTGTTTCATTCAATGGCCTTTATATTCTTGATGTTGAAAGTCAAGATAATGATGTCTATAACATTAATAAGAGATCTAAACCCAATGATGTAAACCATACTTACTTATGGCATTGTCGTCTTGGCCATATAAACGAGAAACGCATTTCTAAACTCCACAAAGATCGATTTTTGGACTCACATGATTATGAATCATATGAGACATGCGAGTCTTGTTTACTTGGCAAGATGACCAAGGACCCATTTACCAAAACCGTGAAAGGGCGGGCGACTTATTAGGACTCATACATACCGATGTATGTGGGCCTATGAGTAGCGATGCTAGGGAGGATTTCGGTACTTCATAACATTCAATCGATGATTATAGTAGATTTGGATATGTTTATCTAATGAAACATAAGAGTGAATCGTTTGAGATATTTCGAATATTTCAAAATGAGGTGCAAAATCAACTTGGCAAAACTATTAAGGTACTTCGATCCGATCGAGGTGGTGAATATTTGAGCCAAGAATTTGACAGTCATCTTAAGAGTTGTGGAATCGCTTTCGTAACTCTCTCCACCCGGAACACCACAATGGAATGGTGTGTCTGAAAGGAGGAATAGAACTTTGTTGGACATGGTTCGTTCTATGATGAGTCAAGTTGAGCTTCCTTTATCCTTTTGGGGACATGCACTAGAAACCGCCGCTTTCACTATAAACAAGAGTTCCTACCAAATCGGTTCAAAAGACCCCATATGAGATGTGGCATGGAAGAAAACCTAGTTTGTCTTTCATGAAGATTTGGGGTTGCGATGCATATGTCAAGATGTTAACTTCCGACAAGCTAGCACCTAAATCGATAAATGTGTTTTCGTGGGTTATCCAAAGGAAACTAAAGGATACTATTTCTAGAACCGAAACGAGAACAAAGAGTTTGTTGCTCGAAATGATACTTTCTTAGAAAAGGAGTTTCTTCGCAAAGGAACCAGCTGAGTAAAATAGATCTCGAAGAAATTCGAGAACCCGAAAACAACATTGAACCAATGGTAGAAACCGAACCAAGTTCACAAACCGTCGTGGAACCGGTTCAAGATGCACAAGTTCTTCGCCGAAGTGGTAGGTCACGATCCGAACCCGAGAGATATGGATTTCTCGTTACGGAAAGTGATGAAGTGGAGTTAATCGAAAACGATGAACCCACTTGCTATCAAGAAGCGATATCCGCTCCCCGATTCGTAAAAATGGCAAGAGGCCATGAAGTCCGAATTCCAATCCATGGCTGATAATCAAGTTTGGAACTTGATTGATCCACCCGAAGGGTAAAACCATAGGGTGCAAATGGGTCTTCAAGAAGAAGACTGACATGGATGGGAAGGTGCACACCTATAAGGCTAGGCTAGTAGCTAAGGGATATAGGCGCATTCATGGCATAGACTATGATGAAACCTTTTCGCCCGTAGCTATGCTTAAGTCTATTAGAATTTTACTTGCCATAGCCGCATATTATGACTATGAGATATGGCAAATGGATGTCAAAACAAATTTTCCTTAATGGGAAGTTACTTCGAGGATGTATACATGATACAACCCGAAGGTTTTGTCACCCGTAAAATTCTAACAAGGTGTGTAAGTTGCGTAAATACATTTATGGATTAAAGCAAGCTTCTAGGAGTTGGAATCTACGTTTTGATGAAGCAATCAAGGAGTTTGGCTTTATCAAGAACGAAGATGAACCTTGTGTGTACAAGAAAATTAGTGGGAGCGTAGCACTCTTTTAGTGTTGTATGTCGACGATATCTTACTCATTGGAAATGACGTTTTCGCACTACTGCATCGTTAAGTCTTGGTTAGGAAAGTGTTTTTCAATGAAAGATATGGGCGAAGCCGCATATATCCTTGGTATCAAGATCTATAGAGATAGATCCAAGAGGATGATTGGTTTAAGTCAAAGTACTTACATTGACAAAGTCCTTAGAAGATTCCAAATGGAAAATTCTAAAAGAGGGAATTTGCACAATGCCGTATGGTATATCTCTTAGCAAGAATCAAAGTCCTAAGACTAATGATGAGCGAAAGAGAATGAATGGTATTCCATATGCTTCGGCAATTGGGTCTATCATGTATGCTATGTTACGTACTAGACCCGATGTCTCGTGTGCTCTAAGCATGACGCCCAGTAGGTACCAATCGGATCCCGGTGAACCACATTGGATAGCAGCCAAGAATATCCTTAAGTACTTACGAAGAACTAAGGATGCATTCTTGGTCTTTGGAGGAATGGAAGAAGATCTTGTAGTAAAAGGCTACACGTATGCTAGCTTCCAAACCGACAAAGATGATTTCAGATCGTAGCCTGGATTTTTGTTTACGCTTAATGGAGGAACCGTGAGTTGGAAAAGTTCCAAGCAAAGTACCGTCGCCGATTCTACAACCGAAGCCGAGTACATAGCGGCATCCGATGCAGCCTAAGGAAGCAGCTTTGGATCAAGAAGTTCATTAGTGATTTGGAAGTCGCTCCAAGCATCGAGACCCTATTGAACTTACCGTGATAACAATGGTGCCATTGCACAAGCAAAGGAACCAAGATCACACCAGAGATCCAAACACATACTTTCGACGTTTCCACATTATCCGTGAGATATGTGAAAGCGGAAGACGTTAAGATATGCAGAGTAGACATCGATGACAACGTGGCGGACCCACTAACTAAGGCTCTCGCAAGCTAAACATGATGGTCATGTTAGGTCCACGGGTATTCGATACATGGTAGATCGGGCCTAGTGCAAGTGGGAGACTGTTGGTGTTATGCCCTAGGCCTATGATTCATAGACTTATGTGTTGACATTATTTATTATTATATGAGATGTTTATCATTTGATTATTATATGTTTTGTATATTTGTTAATAATAATCTCGCATCCCTAATTATTAAGAGAATAATTAGTATAATTGTCAATGGATAATCATGTGATGATTATATGCATAGAGATGCACATTGAAATTATGAGTACTTGTTAGAGAACAAGTGACTAGACATGACCCGCATGAGATTTATGACATGGTCAAGTGTCATAAGTAAATCTCATAAGGTTACTTCATTTAGTCCCTAGACCCGAGATTATCATGACCTTACATATGATGAAAAATCATGTTTGATTTTAGTCAAACGATATCTTAACACGATATCCATAAAGGCTATCTTTGGCATGATCGGATTCATGATGGGGAGGATGATAAGTCAAGATGGAATTTGTCCCTCGAAAGAGAGATGTTTTGCTTGGGCCCCTCGATGAGTGATAATGATGAAAGCGTATGGTCAGTAATTCCCCAATATGATTGGAATTATCATTATACTCAAGGAATCGAGAAAGCATTGAACTTAGACAAGTTGACAATGACCATGACTTGTGTTCAATATAACATCGTGAGACAAAGGGAGAAATGGAAGTACACCATCGGGAAACGTGAACTCTTACGTTACATTATTTGGGGTAGACATAATGGCTTGCTAGAGTCCGCTTATGTCTTATGAGGTTCGATATGATCGAACTCATTGCCAACATAATGTAATCCTATTGGGTCACACACAACTCGAATGAATTGGTTAAATTGGAGGAAGAATGATTGAGAGTTTCAAGATCGGCTATATATGTCACGCGACATATTAAGCCAATGGCTTAATATACCGCGCGACATAATAGGCCGCACGCGGTTTGACACTGTCTCTCCTAATACGATTAGGAGAGGTATTCCTACTATTGTAGTATAAATACAAGGGTTCTGTCAGACCTAAAAGGTCAGCCGAAATTTTTCTAGCAAAATTCATAATTAAATACTCTCAATATTCTTCAAGGTTTAGATCTAGCAATCATCAAGAAGTTGTTCTTGGATTCATTCAAAGGTGTGGATACCAAAAGAGGGTCTTCGCTCGTTCATCGATCAAGGCCTAGAGTTCAAGCAAAGTTGAAGAACGAAGTTTGTGATTCGATATCACATAATCAAAATCGTTCGATAGCTCAAGACCGGAAAGCGTTTCAAGGTTGGTTTAATTCTATCTCATAGGAATTTAAATTAATTGTATAGAACGGATCCTAGGGCTTCTTGGGTTTTATGTTTTAATGCTTAAATTCCGCTGCGCATGGACCCGTAAAACCCAACATTGGGAAGTCACAAAAGGGGCTAAGGTGTTGGCTCATGGGGTTAAGGGGAAGATGTTGTACTCTACCTACAATATCGATGTTCGTTCCGGTGGGAGAAAGAGGCGAAAGAACTAGCTGTTGGTGTGAAAAGGGGAGACATCAAGAAACGGTATGTTGGGGGACTCAAAGTTGATCAACGTGGTGCTGAAGTCCAAGGGCCCTAACAGAGAGCGGTTTCGGCATCAAGAATGCCGATGCAAGAAACAAGGTGTGTCCAAGTTTCAAGGGGAAGCATTGCGAGGAAGGTGGGTCTGGAGGGAGAAGGCGAAGTTAGACTTGCGGGGAGAAATGAAGGTAGAAGCTGATTTGGGGAGGCAAGAATCATCTAACACGGAGAGGTTGAAACGTTGCTTGGTTTCAACTCGCCTTAGTACTTGAGGAGAGGAGAGGTAGTGTCAAGCCAATATGGAGAGGGGAATGTGTTCGAAGGTCTTTACTCCGTGCGGGAGTTGATGGTGTTCTTATGTTTGTTAGTTTAGTCTCCTAGTGGGAGATTGTTGGGATTGGATCCTAAACTACAAGGAGGAGGAGGAACCTAAGCTCGGAGGAGTCGGTGAATCAAGAAGGAAAAATCTCGGAGGTGCTTCGTCGAGGAGAGCGCCGCGTGGGAGAGCGACCGCGCCGGGAGTTCTTTTCGTGGGTGCCAAAATCTTCGCTGCTGAGGCGGCCGCGCCGCCTCGAGGCGCCGCGCTCGATCGGATCCGGGCAGCAGATTTTTATTTTGTTTCCTATTTTGATTAGATCTCTTCTTAAACTGAGTTAGGGCTTCCTTGTATAACTATATAAGCATAATTTCGGCCTAGAACACATTGTAGCAACATATTAGAAGGTGTCTAATAACATATTGGCTTGGCAATTGCCCCCGGACGTAGTTCACGAGTTGGTGAATGAACCGGGTAAACAACTCTTGTGTTCTTGTGTGTGATTATTTCTTTCTTGTACGTGTGGGTGTGTTGATTTCTTTGTTTTGATTGCAACGGGGGAGTACCAATTTCACAACATGGCACTGGTATCATTTTCATCCACTTCCTTCCTCCCCGTTTCCATTTCATCAAGTCTCTTTTCGAGAGTAGAATATCTCTTGCATCAATTGCGAGCTAAAGTGAGAACTACGGTGGGTCCTTTTTTTTTCTCTATGCCCATTCACTCGGCTTTGTTCCTCATGTTGCTGGTGATTATCCCCATATCCTGATGGTGCTCTGCCATTCACTAGCCTGAAATGACGAGGAGGGGTTCTGTCCTTCCTTAGAGTTAACTCTAGATGGGGATGAGATTTGTGACAAGGAGACCCCTTATGCCGAAGAGGGCTCGTAGGTCGAGCAGGACTCTTATGCCGATGAGAGGGATTATGCCGAGGAGGGTTTTTTTTTCTTGCATGACTGAGCCTTGCTCTCAAGTCTCCAGAATTAACCTCCTGCTCCCTTTTGTGGTTCAACTGACTTCTCAAGTCAACCTCATTTCTTGTGTTACCATGCCCAGGTGCCTTATGATGAGGAGGGACATCTTGTGGGTTTTGCTTAGATCTACCAGGAGTGCCATGATGAGGGGGATGTTGGCCAGGAGGAAGATTTTATTCCCTCGACTACCACGCCTATCAACATGACTTTCCCCTCCAAGAGAATTTTCAGTACTCGTAGGCCTCTAATTCGGCAGGAGTGAGGAGTGATCGTGATCCGGTGCAACAAGGCATTTTGTGTTTCATAAATGCATTGCAAAGTTTCCATCCGTTGAAGAAAGAGAGGTTTGCGATCAATCTGTTGGGGGGAGGCTTCAGTTCCCCCCTGGGCGGCATTCCTCCGCATCCGGCCGCTGCCAGCCTCCTCGGCGCCGACGACGAGTAGGATTTGGCAGTATTAACTCGGTTACTGGCTGTCCCCTAAAACGCAGATTCATTCCTAGGGATGGCATCCCATCAATCAATGGCTGATGAGGTAACAGTTCCCCATTGGCAAGAGGAAAAGTAGTCCTAGCATTGACATGAGTCTCCTCCACAAGAATATTATCTGGATTAGGAGTAATACTTACGGTATGTCCGTCTTTCATTAGGATTAGGATAGTGAAGCCGAATTTTTCAAGCTATTCAATGGATAATATGAATCATTTCCCGGTAATGGAACCAAACTGATGATGTCAAAAACTTTCGGATCAGCCCAAATCACGCGACAGGTTGTATCCTTGATATTTGAATTGCCTGAAAAAGATGAACAAACACGTAAACAAAGTCGGGTCTTCACCGGCGAATGCCTTCCGGCGTGAGAGTAAGTATTTATGTTTTATAGAGAGAAATCAATTGACAATAGTTTGAAGTCAAAAGATGCGTTATCAAAAATAATGTAAATTATGGCTTTTATTTATAGGTGTAGGATGTAGAGTCCATCTTTGAATAGGTAATTGTGTGAGAGGAGGTTATAAACCTAGTTGCATTATAACTACCCACAATCCCTATTTAATTAGGATTAGGTAATTGTCTTCTGCATGTGTGCCTGGGAGGCACGCTGTAATGCTTGGTCGGCCTAAATTGATGTCGAGGGAGAGGGGAGCAAGAATAGGAAAGCCCGTTTCCTTATCCTGGATGATGACCGAGGAGGGTCTTCTCTTCTTTTGGTGATGCCCTTGTCGGCTTTGATTGATGCCTTGCTCGACATATGAGAAGTTCTGTGCCTTAGTTATATTGCTCGCTGTTCTATGTTTATGTCGATATAGTAGGAACTTAAAAGCAGGCATGACGAGAATAGGTAGGGAAGACTTACTCCTTATGTCGTATTTGAGACTTGAATGAATTAAATTTTGGGTCAAAATCATTGGGCATTGCCCAATTGATGAATCATGTTTGTATCTCGATTTATCCCTGCCCAATTGATGAATCATGTTTGTATCTCGATTTATCCCGTTCAGATACATTTTTTTTTCACATGGTACACTTGATATAAAAGATAAGTCTATGGGGGGACAATTGGGGTTCTTGAAAATCATTTTTATAGCCGATAAGGAGGCAATATATATTGTGATTATGTCTCTCAAAATCCTTTTGTCCCTTATGCCAAAAATTATATTCCATCTACAAAGATTTTGAATACCATTTAAGATGATGATTTTTGAAATTGGTGGTTTATTATTATTATTATTAATTTGAAAGAAACAAAAATTAATTTTAAATTCTCCATCCCAATTTTTATTTGTATATATTTTAATTTTATTGGTCAACTTGAATTAATCTCAATAAATATTTTAGGAAAAAAAAGTTACTCAATAGGAGTACATCGTTAAAAATATTATCGATAGTAATTTTTAAAATTTTATTAAATGATCAAATTACTTAAATAATTAATCAACTTATACTTGTTGATCACTAAAAGTTGGACCAATATTTTGGGAAATGAGAGAGTATTAAATAAACATTTCCAAATCTTATTAATCTGGTAAAGACAAACTTCGTTGGTAAGGCCAAATTAGTTAAAAGAAAGCAGCGAAAAAGTTGAAGGCTTCTAGACCGTGTGGAGTATATAAATATAACCGTATAACGCTCCGTCACATTCAAAATTATACTTCCTCCGTCCCATACCTACGTGCACACTTTCCATTTTGGACGTCCCAAACCTACGTGCACATTTCCTAAAATGGAAAGGAATCTTTACTATTACCTCCACTCATTCTCTCTCCTACATTATTTTAATACTCACAACACCATTATAATTTACTATTCCCTCCACTCATTCTCTCTCCTATTTTATTTCACACTCACAACACTTTCAGTATAATACTCTCTCCTTAATTTACGTGAAAAGTCAAATCGAGCACATAGGTCCGGGACGAAGGGAGTACATTTTAGGTTAGGTATGACAATTAAAAAAAAGTTAATAAAGTAGGCGTTGTGAATATTATAAGTGGTTAGGATATAGAAAATATGATACGAAATAGTAAGTGGAAAATCATTATCAATACAAAAGTGAATCTCATTGATTAAATAAATATTATAAAAATTTTCATTTTAATTGGGGGGAGGGGGGTTGCGTGTTTAATTTCTAGTGAGACGTGCAAAGGTGAAATAAGGATGAGTCGGCATGGGAGAAACGCGTTTCTTCGTGATTCTGGAGAAACGGGGCTTGTTTTGTCACGCGACATAATAAGTCAGTTTCTGGATATACTTTCATCGGCACGGATATCAGTAAGCTTTGGAAAGATATCAGGAAGCTTGGAAAGGATATTCAGAAGCCAAATATTTTTCTGGATATCCTTTCCAAAGCTTCTGGATATCCAGAACATTGAATATGGATATCCAGAAGCTTTGAAAAGGATAGCCAGAAAAAATATTTGGTTTCTGGATATCCTTTCCAAAGCTTCTGGATATCCTTTCCAAAGCTTCTTTGGAAAGGATATCCAGTTGTGGTGGCTAAGTATGTCGCGCGACAAAACAAGCCCCGTTTCTCCAGAAGCGACGGAGAAACGCGTTTCTCCCCAAATTTTGTGAATAAGGATAGTTTTAGTGAAACGAAGAAAATATATGTACACGATTATTAACACACTCCGTAATTCTTAAACATGAGAAATAGTAATACTACATATTCCCTTCGTCCCACTTGACTGAACACTTATTTTTTTCGTCTGTCTCACGTGAGTAGGGACTATACGAAATTGCAAAGTTGTTACACTATTTCTATCACTCATTTTTTCTTATATTTTACTTTTATACTCACAACATCAATCAATTTACTATTTCTCCCACTTATTCTCTCTCCTATTTTATTTTTCATACTCAAAAACACCTTATTTTACTAATTCCCGCTCCTACTTTTTCTTAATTATTGTACCAAATTTTTTGGTATTTACTCTCGTGGAACGAAATGAGTATTTTTCAGCCCCTTTATATTTTTCTAAATCAAAAAAACAACCACGTTATCCTGAAACAAAAACCCCTCCCCTGAACACAAGATTTTGGGGGAAACTAGTTTCTCCTTAAGTTATAGAAAGTCCTGTTTTATAAACTGTTCTTAAATATTCACTAACTACTTGCAAGTAGAAAAAAAAATGAACTTTTTATAATTTATGAAGAAACTAGTTTCTCCCAAAACTTGCTCCTCTATCTATACCCTCCTCTACCTTTGGCCAACACAACCAATGTCTATCGTAACCACGTTGGACCACAACACCACCATCGCCGTCAACCACCATCATTACTGCAATCAACCACCACCACCACCTCTGATCACCAACACTAATGTCGACTACCATATCTATTAGGCTACTCCCGGCGGTAACCCTCCCTTGAGGGTCACCAGAAAAGACAAAACACAAATGAAAAAAATAAATGGAAAGTCACGTTATTTGTTTGCCCGGACAATTGGCCGACCCAAGAGTTGGGTTAGGTTGTTTGCATACTTTTGCCACATGTCACCCAATAATTGGGTGGTATGTTTTTATATAAATATATTTTTAAAATTATTATATATTTTATATAATTATATAAAATAAAAAATAAAAAATATATCAAAATTCATAATTTTTTTTTATTTATAAATACAACCTAATTTTTTTACAAACAACCTACAACTCTCTTTTTCTCTAATTTTTGCATATTATGTATGCGTAATTTAAAATTCAAGTGTTGTATTTGTAACTTTTATAATTTATTTTTGATTTTATTTTATCTATTTTATTTTCATTTTGTTTTCAAGTAAATTATGAATTTATAATTGTATGGGTAATTATTTTTAATGATTGTACGGGTAACTTTAGAAATATTATTTCTAATACATTATATAAAAAAATAAAATGATAATTATATAAAATAATAAAACAAAAAATATATCAAGTAAATTATAAATTATGAATTTATAATTGTATGGGTAATTATTTTTAATAATTGTACGGGTAATTTTAGAAATATTATTACTAATACATTATTTAAAAAAAATAAAAAGATAAGTATTTTAAATAAGTTGAAGTAAAAAGAAATAAATATTTTATTAAAAGGTTGGGTTGGGGTTGGGTCACTGATGAGAGTATAAATTATATAAGGTTGAGATTGTGTATATAAAAGTGAAAAAAATTAATATTTTAATAGAGGTTAGGTTGGGTCAAAGTCACTGACGGAATAGTCTTATAACATCCAACCCATTATTATGAGGCTTAGAGTAATGCACTCTACCACTATACCTAACAACTTTACATATCCAATAGATGCACTTTATGTTATAGTACTCTATTAATTGTTTTATGGAAAAATAATTGGTACATTGTTGTACGAGATAAATAATAGTGTGGAACTAATCTCATAATAATTTGAGTATTATGTGAGAGTTGTTATAATTCGTTTTTTTGGATGAATAATAAATTGTGAACAATTGAGAAATTCTCAATTGTTAATGTAATAGATTGTGAACAACCCTGAAATCCTCAGTTGTTTAATGGGGGATAGCTTCATGTTTGAAGTGATTTAATCTTTCTCTATAAATGAGAACTAAATTTCTCAAACGTTTAAATAAAGTCGATTTTTTTTTTGTTTGAACAAGTGAGAACTTAAATTACTGGGTTACAAGACTGAACTGAGAATTCTAGTGTTTGAATTGTGAACAACTGAGAAATTCTTAGTTGTTCAGAACTGAAAATGTTGTTCACAACAAAAAAAATAAAAGTTAAGGATATTATATGCAATTTCAAAAATATATACTCCCTCCGTCCCAACAATTGCTTCCCATTTTTTGCCAAGCACGCAAATTAAGAAAATGGGGAAGAAAAATGTCGAAAGTGTAATTTGAAAATAGGAAAGAGAATGAGTGGAGGAATAGAAAAGATTCCTTCACAAAAAGAAAAGTGAAAGCTTATTAATGCGACACCCAAATGGCAAAATGGGAAGGCTACTATTTTAATTTATGGAAGATATCTTAAATGAGTGTTTATTTTGGGGTAATATAGGAATTTGCCTTATGTATATCTACTAGTAAAAGCCCGTGTCCAATGACACGTGTTTTTTTTTTTTAATTAAAAAAAAATATTTTTTATTTTTTTAATTTTAAAAAAAAAAAATTTTTAAAAATTTTTTTTTTAAGGGCAAAATGGGAAATGGACAACTTAGTGAGAGCAAAATGGAAAATTTGGCTTATGGTACTGTTCATAGTACTGTAGATAGTGGAGGTGTGATTTATACTATAGATAGTATAAATGAGGGAAGTGCTACAAGATTACGAATAGTCTTGTGACGAATTTCCCATTTCGCCTCATACATTTGTCTCTTTCCCATTTTGCCCTTAAAAAAATTAAATTAAAAAAATCCGTATCCTTGAACATGGCATGTACTAATGTATATATATATATATATATATATATATATATATATATATATATATATATATATATATATATATAGAAAGACAAGGATGGAAAAGTAACCTAGAAAATAATAAATGAAGATGAAATTGCAAGGATGGTAACATGTGGAGATGTTGGGCCAAGAGACCTCTTTTGCTTAAGGTGGTGGGGGATCAATTTTATTTTGGTATAGTGGGCTATATTTGTACTCATCAACTAACACTACCTACGGATAGCGACTCGACCGAAACTCTTAACTTATGGACCCAACCGCTTAATTATTTTGTAGTGCTAGCAAAGAGTTTTTTTCTTTTTCTCTATCTTCCATTAATTAACTCTCTTTATCACAAAATATATTTCGTATTTTTTATTTTAAATAATAATTTGGAAATTATAATAATAAAAATATTAAAAAATTTATTAAAATACTATAATAAATACTATCAATAATACATTTTAAATTTTAATTAAAATAATAAAATTAACCTTAAAATATTACTCAAAGTCTCAAAGTTCTTTCATACAAAAATAATAAAAATACGTGTATTATGATGCGGAGGAAATTGTTAGGAAAAAAATTATTATCATATAACAATAAATAGAGACTTTCTTGAATTTAACGAAATGACAAATATTATATTAATAAATCAAAACATATAACTGACGGGGCAGTAAATTAGAATAAACTAGAAATGCGAAAATTAAATCAAACCGTATAAAATAAGGGAAGACGAGTATTGTGAAACACAATCTCCACAAGAATATATTACCCAACACTGGTGCTAACGATTTTGTGGCAATCTTCTATCAAGATAAAATGACTTATTATTTTTTATAGAAGCACTTTAAATCAAAAACTCGACGAATTGAACTGTGTTTATCACTTGCAAACGTTGAAGGAGACTTTATTCAACAAGATGATCTATTTTCTAGTAAATGTTTTGAAAATTTCATTGAATTCTATTAACAATTCACATAATTCCATTCAATTATGTTTCAAAATTGTGAATGGGTTTTGAATGAATTGAATAATTAATGACAAACAAGTAGGGTCTATTTATAGTATATAAAGAGTTATGATGTCTTTTATGCCAAAATACTTAAGTAAAGATACATTGAATCTATTCCATCCAAGGAAACGACCCATCCGTTAGCCTTTGAACTAAAAATAAGTCCAAAACAATATGATTCGTTAAATATTTAACTGAGATACGTGAATCCTGTTAATATCTAACAGTTCCGTTAAGTTTCTGACAAAATGTGGCATTTCTTCAAACTTTCTGACAAAAACTGGCGTTTACTTTTAAATTTCTAACATATTCTGGCAGTTACAGTTAAATTTCTAACAGAAAGTCATGTCTTTTTGTTAAATATAACATATACACATGTCTTTTTGGTATTTTTTTAACGAAAGACTAACAAAGTTAGGTTTTAGGACTCAAAATTGATAATATGTTAACCAAACATATTAATCTCTTGATACAAAACATCTTTCACATAATTTGGTGTCTCTTAAAACCAAAAATGTCATTTTTTTATCAATTAAACTATTCAACTTACAACAACTAGCATACTTCCAATATTAATTTCTCATTCACCCAAAAATTGGTTTTGAGAAAATAAATATATCATTTTAATCTAATTAAAATGTAGATTACAATTATTCAACTTATTTTCACTTACGAAAAATGAAATTACATGGAATTTTTGGTCAAAAAGTGGTCAAACATCAATTTTCCAACACCAAATTTCCAACAATATCCCACATGAATGACAAATTATTGGATGCATAAATGCAGACTCGTCTAGAAGTTTCGGCGAACTATTATTGCATCAGGATAGCTAGCTTGTAACCTTGAACCTTCATTAGTAAAATATTATCGGATATACTAGCCATTTAGTAGCGCGATGTTTTGAACTAGTGACTGTATAGTGTATATCAAGACAATATTACTTACACAATAATAGCACTAACACATTTTGTTCTCACATTTTTGTCCATTTTGGCCATGTACCGTGCTTGATTTTATAAGTGTTCAATTTAGAATCGGTCTTATTACTTCCACGTATATAGGTGATTCCTATAAAGAGTATCCTGCTAATCTACCACGTAGGTATAAGAATCATTATAAGTTTCTCAACTTACCCTCTCTACTTGTTGCGGGTACATTCACTTTGATGTTCTAGGAATGAGTGTGAAACAGGTTACAAGTATTTCGACTGAACATCATAACTTAGTTGTCTCATTGAACCTAGGTTTTGGGATCTCCAATTCTCAAGGTTGAGTGTCCATTATGAATTCTTTTGTTGTGGAATTTAAACCCATTTCCCTTAACAATCAATTGATCTCCTATTTATACCCTTAGGTAGACGGATCCGCTTTTGACTTCACATACCCGATGGTGACTGTCTCATTTGAGATCAATTGTCTTATGGTATTATGTGTATTAGGGGTGTAAGTGGTTTAGCTCAAACCGCGGTTTGAGACCGAACCGAGCTAAACCGTGGGGTTTAGCTCGGTTTTTTTATTTAAGTGGTTTAGCTCGGTTTATAAAAATTACAAATCACGTGGTTCGGTTTAGCTTGCGGTTTGAGGGTGCCGAGCCAAACCGAGCCGAACCAAGCTAAACCGTTTAGCCATTAAACCGAGCTATGAGACCGAGCTACGAGACCGAGCTACGAGACCGAGCCAAACCAACATAAACCATAATCCCGTTTTTTATGCAATGATGATTGCCCCTAACTCTCTTCTCCACCTCAACCGGATACAAAACTGCAACCATGTGCAAGTCGACTAAGCCTTATTCATCTTAGTAAACCCTTATCTCACACCCATACCCCATTTTGACTACACATTCGTCAAGTAACTTGAAAATCAAGTTTTATACTTAAATATAGAATCCCAAATCAAAAGACAGCATCACAAACAATAAATAAAAACCATGCAGCTGCCAAATAAGTCATAAATACCAAATACACAAATAACAGAATCATCAACTTGCTGATTATTAACACTTAATAACTATTGCAAAAGCATAAAAAGCACAAGATGAACAGTTGAACAAACTCAATAAACCACCACATTAAACCCCAAATAACTTGATTCAGTAACCCCATTTACTAATAACCCAACAAGATCAAACATTTACCTAGAAACTAAGGCTGGTAACATGAAATTCACACAAACCAAACAGTTAAAACAAGTGAAAACACTTAAATTAGATGAAATTGAATCAAATAAGGAATACCCACAAATCTACTTAGCCAAAACAAGTTAATAACCTATGTTTGTTTGTTCTTTCTTGAACCGAAAATTCAAACCGCGGTTCAAACCGAGCCAAACCGAACCATGATGGTTTGGCTCAGCTCGGTTCGAATTTTTTTATGGTTTAGCTCGGTTTGGAATTTTTCCGAACCGATACTAGCGGTTTGGCTCCTAAATTTGTCCAAACCGAGCTAAACCGAACCATTTACACCCCTAATGTGTATTACCATTATTTCTAAACTTACCATAGTGTTTTATGCCTTTTCCTACTTATCATTGTCATTACAATGCATTAGGACATGTAGGCACAAACTTATTTCAACAAGGAATATTCCAAGAGTTTATTACACCACTAAGCTTTTTCTTCAGCTTTGTCTAAAGTTGTCAACTCAGATTTTTACTTAATCGAGCTATGCATGTTATCTTGGAAGATTTCAATGACACTGCTTCTCCATCTATTGTGAAACATTTTCACTTTATGGATTTATTAGTATTTGATATCTAATTAGTATATTTATTCATATACTATTGGATATCTCATGTATTGTAATCCATAATCACAAATATATCTTTAAATACTTTGATTATACCTTCTCAGTGATTGATTACAATTATTATTTAGACTTTTAGTCTCTTTAGAATGGTCAGTCACTTCGAGTGATCAAATTGTCTTAGCGGTCAGTTTCTTCGAGTGGTCAGTATCTGTGAACGGTCCGACTTCCTGAGTGGTCAGCATCTCTAAGTGGTCCGACTTTCCGAATCTACCTCTCAAGAATCTACCTTTACAGAGTATGCCTCTCAAGAATCTACCTTTATTCAGAATTTTAATTCTCAATAATCAACTTATTCGAGAGTTTATGTTCTGAGAATTTATCTAACTCTTCTTACTTTACCATTTAAGAGTCTTATTTAATAGTATATCATTTTAAGAATCTATCTGTTCAGATTCTATATCTCGAAAGTCTAGCTTTCGAGATCCTTTTTGACAACAATCTGCCTTTTCAGATTCGAAAGTTCGTCTGTTTAGAGTTTATTTCTCAATATTATTTCTCTTTATAAATTTATCTCTTAAAATTCTAAATTTTTTGATTGTACATCTTGAAAGTCATCCTTTTCATGATCTATTTTTCAAAAGTTTATCTTTTTATAGATTCATCTTTTATAGTTCCTTTTATAACCATTTGCAACCCAACGGTTCGCATTATGCAGGGAGATCAACTAACTCCTCATTATACAAGATAAACTTTATTCGAATGTTAACTGCTTACTATTTGAACAAGACACATAACATTTTTTCAACATTTGTTAGTTTTTTTTTCTAACACAACTACTAGAAAGTCACGATTGTCTTGAACTTTTGGTCCTCATATTATTCCTAGGTTCGTATTCTTTAAAATAAACTATTTGCACTTTAATAAGTTTTCTTACTAAAACTTATGTATTTTAATAAATATGATCTCAAGTTGCATCTCATTCCTCGTACGATTTAACTACTTTTAATTTTTCACGTACCCTCACACTTGAGGTGTACCCCCATACTTAATGTATTTATAAGACAATTTATAAATTTCAATAATTTATTGATCGTCTTATATTCACATTTATGTGACGGATCCATCAAATAATATATTTTAATAAAAATATACCTTTAATTAAAAGTCCATTTCATGTCGTCAACAATGTTTTTAATCACTTGTGTGATCATTTTTGCCCTTCTTGTCATAATTCTTTAGTTAATTTCCAATTCTCTTCTAGTTGTCCTTTCTTGGAAAACGACATTCATTCTTGTTAATCTTCTAACGATAATGTCCTTCGGTTGTCCATCATTGGATGACCATTTCAGACAAAATAATTGTCATAAAATCAAGAAAACGTCAATATCTTCTTGTTATTGTTAGGAAAATATTTATTATCGTATAACAATGAATATAGGCTTTCTTGAATTTAACGAAATGACAAATATCATATTAATGAACCAAAACATATAACTAACGGGGCTGGAAATTAGAATAAACTAGAAATGCGGAAATTAAATCAAGCCAGACAAAATAAGGGAAGTCGAGTATTGTGAAACACAATCTCCACAATAAGATATTGCCCAGCACTGGTGCTAACGGTTTTGTGGCAATCTTCTCTTAAGATAAAACGACTTATTATTTTTTATAAAACCACTTCAAATCAAAAACTCTGCAAACTCAACTGTGTTTGTCGCTTACAAACGTTTAGGGAGACTTTATGCAACAAGATGATCTATTTCTAATAAATATTTTGAGAATTCCATTGAATTCTATGAACAATTCACATAATTCCATTGAATTATGTTTCTAAATTGTGAATGGGATTTTAATTAATTGAATGATTAATGACAAACAAGGAGGGTATATTTATAGTAAATGAATAGTTATGGTGTCTTTTAAGCCAAAATACATAAGTAAAGATATATTGAATCTATTACATTCATGTAAATGACACATCTGTTAGTCTTTGAACTGAAAACCAGTGCAAAACAGTATGATTCGTGAAATATTTAACTGAAATACGCGAATCCTGTTAATTTCTGACAGTTCCGTTAAGTTTACGACATAATGTGGCATTTATGCAAACTTTCTGACGAAAAATGGCGGTTACTGTCAAATTTCTAACATAATCTGGCGGTTACAGTTAAATTTCTAACAGAAAGTCATGTCTTTTCGTTAAATATAACATAAAGATATGTCTTTTCGCTATTTTTTTTCTAGCGAAAGACTAACAAAGTTAGGTTTTAGGACTCAAAAGTGATAATATGTTTACCAAACATATTAATCTATTGATTCAACACATCTTTCACATAATTTGGTGTCTTTGAAACCAAAAATGTTATTTTTTTTATCAATTAAACTATTCAACTTACAACACCAAGTAGTATACTTCCAATATTAATTTCTCATTCACCCAAAATTGGTTTTGAAAAAATAAATATATCATTTTAATCTACTTAAAATGTAGATTACAATTATGTAACTTATTTTCACTTACGAAAAATAAAACTACATGAAATTTTTGGTCAAAAATTGGTCAAACATAATTTGCTAAAACCAAATTTCCAACAAAAATAAAACATTTTACCAAGTACTCCCTTTATCCCGGAATAAATATCACAATTTGACTCTATTGATCAACTAAAATGAATTTGACAAAAAAGAGTTATAAAAGATGATTATTTTCATTCTATTCTAAAAATGGTTATTGATATACGAATGAAAACACTATCTAATTTTTAATATTCATGATGATAAATAATTTATCATTGGGCAAAAATGCAAAAAAAAAGTACCTCATGTTGTGTGGATATATTACTCAAAGTCATTTTTGTTGCAATTTAGGTACCTCAGTTGAAACTTTTGTGTGGATTGATACCTATGACTAACACCGTCCTAATTTTCCCGTTAAGTTGGACATATCCTATGCACATGACATTTTTTAAGGGGTAAAAATGTCAAAAAATATCTTTCTCAATTTTTTTATCCCCTTCATCTTCTTCCTTTGTTTTCTCTTCCTCATAACCATGGCATCAAAACATCATTCCCACCAAGAAGGTGGAGAAAGAAGATGAGGGGTGTAAATAAATTGGAGAGAATGTTTTTTTGCACTTTTGCCTTATCATTAAATTTTGGTCAATGTTTTTTAAAATGTCAAATTGCGACATTTATTCAGTGTTAGAGGTAGTAATTTAAGTGCTAAATGAGATTTTGGAACTTCTCTGGTTATGATTTTCTCCACCCTCCAACTGTAAAAAAATCATTATCACTTTGTAAAAAATCAACTATAAAATATAAACATTTGTATTACGTAGTAGTTGTTAAGTAAAATATTTAGTTAATGCAGGTGAAACTATCGTAAATAAGAAAACATATGAAAATGTTATGTATCACAAACTATTAGAAATGTTTTACATTTTGTAGTGAAATGTTTACAAGTAGTAGAAAAATTATACTCGTGTTGTAGGGGTGGAGCAACTTGTGGGTGGAGCACTGTTGTTTCAGAACCTAACGGTTCTTTTTATACCGCAAGTGCACGAGTTATATATAGTATAGCAAGTGCAAGTACGGGTCGATCTCATAGAGACAAGATTTAATTTGTATGATATTTATTTTTATAAAAATATATAAATAAAATAATTGGGGAAAAATGTTTTAGTTTATGAAACTACTAGAAACATACACAAACTACTCTAACTTATAATAAAAGTATTCTCGGGATTGGAATTCGAACAACATATATTTATCTAGTAATCAAGCGTTTGAATCAAAGTTTCATCAAAATAACAAGGATGGTACATTGAACATATACTACTTCTCACGATCAAGCAAGTAATATTTGTATTCTCACTAATTATGCCCTATCTGTTGGGTTTTATGGGTCCATGCGCAGCGGAATTAAGCATAAAATTAACACAAAACCCAAGCCCTAAGATCCGTTCTATATGATTAAATTGAATTGCTATGAGATAGAATTTACCAACCTAAATTGCTTTCCTATTTCTCGAGCTATCGAACGGATAATTATGTGATTCGTAATCACAAACTTTTGATCTTCAAATCTTTGATTCTTCAACTCCTTTGGATCTTCGTATTTGAACTCTAGGTCTTTGATTTGTTTGAACAAAACTAAGACCCTCTTTGGTAATCCACACAAATATGAATGTCAAGAACAATTCTCGTTGGGAATTGCTAGATTCCTAAAACTTATGGAAGAATATTGAGAGTATTTTTGTTATGATTTTCCCTTGAAAATTTCGGCCGTACGTTAGGGTTAATGCACCTCTCATATTTATACTACTTTAGTATGAATATGTTTCCTAATCGAATTAGGAGACCAGTCAGTTAAAAACGCTGTCGTGGCTAGTTATGTCGTGTGACATAAGTTGCCAAATACGTAAACTCTCAATCATTCTTCCCTTGGTTCAACCAACTCATTCTATTTGTGTGTGACCCAATAGGATTGTATTATGTTGGCAATGAGTCCGATCATATCGAATTCCTCATAAGACATAAGCGGACTCTAGCAAGCCATTATGTTCACCCAAATAACACAACGTAAGAGTTCACGTTTCCAATGGTACACTTCCATTTTTCCCTTTGTCTCACGATGTTATATTGAACACAAGTCATGGTCCACGACAACTTGTATTTGTTCAATGCTTTCTCGATCTTGAGTATAATGATAGTCCAATCATATTGTGGCCACACGCTTTCATCATTATCACTCATCGAGGGGCCCAAGCAAAACATCTCTTCCGAGGGACAAATTCCATCTTGACTTATCATCCTTCCCATCATGAATCCGATCATGCCAAAGATAGCCTTTATAGATATCGTGTTAAGATATCGTTTGACTAAAATCAAACATGATTTTTCATCATATGTGAGGTCATGATAATCTCGTGTCTAGTGGACTAAATGAAGTAACCTTATGAGATTTACTTATGACATTTGACCATGACATAAATCTCATACGGGTCAAGTCCAAATCACTGTTCTCTAACAAGTACCCATAATTTCAATGTGCATCTCTATGCATATAATCATCATATGATTATCCATTTGACAATTATACTAATTATTCTCTTTAATAATTAGGGACGGAGATTATTACAATAAATATGCAAACTATATAATAATCAAATAATAAACATAAACGATAAAGATGATACATAACGGTTTTCAGTTAAACATAACTAAAGCCTAGGGCATTACACCAACAGTCTCCCACTTGCACTAGGCTCCATTTATGTATCGAATACTCATGGATCTAACATGACCATCATGCTTCCGCCTGTGCGAGGGTCTTTGTAAGTGAATCCCTTATGTCATCATCGGTTGATACTTTGTATATTTTAACGTCTTCTCATTCTTTATGAATTCCTTGAAGAACGTCTAAGTGAGTGTTTGGATCACTGTTGTGACCTTGGTTCCATTGTTTGCATAAGTGGCACCACTATTTGTCATAACAAAAGTTTCACCGATTAGTGATACTTGGAAAAACACTTGAAGTATTTCCAAAATACTAAATGAACTTTTGATCCAAACCGCCCTCTTTTAGCTACATCATATGTTGCTAAAATATGGCCTTAGTAGCAGAATCGGCTACAATTTCTGCTTGGAACTCTTCCAATCAAAATTGCACCTCTAATAAGCACAAACACAAATCCTAATTGCGATTTTAAAATAACTTTGTTAGTTTGGAAGCTAGCACCTATGTAACCCTTACAACAAGATTAACTTCCAATCTTTCAAATCCCAAGAACATATCCTTAGTTCTTCTTAAGTACTTAGGATCATCTTGACTGCCATCCATTGGTTCTCAACAGGATCAGATTGGTATCGACTCATCATGCTTATAGCATACGAGACATCGAGTCTAGTACAAATCATGGCATACATGACAGATCCAAGTGCCGCAGCATACGGAACTTCATTCATTCCCTTTTGCTCATCAGTTGTCATAAGACAATGAATATTGCTAAGAGAAATACCATGACCCATTGACAAGCTACTCTTCTTAGACTCTTCTAAGAATCTTGTCAATGTGAACACTTTGACTCAAACCAATTTATCCTTCTAGATCCATCTTTATAGATCTTGATGCCAAGGATGTAAGCGGCTTCACCCATATCTTTCATTGAGAAACCTTTCCTTGACCAAGACTTAACAGTCTTAAGTATCGGAACTTGTTTTTCCAATGATTAAGATATCATTGTAATAAAACAATAGAAATAATATTACGCTCCCACTGAATTTCATGCATACACAAGATTCATCTTTGTTCTTTGATGAAGTCAAACTCTTTGACCAATTCATCAAAACGAAGATTCCAATTCCTTGAAGCTTGCTTCAATCCATCTCATGGATCTTTGCAACATACGCATACTTTATTAGAGTTTCTTGGATCGACAAACTATTCGGGTTGTGTACTCTACACATCCTTAATAATCTTTCCATTTAAAGAAAGTCGCTTTGACATCCATTTGTCATATCACATAGTCACAATATGTGATAATGGCAATTGAAAATCTAACAGTACTTCGACATTGTAATCGGCGAAAAAGGTTTCAACATAGTCAATACTATGAATTTGCCTAAATTCCTTTGTTACAATCCTTAGTCATGAAAGTACACACCTTCCCATCCATGTCGGCCTTGAAGACCTTCTTGCATCCCATTAGTTTTTACACCTTCAGGTAGCCCAATCAAGTTCCAAACTTGATTGTCAAACATGGATTGTAATTTGGATTCCATGGTTCATAACCATCTATCCAAATTAGAGGGGACATCGCTTATTGATAGCAAGTAGGATCGTCATTCTTAATGACTTTCACTTTATCATTTTCCGCAACGAGAAATCATTATTCCTTGAGTTCGGATCGTGACTCCATCCAATCTACGATGGACTTGTTCATCTTGAACCTGTTTCACAACTCCTTTGTGAACTTGGTTCTGTCTCTACTCTTGGTTCCATATTATTTTCGGGTTCTTGAACTTCTTTCAAGATTAATTTTACTCCCACTAGATTCTTTATTGAGAAACTATTTCTCAAGAAACAAATCGTGGTAGAGCAACAAACATTTTGTTCTCTTTGTGATTGTAAAATCAATATCCGAAAATAACCTTGTTAGATTTGGTGCTAACTTATAAGAGACAAGTCTCTTTACATAAGATTCGCAACCCCAAATCTTCATGAAAGACAAACTAAGTTTTCTTCCATGCCACATCTCATGTGGGGCCTTAGGAACCGATTTAGTAGGGACTCGATTCATGTAACCGCATTATTTCTAATGCATATCCTCAAAAGGAAATATGAAATAGGAAAGTCTCGATTGACACATCATCGAATGAACCATGTCCTACAAGGTTCAATTCCTCCTTTCAGATATACCATTCATAGTGGTGTTCAGTGTGGAGTCAACTCTTGAAACAATTTCATAGTTTTGAGATGATTGTCAAACTCTTGGCTCAAATATTCATCACCTCGATCTAATCGAAGTACTTAACAGTTTTTACCAAGTTGTTTTGTACTTCATCTTTGAAATGTTCAAAACATCTCAAACGATTCACCTTCGAACTTCATCGATAGACATAGTCATATCTAGATAAGTCTTTAGTGAAATGTGATGAAATACCGAAGTCTTCCCTAGCAATGCTACTTAACACCCATATACATCTCATGTATAATGACCAATAAGTCACTAGCCCTCCCACTACTCTTAGTGTAGGGTGGTTTGATCAATAATCTCAATAAACAAGATCCACATTCCTCAAATGATTCATCGTCATATGAGTCTAAAAGTCCATGTTAATGGAGTTTAGATATATGTTTCTTATTTATTTGACCAAGCCGGCAATGCCATATGAACGCGTTGTTCATATTGTTCGGTTTAGATTTCCATTTATATTATAGATATCTTCAACATTATTTTGTATCTTATCATCACGGATATGAAGATCATTCAATGACATATGCATTATAATAAGGCATATCATTAAATAAATATAAAATCTCTTATTGAAAATAAGAAAATTATATCCTTCATCATCCATTTAAGAAACAGAAATAATACTCCTACTCAAATTCGGAACGTAGTCATACTTGTTCAAAACAAGTACTACTTCACAAGGCAAAGTGACTTCATAAGTCCCTTATGGATAATGTTGCAACTCTTGCTCCATTCCCATGCTTAGGTTTAATTTACCTTATTTGAGTAGCTTTCTATTCTTTGTTCCTTGCACATTTAAACAAATGTGGGATCCAATCCGGTATCATATACCCAAGAACAAGAAGTCGAAGGGAAAATGTCTATCATATAGATACTTGAAATAGTAGCAATCATATTGCCCTTCTTCACCTTTTAGGCCTTCCTAATAAGCCTTGCAACTTTTCTTTCAATGACAATCTTATTGCAATGATAGCAAAATGCATCCTTTTGAGACACTTTGGGTTTGACCTCTTCGGCTTTGACAACATTTGTCCTAGGTTTAGCAACTTTTGCTTTACCTTTTTTTTTTTTTTTCTTCCTTTATGAACCCTTTTATTGTGTCAACCATTAACACAATTTGCGGATTGCTCCTTCTTTCATCATATGAATTGAGAGCCTTCACCACAACATATATCTTTTGCCTAGTTCGCATTTGGAACATTTCCTTTATGCGGTGTGCTAGAACAAAAGAATAGTTATCATGTGCTCAAGGTTCTTCATAAGAGCCTTTAAACACGGTGGCAAATACAAGGCAAGCAATATTGTCAGAATCATCAATATGTTTCTAATGTTGCTTCCTTATTTGCCCTTTGCAACATTTGCAATGGGTTCAATAGGAACGGATTCATCAAGAACGTACACATTTACCCAAGAACCATTCTTTAGGCTTCGATCCAATCGAATTATATGTATCGTTCCTTTCAAACTTTGTCCTTCATAAGGACGAATCGCAATTATCATTATGTAATGCTACTTACAACAAAATATACAAATTATATGAACACATATCAATATCAACACATTTATCATTTAAGAGCAAATAATGTATTTTACAAATACTCCCACTAAATCATACACCTTCTAATGCAAATAAGCATAATATGCATTTAATGGGCTAAGATCCAACTTTAATTTAATCTCAAGTACGCTATGGCGCACCGCTCAAGATTAAACTAATTAGGTAGAAAAACATCAATCATATCGTATATGACTCTTAGGACTAAGATCCATCTTTAATTTAATCTCAAGTACGCTATGGCGCACCGCTCAAGATTAAACTAATTAGGTAGAAAACATCAATCATATCGTATATGACTCTTAGGATCTTTTATGAGATTTATTTAAGACATCATATGTCTAAGCATATTTTAATCTCATCTTATGCCTTGGGTCCAAAACCATTTTGATAACCCGATTAAGTTCATTCATATTAAACGATAGGAACCACCATTTCCTCATCTTGCTCGCAAACGGAATAGAATCAAAGTACCTTGCTACGGCAAGCCCACCCAAAACTATCCGAGTGGTCTCAAGTGTTTAATCATGAATTGGCATAAAAGAACTTAAAATTTAAATGAAGGTTCTTTAAGGTAGATTATAAGCATATCAAAGAAAGATAGTCATAATCATGCACTGTAAGTTCCCAGAAGATAGGTGAGCCACAAGGACTTCTTAAGTACCAACTCTTCCTTAGACAGAACTCACCTAGTCATGCACAATTAGAAATCAATTCTGATTTGGCAACATAATCACTACCTTTTATAAACAATTAGTTTCCTTTTAAATTTCGCGTATTTATGACTTGTTTCCATAAACAATCATAAGATCCAAAATTTACAATGTCTAAATCTAAACATATTAGGAAACTAAATATCATGTTTCAACTAAACATCTAATTAAAAAAAAAAATTCTTAACATGTAAGAACAAATAAAACATGCATCGCAATAATTACTAAAATCATATTTTAATCAATTAATCATGCATATCAATGAATCAATCTATCGCAGACTTATAAACTCAATTTTATAACATCCAGATTTTCATATACATTGCAATAATTATTAAAATCACATTTTAATCAATTAATCATGTATATCAATGAATCAATCTATCGCGGACTTATAAACTCAATTTTATAACATCCAGATTTTCATATACATTGCAATAATTATTAAAATCACATTTTAATCAATTAATCATGTATATCAATGAATCAATCTATCGCGGACTTATAAACTCAATTTTATAACATCCAGATTTTCATATACATTGCAATAATTATTAAAATCATGCGCAGCGGAATTAAGCATAAAATTAACACAAAACCCAAGCCCTAAGATCCGTTCTATATGATTAAATTGAATTGCTATGAGATAGAATTTACCAACCTAAATTGCTTTCCGGTCTTGAGCTATCGAACGGATAATTATGTGATTCGTAATCACAAACTTTTGATCTTCAAATCTTTGATTCTTCAACTCCTTTGGATCTTCAGATTTGAACTCTAGGTCTTTGATTTGTTTGAACAAAACTAAGACCCTCTTTTGGTAATCCACACAAATATGAATGTCAAGAACAATTCTCGGGTTGGAAATTGCTAGATTCCTAAAACTTATGGAAGAATATTGAGAGTATTTTTGTTATGATTTTCCCTTGAAAATTTCGGCCAGACCAGTAGGGTTAACAGACCTCTCATATTTATACTACTTTAGTATGAATATGTTTCCTAATCGAATTAGGAGACCAGGCTGTCAAAAACGCGTCTGTGGCTAGTTATGTCGCGCGACATAAGTAGCCAGTGGCTAGTTATGTCGCGTGACATAAGTTGCCAAATACAGAAACTCTCAATCATTCTTCCCTTGGTTCAACCAACTCATTCTATTTGTGTGTGACCCAATAGGATTGTATTATGTTGGCAATGAGTCCGATCATATCGATCCTCATAAGACATAAGCGGACTCTAGCAAGCCATTATGTCCACCCAAATAACACAACGTAAGAGTTCACGTTTCCAATGGTACACTTCCATTTTTCCCTTTGTCTCACGATGTTATATTGAACACAAGTCATGGTCCACGACAACTTGTATTTGTTCAATGCTTTCTCGATCTTGAGTATAATGATAGTCCAATCATATTGGGGTGTGGCCACACGCTTTCATCATTATCACTCATCGAGGGGCCCAAGCAAAACATCTCTCTTCCGAGGGACAAATTCCATCTTGACTTATCATCCTTCCCATCATGAATCCGATCATGCCAAAGATAGCCTTTATAGATATCGTGTTAAGATATCGTTTGACTAAAATCAAACATGATTTTTCATCATATGTGAGGTCATGATAATCTCAGGTCTAGGGACTAAATGAAGTAACCTTATGAGATTTACTTATGACATTTGACCATGACATAAATCTCATACGGGTCAAGTCCAGTCACTTGTTCTCTAACAAGTACCCATAATTTCAATGTGCATCTCTATGCATATAATCATCATATGATTATCCATTGACAATTATACTAATTATTCTCTTAATAATTAGGGACGGAGATTATTACAATAAATATGCAAACTATATAATAATCAAATAATAAACATAAACGATAAAGATGATACATAACGGTTTTCAGTTAAACATAACTAAAGCCTAGGGCATTACACCAACAGTATCTCTCGATGACCCATAGTTTAGTAAGAATCCATTAAGCTTTATAAAATCCACATACTTTCCATTCAAGGAACATCCCTAGGATATTAAACTACTCTCGTGATTAATGAAACTCGGTTTACTTCATATGGTTCTGCTAACCGAAATTCTTCGCTAGGTACTTCTCTCGATTAACTAGGGTTCATACAAATACGAACATCTTTATATTTGTAGGCATTTAAGAATGATATGAAGAAATTGTTTTAAGATGAAAATTTCATAAATCAAGGATGATACGCTAAGTTGTGCTAACTAATTATGGGTGATGGCTTAGCACATATATTTTAAAACTAACACGACCTATCTCTTGAAGGTTCCGTTTAAAGTATTCCCGCCTGTCACGCGGGCAAGCCGGCTTACCTCTCGAGGATTACGTATAAGTCAAAATCCGTTAAGTTCAAGTTATTCTCACGTATTCTCCACTAAAGGATCATTCCTAAGTCATTAAACTACACTTGTGATTAATGAAGCCTAGTTCAAATCATAGGATTCCGCTAATCGAGATTATTCTCTTGATTAACTAAGATTATACAACCAGGGACGTCTGCCTATTGTAAGCATTAAGAATGATATGAAGAGAATTGATTTGACATGAAGAAGAAGCATGAATTATAAAGATGAATACATAATTACCGAGTTTCAACCCCCAAGAACTTGGAGGATTATTCACTTAGCCATTGAAATTGTCATAAAAGAATAAGAAATAAGCGTAGAAATATAAATAAGAAAAGAGATAATTATTCTTATAATTGTAGAAGAGACAAAGGCTGGAAAGAAATCTTTCATATTGTATTTCACAATCTTCAAGGACGTACAAAAACTCTTAAGAACAATTGATGAATCTTTGAGTATTGTGTATAAATAAATTGCTAGAGTTTTTCGCTATGAATTCTAAGTATATTCTGATCCTTCCGGATCATTTCTGATCCCTTTTCTGGATGATTTTCACTGATTACAAGGGCCCTTTATATAGGCATTTTGGCTGAGGGTCTCATCTCTTCAAAAAGGCACCCTTTAAGCTGATAAGCAGGTGCTCGGGCGAGTCAAGGAATGTGCTCGGCTGAGCAAGTAGATGCTCGGCCTAGTCAAGGATGGTGATCGGCCAAGCAAGGCCTTCCAGCAAAACTCTTCATTCTGGTCCCTTCTGCTCGGCCGAGTCAAGAAAGTGCTCGGCCGAGCATCAGCTGGCTTGGGCTGATTTCTGTAATCTTCAAATCTGATCCCTCTATTTCTATGAGTTTTACTTTATGCCCCTTGTACTTCAAAATACACACCTAAACCCTGTATAATCATACAAAAATATCAACCAAGCATAAAATACGTAATACAAAATAAAAGAAGCTAAATTAAACTAAATCGAACTAAATTTTAAGGAAAATGATGCAAATAAAATACTATAAATGACTATAAAATAGCCACTTATCAAGCACAGGGCCGACCATGGCTAGAGACAAGTGAGGCCATGGCCTAGGGCCACCAAAAATGGGCTAATTTAAGGCCCTCCAAATTTGTTGTGTATATGTATTAGGTAGACCCAATTTTAATCCAAAAACTTAAACACAAGTCAATATTTGACCCACACAAATTTAACAACATCCCACATTAAAATAAAATTCAAATTTTATTTTTTCCTAAATCCTTTTGATCGGGCATTACTTAAAAAAGAAAAAAAAACGAAAATAAAGAATTAAGGGGAGAAAAAAGAACAACGCTTACCCATATACTGTTACGTTACTCTCGAGTCTAATGCCCATCGCTGCCGCAAAGCCGTTAAACGCCACCACCACTGCAGTCTTTGAAGTTTGCATCACGCCACCACCATCGAATAATCATGTAATTTATTTCTCCTTCCCCATCCCCTACTTGATTTCGAAAAGCCCTATTGAAAACTGAAAAGCCCTAATTGAATAATGTGAGTATTTTGATGTGATTTATAATTTGGTAGCTTTTGTTATACATACTTACCTTATTCTTTTTCATTTTGGATCTACTGACTCTATAGTATTTACTAATGTTATTGCTAATGGCAATGCCTCACTATTAAACTGATTTGTGGTTTTTTTTTTCTTTTCTAAATTATAAATTTATGTTAGGGTTTAATGTTGGTTGATTGATCATTATACTAATGTGGTTTGAGATTGAGTCAACAAGTGAAATTGTAAAAGTTGTTTTATGTGTGTTATTGTTAACTTGCTTTTTTTTTTTTTTTGCTTGTTTGATTATTGTTGTTTCTAGAATTTATGATATGTCAACATGAAAACATATTCCTAGAAGTGAAAAAAGGAGGAAGAAAAAAAGACATGATCAATTAACTCAATCTTTAAGTGGTTCTCTTAATAAGTATTTTACATGTAATAAGTCGTCTGAAGGGGCATATATTCCCGTTGATAATATGGTGAGTGAGGAACCGGTAGATATGTTTGATGGTGAACCACCTGATAGTGCTAATCATAAGGAAGAGAGATGGGAAGAAGGAGGGATCAATAATGATATTCATATGGATTATGATGAATAAAGAGAACCTCTAGTTTATATGATCCAAACAATTGTAAGTTACTCAATCAAGATCTCATTGACTTATTAATTGAGAAGGCCTATAAGAGTTGAAATAGAAGACTATGCATATCCGAGAGATAATGCAAATCGAAATTTTTGTAATTCATTGTATAGTCGTTGCTTGCCCAATGGAGAGAAAAACGATAGGAAATGGCTAGTATATTCTCAATCTTCTGATAATGTGTTCTGTTTTTGTTGTAAGCTTTTTAAGGACAAAGTTAGGGATTCTGGATTGGTTAGTACAAGATTTACAGACTGGCATAATATTGCACAAAATCTCAAACAACATGAATTTGGCAACGGGCACATTGTTTGCATGCATAAGTGGATTGAAATTGAGATGAGATTAAAGCGTAAACAGACTAATGACAAAAGTGTGCAAGAGCAAATTACGAGAGAAAAAGAACATAAAAGACAATTTTGATAAGAGTGATTGCTCTTATCAAAAGTCTTGTAAAAAGTAATTTAGCATTTAGAGGAAGCAAGGGGGAGACCTATTAGGAAGGCAATATAAATTTTTTAAGTTTGATTAAAATGATTGTAGAGTTTGATCCTGTGATGCAGGAGCACTTGCGGCATATTAAAATCAATGGAACGCAATATCATTATCTTAGCCACAAAATTCAGAATGAATTGTTTCAAATGTTGGCTAATGAGGTGAAAAGTGCAATTCTTAAAAAGATAAAGATAGCAAAATATTTTTCAGTTATACTCGATTGTACCCCTGATGTTGGTAATGATGATCAAATGTCCTTGATAATTCGTTGTGTAGATGTCACATGTGTTCCTATTGCAGTTGAAAATTTCTTTTTGGGGTTTATAAAAGTTGATGACACAACATAATTGGGCCTTAACTCAGAATTGGAATATGATAATGGTGCTAATATGAAAGGTCATAAAAAGGTGTACAAAGTAGATTGCTCAATTACAAGACAAGAACATTTTACAAACCTTGTGGATGTCATAGTTTAAATCTCATTTTTTTGTGATACGACAATGTCATCTACTAAGGCAAAAAGATATTTCGTTGTGGTTCAACGCCTTTATACACTTTTTTCTTCCTCAACAAAGGGGTGGGATGTTTTTAAAAGACATGTAGATGGCCTTACACTTAAACCTTTATCGCAAACACGTTGGGAGAGCCATATTGAAAGTGTCAAGCCAATCAATTTAAATGCCTTAAAATCATAGATGCCTTGATTGATTTAGCTAGTTTATGTGAAGATCCCAAAAGTTCAAATGAAGCCGAATCTCTAACTACACATAAATTTAGAAGCTTTGAATTCCTGCTTGGCACGATGATATAGTATAAAGTGTTATTAATAGTCAATAATGTGAGCAAGAATTTTCAGAATGAGGATATTTATATTGATGTTGCTATAGATTAATTAAAGGTGCTTGTCTCTTATTTTCCTGAATATAGAGATAATGGTTTCAATGATTCTATAACTGAAGCTCAAGAACTTGCTCAAAAAATGGATATAGAGCCATTTTTCCTGAAAAAAAGGCATGTTCATAGAAAAATACATTTTGATCAGGCTTCAAGTGAGGAGGTCACGTTATCTGAGAAAGAGAAATTTCGGATCGAATACTTCATGTGCATTGTTGATATAGCTCTTGGTTCATTTGATGATAGATTCAAGCAATTTTGTGAGTATGAAAATAATTTTGGTTCTTGTTTGATTTGAAGAAGTGCACATATGATGAAGTTTTGAACAATTCGTGCAAAAATCTTTGAAATATATTGACACATAAGGAACAAATTGATATCAATGGTGATCATTTGTTTATAGAGTTGCAACACTACAAGAAAGCAGGCTATTTACGGCACTCATTTACGGCGGATGATACGCGACCTCCGTATATATATAATATATACGGCGGTTGATACGCGTCCGCCGTATATATTATATATATACGGCGGTTGTGTATACCGTCGTATATAACTAATATATACGGCGGCCTAGGCCGCCGTAAATAAGTTATGTACGTACATTTGGCATATACGTATATGAGATCGAAGTTATATACGGAGGTATATCAGTATCCGCCGTATATAGGTACTTATTACCGGCGGTTGACACGCATCCGCCGTAAATATTACACAATATTTACGGCGGTGTACAATATCCGCCGTAAATGTTATTAAATACCGGGAAACCCAAATTTCCCTATTCAGTTTCGCGCTATCTCTGTATCTCAGTCTCTCTTTCTCTCCTCTATAGCTAGGGCACGAATTTCCGACGCCGGTGACCAAATCAACAGGTAAGAATTCGTGTTTACTTTTAATTTTTGGTTTTTGTTGTTCTTGGTGTGGTGGATCATTGAAATCGACCTTCTATTTCTCTCTCTCTCTTTCCTCCAGCCAGTGAAATTGAGCATTGATTTATTCGATCAACAACAATCAAGTATACATTTCTTTCACCTTTTCTAATTTAGTTTTAATTTCTGGGTTTTTTTGTTCTTGGTGTTGTGAGTTGTTGTTGCTGTTACTGTTGTTGTTGTTGGTATTGTTGTTACTGTTATTGTTGTTGATGTTGTTGTTGTTGTTGGTATTGCTGTAACTGCACATGTTTTCAGATTTGAGAACAAATTTTATATGTATTCTCGTGCTGGTAGTATGTGCATAAGATCTTTGTTTAAGAACATCTCTCCATATATGTTACATTATCCGATTGCATTATCAATAATTATATACCATCATAAGAATATATAATTAGAGGATGATTATTGTTTTTCTCATCTTAATTTCGTATGACAGATGTACTTGGCCTGCCTTTTCCATATGAAGATGGGTATTTGTTTCGTCGTGATATGTTATTAATATCTGCATAAGATCTTTGTTTAGGCACATCTCTCCATTTTTCCACATGATTTTTAGGAGCTACCCCTCGTATCCTTCAGTCTAGGGACTATTCGACATCCTTATTGTTTGCTCTTGTTTGCTTCTTAAACTAAAATAGAAGGAAAATCACAGCATACTGTTTTAGAATGTGAACTGAATTAGAAAGGGTAGAGAATGGGAAAAAGACTCAGGTGTCTGACGACTTATCCGTACATCTCTGCAAGCATATCGTACTTACTTTGAAGAACTGAGAACGACAAACATTCCAACCTAGCTAGTAGATAGTTCGATCAGGTGCAAGAGTTAAGAGTAAAAGAATGGGCATCCATTCCTCTCCTAAGATAGTACCATTCGTAGATTTGCCTAATTGTAGCAAGAATTTGGGGCTCACGTTATTTTAAATATAATAACACTTTTCTTATATTACCATCGCTCTCCTAAGATAGTACCCTTCGTAGACCCTACACAAAAAAATAATGTTGCGCACTTCAACCTAGTTCCTAAAAATAGCTCCAAATCTTTTGTCGCATGTGCATCAATTCTTTTGCACATCAACCTAGTTCCTTAAATTAGCTTCTCAATTAGGAGGGGGGGGCTTGTGAGAGAGAACGAATGAATGTTGTCATGGGGTTATACTATATCATGGGCCCAAGCTCGACTAATAGGCTAGGCTTCAACAATGTATATTATCTATATCGAGCCAAAAGTTGTACATATTTAGACTATGTTTGTTTATGAGTTTATTTTTATTCTAAAATTTGTGTCTCTCGGTCTTATATATAGGTTGTATTTTAACGTTAAAAATATCAAGTCAAGTCATATTGGGTAATCGAATTTCAAATGAGTATATGTCTGGGGTTGACAACTTTCTCGATTTTGCATTCTCAAAAAAGTCTGTTGGTGTTAAAGAAATATATTGTCCTTGTAAAAAATGCGCAAATCGTTATCAAAAAGTCCGTGCAACCGTGAAATCACATTGTATTGAAGTGGGATTTCAAAAAGATTACAAGAATTGGATTAGGCACGGGGAAGAGTACATTTCGGCGTATAAGAATGATAATAATGATAGGACAACTGAAGATGGCATTGAAATTGAATTGGGCGTGCAAGATTGTATGAGGCGAATGGTACATGAAGGGATGGGTATACCGGATAGTAACAATCCAGGAATTGAAGAAATCGTACAATCAGATGCAGCCACCGCAAAGTTTCTTAGACTTTTGAGAGATGCTGATCAAGCCTTGTGGGAAGGGTGTGATAAGTTTACAGTACTCTCATTTATTGTAGAACTTATGCACTGGAAGGCTAATTATCGAGTGGTCGATAAGGGATTTACTTCTTTATTAAAAAAATTCATTAGAGCATTGCCTCAGTCAGCGAAAGTGTCAAGTTCCTATCGTGAGGCGTACAAGATGACTGCAGATTTGAGTTTCAGTTATAAAACGTGGGACGCGTGCATTAATCATTGTATGTTGTTTCGAAATGAAACTGAAAAACTTACTAAATGTGAAATTTGTGGAGCCTCTAGATATAAGCAACAAGAAGAAGGGGGTAGCGGTGAAGGTGCGGAAATAAGTGGCAAGAATAAACTTCCCAAGCAGGTAGCGATGAAGAAAGTATGGTATTTTCCCTTAAAGCCAAGGTTGCAAAGGTTGTATTGGTCATCTAACTCATGAGATGGCATGCCGAGAAAAGAATAGACGATGGTGTGCTGAGGCATCCTGCAGACTCTCGTGCGTGGAAGGGATTCGATGAATGTTATCCATTATTTTCAAGTGAAATTCGGAATGTTAGATTGGGATTAGCATCTGACGGATTTAATCATTTCGAACAATGACTATATCTCACAAGACTTGGCCGGTTGTGCTTATGCCATACAATCTTCCACCTTGGTTATGCATGAAACAGCCATATTTCTTCTTATCGGTGCTTACTCAAGGCCCAAAAGGGCCGGGTAACAAGATAGATGTGTATCTCCAACCGTTAATTGATGAGTTGAAGGAATTGTGGGAAGATGGTATATCAACTTATGATGCATCAAGGAACGAGTTGTTTACTTTACGAGCTTCACTATTATGGACAATAAATGACTTTACTGCATATGCAATGTTGTCTGGATGGAGCACTAAAGGTGAATATGCTTGCCCTTGTTGCAATGAAAGACCTCAAGCACGATGGTTGGATCATGGTGGCAAGTATTGTTATATTGGTCATCGACACTTCTTGCCTAGGAGTCATGCTTTTCGTAAGGATAAAAGCTCTTTTGATGGTACTCATGAAGTGAGAGATAATCCCAAGTTATTGTTTGAAACAAAATTGCTTAAACAAGTTGAAAATATGGAAACAGAGTATAAAATAGAAGATGGTATTAAAAAGAGGAAAAGAGAAGAGGGAGAGAAGCAACAAGTAAAGTTGGAGAAAAGAAAGGTTCCTAAGTTGTGTCACAATTGAAAAAAGAGGAGTATCTTCTTTGAGTTTCCATATTGGGCAAATAATTATGTTCGTCATAATCTTGATGTTATGCACATTGAAAAAAATGTGTGTGATAATGTGCTACATACTCTGTTAGGTACTGCGGGGAAATCAAAAGATAATGATAAAGTAAGAAAAGACCTAAAAGAGATGAACATTCGAAAACCATTGCATCTACAAACGCTTCCATCTGGCAAAGAAATTATGCCTCCGGCTCAGTTCACAATGAGTAAGAAGCATAAAGACACATTCTTGAAAGTTCTAAAGGGTGTCAAAGTCCCTGATGGCTACTTGTCAAACATATCTCGTTGTGTACATCTAGAGGAAAGAGCTATTTGGGGTCTTAAGAGCCACGATAGTCATATTTTGCTCCAACAACTACTCCCGTTAGCTGTTCGAAAAGCGTTGCCTACTTCTGTTGTAAAAGCCATCATTGAGTTGGCAAATTTCTTTAGGAAATTATCCTCAAAGGTGAATACACTTGCTGATCTCGAAAAGATACAAGATCGGATGGTGTGATGATGTGTATCCGAAAATTTTCCCATTTTTATTTGAAAAAATCAACGAAACGGAGTTGCCACGCCATTTTTATTTTGAGGGCCAAAACTTTGAAAAAAGCCCGAGATCAGAGATTTAGGTTCGGAGGTCATGTTACACGCCGGGAAGGACGTTAGTGTGCACCCGGAATGCCTCGTAAAACGAGTCTTCCAAGCTGAAAATCATTTGTGTGTGTGTGTGTGTGTGTGTTTTGGCCAAAATACTTTGAAACTCAGAAAAGTAAAAATTGGGATATCTTTTTAAGACTTTAAACTGATCCCATGATTTTTTGGAAGATTTTTGGATTGAGATTTGGTACTCAAAAGACCTTTTGAAGTTGAGAGCCATTTCTGCCAGAATGAAAAAGGCAGTGGACCTTTGATTTTGAAATGGATTCAAGGGTCTTAAAACTTCATAATCTGGATAAACTCAGAGAATGAAAGTTGTTATAGACACCTTAAATAAGATTTGTGCGAAGGAATTTTCCATTTTGAAGAAGATTTGAGGGGTCAAAACCTTCTGGAAACCTCAGATATGAGATCTGGATTCCCAGAAGCTGATGAACTAGCCTCTGAAAGAAAATTTGAAAAGAGGAGTTTTACTCACCCAAAAAATAAAGTAAAAATATGTATGGAAAGATCTGGATGTTGGCTACAAAAAGTATTTTGTATTAAACACCAAATTCCAAGTTCATCTGTGTCAAAAAATTAAGATAGTGGACTGAGGTCTGGGAAAATTGCTACTGGACAGCAACTTCCCAAGAGAGAAAATATGATTTTAAGGGGGGTTTTGCATCCATGCTTGTCCCCATTTCCCTAGGTTTTGGTTAGTGATCACTAGACATTTTAGTGGTGAATCAACTATACCAAACCATCCTTGGGGTACATTAGGACTAAGCATTTCATTTGCTTGGGAAGGGGATTTTTATCCTTTGAAAATGAGATTTGATGCTTGAAAATGGTTTTTAGGGTTTTGAAAATGAGTTTTCTTTGCAAGTAAGTAAGAGAACTTGAAAATAATTTTGATCTTTGTAGAAGATCATCCATGGAGATGGTCTTCCATGGTGATCTTCTTAGATCTAGAGCAAGAAGATGAAAGAACTACATTTTGTAGTTTGCAAATGCATGCATGGTTGGAGTTTAAGGTAAGGAGAAGGAGGGTTTACCAATCTTCCTTGTGTTCTTGAGTTTTTTGCTTGAGTGTATGAGTGTTTAAGGCTTAAGTATGAGAGTGAGTGGATGAGTGTGAGTTGGGAAAGATTGGAGAGAAAATGGTGACAATTCTTGAAGAATTCTCACTGTTTTCTCTCTATATTTCGCCAGAGGTTCGGTGCAATTGGTGTTGTTCCTTATTTTTGTGACTGGAGGGCTCAATTTATA
The DNA here is from genome assembly GCA_022495995.1 of Adenophora triphylla var. japonica. Classification (NCBI taxonomy): domain Eukaryota; kingdom Viridiplantae; phylum Streptophyta; class Magnoliopsida; order Asterales; family Campanulaceae; genus Adenophora; species Adenophora triphylla. The sequence continues at coordinate 545,241 of JAFEMH010000128.1, read as the reverse complement.
GCCCTCTGGAAATGACATACTTATCCGCGCGGATAGGACCCTTCAGCGTGCACTGTTCATTAAATGCGCCTCCAAACTTTGGACAAGAGGAATATTTCTTTTTGAAATTTCAAATTAATGACGCTTTATTGTTCCTACCATTTCTATTTGTGGTTTTATTCCTTTTGTTTTACTTTTTGAGATTCTTTTTGAGGTTTAACCTTAAATAACAATGCCCATTTTACCCTCACTTTGTTAGAAATGTTAGGATTGTTAGGAATTGTTAGAAATGTTATAACTTTCGTTAATTTTCTAACGAAAATTCTAACAAGCTCAAATTGGAGCACTTACAGATGGCTGTCACACTATGCGCTCTCGAGAAAATATTCCCACCAGCTTTCTTTGATGTTATGGAGCACTTGCCGGTGCATTTAGCCGAGGAGGCCTTGCTAGCAGGCCCAATACAATTTCGTTGGATGTATCGAGTAGAGAGGTACATCCATATTAAATTTACTTTGAAAAAAGTTAAATTCCTTTTTACATCTGGTTTAGCATAAGTAAATGTTTTTGTAGGTTTCTACTTACATTAAAATTATATGTTCGAAATCGAGCCCATCCCGAGGCCTCCATAGCTAAGGCAATTGTGGCTGAAGAATGCATGACTTTTTGTACGCAATATTTGGATGACATTGAGACAAAGTCTAATCGTCCTAGAAGAAATGATTATGAAGGTGATGAGTTAGGCCGCTTTGTAGGAAAAGAAGAGGTAATTACCCTTGATTACATCACACGAGTACAAGCGCATAGATATGTGCTTTTCAATACTGAAGATATTGAACAATACCTAGAGTAAGTGATTCCTTACATGAGGCTTACATTCCTTATATCTTTTATATTTTAAATTAATACTTAATTCATATTTTCAATCTGCTCAGAATGCATCGTGCACATTTGAGGGAGACACTACCTCGTAATCAACGACATCTTATAGAGAAAGAACATAATGATAAGTTTGTTAGCTGGTTTAAGGATTATGTAAGTATGAAACCACTTTCATATAATAGTTTCAATTTATCGTTTTAAATATTTTCTTATTAAATTTTGTTTTTTATAAAAGGTATGCACGACGAAAGATGTAGTGCCCGAAATAATTATAAGTCTTGCATTGGGTCCTCATATGGATGCGAGGCGGTATAAGTCTTACATAATAAATGGTTTTCGATTTCGAGTGAAGGATGTCGATAGATGGAGGAAAACTCAAAATAGTGGAGTCATGCTAAATGCAAGTGTGACAAGTTTTGCAAGCCGAAAGGATAATAATCCCATTGTAGGGGATGTTAACTTCTACGGGGAGTTGATTGAGATCCTTGAAATTCGTTATAGCAACTCAATAAGATTTGTATTGTTTAAATGTGATTGGGTTGATAACCGGATAGGCAAGATGGAAGATGAGCAAAAATTTACTCTTGTAAACTTCAATCACAAGTTGTATAAGGATAATCGAGTTGGTGATGAACCATTCATATTAGCATCTCAAGCTGAGCAAGTTTGGTATGTTAAAGATCCTATAGAAAGCGATTGGAAAGTTGTGATGAGGATTACACCAAGAGATAGTTTTGACATATATTCAAATGATGATAAACAAGTTTCAGATTCGATTCCACAATTGGCACCATTTTGCTCACAAAATCTGGATGAAAATGTTGCTAACGAAGAAGCATCGTGGGTGCGAGAGGGAGTTGATGGGGTTGAGATTGAAACTACTAATATCAATGATGTTGATGTTGATATGACCGATAATGATGATGTTGATATGGACGATAATGATGATGATTAGTTTGAGTAGTATTTGTTTAGATCTTATTTGCTTACTATTTACTAAGACAATGTTATTACTTATGTTTCATGTTTCAATCAAACTTGTTATTTTTGTATGGTTGAATATTAATATTGTTACTTCTATATAATATGTATTTGTTTAGATCTTATTTGCTTACTATTTACTAAGACAATGTTATTACTAAAATTTGTGTCTCTCCGTCTTATATATAGGTGGGTTGTGCTAAAACTGTAGTGTGGTGGTTCGGTTGGTAATTGGAAGGAGAATTTGATTGTGGGGTGTGTTTATTGTTGCACTTTCTTTGTGATTTGTGTGGAGGTTTTGTAGTTGGTTTTTGTGTTGAAAATATGCCTCCTAAGGAGAGAGACGTTAGAGGGGGTAGCAACAAGAGGGGTAGACAAAACTCGCCGCCCATAGTCCCAAATGATCCCACTTCCCCTAATGCATCATTGACGTCATTTATGGGATTGACCCAATTGACCTCCGCTCAAAAGAAAAAATGGCAGAATTTGGAGGGTAGGAAATTTCAAGTCACCACTTTCCTTCATTTGCCGGTGTTGAGGGATTTGGGTTTAGAGACGTTAGTAACAGAATTGATGACGCAAGTCGGGTTAGGTAATTTCTTGGGGAAGACTCCATCTACGTATTTGAGATATTCACTTGAGTTCCTTTCAACTTTGGAGGTAGGTAAGGGGTCACAAGAAAATTCTATTCGGTTTCATCTGGATGATGAAGCCTATCGAGTGACTTATGATGAGTTGAGGGGAATCTTTGGGGTTGATCAGCCGAGAGGAAACTGGGCGTGGAGGCTGATGGGGAGACTTGTTTTTTCTTTTCGGAGCTCACAGGATTGTCCTGCAAAAAGAAATGCCTTAGGGCTTCCTCTCTTTCCCACCCGGCTTGGAAATTATTTTACAGGGGGCTATCTATGTCTTGGTTGGCAAACGGAGAGCCCGCTCAATTGAATGTGGCTATGGTATACCTTTTGCGAACGGGGTTGAGGAGTTTTCAGTGATTCCTGATTGGGTTGATATTTTTGTTCGAAGATGAGAGGCATTTGCCCTTACCAAAAAGGGAAACATATCAATAGGGGGGATGATCATGTTGATTGCTCAAGCTTGTGTGGGGGAACCAAAACCCGAGGCGATGAGATTGATGGGGGGACACGAATTTTTATTCTGGAGACTGGCTAGTGCAGTATGACAAGTTTGTGAGAGACCCGAGGGCGACAGACAACATGTCTTTATTGTTTGAATATGGTACTCTCAGGAGGACTGTGGGCTCCTCCCAACTCCCGAGACCTATAAACTCGTGTCCCAGGATGGAGAGTCCCAAAATACCCCTTTTAAAAAAAAAAAAATTTCTTTACTTTAACTTAAAAAGTATACAACCCGTTTTAAAAACAGTTTCAAAATAACCTCTCTACCCGGAGGCGATATGTAAACCTGTTTAAACAAACACAACCTGTTTATACAAATATACAACTGGTAAGCTTATACAAGCCAACCATACAACAAACCAACTCACGCTTAATTACAAAACAAACCAACTGAAACAAGTTTGTAAAAGTTTTATATACAGAGCCTTTCCCCAAAAGAATAACAACCACAATCCCAACTCCCCAATACAACACATACCCCGACAACCAAAAGAAATCCAAACTCTGTCCCCCGGCCTCACTGGTCCTGGTCCTCCCGTCTCCGGGATCTAAAAATAAAGGGAGAAGGGGTGAGATAAAATCTCAAGAAGCTATTATGTATGCAAAGAATATGCCATACAAGATGCAACACATAAACATGTTGCTCAATATTGGAAAACAAGAAACACATTACGTTACCTTTTCCCGCCGACCAATAAGTCATATAACATGCAACACATACACAAAGGTTGCTCAATCACATTGGGAAAACAAAGAAACACTTTACGTTACCTTTACCTTTTCCCCATCTCGGGTCATATGTAGTACTACGGTGGGAGTCATACTCCTCTCATGTGGTGAACTGCTAGTGCACATCCACCTCTTATACGACCCCTTTTAGAGATCCATATAAAGTTTGCCTCGCTATCATGTGACATGACCGCACATATCCACGTAAGCCGAACCCCTCAATCCGCGGCCACAGAAGGGGGTGAACGGTACAAGTATAAGGACATCCAATCACCTTATGAAATATCTTCTCATAAGTGATTGCATTCCCTCTACTCCCGAAGATCAACTGTATACCATATCCAAGCACATCACGTATACTTGAAAGTAAGTCCACCCAATGGGACATCAACATATATAAAACATGGTACTACAACTCATGTTAAACAATTGAAGCAAAGGCAACACGTATTTAACACTATGTGCACAATTAACTATGAATATGTAAAACTCGTATGACACAAAGTATATCACGTAAGTCCTACACATTCATTACACAATATGTAAATCAAGAATGTGATGCTACCACTCTTGTTCAAACCAAGTAAATAGCGCACAACACATTTGATGCACTCTAATAACAAATAACCCTATACAGGTCATCACGTAAGGATACAATATAATATAAGTAACCCTACGCGTACATCATATAACATTAAACACCTTCTCTAAAGGTTTCAAGTTCAAATATCAAGTTTTACTAACTTTGGTTCAAGTTTCACAATTACCTTTCAACCTTTTTCAAGACAATATTTAAAGCCCTTCCCAATATCATTTTGGGCCAATTAAATATTTTGAACAAAATTTCATTAAAATAATAATAATGAAATAACACTTAACTATTGTATTTATTAGTCGAAAGGTAGTACTTTAACCTTTTTATAACATTATAAAAACAAAGCTTTCCATTTAATTATCACTGTGCACGACATAAATTTCTAAGGCTCTAAGCCAAGTTAAAGGCTATCTCTAAATGTGTATTATATACTAAATACCTTACATGCCATTTAGCATTAAAATAATAAAATCTCATACTAAGATAGTTCAGAGACCCTCACTTAACTCGGCAAGATGGGCAGTAGGATATCTCACAACAATTCCAAATATCAATAGAGTAATATTAGTAATATATTATTACATTAAACTTACTGCTAGTAGGAATCCTCATGCTTATACTAGTTGGAACCATTTTGTACTAACAGTACTACTCTTTCAATACCCAATTCATTCTACCATATTCATTTTCATTTTTTGAGTCAAGTAAAATGAACCAAAAACTATCAAAACTCAATTATAACGTCATAATATCATCTTTATATATATTATGAACAATTAAAAAAAGAAATCATAACAACTTACCAAAATTTGCCAAAATAAAAAGAAGATTTAACCGGCTATACTTGCTCTAATCGACTCCCTAATCACAAATATGAAGTCGGAAATAAAAATGGATCAACGGTTGATTTTCTAAGATTTTCTGAAAATAACCTAGGTTTAGGAAAGATACGTATATTGAGAGAGAAAAATAAAGAAGCTGAGAAGGAAAGCTTCTCTATTAGAATTATTACCACAAAGCACATAGCACAAGTGAGTCACTACTCCCTCAGCCTTGCCTTTGCCACGTGAACGTGAAGCCTAGTATCAATTTTCCAAATAAATCCGTCCCTTATACTACCTCCGTCCCAATCTAAATGTCCAAGTCAACAAAAATTTTGAAGTTTGATTTAGACATAAATGCAAATCTAATCATCCTATTGAAATTTTAAAAGTTGTTATTGATAAATAATTAATTTATTTATCAATAACAATTTTTAAAATTTCAATAGGATGATTAGATTTGCATTTATGTCTAAGTCAAACTTCAAAATTTTTATTGACTTGGACATTTAGATTGGGACGGAGGGAGTATCTTTTATTTTATTATTATTATTACTCCCTCCGTCTCATAATAAAATGTTACTTATACTATTTATAACATTTTTATTTAAAATTTCAAATATTATAACTTTAATATATTAATTTTCACTTGTTTTATTTAGACATTATATAATTTAATTTAATTTAATAACATCTAAAATTCCATAATTTAGCAACTTAGCCAAATAACCACATAATACAACCAAATAATATATAATGCATAATATGAGATGCAATGCACCCCACTCCCATGTGCTCCACGTGTGACTAAAATGTGCCTAGGTTTAGGGTCGTGACACTCACTCCCCCTTAAATAAAATTCGTCCCGAATTTGGACTTCACTTATCTGAATGCTCAAACAAATTCGGATATTTCTGTCTCATCTCAGATTTCAATTCCCAAGTAGCTTCCTCAATGGTGTAATTCTTCCAAAGAACTTTCACCATGGGAATACTCTTGGTACGCAATTCCCGAACCTGCCACTCTAGAATCCGCAATGGTACCTCCACATAAGTCATATCCACCTGGACATCCTCAGGAGGAGAACTCAACACATGAGAGGAATCATAACAGTACTTCCTCAACATGGACACATGGAACACATCATGAAGAGAAGAAAGAGATGGAGGTAGAGCCAAACGATAGGCTAACTCACCTACCTTCTCTAAGATCTCAAAAGGACCAACGAATCTAGGAGCCAACTTCCCTTTGTTGCCAAACCTCTTGATCTCCGTTCTCGGTGAGATCTTCAAAAATACTAAATCCCCAACCTGAAAGGATAACTCCCTTCTTCTAGTGTCGGCATAGCTCTTCTGACGACTCTGAGCTGTCCTCAATCTGTCACGGATCACCTTAATCTTCTCAGTTGAGTCTCTAACCAAGTCTGGACCCCAAAGTCTAGCCTCACCAACCTCGTCCCAACACACTGGGGACCTACATTTCCTCCCATACAATGCTTCATATGGTGCCATCTCAATGCTGGATTGGTAGCTGTTATTGTAGGCAAACTCCACTAAAGGCAAATGGTCTTCCCAAGATAACTGAAAGTCCATCACACAAGCCCGTAGCATATCCTCTAAAATCTGAATGGTCCTCTCGGTCTGCCCATCAGTCTGAGGATGAAATGTTGTACTGAAACTCAGCTTAGATCCCAAGGCTTCATGCAAAGCCCTCCAAAACCGCGAAGTGAATCTCGGATCCCTATCAGAAACAATGTTGACAGGTACCCCATGCAATCTCACAATCTCACGGATATATAACTGGGCCAATCTCTCCAAGGAATACTTGGTTGAAACTGGAAGAAAATGAGCTGATTTGGTCAACATATCCACAATCACCCATATAGCATCCATCTTCCTCGGAGTAGGAGGCAATCCAGTCACGAAATCTATAGAAATGCCCTCCCACTTCCATTTCGGAATATCCAATGGCTGAAGTAACCCTGCTGGCCTCTGATGTTCCGCTTTAATCTGCTGGCAAGTTAAACACTTTGATACGAATTCCGCAATCTCCTTTTTCATACCATTCCACCAGTAACCTCTCTTCAAATCCTGATACATCTTGGTGCTTCCTGGATGAATAGAAAATCGGGACTTATGACCATCCTCTAATACTCCGTCTTCCGATCTCCGGGAAGAAGGTACGCAAATCCCGCCTTTGAAGGTGAGAATTCCATCCTTTGTTCAATGAAAACTCCCGCCTTGCCATCTTGCAATTTCTCCCCGATTTTCTTTAACTCATCATCATTCAACCGAGCTTCCGTAAGATCTCCATAAAGAGTAGGAACTGCTCTGACATTAGCAAACAACATATCACCTCTCCATTCCCGAGATACTAAGGAGGATAAATGAGTCTTACGGCTAATAGCATCAGCCACCACGTTAGCTTTCCCAGGATGATAAGAAATGACACAGCCATAGTCCTTCGTAAGCTCCAACCAACGCCTATCTCGTTGTTCGCCCTTCCGAGTAAACAAGTACTTCGACTCTTATGATCTGTAAATATCTCAAACTTTGCCCATACAAGTAATGTTTCCACTTATGCAGTGCAAAAACAATAGCAGCTAACTCCATATCTTGAGTAGGATAATTCTGCTCTGCTGGTGATAACTTCCTTGAAGCATATGCAATTACCTTCCCATTCTGCATAAGTACACAACCCAATCCCTCTTTAGAAGCATCACTGAAGATAACAAAGTTCTCACAACCCTCTGGAAGTGTAAGAATAGGAGCTGAAGTCAATCTCTTCTTCGCCCGAAAGCCGCCTTCACACTTAGCATCCCATATAAATGGTACATCCTTCCGCGTCAATCTGGTCAACGGAGTTGCAATCCTCGAAAATCCCTCAATAAATCTTCGATAATACCCCGCTAGACCAAGGAAACTACGAACCTCTGTCACAGTAGAAGGATGTTTCCAGTTGACTACGACATCAATCTTTGAAGGATCTACTGCAATACCAGTGCTGGATACCACGTGACCCAAGAAAGAAATTTGTCCAGCCAAAACTCACATTTGCTGAACTTTGCAAACAACTGTTTCTCACGAAGCACGGATAAGACAATCCTCAAGTGCCTCTCGTGATCTTCCCTGGATTTTGAGTATACCAGGATATCATCAATAAAAACTACCACAAAACTGTCAAGATACGACTTGAAGATCCTGTTCATCATATCCATAAAGACTGCCGGTGCATTGGTCAATCCAAATGGCATAACAAGAAATTCATAGTGGCCATACCTTGTTCTGAAAGCTGTTTTAGAAACATCATCTGACTTGATCTTCAACTGATGGTATCCGCTACGTAAATCCAACTTAGAATATATAACGGAACCTTGAAGTTGATCAAATAAATCATCAATGTGAGGAAGAGGATATTTGTTCTTAATAGTAGCTTGATTCAGTAGTCTGTAATCAATACACAATCGCAATGTACCATCCTTCTTCCTAACAAACAACACCGGTGCTCCCTGTGGTGATACACTCGGGACGAATAAAACCTCCGTCTAACAACTCCCGCAACCGAATCTTCAACTCTTTTAACTCAAATTTGGAGCCATTCTGTAGGGTGCTTTAGAAATTGGTGAAGTACCCGGCAATAAGTCAATACAAAATTCCACCTCTCTATCAGGAGGCATAGAATACTCAGTTGAGAATACGTCACTGAACTCATTCACAACTGGAACACAAGATAACTCAGGAGACTTCTTACCAGAGTCTACTACATAAGCCAGGTAACCCTCACACCCTTTAGATAATAACTTTCTAGCCTTTATACAGAGTATATAACATGAATGCCAAATAAAGATTTATCAAGTATCAAAGACAAATACAGTACACATCGTGCATAGAAAAGGTGACTCGCTGCGATACCCACCAAGGCATGACAAGCACTCAACCAGTCCATGCCTAAAATAACATCAAAATCATGGATTGGCAACTCTACCAAATCCACTAGCAATACATGCCCATATATAATCACCTCACAGCCATGATAGATCAAAGAGGATTCGAGGTACTCTCCCACAGGAGTAGAAACCTCTAACACATAAGGTAACAACACAGGCAACTTATGCAATGTAAATGCAAAATGAGATGCCACATACGAATGAGACGATCCAGGGTCGATAAGAATACGAGCCCTGACCCCTGAGACAGGGACAATACCTCTAATCACCGCAGTGGGATCTACTGCGCCTCTATCCAAAGCAAAGACTCTACCTTGGACTCTCTCTTTGGGTTTCCCCTCAACATCTCTCTTTACCCCACCTTTGGGCTGGTCACCCTGTGATCTACCACTCGTAGCTTGACCCTTCTTGAGCTTCGGACAGTCTTTTCTGAAGTGCCCCATCTCACCACAACTCATACACTTTCCCTGCTTACTCCAACAACTGTCTTCTGAGTGCCCCACTTTCTTACACCAATTACAAACGGTGCCAAACTTGCTTGATACAGGTCGCGTGGAAACTGTAACTGTTCCTCCCTTAGCCCCACCAGAAGTTGAAGATCTAGACTGATTCTTGCTCCGACCGAACTCCGCCTCGAGAACTTAGCCTTGCTTCCACTACCCTCAGATTTACCTCTATGTTCCTCAATGTCATTCTCAATTCTGTATGCCATATTCACTGCCTCCTGGTAGTTGGGAAAATCGTGAGTCAACAACTGCTTCCTAAACTCCAACCTGAGTCCCTTGACAAACCTGTAAACCCTCCTGCTCTCATCTGGTACCAGATGTGGACAATACCTCGATAGCTCTATAAATTTTGCAGAATATTGGGCTCACCGTCATTGCCCTCGCTCCACCTTCAAGAACTCTACCTCTTTCTTGTCTTTGGTGATCACTGGTATGTAATGCTCTTTGAATTTACTGACGAAGTTGTCCCAGGTCTGGGGCGTATGATCCCGCTCCCAGCTTTCCTTAAGAATTTGCCACCAATGCTCAGCAGGACCCTCTAATTTAAACACTGAACATCTAACCTTTTCTTCATCTGTGCTTCCATTGCAACAAAGATCTTAGTCATGGCTTCCACCATCTCTCGCCTATCAGTGGATCTGGATCCCCGTTGAAACTAGGTGGAGACAATTTGATAAACTTTTCTAGGCCCCGAGTTGGCCTTACCTCTGCCGTCGCCGTGCTCTACCCCGAGCCGCCATAGTCTCGAAGGAAAGTCTCGAAACATTGCCATCATCTCAAAGCATTAAGACCTCCCCACCCGATCACCAATATTTCCACATTGGTCACCACCAATCCCAGCCATTACACTGATCCCTGCAGGAAACACTCGGCGTCAGATATCACACACTCCCCCTTAGACTAGACATCTACCCTTGACTCTAGCCAAAGCTCTGATACCAACTGTGGGCTCCTCCCAACTCTTGAGACCTATAAACTCGTGTCCCAGGATGGAGAGTCCCAAAATACCCCTTTTTTTAAAAAAAAAAAACTTTTCTTTACTTTAACTTGAAAAGTATACAACCCGTTTTAAAAACAGTTTCAAAATAACCTCTCTACCCGGAGGCGATATGTAAACCTGTTTAAACAAACACAACCTGTTTATACAAATATACAACTGGTAAGCTTATACAAGCCAACCATACAACAAACCAACTCACGCTTAATTACAAAACAAACCAACTGAAACAAGTTTGTAAAAATTTTATATACAGAGCCTTTCCCCAAAAGAATAACAACCACAATCCCAACTCCCCAATACAACACATACCCCGACAACCAAAAGAAATCCAAACTCTGTCCCCCGGCCGCCACTGGTCCTGGTCCTCTGTCTCAATGGAACTAAAAATAAAGGGAGAAGGGGTGAGATAAAATCTCAAAGAAGCTATTATGTATGCAAAGAATATGCCATACAAGATGCAACACATAAACATGTTGCTCAATATTGGAAAACAGTAAACAAATTACGTTACCTTTTCCTGCTGACCAATAAGTCATATAACATGCAACACATACACAGGTTGCTCAATCACATTGGGAAAACAGTAAACACTTTACGTTACCTTTCCCTTTATCTTTTCCCCCATCTGGGTCATATGTAGTACTACGGTGGGAGTCATACTCTTCTCATGTGGTGAACTGCTAGTGCACATCCACCTCTTATACGACCCCTTTCAGAGATCCATATAAGCTGCCTCGCTATCATGTGGCATGACTGCACATATCCACAGAAGCTGAACCCCTCAATCCGTGGCCACAGAAGGGGGTGAACGGTACAAGTATAAGGACATCCAATCACCTTATGAAATATCTTCTCATAAGTGGTTGCATTCCCTCTACTCCCGAAGATCAACTTGTATACCATATCCAATCACATCACAGATACTTGAAAGTAAGTCCACTCAATGGGACATCAACATATATAAAACATGGTACTACAACTCATGTTAAACAATTGAAGCAGTGCAACACGTATTTAACACTATGTGCACAATTAACTATGAATATGTAAACTCGTATGACACAAAGTATATCACGTAAGTCCTACACATTCATTACACAATACTCCCTCCGTCCCATAGAACATTACCCCTTTTGCTATTTTGGGCGTCCCTCTTTAAAATCCCACTTTCCTAAAAAGGAAACCTTAAATCACTATTCTCTCCACTCATTCTCTCTCCTACATTATTTTAATACTCACAACACCATTATAATTTACTATTCTCTCCACTCATTCTCTCTCCTCCCACTCACAACACCTACTTTAATAACATTATTCCTTATTTTCCGTTCTCAATAGTAAACGTGTAATGTTCTATGGGACGGAGGGAGTATGTAAATCAGTAACAGGATGCTACCACTCCTGTCCAAACCAAGTAAATAGCGCACAACACATTTGATGCACTCTAATAACAAATAACCCTATACAGGTCATCACGTAAGGATACAATATAATATAAGTAACCCTACGCGTACATCATATAACATTAAACACCTTCTCTAAAGGTTTCAAGTTCAAATACCAAGTTTTACTAACTTTGGTTCAAGTTTCACAATTACCTTTCAAGCTTTTTCAAGACAATATTTAAAGCCCTTCCCAATATCATTTTGGGCCAATTAAATATTTTGAACAGAATTTCATTAAAATAATAATAATGAAATAACACTTAACTGTTGTATTTATTAGTCGAAAGGTAGTACTTTAACCTTTTTATAACATTATAAAAACAAAGCTTTCCATTTAATTATCACTGTGCACGACATAAATTTCTAAGGCTCTAAGCCAAGTTAAAGGCTATCTCTAAATGTGTATTATATACTAAATACCTTACATGCCATTTAGCATTAAAATAATAAAATCTCATACTAAGATAGTTCAGAGACCCTCACTTAACTCGGCAAGATGGGCAGTAGGATATCTCACAACAATTCCAAATATCAATAGAGTAATATTAGTAATATATTATTACATTAAACTTACTGCTAGTAGGAATCCTCATGCTTATACTAGTTGGAACCATTTTGTACTAAGAGTACTACTCTTTCAATACCCAATTCATTCTATATTCATTTTCATTTTTTGAGTCAAGTAAAATGAACCAAAAACTATCAAAACTCAATTATAACGTCATAATATCATCTTTATATATATTATGAACAATTAAAGAAAGAAATCATAATAACTTACCAAAATTTGTCGAAATAAAAAGAAGATTTAACTGACTATACTTGCTCTAATCGACTCCCTGATCACAAATATGAAGTCGGAAATAAAAATGGATCAACAGTTGATTTTCTAAAATTTTTTGAAGGTAACCCTAGATTTAGGAACGATACTTATATTGAGAGAGAAAAATAAAGAAGCTGAGAAGGAAAGCTTCTCTATTAGAATTATTACCACAAAGCACATAGCACAAGTGAGTCACTACTCCCTCAGCCTTGCCTTTGGCACGTGAAGCCTAGTATCAATTTTCCAAATAAATCCGTCCCTTATATCTTTTATTTTATTATTATTATTACTCCTTCCGTCTCATAATAAAATGTTACTTATATTATTTATAACATTTTTATTTAAAATTTCAAATATTATAACTTTAATATATTAATTTCCACTTGTTTTATTTAGACATTATATAATTTAATTTAATTTAATAACATTTAAAATTCCATAATTTAGCAACTTAGCCAAATAACCACATAATACAACAAAATAATATATAATGCATAATATGAGATGCAATGCACCCCACTCCTATGTGCTCCACGTGTGACTAAAATGTGCCTAGGTTTAGGGTCGTGACAAGGACGGTCCGTTGCAGGGTAGGGGCCACGTTTCCGAGTGGTGAACAGGCCAGGCATTGGCGTATGCCCGGTGTTGATGATCAAATGGACCCCGTTGATGAGGAGGATGATGATGAGCAGGAAGAGGAGGATCAAGAGAGATAGGGTGGTCAGGGAGGAGAGCAGAACCAGAGCCAGCAGGGTTCTTTTGATCAATGGGATACCATGAGGGCATTTCTGGAGGCGCAGGAGCGATCAAGGATCGCTCGGGAGCAGAGCCGACATGCTTTGGAGGATGCTAGATGGGGGGAGGTTATCGCACGGTAACATAGTCGACAGGCTTTAGAGGATGCTAGATGGGGGGAGGTGCAGGATCGTTTTGAGGGGTTGGAAGATGAAACTGCCATTTTGGGAGCCGGTGATACGCAATGGAGGCTTGGGCGATGCAGAAGAGCCCCGAGTTATGAGCCGGTTTCGAAGATTATTTGACTATGATGCATTCGAGAGCTGCTCGTGCACAGAGGCGTTCTTCCCGTCAGACCTACTATCAGGGACAAACCTCCGGCTCTCATCAGTGATATTATTATTTATGTTTCAGTTATGAATTTGTTATGAATATTACTCAGTTATGAATATTACTCAGTTATGACTTTGTTATGAATATTACTCAGTTATGACTTTGTAATATGAAAATGTCAGGTGAAACAAATGTATAAGATGTATAATTTCGACCGAGACGCATTGGCCAACCCACCCCATGCGTGCGTTGCGGTCAACGGGTCGAACTTGTTGCGATGCTGGGGTACATATAAGGCTCGTGTATATTTCAAATTAATCTCAATCTATTATCGTGAATGTCTTATATAAGTAGTCAAATTAATACTAATATTATCTTTTTTTTCAGGAATTATCAGAAACAAATAAAGCGAATCGAGAAAAGCAAGCTTGCCTGAACAGGACCGGGAAAAAGTCCCATCCCAAAGTCATAAAAGAGGGTTGTCATCGTTCAATTTAGTTCTCAGTTGTCAATTAATGTTTCTTTTTGTATCGTATATAAATATTTTTTTTTTGGTCAAATGATTCTATTATAAATTGTAGAGAGTAGACGATGGATTACCAACTGATCGCGTTAGCTTGTTCATAGCTACGCGCACGGGCAAAACACCTGCAGATCAAGAAACCTCTCGTATGATTGTAAGTTAAAGTTTCAACCTTTTCTGTTTCAGTTTTGTTCTTCTATAGAATACTTTTTTTCATTTCTAACTTCATTTTTATAATATTAATTAAAGTTAAAACATTTATATTGAACATGTTGTTTTTGTTACAGACTACGTTTAATGATGCAATTGAAGAGCTGCCAGAGGAGCAACAAAACTCTCCCAGGGGGCAAGAAAAGATTTTTACAGATTTGAAGGGCACTGATGACCACGGGAGAGTGCGGTGTATGGGAGGCGGTGTTAACAAAACTAAGGTGTTTGGTAAATCCTCAACTTCTCGGGCAGTTTACCGTATTGGAGGCGGTGTCATCCGTCGAGCGCATCTTGAAAGGCAACTTGAGGAGCAACGCCAAATGTTTCAACAACAAATAGAAGATTTGAACCGCCGTATGGAACAACGTGGAAAAGGTAGTAATGAATAGGTGGTTTGTGGATTTTAAACATTGATTGAGTTTTGGATACATTAAACTATCTTTTTTGTACATGTCAATAGTTATTATGCTTGGATACATTCAACATTGATTTTGTGTTAATGTTTATTATGTGGATTGTAAACATTGATTTTGTGTTAATGGTTATTATGTGGATTGTAAACATTGATTGCGGGCGTATTAATTTTTGGTTATATACAGGTTGCATTTGTGTGTGTACATGTTGAATTTGGTTTTTGCGAGTGTATTTTTGGGGAAAGTGAATTATATAGGGCTGGATGGAAAAAAAATAGGCTTATTTACGGCGGAACCCTTCATCCGCCGTAAATAATTACCTAGACGACTCGTGCCAAAGGGGGTACGAGGGGACCTGGGAGGGGTGCAAATGGGACGACTCGTGCCATGGTGGACGACTCATCTCTAACAAGTCATTTACGGCGGAACCCTGCATCCGCCGTATAAAAGCGCATGGACGACTGGTCCACAAAGGGGGACGAGGGAATCTGGTGGGGGTGCAATTGGGACGACTCGTGATATATTGGACGACTCGTCTCCTATTTACGGCGGTTATATTACCTACCGCCGTATAAAGATTCCTCAAATACACCATTCGTATACATACGGTATATGAATTTCACTTATATACGGCGGTCCATAAAGCCGCCGTATTTGAACTCATTTTATATACGGCGGTGGTATTTTCGCCGTATATGTTATTTACGGCGGGATATCCGCCGTAAATACTATATACGGCGATGTTATATACGATGGACTATATACGGCGGATATCCCGCCATAAATAACATATACGGCGGGGAGCGTTTTATTTACGGCGGTTAAAATCCGCTGTAAATAATCCTTTTTCTTGTAGTGCAACTTGTTAAATATGTTTTGTTATCAGACATCAAAGGATCAAAGCAAATGTTGAACTACTTGATGCGAAACAATGGATATTTTCTCAATATGTAGATTTCTTATCGAATTTTGTTTAATATTCCGGTTACAGTTGCATCTGGTGAAATAAGTTTTTCGAAGTTAAAATTGATAAAAAATTATCTTTGAAGTACGATTTCTCAACAAAGACTGAATGAGCTAGCTTTAATATCAATTGAGAAAAATATAATTGATAAAGTTGATTATTCAACTTTGATTTATAATTTTGCTTTTAAATATGGTAGGAGAAATGTATTTATATATTATCATGTAAGGATATTATGATCTATCATATTTTTATTTAAAATGAAATATTGTTACTTACTAGATTGGTAGTGACCGTTTCTTTATTTGTTTGGTAAACAATTATCTAAAGTAATATAACAAGAGCACATCCTTGGAGCCAAAAATCAGGGGCATTTTAGTCATTTCACGCGGTGGCAAAAAGGCAATTAACAAGGCGGACGAGCCACGTGTTAAGCTTGGGTTGGGCGCGTGCGGTACACGCGCCGACAAAGGCGCGTGACCGCGTAATTGTTTTTTTTTTTTTTTTAAAAGCCTCGCCACGTGTCGCATTATGATTGGGTGGTTTATTTTCAGAATTTTTTTTTTCATCCCATTTTTTCGACCTCAATTATTTTATAAAAAAAAAATTTTGAAAAAAAAATTTATACCAAAATTCATAATTTTTTTTCCTCTTTAATTAGAGACTAATTTCATTTAATTTGGACAAAAAAAAAATTCACTATTTTTTAAATATAAATTTCTTAATTACCCTTTCTTAATTTTTCTTTTTTATTTTTCAATATCTTTTTTGTGCAAATTAATTAAGTGTGAAGTATATATTTTTATTATAAATGATGATAATAATAATCATAATTTTACTTTTTAAAATTAATGTTTGTAATGTTATTTCTTTCGTTTCAAAATTTTACATTAATTTTTTAAACATATTAATTAATATTTTATAAAATATTCCTTGGGACGAATATATTAATTTATTTTTTACCCGAAGTAGTATTATTTTGTAAAAATTAATGTTTATAATGTTCGTGTCTTCGTGTCATAAAAATAAACATTAATTTATTTTTGAAAATATAATACAACATTCTGAATATAATACAACATTCTGAAAATATAATACAACATTCTGACTTTTTTTTTTTTTTGTATTTAAAAATTTTTTGTTTATTAATTTTTTTTATTATTAATTTTTTTTTAATTTTTTTTTTGAAAATATAATACTACCTCCGTCCCACCTCAATTGATCCACTTTCCTTTTTGGGACGTCCCACCTCAATTGATCCATTCCTTAAATGGAAAGTTTTTCATATATTTATACCCTTATCATCTCCATATATTTACAAAAAAATCATTCATTATACCCACTTTAATTTACTATTACTCCCACTCATTCTCTCTCCTATTAAATATTTTTAACTTTTACATTCTCTCTCCTATTCCCTACCACACATTTAACTTTTACATTCTCTCTCCTCTAATTTCTACCTACTTTAATAATTTTTCTTAAAAACCGTGTCCCACTTCAATGGACCAATTGAGGTGGGACGGAGGGAGTACAACATTCTGAAAATATAATACAACATTCTTTGGGGGGTATTTTCGTCCAAAATGACAAAAAATTTGATACACTCATTTAAAAGGAACTTATTGAGCATATATTTAAAAAAAGAAACTTATGGGGCAATGACCCTTATAACAAGTGGGTCATATTAAATATAAAAATAATATAAATTTGATATTTTGGAATGTCAAAATTTGAATGAGATTCTCAAAAATGGCAAACTGTCCTAAGTTAAAAATATTATACTATCCTTAATTACTTCTATATTTAATATTTATTGAAGTTTATTGTCATAAAATACTAAAAGTCAAGTGTGAGATAAATAAACAAATATTGAAAACAATATTAAAATGTTGTTAAATAAATTGAAATAACAATATTTGTGAAACAAATTTTTTTTTTTGTTTTTGGGGGGACAATATTTTAGAAAGAAAGAAAGTATTAAACTAATAGGAGTATGAAAGTAAACTAAAGAGGGTATATTTGGATGTGATGTAGCATGAGTAATAAATGATGTATGTTTCATTTAGGGAAAGAAAGGTTAAAAAGGGTTGTAGCTTTAAGATCTCAAGTTGCCCATACTCTGATAGTTAGAAAGATTGTACTCCATCTATCCCCTCCTCCCCGTTGGTGCAATAATTATGTGCATGCACTGACCTGGGGATCACAGTGTTCTTTACAGATAAAGCCGAGAATAATTACCCAACTTCAAATTGTACTCCCTTTATCTTAAAAAGTGTAATCATCAAATTATGCTTATGATAATTCAACTAATTAAATACTTATAAATGACTATTTATAATCATAGGTGTATAGTTGGTAAACATATGTAAACATGTCTAGGTAACGGTAAAATAATTAGTATTCTAGGATACAATTTAACTCTTGAAACAATAAGTATTTTGGGAATAAAAGATTAGCCTTGAATTTAGATTATATTATACTCCCTCCGTCCCCAAACTTAATTCACAAACACTGTTTGCATGTATTTTAAGGAGGGAGTATTATATTGAAAATGTTGTGAGTGTGAAAATAAAATAGGAGAGAGAATGAGTGGAGGAAATAGTAAATTATAATGGTGTTGTGAGTATTAAAATAATGTAGGAGAGAGAATGAGTTAAGGGGAATAAGAAAGATTCCTTTCCATTTAGGTAAGTTTTTAAATGCTACAAGAAGCTTTGACGCCCAAAAGTGAAAAGCTACAAGATTGCTCTAAGATCTGAGGGAGTATTATATTATAGAAAGCGTATTGAGTTGTGATGTTAATTACTAGGTTTGTCGAAAAGAAAAGAAAAGAAAAGAAAAGAAATTGAGCATTAAGATTTTGATGGTTAGAGGAAACAGAGTAGCTATGATGATGTTGAGGTGAGTGGGGGATGCTGGAATGAGGACAGAGGTAATATATATGATGATAGCTAAATACTACTCCTACATTATTCTGTGTTTAGGGGGCGGGGCCACTATAACTTGTTTCCATATCTTCCCAAAATCCAATCTTCTTTAATTTCTCTCACCTCTTTTTCCCATTATCATTTAATCATGCTATTATTAGTAGTACTACACTAAAACGCTCCACATATTTAATGTTAGATGTGAAATTATTTCTAATATTTCTTTTCACAACAAATCAAAGAGGTATGACAATTTTGTACTATTCACAAGTTTCTACTAAAAATTAACGTTATTTCAGTAATTACTGATAACCAATACTCCCTCCGTCCCATAAAATATTACTTCTTTACTGTTGAGAACGAAAAATAAGGAATAAAGTTATTAAAATAGGTATTGTGAGTGGGAGGAGAGAGAATGAGTGGAGAGAATAGTAAATTTGAAAAATGTTGTGAGTATGACAAGTGGGTCCCATGAATAAAGAAGTATTAAAAAAATTTCTTTTTAGAAAAGTGGGACTTTAAAGTGAGACGCCAAAATAGTAAAAGGGGTAATGTTTTGTGGGACGGAGGGAGTATCTTTTATAAGTTTTTAGAGTATACTCCCTCCGTCCCGCTAATATTAGCACAAACACTGTTTGCGCGAGAATTAAGGAATATGATATTTTAATAAAATGTTGTGAGTGTAAAAGAATGAGTGGAGAGAGAATGAGTGGAGGGTGTAATAAATTATAATGGTGTTGTGAGTATTAAAATAATGTAGGAGAGAGAATGAGTGGGGTTGGGTGAATATTTTATTAATATAAAGTTTTCTTTTTGGGAGTGTGCGGATATTAGCGGGACGCCCAAAAAGGAAAGTGTGCTAATATTAGCGGGACGGAGGGAGTATACAATCATGACTTTTACAAAAGTCATGACTGATTTGATAATTTTGTCATTCACATTCATGATTTTGTAAAAGTCGTGAATAACTTTTATTTTTTTTGTTTTGTCAGAAGCCATACATCACGGCTTGGAGAAAAAAAATCATTTATAATGATCAATTAGAGGAGTTAGATTAATATGAGATAATGTATCGCAATGAATATAACAAATAATGAAAATTATATTGAATAGGATGCAAAACAGGGGTTAGATTAATATGAGATAATGTATGTTATTTTATTGATATAACGGTAAATATTACTCAATATACAAATATACGGTTAATATATGAGATATGGTGATTCGGCCTAGTGGTTGGATCTGTTGGTTTGTATAGTTTGGTCAAATGGTTCGGTATGATGGTTCGGTTTGTCAGTCTCAAACTATGATTTGATATGATTTATTTCGCTTTGGTTTTGTCTTTAAGGGTTAGACCACAAATCAAACTGAACCACGTGATTAGATGATTTTTGAGACCTAACCAAACTATTTGTGCTTGAAAACTGAACTAAATCGTATAAATTGGTTTGGTTCGATCTCAATTCGCATTTTGAACCGAACCACTTATATCCCTAATCAAGAGTGAGTAAGATAAATCAGATTAAAAATATATTCTGGTTTTAATAATGTATTTATTTAAATCATAATAGGTAAATGGTTTAAAAAAACGCTATAGATATAGGTCAAGGATATTGAGGTCAACCATTTTTTTTTTTTTTAAATTGTTAGCTTTAATTTTGCCATTGAGGCAATGTTTAATGTTCATATCAATTAATAAAAAATTAATATCATTTTCAACTATTTTGTCCCCATTTTCACTTGCACTATTATATTTATTTTATTTTCATGAAAACCCCTACTCCCTCCGTCCCACAATTTTAGGGACTTTTGGATTTTCGAGAAAAATTAAGGAGGAAATATTATATTGAAAGTGTTGTGAGTGTGGAAATAAAATAGGAGAGAGAATGAGTGGAGAGAATAGTAAATTATAATGGTGATGTGAGTATTAAAATAATGTAGGAGAGAGAATGAGTGGAGGGAATAGTAAAGATTCCTTTCCATTTTAGGAAAGTTATATATTATTATGGGACGCCCAAAAAGGAAATTTTACATATTATCATGGGACGGAGGGAGTATACTTTTAAAGAAAAAAATCACTCCAGTCCAAAATCTGTATCTATTCCGTCCCTAAGTTCTGCCTTAAATTTAATCCGCAAATTTGGGCAAGGATGAATGCTATCAAAAGTATTACTTCCTCCGTCCCAATAAAAGCTTCACCAATTACCCAAAAGGACGTCTCGTTAGAAGCTTCACCTTTCCTTTTTTGAACATAAAATATTATTATTTCCTTCACTCATTCTCTCTCCTACATTATTTTAATACTCACAACACCATTATAATTTATTATTCCCTCCACTAATTCTCTCTCCTATTTTCAAATTACACTCACAACATTTTTTTTCCCTCCCATTACCATAATTCCCGCGCCTAAAATCACAAGAATTGGGATTTAAGGAGTATACATTTCATGAGAAAAATAATGATTATATAGGTAAAAGACAGATAAAAATCGGATTTATAAATGAGAAAATAATATTCACATTTTTTATCATGATACTGACACACGGTACAAGCAAATAAACACATTTTTTTAAACATGTTTATCATGATACTGACACACGGTACAAGCAAATAAAACACATTTGATTCATAAACATTTTTATAAATGAGAAAATAATATTCACATTTTGTATACTCCCTCCGTCCCATTAAGTGCTTCACCCTTTTGGGTGGGCACGGGAATTATGGTAATGGGAGGGAAAAAAAATGTTGTGAGTGTAATTTGAAAATAGGAGAGAGAATTAGTGGAGGGAATAATAAATTATAATGGTGTTGTGAGTATTAAAATAATGTAGGAGAGAGAATGAGTGGAGGAAATAATAATATTTTATGTCCAAAAAAGGAAAGGTGAAGCTTCTAACGGGACGCCCTTTTGGGTAATTGGTGAAGCTTTTATTGGGACGGAGGGAGTAATTAAATAAACATTAAATTGTGATTTAAAGTTCTTTCACGGTAACGCTAAAAATAAATAGAAAGATCATTTCAAACCGGAGGAAATATATGGTAGAAGTTGCTAAGAGCATCCACAATGGGAGGTTTTTGGGAGCTCTTTATTTTTATGAAAAAGCTCTCTAGAGCTTTTTGCCATTATGGAGCAAGTTGAAAAGCTCCTTACTAAGGAGCAACTCCTTCTACAAAGAGCTCTCTCAAGTAGCTCTTTCCATTAATTTTGACCACTTTTCCATATTGATCATTAAATATTAGAGAAAAATGTTAGAAAAAAAGTTTAATTTTGTTCGATTTGGGGAAACAAAAAAGTTGATAAAAAAGTCTTACCATTGTGAAAAAAGCTAGGAGGTTTTTTATTATTGAATTGTAAATGATGTGGCATATTGAAATTACAAAAAAATTAGAGAAAAAACTCTTACCATTGTGAATGCTCTAAGTAATCGAAAAAAGAACTATAATTAAGATCATATGAGTAATTTAGAACCACTAGAAAAAGTAAAAACAAATGATAATTTAATTTCCTATACCCGCATGTAAGTTGTGTATAACAATTAAATAAATGATTACATAGAAAAACCTAATCAGAAGGGCAAATCCATGAATCAACATTACCTTGATGATCATTGCCCCTGGATGTGCTTACAATATTATCCAAACCCTTGTCATTCTGAAATTCTGATGAACCCCTAACATTTTGAGAACTACCATCGAAACCCCTCAAATTTTCAGTTTCCCCAACTCCCTGATGATCACTCCACCTTCTTGTTGTTGCTGTTGAAGAACTTGGAAACCCACCGATGCTTGAGTTGACTTGTTGACCATCAAGACTGTTGTTGTTCATCGATGGGTTTTTTTGGGAGGCAAAAGTGGCTGCATTTGAGTTTTGTTGTAGGAGAGATTGGAAAGTGAAGATGGGGTTTTGTAAATTCAGCAAAGCTTGGGGTTGTTTCTGAAATACATGATCAGAACTAGTTTGTTGCTGGTAGTTATCAGGTACAGTGGCACCGCCGCCGGCGGCAGCTTCAGAGTTCAAGAATGGAGAAGGAGAATTTGAATTATTAGTAAGAAATTGTGATGATAATTGAAGCTTTTGAGCAGATGGGCGTAAAGGGTATAGGGGACCCAATCCCATGGCTGAGCCACCACCACCACCGCTGAAAAGATCAAGGCGGCGGGAAAAAGAAGAGGAGGCGGCGGAAAAAGGGGCGGCGGGTATGCCGGTGAATTCTTGAACCATTTGGCGGAAGTTGGAGGTGTCCGTGGTGAGTACGGTGGTGGGTGCCCGCCGGGATGCTCTAGTACGCTTCTTGGGGTTCTTAGCCGCCGCCGACACGTTTGATAACTGGTGGTTATCAGGTGGTTGCGTGGGAGCACGCGCTGCAGTGGATGATGGCCCTGGAAATGGGCTTTGTTGGGTCAAACCGGTTTGAGAACCACCCAAAAGAGATTGGTTAACAAAGTCGGAATATGTTGTTGGGTCGGATCTAATTAGGTTCCTGGACCAAAGCGGGTCATTGTAGAGTGGGTTTTGTTGAGAGTGTGAAAGGGAAAAAGTTGAGGAATCAAGAGAAGGATCAAAGAAAGAAGTGTTGGACGGCGGCGGCGGCGGCGGCGGTGGTTGTGGGTGGATGGTAAAGTGGGTTGTAGAAGGATTCAAGAAAGAAGAAATGGAATGATCAACCCTTGAATCATATTCTTGATCATCACCACCACTTGAAGATTGTAAACTACCACTCCCTGCAGAATCCATATGTAGATTTTGTGTTTATTGTGTGTGAGAAAGAGAAAGAGATAGAGAAAGAGAAAGAAGACAATTCATATACTAGTATACAATTTAACCGCACACAGACTTCAAATCGGATAAGTGAATATCAAACAAACAATCTCATCATGTATAGATATAAAAATATATAGTAGGTACGAAGAGGTCAGTACAGTCCGACTACACCACTGAGTTCGAAAAGGAAAAGAGAGAAGGAGAGGAAGGAGTGGATATTTAAGGTTTTTGGGGGAGGTTAAGAGGGAGGGGGGTAAGGGAGGATGGAAAGAAGGTGCTCAGTAGGTGGTAACGGGTCAACCTCAGAGAAGGGAATGGTTGGAGAAGTTGATCGATATTGTGAATGTGAAAGGGAGAAAGGGATTTGAGGAAAAGGTTCTAAATTTTGCAATAAAACAACAAGAGGCAAAGGTAAAAAGAATAAAGTAGACTTCTAAGTTACCTACTAGCACCTACATCTATCTACTTTTTTCTAAATTGGTCCTTTCACTCCCATGTTTCCTATATAGGTCCTCCAGTTACCAATTTTTTTAATGCTTCCTCCGTCACAAAAAAAATTGTCTCACTTTTATCATTATGGTCAACTAACTCAATAGTATTTTTTTTATTATATTTTTATGAAAATCTAATTAATCCTATGCAATTTCGAAAATTATTATTGATAGTATTTATAATCGTGAAACAATAACAATTTTTAGATCAATATAAAAATAGTTAAATTCTCATAAAATTAGTTGTGATCAAAGTTTTAATAAATTGATAATAAAAGTTAAAAAGAATAAAAATAAATAAATTTTTATAAATTTAATTGTGATCAAAGTTTAATAAACTGATAATAAAAATTAAAATGAGACAAAATTTCTTGGTACCAATGGAGTATAATCCTGCCCTTACTACTACGCTAAAATCTTCCTATATTGGCATGGTGAGGACAAGTTGGGACAAATTAGACCGCTTGAAAGTTTATTATTTTCATGACTTTTTTTTATCCGAGGATCAAGTTTGTACATCCCACAAACTAATACTCCCTCCGTCTCTCGGATATTATCTTTTCATTTTTTTCTTGTTACTACGAAGGTGCGCACCGGTACTATTGAGTAATAAATTTAGATTAATTTCATTTTTCTAATGTATATTTGAAATTTGTTATTGATACACTATTATAAATGCTATCAATAATAATTGTTATATGTTCATTAGGATAATTAAATTAGTTTAAAATTATTACTTAAAATAAATTCGTAGTACTACTTAGTATTGTTTTAAGAAACTACGCTCTTGAATCCTGATTTTATGGGTTCGTAGTGGAGAAATGTTGCTGACAGATTGACTCAAGTTTATAAATGGGTTAGTAAAGATTCACATAGCTGTGTACAAATATATGTATAGAGATAGCAAATTTAATGAGCAATCAATTTAAGTTTTCCATTCAAACCAAGACTTGGAAAAGTCATATGTAAAATTAAAGGGTCCCCTCGGGTCCCATATTATTTCTCCAATTTTATTTTATATTATATCTCAATTAATTCTAACAAAAAAAATGAAATTTAAATAACACACCAAGGTAAAAATTACTACTCCCTACGTTGCATAATAATATTTCTAATTTACTTTATATATATGAAAATTAACAAAAAGTAAATGTTGTAAGTATAAAAAGTAATGTATGAAGAAGAAAGTGGGTAGTGAATCTCATTTTCTATTTTAAGTAATAAAACAATTAAAAATTGACATATTAAAAATAAAATAAAAACTTTATTATAAAATAAAACTGAGAAAATAGGTATTATTAACAGAGAAAATATCATAGTCAAAGAGAGCCTAATTAATCTTCTAGTAACTCTGACCAAGTCAGAATTGAGAAACCCGTGCGAAGAAAATAAAATCAATGGAAAAAAGAGTAAAATTCTACATCAAAAACTATGATTGTGAAGGAACTGCTAGGGAATCATTATACAGTAGAATACTTTGTTTGAATTCATGCCCTTTTGTTGACATTCTCTCTTACATTCAACAATAATAACTGAAGCTTCCCTTTTGTTAATGGGAAATGCAACGCCTCAAGCACATATTTTTGCTGCAACATTTGATCATCTCACCCTACTTTTGTGTTTGCGTCTGAAATTTTGAGCTAATAAAATTCACAATTTCACAAATTAAACTCAGCCATACAAGTAGAGAAAAATAAGACTTGAAAAATCGAGTTAGAGTACAACATTGCATTGTAAGGGGAGTCGCAGCAACAGTCCCCCGTTACTTAGGCTCAGTTTGTTTCGACGTAAAACATTTTTCGGAAAACGTTTTCTGAAAAATGTTTTCCCGTAAAATATTTTCTGTAAAATGTTTTACGGAGGTAGAGCGTAAAATATTTTACGGAGGAAGGGTGCAAAATGTTTTCGAGTGTTTGGTAAAACGACTCATTTTTCAGAAAGGGGTGGGGTAGGAAGGGGGTGGGTGGGGCGATTACAAAAAAAAAAAAAAAAAAATTGGTGGGGGGTAGGGGGTTGGTGGGGCGATTACAAAAAAAAAAAATTTGGGGGGGGGGGGTTGGGGTAGGCAGGAGGTGGTTGTACCGGGCGTAATATGAGTTGTACATTAAGGCCTCCATTTTTTGGAAAATGTTTTACTTAGGACAAGGTCAGTAGGTCGTTTTACTTAGGAAAGGGCGTAAAATGTTTTCGGAAAACGTTTTACTTAGGCAATCAAACAGCGAAAAACGAGTTATTTTTCTGAAAATATTTTCCGGGGGCTAACCAAATGGCGTAAAACGAGTTATTTTCCGAAAAACGTTTTCCGAAAAATGTTTTACGACCAAACAAACGGAGCCTTATTAGTATTATATTTTCCTTTGTCACGTAAAGAATATTATGATTATTTAACTCTCAAAATAAATATTTTAGTTATAAATAAAAAAATACTAGTTTTACAAAAATTTATTTGGTATGTACCATATACAAATAAATACTCCCTCCGTCCACTTACTTACTTCACACTTTTTATTTTGGACGTCCAAATACATACTTCACACTTTGTTTTTTTACCTAAAATGGAAAGTTTTTATTATTAAAATATTAACCCTACCCCACTCATTCTCTCTCCTACATTATTTTAATACTCATAACACCATTATAATTTACTATTTACTCCACTCATTCTCTCTCCTATTTTACTTTTACACTCACAACATTTAAATCATTATTTTTTTCCTTAATTCACGCGTGAACAGCAACTGTGAAGCAACAAAGTGAACTGTGAAGCAACAAAGTGAACGGAGGAGGAAGTATATTATATTTAAAAAAACTAAAGTCATATACAACACCTATTATAACACAGATAAAACATACTCCCTTCGTCCAACAATAATACTCCCTCCGTCCCAATAGTAGCTTCCCATTTTACCATTTTGGGTGTCCCGTTAATAGCTTCCACTTTCCTTTTTTGGCAAAAGAATCTTTACTATTCCCTCCACTCATTCTCTCTCCTACATTATTTTAATACTCACAACACTATTATAATTTACTATTCTCTCCACTCATTCTCTCTCCTATTTTTAAATTACACTCACAACATTTTTTCTTCTCCTAATTTTCTTAATTTGCGTGCTTGACAAAAAATGGGAAGCAATTGTTGGGACGGAGGGAGTATATAAACTTTCCATTTTGGGCGTTCCACAATAATATATACTTTCCCAAAATGGAAATGAATCTTTACTATTCTCTTCACTCATTCTCTCTCCTACATAATTTTAAATACTCACATCACCATTATAATTTACTATTCTCTCCACTCATTCTCTCTTCTATTTTATTTTCACACTCACAACACTTTCAATATAATAATTCCTCCTTAATTCTCTTAATTCTCTTGAAAAACTAAAAATCTATAAACTGTTGGGGCGGAGGGAGTATATCCGATAATAACTACACATGATTTGGTTTCTTTTCTGCATAGTATATTAGAGTTAATTAATGTTAAATATAGGTAGTAACGATACCAAAATAAGATTAGTTCAACCATAATCTAGTTCGCTACAACAATCGTCAAGCTTAACACCAATTAAAATTTTAAGAGTCGATTAAACGCGCGTTTCTCCGTGTGAATATGTGTGGCTTGAATGTTTTGTCGCGCGACATAATAAGCTCGGTACATATATGATTTCCATCACTTACTGGATATCCAGGAAGCTTTGGAAGGATATCCAGAAGCTTTGAAAGGATATCCAGAAATCAAATATTTTTGGATATCTTTCCTTCGATGTTGAATATGGATATCCAGAAGCTTTGGAATGATAAAAATATTTGCTGGATATCCTTTCCAAAGCTTTCTGATATCCTTTCCAAAGCTTCTGGATATCCGTAAGCTGATATCAGGCTGGATATCCAGAAGCTTTGGAAAGGATATCCAGTTGTGGTGGCTAAGTATGTCGCGCGACAAAACAAGCCCCGTTTCTCCAGAAGCGACGGAGAAACGCGTTTCTCCCCAGATTTTGTGAAATTTTAAATTGATGATTCGGTTTAGTTTCGATTTTCCTTAATTCACTCTCGACTATTTTTCTCCCTTTTTCAATGATTATTTAGTTGTCTAGTTTGAAGAAAGAAAATAAATTAATCACGCAAAACAACGATATACGTGATTCATCAACTTGACTAATTACACGGGTGGAGTGCAAAAATATTATTATCAACTGGCAATCACCAAATACAATCTTTAATCTAATTCACGAATTCTTGATGACAATAATTAACAACCGTGCAAACCATTTATATAGAAAAATAGAGAGACAAGAAAACCTTTTAAATACCTAAAATTATTAATATATATCACAATAGTAATTACAACCTCAAAAACTGATAGGGAATAGGATTTATTTATAATTTCTATTACTAACCATAAAGGGTTTTCTAACTGTGTACAAAACTGCCGCTGATCAGGCCTGATCCGGGTAGCGCGTGATCGCCCCAAAGGTAGTGCACGATCGCGCACCTTTGGACAGTAACTCTGAGTGATCGCCCCCTTCGATCAGTTAAAAAAATTACTGATTTACCATTTGTTCGATTCCCTAATTTGTTAGCAAGTTATATATCACCAAACCCAACAAGTTCATAATAGGCATCACATTCTTAATCACTATATATTTAACATGATTTTTGTCACATGTACCATTTTCTGCATATCATATTGTATATCACGACTATAAATTATTATAACTAACGTTATGATGATATCATCGTTAATAAATAACCGTTTGATAACTAAAAATACAGATAATAAATGGTACATGATGTAATCGATTTTGTACATAGGCCATATAAATTAAACGTGGTTGTTGTTGCTAATTAAATGAAATGAGAAAGTAGCTTGGTTGTCAAGATCAAAACATGTTTATAGCAAAAGAACGTACAACTAAATCTTTTACAATGATCGATTTAAGAATGACATTTGGGGTAACAAAGTTAAAAAGTCTATCACGGGGATAGGGTTTTAGTGTGATATAATATACTCCATGTTTAATGGCTATTGACCAAACCCTTTAATCAAATATACATTCGTCCCAAAATAATATTTTCATTTTTTTTATCGTTACTACTACTACGTAATAACTTTGAGCCATAAATACAGGTGATTTAATTATACAAATAAAAATTTAAAATTCATTCTTAATATATAATCGATAACAAGTTTTAAATTTTCATTAAAATTATTGCTCAAAATTTATTTGCACAGTATACAAAATTATTCTGATGAGATTTAATTTGGTTTCCATCTCAATCATATCACATCAATTTTGAATTTTTTTTATTTTTTATTTTTTTTTGAAGCAACCAATTTTGAATGGTTAGAAAATTAATTATTGTTGTGGGCTTATAAATTATTTTATTGGATCTTAGCTGTGAAGTTGTACTTCACCTAAACCTGGTAGAATATTATTCTGGCCATTTTTCTGGCGGAAAATATACTCTATTTGTTCTAAAATTAATGTTCAAAAAAATTCATATTTAATATTGATTAGCAATAACTTAATTTTAGCATTTATTTTGAGACAAAAGAGTAATACATAGCTTTAACATAAACTAAGTACTCCGTCTTTTTTATGAACTTGCACCATTTGTGCAAAACACAAAAATTATGAAAAAATGAAAAATAATTTTAGTGCAGTAGGCATTTTAGATAAAAGGTGTTGTTAGCATAAAATAGGTATTATTTGTGAGTGGAATATAAAATAGTAACGGGATAATTGGTGTAAATATAACAAGTGCGTGGGGGATTCACAATTTTTTTAGAATGACTAGTTAAATTACACTAAAAAAAAAATATCAATTGTGGAACTTAATTATATTCTTGCACTAATTTACCACTAAACTAGACACATTACTTGATCATTATGTGTCCAATGTGTACAAATATTTTTAAACATGTGTATAAATATTTTAAAATATTTTTTTCCTATTAAATTTGGGACTTGACTGGGTGCACCCGTAGTTGATATGGTGGATTTGCACTTAACAAAAAACAAGTGAGTTCCATTCAATAAAAATATTATAATGTTTTATTGGTTGATGTAATTTTTATTTGGAAGAAAAAAATAACAACTGTAAGCTAAAAAAAATAGCAGTATTTATTACTCCCTCGTCTCCAAATAATTGCAAAAATTGAAAAAAAAAAAAAAAAAAAAAAAAAAAGAATATTCGAAATTTGTGGATGTTACTAAAATTTCTCTCATTTTACAAAAAATTCTAATTCACACTTAAACTTATAATTCAATATAGTGAGATCATTGATGGTTTTTATATACTGATGTTACAAAAAAATGCTTTAATTTAATATTTTTTTTTCAAATATTTGTTAAAATAAAATTTAGGCATTCACTATTTATTTAAGTAGACAAGGAGTAATAAGTTGGTTGGTTAGTTGGGTAATGGGTTAGTAGCTAACCTAGAAATAGAACGCATCGGGCCAACCAATTGGAGTGGATCATTACTTCTAGCATCCAAAATGCCATACTTTAATCTATCAAATGAATAAATTAAAACTACGTGTATCGGTAAGAAGCTCTACCTCGATTGATATTTGATGTACTTTTTTTTTTTTTTTTTTTTTATATGTGAGATCAAAATTTAAATCTCACCAAATATAACTTTTAGCACTTTTCAGGTGCCACTTTTTTAATTTTAATAGATTAAGCGATTTATTAATAAAATCCAATCAGAAGTATTCTTTTATCCTTTTTTTATTTTCTTTGATTTTCTCGTAAAAATGACCCTCTCCGGTTTATTTTATGAAAAGTAATTAGAGGAAATTATCAAGGTTAAAAATTAAATATAAATAAATAATTTTTTTTTTAAATGACAAATTAAGTGCAATATTTATTATTTGATGAATAAATCTATACTATAGTATATTAAAGTAGGCCAAACTCCATTAGGTGTTGCCACATAAGACTCAAAATGTGATTCTTGCATTCTCATGCTTCCAACTCATCCAACCTTTGATTTCTATGTGATGATTCGTATCCGCCCTAATAGCTAATAATATTCATAGTCCTTAAAAGGTATGTGAATGGGTACTATATTAAAGTGATTAGTAATAGTTAATTTAAAGAAGTCTAATATTTCTAATGTGTTAATACTAAGTAAAAGTGATTAGTTAAAAGTAATAGATATTAACTTTAAATATTTGAATGTTTACATATTACTAGGAAGAAGTATGATGATTTTCATTTGATGATCACTACATATGAAAAGAAGAAGTATATAACATAGATAGAGATAATATATATACTAGAGGTTGACACTAGATAAGGCTCACAATTAAATTCAACATTTACTACAAATCATCAAGATAGTCTTTAGGGATTCATGAACGGAAGATTGTTGATATATTCAATATTTGGTATACTACAAACGTTAAGAATATGTAGAATCATTACATTAGTTCATCATTATGTTCATTAGTAACATGCATATGAAAATTCAAAAGACACACCAAAGTAAATTCACTCTTGCTAGCAATTACTAATTTAAGTTAAAATATTAAAAACCTTCAAGAAACCCCCTCCCCTCAAACTTGATCAAGGTAAGATTTTCCAAATTATAAGAATTTTCAACTTTATTTGTAGTAGTCGATCTGTTTGTTGATTAGAATTTTTGATAATCTTTATCAAATGAGTTTAGTTTGTATTTTGTATGCATATAACAGTTTCATGGAATTGAACTTGAGGCAAGTTACTACATAATCTAGCATTTCGTACGTGTTTTCAAGGTAAGTTCTTCTCATTTTCTACTTTTTTTATATATATATAACATTACATGTTTATGCTTTCATTTTTCTACTTTTTTATATATCATGAAATGTTTATGTTTTTATACATGTTGTGAGGATGGTGTTTGAAGGTGTGATTGCAAAAATCAAGTGAATTATTATGATATTAAAATAAGATGCATAATTAATGTTGGCTTGATGGTAATGATTTTTCATATAGCATACTTATATTATTGACAAATAACCAGAGAGACAACAAACAAAACTGAAAGGGGAAAGTACATTTGTTTTGATGAATCTTCTTTGATCAAGAATCAAGCTGCAAATTTTTAATTTATTTATTTATCTTCTTCATTCATTAATTATTTGTTTAGGTTCCCCCTCTTATCCTAATTCCTCTCTCCATGTTTATGATTTTTTTATACGTATACTCTTAGAGAATATTAAAAACGTTGTTAATTTGGTAATTGGAGGTGATATGAAAGATGGAAAAAGAAAGCATACAATTGAGCATCTTAGCGGATCAATAGTTGGTCACGCTACTGGAATTTTGAGATTTATACCATGGAACATTAGGTAAGTATTCATTTCTTATTATTGTATTTTTCATATTGTCATTTTTTTGTTTTTTTACTCATTCCAACCCATAAAATAATATTCACATTTATTTAGAAATAAATTTGATTAAACTTTGAGCAATATTTTAAGTTAATTTATTTTATGGTACTCCCTTTGTCCCAAAAAAAAAGTTCATTTTTTTTTTCAAATTTACTCTTGATCAATTATAAGTAAAATTGAAAGTTGTTTAGACATTTATATTGGGACAAAGAAAATAATACTTTCAATGGGTGTATCAATAATAAGTTTTAAAATTTCATTTCAGTCATTAGTTTTTTCTTTAATTAAAGTTTAATCAAATCGAACACATAAGAAGGGTGTTTGTTTTACGTAGGCAGAGAATGTATGTTGTTAATTTTAGATTGGCTATTAATATTAATTATTGTATAAATTCTTTAATCTTGAATGATGTTTTCATTTTTTTTTTTTTAGATGTGTGTAGAAATTATGTTATTCTTTGCTTATGATTAATTTGTGCACTTTTGTTTCATTAATGTTATTGTTTTCTTTACTCTCAATGCAGGTATAGATTTTGAGCTTTGTAATCCTTCATTGTCAAAGCAACTTCAATGTAAAAAATAATCGTCCGTCAAATGAAAGCTAGAAGGCAGTAGAGGAAGAATAATAATAAAGACTCAGTATGAGACATAATAAAGTGTATATGTGTATATAAATATTTCTACCATTGCAAATATAATATTTTTTTCTATTTAATTGAATCGAATTTTTTTATTAAATTTTTTGTATTTCTTTGATTTTATTTTTATTTATTTATTGTAATGATTATATTACGTACACTTTAATATCTTCTATGTATTCAGTGTTGCAGATTTTGCATCAAGAATGTCACAATATTTCATCATCAAACTTTAGCAATCTCAAAATAATCCCCAACGACATTGACCTAGCAAAAATGAACAAGAGAAAGGTGGAAAAAAAGTAGATAAGGGAAAAACGTTTAGATGGAACGTATATGATTGTCCCCTTAATGGAGTATTTGTTATTGCATTGTAATTTTATTTCTTAAATTTTTAAATTAATTACTTTCATTAACTACTTTTACAATTGTATAGACAATTTACAATACTTAGTGAAATAATAAAAGTTAAATATAATTGACATATATTGAAACTCAAGTGTGTAGCACCATCTTCATATTAAATACTTGCGTGATTTATACAATTGATATTCGATCACAATTCTAAAAGTATAATTGGTATTAAAAGATAATGATTTCTTAGTAATAGGGACACTAAATATATTTTGGGATAAAAATTAATCTTCTACAATAACAATCATTAAGAGACACAGTAATAAATAATATCTATATATTCAAACTTTGAGTCGTTTTTCATTTGAGAAATGTTTTACAAAGGTTGACTGTTAGAAAATGCATAAATATATTGCTATCCATTTTCAAACTTTTAGCTTTGCAATTATATAATAAAATATGAAAAAATGAAAAAGAAAATATTGGTATAGTGTTTTTTTATTAATTCACTTTGAAACACAATTTCACTAAAATCATCATTTATTTTGAAATAAAGAAGTACTAATCAATTTACAATAATAGATGGTAGAATAGGAAAGATTGGGCATGTTCATAGCCATTAATTTGATGCATGCATACATCTAATTAATGAGAATAAATTTACGTAACATAATGCTTATAATTTAGATGGAGTTACAGAATTTGAATGTTTGTGTTTGATTTAAAGAATGTAATGTTCATTGAATCACATTCATTATTGTTTAACCTCACTAATGATGACTAGATTCAAAATAGTTTAATTTTCAAAGATATTAAAATCAAAATTTCAATACCAATATTTAATAATGAAATACATTTTCATAGATTTTAGTTTCATAATAATATTAAAAAAAAGTGATGTTTATTTCTTTTGTTGAAATAATTAGCTTCATTATTTAACAATAACATTTCATAAAAATTAATATTTATGATTTGATATTTTGCGTATTTTTTATCGAATTGTACTGTCTTACGTAACTAATATCTAATATCATTATAAGTTGTTTTGAAAATATGAAGAGTTTAAGTCATATTTCATTTATAGATGATAAATGTGCTAATCACTTGCAATCATATTTTATATGCATTAGTCTATTTAATTAACTAATTAATAAACATTCATGTCAGATCCCGTGCGGAGCACGGGCATCACCCTAGTTATAATAATAATAAAGTCAAGGAAAGTGAACTAGTGTCATCAAGGAAAACAAAGCCCATAAAATAAAATATAACTAAGCAATTCACAACATTAATCGCAGCCCAACAAGATAATCCAGATTGAGAGTTACTATTTAAACCCCAAATTCCTATGAGTATACCCCATTACTAATACCACCCCCAAATAAATTGCACACACCCCCTAACTTTCCCTTTATACCCTTAATGTCACCCCTTTATCATATTCCAATTTTCACCCACCCCCATTTCCATTCCATTTGACCGGCCAGAGAGAGAGAGAAGAAGAAACGGTAAGAACAAGAAGAACACGGTATAGAGAGAAAGAGAGAGAGTGAAAGAGAAGAAGAAGAACAAGAAGAACATTCAACAACAACAACAACAACAACAATGTCAAGCTTTGGTGGAAAAGGTAAGCACAAATTTCTTTTTAGGGTTTCGTTTTTTGTAATTTCGTTACAAATTTAGTCAAATTGTTTAGAATTCATGCTTTATTTCATGGAAATATTGTTGGTATAAGCTCAATTTGTAATTCCTTGGTCGAAATCTGGATCTTACGTGGGTCGGCCAGTGCCTGCCGACTCTGGGTAGATAGTCGGCCAGGCACGGCCGACTCTGGGCAAAAAAACCTCACACCCCTGGCCGACTTTTGCCTCATTTTTCAGTCACACCCGGCCGACTTTTCTGTATAAAATCAACTGGTTCCTGCCGACCCTATCATTTTTTATTTTTTTTTTATTTTTTTTTGTGTTTAGAAAGACTATGTATATGATTTTTGTTAATGTTGTTCTTCATTTTTTCATTTTTGATAATTGGCTTAGAATTGATTATTCATTTGATGTTTATCAAGTAGCTTAAACAATTAATTAGAAGAGGGAAAACGACCACCGCTCCTGCCGTAAGGGAACGGGTAGAGAGGGAACGGGAAGAGAGGGAAGGGGAAGAGAGGGTGCGCGAGGAGATGATGCAACGAGGAGATAGTTCAAATGCTAGACAATTTGAGCAGGATGGTGATTCTGAAACTGAGGATGAAGGTGAGCAAAGTGATAGTATGGGAAACATCTCCACCAAATACTAATGAAAATCAAATGACATATGTACCGGAACGAGAAGAAGAAAATGAGGATGAAGAAGAAGCAGATGCGGGTTTTCCTGGTGGCCGGTGGTTAAAGATTTATTATTATCATTATGAAAATCATGTGGCGGGGATGATATGGCAAGGACGTGATGTGCGCAACTTCAAATGTATTAACCATGTGGCGAAGTTGAAGAATGGGAGTTGGATTTTGAGAATATGGCTCGCACCGGTTACGTAAATTCTAGGTAATTCAAATCTTCTTTTAGTAGTAAATGGAGTTCATGATCATTTGGACAAGACGTTGATTCGTGCATTCTCGGATCGATGGCACTTGGAAAGGAATAGTTTCCATTTGCCATTTGGGAAATGACGATCACCCTCGATGATGTCTTTCGCTTGACGGGGCTCCCAAGCATCGGGCAACCACTATTGGAGAATCCTTCTTACTCTAAGATGAGACCAGCTTGATATAATTCATCAGGGTTTAGGGGTGAATAAAAACAGCTAACGAAGGCTTACTCAAGAGAGGTAGTGGAAAGGTAAGTCTTGATTGGCCGAAAAAAAAGTTTTCTCCGAAATGTCTTCGCCTCGACCCACGAAAAGTCGCCTTCTGCAAAAGCCTATCTTTTTACGTGTCGGGTGCACAATCTTTGCCGATAAGATCGGGACTTGTGTGAATGTGAGATATTTGAATTTTTTTAGACGAGGAAATGATAGGAAAATATGCTTCGGGTGCCTGAGAGCTTTAGCATACCTTTACCTAACTTGGAAAAGCTTCGAGGTATAATTGCAATCGATATCTGGATACTTGACTTTCTTGCGATCATGGGTGTAAGGAGAGATTTCCGGATTTTAGATGTGATTTGAGCAAAGACTCTATCTTCGTACTTCACCACTCACAAGAAGGTGGGACCCGCGGTCAATGGAGCGTATGCATCCGCGTGGAGATGAAAAGGCAACATATGGACGTACTAACGAATACGGATGTAAGTATATATATATATATATATATATATATATTGAAATATCTATAATGTTTACTTAAACTCTCGTGAAAAGCACATTAATGATTTATATTATGTTTGTAATCAGAGGTGGTTCGAGGCCGTATGAGGGTAATCGAGAACGATACCCTTTTCCCAAAGTTTCTCTTTATATAGGATCGATTGTCATGCTGCAAATGTAATTGAACCACATCTCCCGTGACGGGTTCGAGACAGCTCTGATATCGTCCAAATAATACCATCCATGCCACTATTCCATGGATTGCCTCGAGGAGATACCAAAACTTACGCGGGATGGTTCGCGAATGCACAATTATTCCGGTCGTTGGAAGAATGCCTTGCTTGATCTAGATGATATTGAGGAGATACGAGTACCACAAGACACTCGTCAACAATTACTTACCGTGGTACTATAATGTTTCTCATCCGATTCTTATCCCCGAATCTCAAAGATCTCAAGCAGCTTAAGAGGGACCAATGAGATTAGTCAGCAAACTGGAATATGTTAAAGAATGTTCGTGAGTGCATGGCCGCCAATCATGCGATGAGATGGAGAAGCCGGAGATGAGTCCGTGATCGCACAAGAGTTCATGATGTCATATTTAGAGCACTTGAAGCAATGTAATTACCATCGACTTCTCATGCAAGGCGTGAAGGATGACCGTCGACTTCTCGTGGTGGTGGAAGGGATTAAATGGTAGTTTTTTTTTTTTTTAACTCATGTTTGAACAAATGTTTCCTGGATACACCGTTTGATCTCGCTTCAAGATGTCTGCCTATTCTATTCGGTGTTAAGACATTGAAACTCTCGTCGCCGACGAACTTAGTTCTTAATTCCTTGTTGTTTTGCTTTTATATGTGGTTCCTTTATGTGCTAATGTAGTATCTTACTCCCTCCATCCCCGTAAAAAGATAGATCTATTAGCCAATCTATGCAAAAAAAAAAAAAAAAAAAAAAAGGAAAATTAAAGGGGGCCGGCCAACGGCCGATTCTCGGGAAAGTAGTCGCCGCCACGGGCCGATTCCGGGAAAATAGTCGGCCGCTTATGGACGTTCGGGAAAATAGCTCACGCCTTGATATCGACCGACCTTGCAAAAAATGGTATTTTTTTTTTTTGGTTTCAAGATATTGTTCCATTTTAAACCGTATTTCTAAAATTTCAAAAAAAATGTAAAAGGGAACTCTTCATTACGTCGGCCACCACCGCTTGTCACAACAGGTAAGTCGGCCTCGTTGGCCGAAGCCTTTGCAATTAAATCGGCCACCGTGAACGACTATTTTCCTTAATCGGCAACTAGTGGCCGAATTGTAATTTTGATTTTTTATATTTTTTTAATTTTTAGGTAGTCATAGATGAAAAATAATATATCATTTTTATTTTATGTTTTTATTAAAGATTTGTATAATTATTTAATTATTCCATGAAATTAAAGATATTAATGAAATACGGAAATTTAAATAAAAGTCTATAGAATTGATATAAACTATTTAATGTAAATGCATCATCCAACTTGATTACATC
This sequence comes from Adenophora triphylla var. japonica, assembly GCA_022495995.1. Lineage (NCBI taxonomy): Eukaryota > Viridiplantae > Streptophyta > Magnoliopsida > Asterales > Campanulaceae > Adenophora > Adenophora triphylla. The sequence goes on along the minus strand of JAFEMH010000128.1, from coordinate 506,834 downwards.
ATTTAATATGAATAACATCATTTCGAGTTATCGGGTACTCAGACTAGTCGATGTTGATAATAGTCAAGCCATCCAGCTTGCATAATGTCGACGAAGATCATACCAATTGAACGGAAGTATGTAATGGACATCCTTCCTTCAAAATCACTTCAATGTAATGATTTCCGTTGACATGTGCAATACAATACAATTTCAAGGCCAAGGGGTAATGGTTTTCGTGGTAGGGAAGAAATGTCAAAGAGATTGAGTCGTTTAAACTCACTAATGCAACGTGCTGCATTTGCAACCGCGTATCTCATTTCTACAACATTAAACCAATATGGTGATGCATGGACCGTCGTACCGCCTGGGAGATCGTTAAGGACCGCCGCCACCCTACTCGGTCCATGAATAACTTACCATATGCTTCTTGGTATCCAGCTATCTCCATGAATAACTTTCCCCGAACCCGCCATTCATCTCGTCTTACGTCCAATCATACACACTCGACGTGGTCTCCTGGGCCGCGATCAAATAGATCATTCAACGAGTTGTAAATCAAATTCAATGCACTTATAGACACACGACCCTAATCTCGCCTCCATAACTATTGTTTGAATCTATGTTGTACCACCGTCTTGCTTTTTTCGAATGAGGCAATAATTGCAACATGAGGTGACTCAATAAGTGTATGAATTTGTTTCCAACAAGTCTCAAACGCTCCTCGACTCGATTGAAGTTGTTTCTTCAACAAGGCATGTTGACTCTCCACCCTATTAGCATGAATATATACAAAACATAAGACTCTTATATATAACAAAGATAAAGTTTGATTCTCCACCCTATTAGCATGAATATATACAAAAATAAAGTTTGACTCACGTACCTATTTGTTGTCAAGTTTTCAAAGTGTAAAACTTTATTTGTCCAAAGCATGAGACAAATCTTTCTTTATATGGCACAATCCATTGTTTCATGACATACTCAACCGCGTTTGGGTAATGCTTGAAATCTTTTGGTAATCGCGACGAGCAGTCGTTAAACACTATCTTACTGTCTTGCACACACTATCAGCTTTAACGATGCGTACAACTCTGAATGAACGACTCCCACTCCTCTTGCCTATCAAACATTTTCTTACATTTTTTCACAATATTTTTGCTAATATGCCATCGACAAAGCAAATGAGTTGTAGTTGGAAACGTCCGACGAATTGAATTCATCAAAGCCTTCTCACAATCGGTCACAATAACATTAGGAATAAATGATTCGTCCATCATGGAGCTTCAATACTTCGCATGCCCACGTGTAGTTTGCTTCTTTCTCACCTCTAAATACACGGCAAAGAACTAAGAAAGTCATATTCGTTGATGTCACCCCCACAATCTCAAGCAAAGGTAACTTATACCTATTTGTCTTATAAGTGCAATCCATAAATAAAATGTTTGGAAAGGCTCTAAGCAATTTAATGCTATCCGGATGAGCGAAGAATAACTGATTAACTTGGCTAGTCTGCTTGCATTGCCGATATTCGAAGTGGTAACGATGACCATTCAATCTAAACATGAGTTGTTGCATTTGCTTACGACCGCCTGCTCAATTGATTTGTTCTTCAAGCGCGCATTATAGATATTTCGCATCGTGGATTTGTTTTCCAGAAATTGCGCTCTTAAGCCACATAATATATCCTTCGGTCGGCTATTTGCATTAGACATTGCTATCACATAATCCTCATCATCTTTTTGTAATCTTTCCGCATACGAATGACCAAGCATAGAGTCATAAATTGGATGATTGTGAACGCCGCATATCACTTTCAATTTCCATTGACCATCTTCATTCACTTGTCTAGCATTCAACCCGAAACTTACAATCACATTTCTTTGTTCCACTTTTTCTTTTTCTTTCTTTTTGCCTTTCAATTCATTTTCAATCGATTCTTGAGACGATAGCGAGATTGGGCTTCTCTTTGTATGTCCCCCAACGTTCACATACGAGGGTCATTCGAGGGTACGATCTACGGCTTCCAGGATTATCTCGACCGGCCTATAATCATAACAAATCCATACTCTTCTCCCTTTTACGTACCCAATCGAAACACGTTTCCCGATTGGAAAAATATGTAGGCACGGAGAACTCTTCGGTGTAATCTCTTAAAATAGCCTCAAAATCAATAGATTCATAGTTGTCATCATCTAATGAACACTGAAATTAAATAAATGAAACAATTAGGGAAGTTTTGTGGAAAAAATTTGGGGTCGGCCATTGATGACTTATTTTTTCCTACAAAGTCGGCCGGGTGTGGCGGAAAAATTTAAAAAAGTCGGCCAACAGTGGTGAAAATATGTTCTTAAAGTCGGCCGGGTATGGCGGAAAATATTAAATAAAGTCGGCCGGGTGTGGGTGTATTATTACCCAGAGTCGGCCATATGTGACCGACTATAAGCCCAGAATCGGCCACTCATGGCCGACCCCGTCAAAAATCATTTTTTTTTAAAACTAAATGCATTAAAATGTAAAATAAAGAGATAGTGTAAAGAAGATTACATTATTATTTGCTTGGATTGCCATTTCATCCATGATTCTTGCGATTGGAAGAGGAGGATGGTAGTTGGGTGAAGAGGAGGATGGTAAATGGTGGAGTGGTGAATGGTGGAGTGGTAAATGGTAGTTGTGTGTGGGGGTGGTAAATGGTGGTGTGGTAAAAGAGTTAATGGAAGAGAGGAGGATGGTAGTTGGGTGAAAGTTAATGGGAGAATAGGGGAAGATGAAAATAGGGGCAAAAAAGTAATTAACCTCAATAGCATTTTTGTAATTTTTTCAAATGGGGTATACTAATAGGAATTGGGGGTTTAAATAGTAACCCTCATCCAGATTATAGATGAAGGAAGTAGCTAGCGTGTCGTCAGGCCCATAAATTACGAAACATGGGCCACATCCTGTTATGAAAAAAAAATATTATTGGAACTTTGAAGCAAAATGTACTTAAATGACTCTTCAGCTTACAGAGCTCTATTTTACTAGGATTTCGGAAGGGTTTATGAAATGAGAAGTCCCATAAAAAGAAAGAAAGAGTCCATTCACATCAGGAATCTCTCAGTTGTCAATCGAGTGACTATTCTTTTTTGACTTTCCATTGGCTTGGTGTGAAGTGTACCTTAGTGATAGAAATACAATAAAGTCCTAATTTATATTCCTTTATTTCTTGTATATTCTTTCCTTGTAGGTCTCTCCAATTATCGTTACACAATTTTGTAATAGAGTAGGATTCTGTACTTATTCCTTCCATATAGGACTCTCCAAGACATGTATTCCCTCCGTCCTGGTCGAAGTGTCCAAAAAGGACAATTGCACGAGAATTAAGGAAAGTGATGTAAGAAAGAGAAAAGTTTAAATGTTGTGAGTATAAAAAATTAAATAGGAGAGAGAATGAGTGGAAGAAATAGTTAGGAGAGAGAATGTTGTGAGTGTAAAAGTAAAGTAGGAGAGAGAATGAGTGGGTGGAATAGTGAAAAAACTTTTCTTTTTTGGGTATGAGACATTTTAAATGGGACGCCCAAAATAGAAAGTTGGGACACTTCGGCCGGGACGAAGGGAGTATATATATATTTCAATAATGAATGAATAAATCAAGTTATTCAATACTCCCTCCGTCCCACCTCACTTGACACCCAAGAGGTGGGCACAAGAACTAAGAAAAAAGAATAAAAAAAAATGTGTGGTAGAAAAATGAAGAGAGAGAATGAGTGGGATAAATAGTAGTGTTGGTTGAATAAATTGAGTGATGAAAAATGAAGAGAGAGAATGAGTGGTGGGATCCATCTAATATAAAAATATAAAAAATAGGCTATTTTTGGGAGGTGTCAAGTGACCTAAGATGACCCAAAATAGAAATAAGTGTCAAGTGAGCTGGGACGGAGGGAGTATTCTCTTTCTATACATGGTATAAGAGCTCATGGTTTGGCAAGGTTTAGGGTTCAAATCTTTCAGCTTGCATTTATCCTAAAAAAAATTATAAAAGGTACGTATTGGCCCAATTATACCCCTATAACTCCACGTATGCACGCGAGGGGAAGTGTTAATATCTAAGCATGATATATGTTGTGGGTGCCCTCTCTAACACCTTAAGGTTTTAGAGGAGTTGGTTGGCCGAGGACTGTTGCTGAAGCTGGGGGTTGGTGCTTGAGCTAGGAGAGGGCATTGAGTAACATAATGTCCTTGAGTTCGGCACCATTGACACTTCCCCTTGAATGGAACCGTAGGCCTGGGGTGTTGAAGTTTGTCTGAGCCGTGGGGTTGGAAGAAGACCATGCTGAGGGTTAGGAGAGCGAGGTGGATAGGGGAACCGAGGTGGCTGTTTATTGGTAGCATGAACAGAGGCCGGAAAAGTGGGTGTGGTTTTTGTGGTTTGTTTGATGGTGAGTTCTTTTGTGATTAATTTTTTATGAAGCTCATCAAAAGATATGGGATTTTCCCTACTTTGAACCGCAAGAACTATGCTATCAAAGTCGGGATCATTGAGTTGGTCAAGAACTTTATCAATGAGATCTTCGGGATCTAGAGGTCTTCCTAGAGAAGAAATTTTGTCGGCACAAGTTTTAAGGTCATGCATGTCTCCGATTCTTCTCTCTTCGTACTTCGTCATGGTTCTGATTTTATTTATCTGTTAGTCTATGTGGATGATATCATTCTCACCGGGTCTAATCCTACTCTCTTAAATTCCTTTATTTCTGCCTTTTCCTCTCGATTTTCTCTTAAGGACCTTGGCACACTCTCTTATTTTCTAGGTGTTGAGGTCATTCCTCATCCTTATGGTCTTCTGCTTTCTCAACACAAATATATTCTTGATATTCTTTCAAAGGCAAACTTGAGCAATGCTAAACCGGTTCCCACCCCAATGGTTGTTCACCCATGTCTTATTGCCTCTTAAAGCCCGTCTCTCCTTGATTCCACGGTATATAGGGCTTAGTTGGTAGCTTACAATATTTATCACTTACACGTCTTGATATATCCTTTGCTGTGAATCGCCTGTCTCAGTTTCTGCAGAATCCCACTGAGGAACATTGGGCCGCCCTCAAAAGACTTCTCAGATATCTTGCGGGTACTTCTTCTCATGGTCTTATTATCAGACATGCTTCTACAATTAATCTTCATGCATTCACAGACGCGGATTGGGTATGTGATAGAGATACTTTCCGTTCCACCTCTGGTTACATTGTTTATTTGGGTCACAATCCTATTTCTTGGAGCTCCCGCAAACAGAGAACTCTAGCTCGCTTTTCTACTGAAGCCGAGTATCGAGCTGTTGCTGCTACAACTGCGGAAATTCTTTGGGTTCAAAATCTTCTCAAAGAGTTATCCGCTCCTCACACTCCTACTCCTGTTATATTTTGTGACAACTTGGGCGCCACATATGTTGCTGCGAATCCACGGTTCCACTCCCGGATGAAGCATCTTAGTCTTGACTATCATTTTGTATGACAGCATGTCAAGGTGATAGGCTAAAGTCACACACCTACAAATTAATTACCAAGACTCGGCTACAAAACTGCAGCTAGGACAAGTCCAGGGTCGATCCACTGAAGAACGGTTATTTATTTGCACAATTGTCATTTGACAAGATTGTGAGTCTGCTTGATTATTATTAAATTCCTAAGACGGGAATTAAAAACTAAGTTGTAAACAATTAAAGGAAAGCACTTTGGATCAATTATTTTTCCCGTCTATCATTCAAATGTCATTGGTTAACTCTTTTCACTTTTACCCTATTCACTCGATCACGAGATGTATTTCAATCTCTATTTCTTTCTTTGATATTAGCTAATAACAGTGACACACTCACTAATAACCCTAACCAATACCTAAACCTAACTGACACAGTCTAGATTCATAATATCGATTGATTTCGATTTAAGATATTAAGATCGAGAACACTTTCTAATGCTATTTCAATTAGATACTTGTCTATTTTCTTCTTCTTCTTCACAATTTATCATGACACATGCATAAACCATAAAGTTGCTACTTACGAAACCCTAAATTGACACAATCTTATGGGATTCTAGCAATAAATTAATAACCAAGATTTAACAGTCGGCCTAATTGAAAAACCCTAGAATTAATTCAAACAATTAAGAACAGAAGAAAATATGAATAGGACAAAAGATATGAAAAAAAAATTAACCTCAATTGAAATCCAGAACGGTTTCAATAATTAAATCCAAAGCAAAGATTCTCCATGAAAAGCAATAAACACTCTAGGAAAAAATAAATAAAAGTCAAACCCTAAAATTATTGTCAAAAGAAGTATATATACTCCTCCACCCTAAAAACCTAATTATATAAGGAAAAGAAAATAGAAAATAAAAAGAAACTAAAATAGCTTCCCAAAATCAGCCACGCACCACGCCAGGAACAAAAGGACGGGTCAAAGTCAACTCAGCAAGTGGAATATGAATAGCACGAATCGTGCTTAATTTTTAGGTCGTGCTGAATTCGGAAACGAGTCGTGAATAGTGTCACCACTCGTGCCATTGTTTCCAATCCAATTTCTAGTTTTTCACTTTGGTCACTATACTTTTCAGCTTTTCAGTTTGACCTCTGAACTTTATATTTTCAGCTTACTCCCCAATTTTCCATAATTGCAGCTTGATCCTTGGATTACAATAAGATCTCACTAAATTCTCTCAATACATATTTCATCAAATTACATCAAACCTATACTAAATACATGAAAATAAAGAATTATAGGAACGGAAACATAGGAAATATATAGTATAAATCCATCCTATCAAATATCCCCATGCTTAAACCATTACTCGTCCCTGGGTAATATCCTAAACTCCAATCTAACACCGGTCTAAAACAGATGCATGGAGGATAAATGATTCCTAGTCTCCTCTAATCCGCCAACACAAGTAAATGAAAAATAATAACCATCGGAGTAATAGAAACTCCGTTTCCTTATAACACCAAAATATAAACAATGAAAATAATGACCTTAGCTTGATACCAACTCCCATGATAAAACGATATCCAAATTAAGGTCCACACAAATAAAAGCCAAAGAGAACTAAATATGTCATATGTTTCCCCCACGCTTGGCTCACACTACATACACCCTCATAAAAAGAAATCATTGTTAAGGTTGCGATCCTTAAACAAAGATTTACCTCGTGAAAAGCACCAACACCCCTTATAACTCCAAAAATTGAACGAGGGTTTCTAAATCCTAGGCACCACTATCCAAACCTCCTACTCCATAGTGATCCTACCCAACACTTCAAAACTTTTCTTATGTCTCCAACTCCAGTGATATAAAAGATAGTATACATTTCACATCCTCACCTTTTGCCTAGGTGCCGTTTTCGGTTTTCACCTAGCCTCTCATTTTTTTTTTAATTTTTTTTAACTTTTTTTTTCACTTTCTCACCTTTTGCCTAGGTGTCGTTTTCAATTTTCACCTAGCCACTCTCTTTTTCTTTTTTTTCTTTCTTTTTTTTTTTTGAAAACAATATTTACATATACAATATTCATCCTTTCCCCCACGCTTAAACTAGACATTGCCCTCAATGACACTAAACAATAAATACGGGACAATAAAAACATGGGGAAAAGGGCACCAAGAAAACTAAATAGGGGACATGGAGGTCCCACCATCATGGACCTCATCAATATAAGGGGGATGAAAGAAATCTTTTCAAGTTACCTCTAAAAGATGATTTGGTTCAATGACATGCCTCCCCGTTTGAGACCATTTAAGTTTCCCCTTTTTCGTCTCCACTTCCTTTGCTTTCTTCTTCTCCCTTGGTGGCTCTCCTTTCTTCTTCTTATCCAGCTTCACTTTTGGAGACTCAACATCAACATCATCTATCTTTGTCCCATTCTTGATACCTGGCTCACTCAAATCCATGGCACAAACCTTGCGCTCATTCTTGGGAAAAGTCTTATCACCAAACATATTAAAACTCACCACTTTCCCATCAAACTCCATAGTTAACGAGCGATTCTTCACATCAAGCTTGGTGTCATAAGTAGACATAAATGATCTCCCCAACAGAATGGGAGCCTCATAATCAGTCTCCATATCAAGAATAAAGAAATTCGCCGGAAATATCAAATCACCAACTTTCACCTCAACATCGATCTCTAACCACCCCCTTAGGTTATGCATTAGACTTATCTGCCAATTGTATAACCACCCTAGTGTCTTCCAACTTACCCAACTTAAGTTCTTCAAATAATGCATAAGGCATAACATTAATTGAAGCCCCCAAGTCAAGCATGGCTTTATGAAAATTACTCCCCCCAAACGAAACCGAAATTACAAACATATCAGGGTCACTACATTTGTTTGGAATCTTTTTCTGATAAATTGCAGACACATGCTCCAAGATTTTCACCTTTTTCTGACTCTTTTCCTTCTAATTTCTCTTCATTGTACACAATTCCTTCAAAAATTTTGCATATCTCGGAACTGTCTGAAGAAGATCTAAAAATGGAATATTTAACTCTAGTCTCTTGAATGTGTCAAAGATAGCCTTGTCAGGCTCCGATTTTCTATCCTCCCTCAATGCATAAGGAAACGGAGGGACTGTCTCATAAACAGGAAATACGGGTGGAGTATACTCCTCTTCAGGGATTTTCTCTTCCACCTTCTTCTCCACCTCCAACTCTGGCTCAACAATCTTTTCAACCTTCTGTTCAGGCTCTATAGACACCATTTTCCCAACAACTTTCTTCTTCCTCCTCACATAAACAACACAAACAGATGGCTTAGGATTTGGTTCAGCTCCAGATGACAACTTCCCCGAATCCTTAGCCTCCAACCTCCCAACTTCATCGGCAAGCTGACTCATATGCTTCTCTAGACTGTTGATACTTGACTCAGTCCGCTGCTAAAACTGTTGGAAATTCCCATTCATGGTAGACATGCTCTGTGCTAATGACCGGACCATGTCCTCTGTAGACTGTCCTTGCGGCTAGCATCGTCCAACGGGTGCTCAGACCGATTAAGTGGTTGCCACGATCTGCGACCTACTGGTACCCATGCTGATTATTGAATGGCTGCCCCCTGAAACCTTGTTGACCATGAACCAACGTTTTCAACAAACTTTTAACATCCTCAATCTCAGCCTCCAACTTGCTAGTTTTATCACCCGATCCTACTGCACTTACTTGTCTAATACTAGACCTTCTTCCATGAGTTCTTGTGCTCTTAGCCAATTCCTCTATCAACTTCTTTGCATCCCAGGTAGTTTTATTCAAAATACTACCCCCACAAGAAGCATCCACCAACCGTTTATCATGCTCAGTTAATCCCCCATACAAGTATACAATTAACTGCTCATCATCAAAACCATGATACGGGCAACTTCTGCAAAGCTTATAGAACCGGTGGTAATACTCATAAAAAGATTTATCAGATCGCTGTTCCATATTACTGATATCCCGTTTCATAACATTGATTTGATCAAGAGGGAAGAACTCATAAAGAAATACCTCTTTCAGTTGCTGCCAAGAGGCAGTGCAGCCGGTCTCATACTCTCACATATGTGCACAAACTGCGCCACGTGCTGATTAGGGTTTTCCCCTGGCATCCCATTGAAGTGGGGCAACTGATTCAACAACCCCGACTTCAATTCAAAAGTAACCCCAGTAGGTAACTCAGGGAACTGAACTGCTTGTAGTTGCTCATTCCAGTTCGGAGAATCCTCTGCCTCAATGTCCGAAGTGGGGGAGGTGAATTATTATAGCCTCGTCCATTACCCCCATTATTCACAACCTCCGGGTTGTTATCACCCCTGCCGTTATTATTATTCATCTCGTCCCGCTGCAAATTTCTCCTGCACCTGAAATATCTTTCGATTTTCGGAACAAAGGGACTAGCAAGTTGATTAGCAGAATGGGTATGGACCATAAAAGGTTCCACACCACAAGATGACAATAATAATAAATCTCAACTAACAGGAAACAAGAAAAAGAAAAAGAAATAGATTAAGAAAAAGAATAAGAGTGCAAACAAATAAACACCGTTTCCCGGCAACGGCGTCAAAATTTGATAGGCTAAAGTCGCACGCCTACAAATTAATTACCAAGACTCGGCTACAAAACTGCAGCTAGGACAAGTTCAGGATCGATCCACTGAAGAACGGTTATTTATTTACACAATATTCACTTGACAAGATTGGGGGTCTGCTTGATTATTATCAAATTCCTAAGACGGGAATTAAAAACTAAGTTGTAAACAATTAAAGAAAAGCAATTTGGATCAATTATTTTCCCCGTCTATCATTTAAATATCATCGATTAACTCTTTTCACTTTTACCCTATTCACTCGATCACGAGATGTATTTCAATCTCTATCTCTTTCTTTGATATTAGCTAATAGCAGTGACACACTCACTAATAACCCTAATCAATACCTAAACCTAACTGACACAGTCTAGATTCACAATATCGATTGATTTTGATTTAAGAGATTAAGATCGAGAACACGTTCTAATGCTATTTCAATTAGATACTTGTCTATTTTCTTCTTCTTCTTCACAATTTACCATGACACATGCATAAACCATAAAGTTGCTACTTACGAAACCCTAAATTGACACAATCTTATGGGATTCTAGCAATAAATTAATAACCAAGATTTAACAGTCGGCCTAATTGAAAAACCCTAGAAGTTAATTCAAACAATTAAGAACAGAAGAAAATATGAATATGACAAAAGATATGAAAAGAAATTAATCTCAATTGAAATCCAGAACGGTTCCAATAATTAAATCCAAAGCAAAGATTCTCCATGAAAAGCAATAAACACTCTAGGAAAAAAATAAATAAAAGTCAAAACCCTAAAATTATTGTCAAAAGAAGTATATATACTCCTCCACCCTAAAAACCTAATTATATAAGGAAAAGAAAATAGAAAATAAAAAGAAACTAAAATAGCTTCCCAAAATCAGCCACGCATCACGCTAGGAACAAAAGGACGGGTCAAAGTCAACTCAGCAAGTGGAATATGAATAGCACGAATCGTGCTTAATTTTTAGGTCGTGCTGAATTCAGAAACGAGTCGTGAATATTGTCACCACTCGTGCCATTGTTTCCAATCCAATTTTCAGCTTTTCACTTTGGTCACTTTACTTTTCAGCTTTTCAGTTTGGCCCCTGAACTTTATATTTTTAGCTTACTCCCCAATTTTCCATAATTGCAGCTTGGTCATTGGATTACAATAAGATCTCACTAAATTCTCTCAATACATATTTCATCAAATTACATCAAACCTATACTAAATACATGAAAATAAAGAATTATAGGGACGAAGACATAGAAAATATATAGTATAAATCCGTCTTATCACCAGGATAACTCTCTCAGAGTCGCTCACATTTCGGCTGGGGACCAACTCGCGGACATTCTCACTAAGCCACTCTCTCGTTCACATTTTGATACAGCTGTATCCAAGATTGAACTTTTCTCCCGACCGTCCATCTTGCGGGGGCATGATAGAGATACAATAGATTCTAATTTATATTCCTTTATTTCTTGTATATTCTTTCCGTGTAGGTCTCGTCAATTATGGTTACACAATTGTATTTGTAATAGAGTAGGATTTTGTACTTATTTCTTCCATATAGAACTCTTCAAGACATGTATATATATATTTCAATAATGAATGAATAAATCAAATTATTCAATATTCTCTTTCTCTACACTTAGTACAAGATCTAAAATAATGCATTGAATGGATGCCCGGACAATGAGAAGGAAGGACGCTTTCAGAGGCGAAAGGCCATGGGGAGATGCAGGTGATTGATCCATGGATCTCCGATTGGGAAATCGTATCCAGAGATTAAGAAATACTATTATAATAAAAAGATAGAGAATAAGTGGAGGAGGTATTATAAGTATGAAAAGTAAAATAGAAGAGAGAATAAGTGAGAGAAATAGCAAGGGGATTGTTGTTGTGATTATAACAAGTGAGTTCCATTAAATATAAGAATAATATAAACTTGCTATTTTGGGACATTATTATAAGCCGAATGAAACGCCTAAAATAACAAATTATCTCTAGTCAAGTGGGACCGAGGGAGTATAAGTTTATATTTGGGGTGTAATTAATTGGTTCAATTTTGCTCGGATATAGTATGCTTCTATATCATCATACCAATTTCAATTTCTAAAGTTGATTTTTTTTTAATCTTACTGAGTTATCCGCCAATTGATAAAATTAAATCTTACAATCGATCAACAACGCTAGAGTTCGATACTTATTCATTGCCTTCTGGAAAATTTCTTTCGTGCATTTAAATTTATGGATCAACAAGATTATAATTTAGTTAATATTTTATTAAAATTTATTTATCTAAATGAAATTTTTAAAAGTGTGTAAATCAAGAGTTGGTCTTATAAAAAACTAGTTTTTTCTTAAGCTAAGGAAAAACGTGTTTTCAAAATAAACGGTGGCAATTTTGTAATTACTGACAACCATGTTCAAAATAAACGGTGGCATTTTCGTAATTAATGGTTCCCCCGTTTATGTCAGTGCGTGTTTAACAAACTGCCAGTGTGACAAAGTGCCAGTTCATATGTAACAAAGTGCCAGTAAAAAAAGTGCCAGTACCAGTTTAACAAAGTGCCAGTGTAAACTGGTACTGGCACTTTGTTAAACTGAAACTGACACTTTTACACGGGCACTTTTAAATACATGAACTGGCACTCTTCACACTGGCACTCTGTTACACTAACACTGGCACTTTGTTACACTAATATTTTTGCTGGCTCTAATAAATACAAGCACTGGAATTCAAAAATACATGGACTGGCATTTGATTATACACTAACGGGCACTTATTTATACACTAACGGGCACTCAAATATACATCAACGGGCACTTGATTATACACTAACGGGCACTTGATTAATCACCAACTGGCACTCAAAATAACATGTACTGACACTCAAAAAAATATGAACCGGCATTAAAAATCAATTAAACTGGCATTCAATTTCTACCCAAACTCAAATTGGCATTCAATTTCTACCCAACTGGCATTCAAAACACAAGAACTGGCATCTAATTGCCCAGTCTACTGTTGGGATTGGATCCTAAACTACAAGGAAGAAAAGGGGGCCTAAGTCGGAGGAGTCGGTAAGGTCGAAAAGGAGTTCAAAACGGAGCAGAAGTTTCTGGTGAGCTGCGCGACCGCGCTGGTGAGCTGCGCGACCGCGCACATAGGTCGAGGCTTCATGGTCTGGCGGAATCAATTGAGGGCGACCGCGCTGGAGTAAGGGCGGCCGCGCTTCGGACGGGTTTTACTGCGGCTGACCTTTGATTTTGTTTCCTTTTCTGATTAGAACTCTTCTTAAATTAGATTTAGGGTTCCTTGTATTACTATATAAACATAAATCCGGCCTAGAACTCATTGTAGCAACATATTAGAGAGGTGTCTAATACATATTGGCTTGGCAATTGCCCCCGGACGTAGTTCACGAGTTGGTGAATGAACCGGGTAAACAACTCTTGTGTTCTTGTGTGTGATTGTTTCTTTCTTGTACGTGTGGGTGTGTTGATTTCTTTGTTTTGATTGCAACGGGGGAGCACCAATTTCACAACAACTGGTATCAGAGCTTTGGTTCGGTGGATTCAAAATTCTTTCATTAGTTGATTAATTTTGAATCGCGTTCTTGGGGATTTTGGTGAAGCAGTCAAGATGAAGAACTCAATCGAGAAATTCAACGGTGTGAATTTCACGTTTTGGAAGACAAGGATTGAAGACTACCTTTATTGTAAGGATCTTCATAAGCCCTTGAAGGAGAAGCCCGAAGACATGTCACAAGGGGATTGGGAGACGTTGGATCGGAAGGCGTTAGGAGCGGTAAGGAGTGCCCTAACCGACGACGTTGCACGGAACGCTATGGAGGCCAAGACAACGGTGGAGTTGCTACAAACGCTGTCGGACATGTATGAGAAGCCGTCGAATATCAATAAGGTGCATTTGATAAAGAGGTTTGCGAATGCGAAGATGTCGAGAGGGCGAGGCGGCGCAAGTCATATCGGCAATTTCAAAGGTATGGTGGCCCAATTGAAAAGTGTTGATATTACTTTCTCCGATGAAGTGCTAGCTTGTTTTCTTCTAAAATCATTGCACGATAGTTGGGAGGTTACTTGTCACAACGATTAGTACGTCGAAACGGCATTGGTGTATACGGAGGTTAGAGATCTCGTCCCCGCAAGAGGAGTTGCGAAGGAAAGAGAAAAGGAGAGAATCGTCCGTAGATGGGGCTGCACTTAGGGTGGAGAGAAAAAGGGGTGGACCTAAGGGGAAAAAGGTCAAGTGCTACAATTGTGGTGAATTGGGGCACATCGATTATATTGTCCGGAAAAGGTGGTGGTGCGCACGTGGTGGATGATGGTGGTGATGTATTAATCCTAGGGGAGGAAGCGATCGGGTGAAGATTGGGTGTTGGATTACGAGCTTCTTGTCATGCTAGTGGGGATGCAGAATCAATGAAGCGGTACAAAACCGGAGATTTTGGGGTTCTCTATCTTGGTGATGGTCAACCATTGAAGATCAAAGGTAAGGGGGATGTGATGATGAAGACACCTAATGGGGCTGTTTTACAACTACACGACGTGATGCATGTTCGGATTTGAGGAGGAGGGTGATTTGTGGGACAACTTGATAGTGAAGGATACGGTGTTTCTTTCATTGGTGGGTCTTGGGAAGTCACAAAAGGGGCTAAGGTGTTGGCTCATGGGGTTAAGGGGAAGATGTTGTATTCTACCTACAATGTCGACATTCGTTCCGGTGGGAGCAAGAGGCTTAAGAACCGGCCTGTTGGTGTAAAAGGGGGAGACATCAAGAAACGGTATGTTGGGGAGGACACAAAGTTGATCAACGCGGTGTGGATGTCCAAGGGCCCTAACAGAGAGCGGTTTCAGACCAAGAATAGTCGATGCAAGAAACAAGGTGTGTCCAAGTTTCAAGGGGAGGCATTGCGAGGAAGGTGGGTCTGGAGGGAGAAGGCGAAGTTAGACTTGCGGGGAGAAATCAAGGTAGAAGCTGATTTGGGGAGGCAAGAACGATCTAACACGGAGAGGTTGAAACGTCGCTTGGTTTCAACTCGCCTTAGTACTTGAGGAGAGGTGCGGTAGTGTCAAGCCAATATGGAAGAGGGGGAATGTGTTCGAAGGTCTTTACTCTGTGGTGGGAGTTAATGGGTGATTTTATGTTTGTTGGTTTAGTCTCCGGTGGGAGATTGTTGGGATTGGATCCTAAACTACAAGGAAGAAAAGGGGCCTAAGTCGGAGGAGTCGGTAAGGTCGAAAAGGAGTTCAAAACGGAGCAGAAGTTTCTGGTGAGCTGCGCGACCGCGCTGGTGAGGAGCTGCCGCGCGCGCATAGGTCGAGGCTTCGCGGTCCGGCGGAATCACCGAGGGCGACCGCGGCTGAGTAAGGGCGGCCGCGCCGGACGGGTTTTACGCGGCCTTTGATTTTGTTTCCTTTTCTGATTATAACTCTTCTTAAATTAGATTTAGGGTTCCTTGTATTACTATACAAACATAAATCCGGCCTAGAACTCATTGTAGCAACATATTAGAGAGGTGTCTAATACATATTGGCTTGGCAATTGCCCCCGGACGTAGTTCACGAGTTGGTGAATGAACCGGGTAAACAACTCTTGTGTTCTTGTGTGTGATTGTTTCTTTCTTGTACGTGTGGGTGTGTTGATTTCTTTGTTTTGATTGCAACGGGGGAGCACCAATTTCACAACAAGCGGTATCAAAGCTTTGGTTCGGTGGATTCAAAATTCTTTCATTAGTTGATTAATTTTGAATCGCGTTCTTGGGGATTTTGGTGAAGCAGTCAAGATGAAGAACTCAATCGAGAAATTCAACGGTGTGAATTTCACGTTTTGGAAGACAAGGATTGAAGACTACCTTTATTGTAAGGATCTTCATAAGCCCTTGAAGGAGAAGCCCGAAGACATGTCACAAGGGGATTGGGAGACGTTGGATCGGAAGGCGTTAGGAGCGGTAAGGAGTGCCCTAACCGACGACGTTGCACGGAACGCTATGGAGGCCAAGACAACGGTGGAGTTGCTACAAACGGCTGTCGGACATGTATGAGAAGCCGACGAATATCAATAAGGTGCATTTGATAAAGAGGTTTGCGAATGCGAAGATGTCGGAAGGGCATACGGCGGCAAGTCATATCGGCAATTTCAAAGGTATGGTGGACCAATTGAAAAGTGTTGATATTACTTTCTCCGATGAAGTGCTAGCTTGTTTTCTTCTAAAATCATTGCACGATAGTTGGGAGGTTCTTGTCACAACGATTAGTACGTCGAAACGGCATTGGTGTATACGGAGGTTAGAGATCTCGTCCCCGCAAGAGGAGTTGCGAAGGAAAGAGAAAAGGGGAGAATCGTCCGTAGATGGGGCCGCACTTAGGGTGGAGAGAAAAAGGGGTGGACCTAAGGGGAAAAAGGTCAAGTGCTACAATTGTGGTGAATTGGGGCACATCGGTTATGACCGTCCGGAAAAGGTGGTGGTGCGCACGTGGTGGATGATGGTGGTGATGTATTAATCCTAGGGGAGGAGCGGTCGGGTGAAGATTGGGTGTTGGATTACGAAGCTTCTTGTCATGCTAGTGGGATGCAGAATCAATGAAGCGGTACAAACCGGAGATTTTGGGGTTCTCTATCTTGGTGATGGTTAACCAGTGAAGATCAAAGGTAAGGGTGATGTGATGATGAAGACACCTAATAGGGCTGTTTTACAACTACACGACGTGATGCATGTTCGGATTTGAGGAGGAGGGTGATTTACGTGGGACAACTTGATAGTGAAGGATACGGTGTTTCTTTCATTGGTGGGTCTTGGGAAGTCACAATAGGGGCTAAGGTGTTGGCTCATGGGGTTAAGGGGAAGATGTTGTATTCTACCTACAATGTCGACATTCGTTCCGGTGGGATTAAGAGGCTTAAGAACCGGCCTGTTGGTGTGAAAAGGGGAGACATCAAGAAACGGTATGTTGGGGAGGACTCAAAGTTGATCAACGCGGTGTGGATGTCCAAGGGCCCTAACAGAGAGCGGTTTCAGACCAAGAATAGTCGATGCAAGAAACAAGGTGTGTCCAAGTTTCAAGGGGAGGCATTGCGAGGAAGGTGGGTCTGGAGGGAGAAGGCGAAGTTAGACTTGCGGGGAGAAATCAAGGTAGAAGCTGATTTGGGGAGGCAAGAACGATCTAACACGGAGAGGTTGAAACGTCGCTTGGTTTCAACTCGCCTTAGTACTTGAGGAGAGGTGCGGTAGTGTCAAGCCAATATGGAAGAGGGGGAATGTGTTCGAAGGTCTTTACTCTGTGGTGGGAGTTAATGGGTGATTTTATGTTTGTTGGTTTAGTCTCCGGTGGGAGATTGTTGGGATTGGATCCTAAACTACAAGGAAGAAAAGGGGGCCTAAGTCGGAGGATTCGGTAAGGTCGAAAAGGAGTTCAAAACGGAGCAGAAGTTTCTGGTGAGCTGCGCGACCGCGCTGGTGAGCTGCGCGACCGCGCACATAGGTCGAGGCTTCATGGTCTGGCGGAATCAATTGAGGGCGACCGCGCTGGAGTAAGGGCGGCCGCGCTTCGGACGGGTTTTCTGCAGCAGCTTTGATTTTGTTTCCTTTTCTGATTAGAACTCTTCTTAAATTAGATTTAGGGTTCCTTGTATTACTATATAAACATAAATCCGGCCTAGAACTCATTGTAGCAACATATTAGAGAGGTGTCTAATACATATTGGCTTGGCAATTGCCCCCGGACGTAGTTCACGAGTTGGTGAATGAACCGGGTAAACAACTCTTGTGTTCTTGTGTGTGATTGTTTCTTTCTTGTACGTGTGGGTGTGTTGATTTCTTTGTTTTGATTGCAACGGGGGAGCACCAATTTCACAACATCTACCAATACATCAAATTCTCAAACTGGTACTCAAATACTTATAAACTGGCATTCAAAATTACATGAACTGGCATTGAAAAATACATGAACTGTCTGATTCAAATTTTCAAACAAAAACCAAACAAATGCAAATCCAATCACAACATGGTACTCATTAAATCAAACACTGGTACTCATTAAATCACAAACTGGTACACACTCAACAAACCTTAATCCCCCAAAATATTTATTTTCTCTGTTCGGAATTGGATAATCAGAACTCGGAAATCGACGCCGGTGAACATGGAGATCTCCGAGATCGCCTTCAACGCCGGCGGAAATCGACGGTAGCACCTTATCTGATGCATTGGATAGCGGTAATTGCTCAATCAGAAGATTTTCGAGACTGTCTTCGACGCCGGTGAACATGGAGATCTCCGAGATCGCCTTCAACGCCGGTGCTCAATTAGATTTGGTTGAGGTCGATTTGAGAGAGGAATTGGGAGAAGGAATTGGTTTGGCGAGGTCGCCGGCCGGAGGGAGGAAGGAATTGGTTTGGCGAGGTCGCCTTCAACGCCGGTGTTGTTCCTGCGTATGCGTATAGAGAGAGAGGAGAATGTGTTTGCGTATAGTGAGAGAAAGTGAGAGAGAATGAGTCGGGCCTTTTATAAAACACGTTTTTTGTTAAGTTAACAAAAAACGCGTTTTTTATAAGTTTTTGGCGTAAATCAATCATTAGAAATATTGTCAGTAAAAAAATTAATTTTTATAAATAATTAAATTGACACAGTAAAATTTTAATTTTATTGACCCTAAAAATTGAAGTGTAATTATCTTTACCAAACTTAATAAATATTGCCCACTCTGTTGCCAAAATAAAATCCAAATCCAAGAAATTTTGTTTCAAAATGGATGTTTTTTTTGCAAAAACTTTTGTTTCTAAACGCTTTTCTACGAATTATTTTTTGATATTCATTTTTATTATTGTAAAATTAAGTGTTTAAAGAGTACAACAAGAACATTGATGAATATTTATCATTAAAATGTATAAAAAACATACATTTTCAAAGTATTTCTTAAAATAAAATTTGGACATTTAATTAGAGAACATTACAATTATTTGTTGTCTTAAACCAAATAAACTCAATTTGAATATATACTACCCTCCGTCCCATTACAAATCGGAAAGTTGGTCAACTGTTGACCATCTTTGACCAATAATTTATGAATATCTAGATATTTTTTTGTAATTCTAAAAAAAGTTATTGATAGTATTTCTAATGGTGAAGCAATAACAATTTTTAAAATTACAAAAAAATATCTAGATATTCATAAATTATTGGTCAAAGATGGTCAACAGTTGACCAACTTTCCGGTTTGTAATGGGACGGAGGGAGTACATCATAAAATCGATAAAAATCACTAAAAAAGTGGCAACGGTTATAAAACTTGAGAATTAAAACCAGAATTATGGAACTATTTTATTTCAAAACTATTATAGAAGAATTATATAAAGAGTTGGTCTCCTGTGAGAACAAGGAAATCCGTCTCATGCATGAGACGGGTCGACCCATTGGTGGCAGCTCATGCCTTTTAAAACAGGTATTACGTTTAGAAAAAGTAATAGTTATCATCTCTTAATGTAATGACTGTATACATATAAAGTAACATTGTTTATAAGTAAACGTAATACCTGTTTTAAAAAAAACAAAAACTCGTTTTTACCCATTTTTTCAAATGTAATACAAACTATATGTATTACATTTGAAATGTAATAACTTATGTATATGAATGTAATAGTTTATACAAGTAAATGTAACACTTTGACATATTTCTATAGATAATGTAATACTTTTACATGTATCATGATAAATTTGAACTCATTGTAACTTATTGTTTGAAAACAAATACTATTACATATAAATAACAAGTTTGTTACATTTTAGTTAAAATAAGTATTACTTTTGCCAAACGAAGAAAACATAGGGAAAAACACTATTACTTTTCTGTATATATTGTGAATGTGGTGCCCAAATTCTGTTGGATTCACGCGAGTTTGAAGACATCCGGTTTAATTTGAAAAACGGAGTCGCCACGCCATTTTGATTACCTCAAAACTTTGAAAAAAAGGTTTTACTTGGGTTCGGAGGTTAAGTTACCCCTTGGGAAGAACGTTTGGCGTTCACCCAAAGTGCCTTGCCGGAGCAAGTCTCCCAAGATTTCAGTAATCGTGCTTGCTTGCGTGCTTTTTTGTGTGCATGTGTTTGAAAATAAGGAGGGAATGTCCCAAGTCGTCTTCCGGACGTACAAACCATTTGTTGGTTGTCGCTCGGGATTTCTTGGAATTTATGTATTCGGGATTATGATCCCGCCCTCATCTTGTGACTTGTGATCATCGCATTTTAACCTCGGGACTCTCGGGACTTGCGTGATCGAGAGGATGACTCTCTTTATAGTCAAAGATGAGGTTCTTTAGAAAAGGAGGGTCCTTAGCCCATCAATCCTACGCTTTAAGACGGTCGAGCTCGTATAGAGGCTTCATACTCTTTCTTAAGCGATAATGGGAGATATAGGGTTCAAGGTTGTCCCTATCTAAAGAAATAATGAACCTTTAATGGAAGGAACGATGCAAAGATGAGAACTTTTACACCGGTCCGTTCCAAGGTTGCTAATGGGGACATGGGGAATGCATGTAAAAATGATACTTTAGTGAAAAGATGGCATTTTAGAATGTAAAGCATGTCTTTTGGTTGCAAGGGACGCTTTTTGTGCAAAGAAAAGATTTTTTTATACAAAGAATGCATTTTTATGTTGGAAAATAGCATTTAATGCACAAATGATGCATGAAAATGGCAAAGAATGATTTTTTAATGCAAAGTATGCATTTAGAGTATGAAAATGAGTTTTTGAATGCAAAAGATGCATCTTTAATGTGAAAAGGGGGTTTTTTGAGTGCAAAAGATGCACCATTAAGCAAAGATGTCATTTTGGTGAAAAAGATATCCTTTTAATGCAAATGATGCTGCTCTGTATGCAAATGTTTTAGTTTAAATGCAGATTGATGCATTAGAAAAGGAAAACATCAGATTGCAGCTTAACAGATAAGGAATCTGCCAACTAGCTACTTATGTCGCGTGACATAGGCTGCCTATGTCGCGTGACATAACAAGCCATTTTGCAGAAGCCTAAACAACTGAGATTTGCAGAGGTAACAAGGCACCAAAATGGTCAAGTTACTTCACAAACAAATCTCAGAGAGCATGTTTATTGATAATGAACACTTCAAGAGGGTGTGGATATGAGGGATCCACACTCATCTTGAGTGTTCATGCAAAACCAAGTTAAACCGGAGCTTTTATATGCAATGCAATGAAATAAAATGTGGATCTGGGTAATATAACATAAAGTATGCAACTTTAATCAGAATACTACATTATAAATGCATTTGGCATAGAGATTTCACATTTGAATGAAAATAGAGAGTGAAAAAGGGTAGAAATTCGTTACCCTTGAAGATCCACAACTCCTATATCAAGTTAGATATAGGAGCCTTCTAGCGTCCTCCTCCGGAGTTGATGTCCAGCCTTGAATCCGTGAGAACCTTGGGTTCTTGATGTGTATAGGAAGTGTGTGTGTGTGGGAAGTGTGTGTGTGTGATTGATTTGAGAGGATTAGTGTGATTTGGGGGGTATGTGAGGAGAGAGGAGTCTTCTGGGCGTATTCCCTATAGAGGGGACCGAGGGGTGGAAAAGGTGTGTCTAAAATGAGAGGTGAAGGCCTCTATTTATAGGTCACTGCATGGGCTTGTTATGTCGCACGACATAACAAGCCATAACTGCTTTCCTTCTAGAAACATGCAAGGTGGCAACCTTCTAGAACTTTTCATGGCCTATTATGTCGCACGACATAAGTAGCCACTTCCAGATTCTTCTAGAAACATGCAAGGTGGCAAGCTTCTAGAAGTTTTTCATGGCCTATTATGTCGCACGACATAAGTAGCCACTTCCAGATTCTTTTAGAAACATGCAAGGTGGCAAGCTTCTAGAAGTTTTTCATGGCCTATTATGTCGCACGACATAAGTAGCCACTTTTCCAAATTCCTTCTAGAAACATGCAAGGTGGCAGCTCTTCTAGAAGGGTTTTGGAATTAAGAAAACGTGTTTCTTAATTACCAAGCATTTCCTTCAGCCCTTAAAAGGCTTGGAACTTTTCTGAAATTATTCCGGAAGTGTAGGCAAGTCCGAGAAATTACCGGAAAAATTACCGGAATTGCCGGAAAAATTAACCTAAGGCATGAGCCGATTTGGGTACTTACGGAAGCCCTCGGCAACGTCACTTGCGGGCGAGTGGGGTTGTCGATAGAAAAGGATCCAATCTGGCGAATGCCGAGACGAATTGGGTGACTAAGTTGGTCGAGTGGCTGGACCTTTCATGAAAGGCTACCTACGTATCCCGGAGGAATCAAGCCAGGTCGTAGTTCAGAAAAGATCCACAGGGGAATGGGGTGTCATATGTGACGAATTGGGCCGAACCTACAGGAGGCTACCTACGTATCCGGGGGAATCAAGCCAGGTCGTAGTTCGAGCTTTGACTAGATCGAAATGTTATTCCTTCAACTTGGAATAATCGGAGATCGAAAAAGAGAGCGAAATGTCATTCTTCCACCTTGGAATGACGGAGATCGCGAGAGAGGTCGAAATGTTATTCTTCCACCTTGGAATAACGGAGATCGAAAGAAAGAGCGAAATGTCATTCTTCCACCTTGGAATGACGGAGATCGCGAGAGAGATCGAAATGTCATTCTTCCACCTTGGAATGACGGAGATCGAAAGAAAGAGCGAAATGTCATTCTTCCACCTTGGAATGACGGAGATCGCGAGAGAGATCGAAATGTTATTCTTCCACCTTGGAATAACGGAGATCGAAAGATAGAGCGAAATGTCATTCTTCCACCTTGGAATGACGGAGATCGCGAGAGAGATCGAAATTTTGTAAAGAAGTAAGAAGGACTCGATGATTTTTGTAAAGAAAGTGGGATGTACCCGATAATTTTGTAAAGAAACGGGACGTACCCTGATAATTTTTATAAAGAAACGGGACGTACCCTAATCATTTGAAAATAGAATTAAAAATGCCAATGGCAAACAAAATGAGCCACAGGGATAAATTTGTAAAATAGGCTACAGGACATTACGTCACTATCGAGGAGATAGGGGTAACTGAAGTTTGTAAAAACTTGAGCGCGCTTCTCAATCTCTTTCGAATAAGAGATATGGGTATCTAAAGTTTGGAAAACTTGAGCATACTTCTCAATCTCTTTCGAATCAGAGATATGGGTATCTAAAGTTTGGAAAACTTGAGCATACTTCTCAATCTCTTTCGAATCGTAGATATGGGTATCTAAAGTTTGGAAAAACTTGAGCGTACTTCTCAATCTCTTTCGAATCAGAGATATGGGTATCTAAAGTTTGGAAAAACTTGAGCGTACTTCTCAATCTCTTTCGAATCAGAGATATGGGTAGCTAAAGTTTGGAAAACTTGAGCATACTTCTCAATCTCTTTCGAATCAGAGATATGGGTATCTAAAGTTTGGAAAACTTGAGCATACTTCTCAATCTCTTTCGAATCAGAGATATGGGTATCTAAAGTTTGGAAAAACTTGAGCGTACTTCTCAATCTCTTTCGAATCAGAGATATGGGTATCTAAAGTTTGGAAAAACTTGAGCGTACTTCTCAATCTCTTTCGAATCAGAGATATGGGTATCTAAAGTTTGGAAAAACTTGAGCGTACTTCTCAATCTCTTTCGAATCAGAGATATGGGTAGCTAAAGTTTGGAAAACTTGAGCATACTTCTCAATCTCTTTCGAATCAGAGATATGGGTAGCTAAAGTTTGGAAAACTTGAGCATACTTCTCAATCTCTTTCGAATCAGAGATATGGGTATCTAAAGTTTGGAAAAACTTGAGCGTACTTCTCAATCTCTTTCGAATCAGAGATATGGGTATCTAAAGTTTGGAAAACTTGAGCGTACTTCTCAATCTCTTTCGAATCAGAGATATGGGTAGCTAAAGTTTGGAAAAACTTGAGCGTACTTCTCAATCTCTTTCGAATCAGAGATATGGGTATCTAAAGTTGGGAAAAACTTGAGCATACTTCACTATTCGTGATAGAGGTAGCTAAAGTTTGGATTTTGACAATTCGGAAACTGTCGCCTGGCGTTATCTCATTATAAAGGGAATAACGGAGGCGCTTTTTTGGGAGAAAATGTTATCATTAGCAATTGGCACGTTACTTGAGCTTAGGGGTGATTTTTTTTTCTTGGAAACATGGTAGGGACTGGGTCTGGATGTACATATGGAATGTGTTTGAAAATTGTTTAAGACGGGTTTCAAGCAGGTGGGGTCGTATCCCTTGGTGCGCTGACCGAACCGCCGTTGTTGGCCGAGATGTTGTCAACGTGGACTAGAATTCCTTCTTGGCCGAGACTCGGGTTTAAACCTCGGGTCTTGATTAAGGTCCTTTTCATAAACTCGGCGCTTGAAGCCGATGCCGATGTGCTTTTATAACCAAAGCGTATGTTGAAGTGACCAAACCTCTCTTCTAGGGACGGATGTGACTTATCTGAGCCCCTATTCCCGAGGAAAAACTTTCGCAAAGCCCCATGTCTTACTAAAGCAAGGAAAGATCCTTTCATTTGGCAAAGCCCCGTTGAATGAACCGAGTAGGCGAAGTGACTTGGCGAAGCCCCGCCCGTGACTCTAGCAAAATCCCAATTTGATTGGTACCGCGAACGTGATCCCGGGGTTAATCTCGACCAAGACCGAATCCATCTAGGGACCTAGTGAAGAACTCGATGCGAACCCCAAAAATGGCTAAAGAAGCCCCAGTTTAAAGGAATGACTTGGCAAAGACCCAACTTTGAAGAGTTCCAAGGCAGCCCTAATGCGAATTGTAGCAGAAGAGGGAAAACCTATCCTTTTTTTCTCTTTTTTTTTATTTTTTTTATTTAGTCAATCAGTCAACCTTAAGAAGATGTGAAAGAAAAGATTTTAGAAATGTATACCTGCAGGGGCATATTTTTTCGAAAGGCGGGAATAAATCCCGATTTTGTGTTATTTTGATGGCCTTATTCGATGTAAGAACAAAAGCTCGCTTTGGGTCTGACTCTTTTGAGAGAGTATAAGCGTAGAAAGGTTGGTAAAAGTGTATGGAAGCCCCCGCCGACGTAAAATCGTTGTTTAGCACTATTTTTTCTAAGATGTAGAAAAGGAAGACTTGTCAAGACATCTGAAAACTTGTTTTATTTACAATGATCACAAGATTGCTTAAAAACCCTTTGTTAATGTTCGGGTTATTCAACCACTAATATCGATATGAAAAAACATTCTTATTAATCATGAGGAGAAAGTCAACCAATGTCGTGGATCAAGGTTGGCTGGTGTGAAAGAAAAGTTTGTGTATAGGGAGGTCATTGATGAGATCGGGTTTTCTGGAATCGTGTGTCTTATGGGAGAGGTCATTTGATGAGACCGGGTTTTCAGGAATTTGGATATGTTTATGACCGGACCATTGCTGGTTGCCTACGTTCCCCTCGTTGTGAGGAGCTCAGGTCGCCGTAGTTCGGCCTTGGCCGGATTGTGTTTGGGAAATGGGATTTGTGGTTCCTTTAGTGAAAAGGCTAGGATGAGCTGATGATGAGGCGTGGGCCTCGAGATGATTCCTTGACCAAGTCATTCTTGGACGGCTGCTTCTGATTGCTTCCTCTTTCATTGGGGAAGAAGAATTTACACGTGCCTACAGGCTTATGAAATGTTTCTGGCTTTGCTTCGACCGCCCCATTGTTATCGACAACTTTCATTCTCTGAGCTTTGATTTTTGCTTGTCCGTCGAGCTTTTGATTGGCAGTGCTGGGTCCTTGGCCTCATCATTTTTTTTTTTATTTTTTATTTATATATATATATATATGTGCAACCCTCGTTTTTTGCCTAGACCGCCCCCTTTTTTGGGATTTTCACTTAGCTGGGCATTACTCTTTTTGCACTAAGATTTTTTTCTTTTTTTTATGTGCAACCCTGTTTTTTGCCTAGACTGCCCTTTTCTGGGATTTTCAGCCTAGCTGGGTATTACTCTTTTTGCACTACACATTTTTTTTTATTTTCTAAAGCACCCGAGGACCAAGGCGAGCCCCTGCTTGAACATTCTTGGCAAGCTCTTAGGTTGTTGTTGACATGGGGTCAATTATTCGAAGCTGAGTGGCCTTTTGTTGTCCCTTGATGTTGCCGCCGTCGTTGACTTGGTCAAGATGAAGGTGGGGGCATGATTGGGAAAGTGTATGGTTTAATGAAGGCCTTTTTGTGAAGTAAGGAAAGTGTATGGCTTGATGGAGGCCTTTTGTGGGGTAAGGAAGGTGTATAGGGAAAGCATTGGTTGACTTTCTCACACCGATTAATCAGAACGTGAATTATTTCGAGAGATTACTTGTAGAGCAATGCAAGTGATCATATAAAATAAAACCATTTCATTAAATGTAATGTAGGTGTGCAAATAATGTCTTAAGTCTAGCAAGAAAAGAAGAAGACTCTTTTATAGAAAATTGAAGATTAAATACAATGTCCGTAGAGGACTTGATTGAAAGAGAAAAGTACTAGAACCTACGAAGGTTGACTGAGAGACTATTTTTTTTTTTTACTTAAGGATAGGTAGACCCTAGTCTAGCTACTCTTCGCGAGTTGGACCGCTGTAACTTGAGCTTTCCTTCGTAGATCGCCCACCGAATTTCTTTCTTCGCACCCACACACTTGTCCTGTCACATGCCCAAAATGCTTGTGGTACTCGCAGTAACTTGGTCCCGTCAACTCTACCGGGGTTTCTTGGCTTATAATTCTCGAGAGGTGTGAGAAGGCCTCGTTTCATCAAATCATCGAAAACTTTGCTCATGGGCATCCCAAAATTATTAGGCTGACGTTTCTGACCTTCCACTTCCCGAATCGACCTCTTACCATAGCTTTCTGTTTTTGGCCCATGGAGGTTCTCGAGCTTCCCATCTTCTATCAACTTCTGGATCTCATACCTCAAATAGGTGCAATCATCAGTGTCATGTCCAGGGTATTGATGGAAAAGACAATGCTTAGACTCATCCAACTGAGCATTGTGGTTCCTGGGCTTCCAATTTTCCAATGGCGTTATCGCCTTTTCTTTCATCGCTTTTCCAAAGATCTTGCTTAAAGGCATCTCCGCATTGTCAAAATGAAGGGAGCGGGGTTTTTGGGAGACATTGCTGTTCTCCAGGCTTGGATTTCCATTGTCCAGTTGGTTCCACTGTTGGATTTGGCTGAAGGAAGCTACGACACCCTTTTCTTTGTGAGGGACTGGTGCTGAGCCAGGTACGGTTGCTGCTTGGTACTGGTGGCATTGTGTTACACTTGGTGGAATCATTTCCTTGCTTGACTCGACATCTTGGGTCAAGGGAGTATTGATACTCATCATGAGGTCAAGCTTCTCTTGCATCTGTTGTACTTGTTCCATCAATATTACCACATGGGGGTCAACGGGGACTCTCGGGTTACCTAACCGGCAACAGGACTTGTAGTAGCAAACCGACGGCTGAATTCATTAAGTCCGGTAGGTGACAACCGAAAACTCGGATCATCCTTTGGCAACTCATGATCGCATTCAAAGGGCGAGTATAGGGGCTTGAACATAGCCACATATCTCAAACCGATTATGTGAGGTTGGAGCATAGGCTCGGCGTGTATTGCCGAAACCGAGAGACAGTGGGGTAAAGCCCAATCCGTTCCGAGGAGCCGAGGGGGATGGAGCCCCGATGAGCCGGGATGTTAGAAAGGACCGAGGAGAAGTGATCCTTGGCAAGGGATCATATGTGGATGGAGGAAGGTATTGGTTATAGGTCTGGGAGCCGAGATGGCTACTTCTCGGAGTCTCATCTTCGACCACTACCAGAGAGAACCGTTGAGTCAACTGTTACTTGAACTCCATTGCGGCGAAGAGCACCGATGAGCAATGACAATGCTTCTTCATGAACCTTTCCGGGCATTTTCCAAAGCCAGGACTAACTCTTCCTTCCTAAACATCCGATTTCCTGCACCCTCACCGTTTTCGTCAAATCGCCATTCCGACTCTCTCGAGCCGATGAACCGTCCCGAACCTAAGGTTTTCTCGAAAAGCCGCCGACCCAAGTATTCTAGCCCACTTCTTTCGCCGCGGAAAGGGACAGCAAGGTTTAGACTCGGGGATAGGTAAGGTTTAGACTTGAAGGTAAGCAAGGTTTAGACTCGTAGATGGGTGAGGTTTAGACTCGAAGGTGGATAAGGTTTAGACTCGGGTAAGCAAGGTTTAGACTCGGAGATGGGTGAGGTTTAGACTCGGGGGCAAGTGTTTAGGCTGAAAGCTCAAGTAACATGCACTTATCGCTTAACTTTTGCTTAAAACACATTTTCTCCTAATCCTAATTGATCGGAAAAGATGAGACCTTGAAAAGACAAGATCGAAAATCGGAGATCGGACCGAAAAGGTCTCGATTAGGGATTTGACCATGAAAGGTCGGGATAGGAAAATAGGAAATCGGACCGAGGAGGTCTCGATTAGGGGTTTGACCATGAAAGGTCGAGATGAAAAATCGGAAATCGGACCGAGGAGGTCTCGATTAGGGGTTTGACCATGAAAGGTCGAGATAGGAAATCGGACCGAGGAGGTCTCGATTAGGGATATCAAAGGTAGGACCATGCAATTATGATTACATTAATTGTTCAGGTTTACTTAAAATCATGTCTTTTATTAATTTCTATTTGGTTGGAAAAAGGGGGGTTTGCCCTTCTTTTTTCGCAACTACTCTAGATCCTGGATCAGTGGGTTCCGTCACTACGTCTATAAGCCCCTCGTATTCCACCTGTATTTTCGACCTCCCAGGGTGGACAGCCCCGGGCGAGGGTCCTATAGGGCACGCGGATCCCACCGACCGAGAGTAAAGAACGCTCCTATCGGGTCTAGCGGGTCATAGGACCTTTCAACGCACGAGCGATGCAGATTATAGTCAAGGCAATACCGGGAAAGTCTCGTCTCTCGCCTCGACGGATCTCGCGTAGTTTCGCTTGAGCGAATGACGGTTTTTGACCTTCGGTAATGTCCGAGAGAATAATAGGCATGGGTCGGGCGGTAAAAAGCCGGATGACACGGTGTCACATTGAACTTTGTTGCATACACGGTGCGTGGGTCGGAATCGAAGTCAATGCCGATCAAGATCTTGCCAATTTTTCCTTGTCGGAATTTTGGCAGAGCTTCGCTTGAGCGAAAGATCTTTTGCTTTGTTGGCAAAGACTCGGTCTTGACTCTTACGCATTCCGTGCAGGTCAAGGTCAATAGTCAATGTCGGAGTCAAGATCTCGCCAATTTTTCCTTGTCGGAATTTTGGCAGAGTTCCGCTTGAGCGAAAATCTTGGCTTCCGTTATGAACTAAGGCTTGTTCTTCACGAGGGTATGCAACTGGGCTATATGACACGGACTAGACCAAAAACCAACCAAAAGTCACGGTTTTTTGAAACGTGTGACACCTGACCGTGCATTAGTCGACACCGGGCCGCCATGGGAGGTTGGGATGATTCCGTGCGCGCCGGGAGCATCGTAAGGCTGTCCGTGATCGCACTGAACCACCCTCGGGTTTGAAGGACGTGCGTGCAAAGTGTACAGATATATCAGTGCGCGTAGTGTGCGGTCTCCTAAAAATGTTCCTTTTTGAGTTAAAACAGAGATCTTCATAAATGTGTTTTAAAGGAATGATTTTCGGACGGGGAAAATGCAAAGCACATAAGCACATAAATTTTCTCGGGAGCCCTGGCCCCATGGAGCCGAGTAGCCCCAAGCCGCTAGGACTCGCCAGATTAACCATGATTTTTCCCGATGGAATTGCCACCGAGGTCGTCCGGCCGAATCCAAGGAGGATTGAGCCGTACGACTGCATGGATCAATTTTCCAGGTTCCACTCCTTTTGCTATTTTTCGGGTTGTTTCCCGTTCAAAGTATGCACAGATTCCAAGATGCAAATGATGCAATGCAAGGTAAAGAAAGCAAGCACGATTAATGAAATCAGCGACGGGAGTCTAACCCGCTCAAAGGGAAAAGCTTTCTTTTATTTTTTCAAATTTTTTTTTCGAAAAGGGATACTGGTACGTGGATTGTTAAACCACCGGTTATCCCAACTCCCACGTCAGGGAGTGTACAGGAAGGGTAAGTGGTTTCCACCTATATACCGAGTATCGATTTTTGTTTTGAAAATAAAGCTTTTCTCCTTTGGGTTTTCCCCAGCGGAGTCGCCAAACTGTGAATGTGGTGCCCAAATTCTGTTGGATTCACGCGAGTTTGAAGACATCCGGTTTAATTTGAAAAACGGAGTCGCCACGCCATTTTGATTACCTCAAAACTTTGAAAAAAAGGTTTTACTTGGGTTCGGAGGTTAAGTTACCCCTTGGGAAGAACGTTTGGCGTTCACCCAAAGTGCCTTGCCGGAGCAAGTCTCCCAAGATTTCAGTAATCGTGCTTGCTTGCGTGCTTTCTTGTGTGCATGTGTTTGAAAATAAGGAGGGAATGTCCCAAGTCGTCTTCCGGACGTACAAACCATTTGTTGGTTGTCGCTCGGGATTTCTTGGAATTTATGTATTCGGGATTATGATCCCGCCCTCATCTTGTGACTTGTGATCATCGCATTTTAACCTCGGGACCCTCGGGACTTGCGTGATCGAGAGGATGACTCTCTTTATAGTCAAAGATGAGGTTCTTTAGAAAAGGAGGGTCCTTAGCCCATCAATCCTACGCTTTAAGACGGTCGAGCTCGTATAGAGGCTTCATACTCTTTCTTAAGCGATAATGGGAGATATAGGGTTCAAGGTTGTCCCTATCTAAAGAAATAATGAACCTTTAATGGAAGGAACGATGCAAAGATGAGAACTTTTACACCGGTCCGTTCCAAGGTTGCTAATGGGGACATGGGGGAATGCATGTAAAAATGATACTTTAGTGAAAAGATGGCATTTTAGAATGTAAAGCATGTCTTTTGGTTGCAAGGGACGCTTTTTGTGCAAAGAAAAGATTTTTTTATACAAAGAATGCATTTTTATGTTGGAAAATAGCATTTAATGCACAAATGATGCATGAAAATGGCAAAGAATGATTTTTTAATGCAAAGTATGCATTTAGAGTATGAAAATGAGTTTTTAAATGCAAAAGATGCATCTTTAATGTGAAAAGGGGGTTTTTTGAGTGCAAAAGATGCACCATTAAGCAAAGATGTCATTTTGGTGAAAAAGATATCCTTTTAATGCAAATGATGCTGCTCTGTATGCAAATGTTTTAGTTTAAATGCAGATTGATGCATTAGAAAAGGAAAACATCAGATTGCAGCTGAAAAGATAAGGAATCTGCAAACTGGCTACTTATGTCGCGTGACATAGGCTGCCTATGTCGCGTGACATAACAAGCCATTTTGCAGAAGCCTAAACAACTGAGATTTGCAGAGGTAACAAGGCACCAAAATGGTCAAGTTACTTCACAAACAAATCTCAGAGAGCATGTTTATTGATAATGAACACTTCAAGAGGGTGTGGATATGAGGGATCCACACTCATCTTGAGTGTTCATGCAAAACCAAGTTAAACCGGAGCTTTTATATGCAATGCAATGAAATAAAATGTGGATCTGGGTAATATAACATAAAGTATGCAACTTTAATCAGAATACTACATTATAAATGCATTTGGCATAGAGATTTCACATTTGAATGAAAATAGAGAGTGGAAAAGGGTAGAAATTCGTTACCCTTGAAGATCCACAACTCCTATATCAAGTTAGATATAGGAGCCTTCTAGCGTCCTCCTCCGGAGTTGATGTCCAGCCTTGAATCCGTGAGAACCTTGGGTTCTTGATGTGTATAGGAAGTGTGTGTGTGTGGGAAGTGTGTGTGTGATTGATTTGAGAGGATTAGTGTGATTTGGGGGGTATGTGAGGAGAGAGGAGTCTTCTGGGCGTATTCCCTATAGAGGGGGACTGAGGGGTGGAAAAGGTGTGTCTAAAATGAGAGGTGAAGGCCTCTATTTATAGGCTGCCTGCATGGGCTTGTTATGTCGCACGACATAACAAGCCATAACTGCTTTCCTTCTAGAAACATGCAAGGTGGCAACCTTCTAGAACTTTTCATGGCCTATTATGTCGCACGACATAAGTAGCCACTTCCAGATTCTTCTAGAAACATGCAAGGTGGCAAGCTTCTAGAAGTTTTTCATGGCCTATTATGTCGCACGACATAAGTAGCCACTTCCAGATTCTTCTAGAAACATGCAAGGTGGCAAGCTTCTAGAAGTTTTTCATGGCCTATTATGTCGCACGACATAAGTAGCCACTTCCAGTCCCTTCTAGAAACATGCAAGGTGGCAGTCTTCTAGAAGGGTTTTGGAATTAAGAAAAACGTGTTTCTTAATTACCAAGCATTCCCTTCAGCCCTTAAAAGGCTTGGAACTTTTCTGAAATTATTCCGGAAGTGTAGGAAAGTTCGAGGAATTACCGGAAAAATTACCGGAATTGCCGGAAAAATTAACCGGAAGGCATGAGCCAGATTTGGGTACTTACATATATGTATTACTTTAATGTAGACAAACTATTACTTTATATGCATACAATCATTACATTATGTTATAGTAACTATTACTTTTCACAAAACGAAAATAAAAAACAAAATTTAAAACTTAAAAAAAACAAAATTTAAAAATTTAAAAATTTAAAAGAAACAAGAATCGTCAATGGTTTGTGAGAGAGGGTAGATTTGTGGGGTTTGCAGAGAGAGAGAAAATGGTGAAGGCGGTCACCGTTGAATGAGTTTAGAACAGGGGATAAGGCGGTGTTGTTTTGGGTTGCCGGCTGATAGAGAGAGACAAGCTCCGGGTGGAGAGAGAGAGAGAGTGACTTTGCGTCTTGTTGTTCTGGTTGAGGAGGGAGAGCTCGGAGGAAGAGGATTGGGTCAGAGAAGGAGAACCCAGCTGAAGGTGAGGAACAATGGTGAGGGATTGAATCAGGTGAGGAATTGATTGAGGCAGAGATTGGATTGGTGCAATTGGGGAGCTTGGGTCACCGGCTGGTTTGGGTGAGGAGGTCGCCGGTTGATTAAAGGGAGGAATCAGGTGAAGGTTTGGCCGGAGAAGGAGAAGCTTGGGTTGAAGAAGACGATTCCCCCGCTGCTCTGCGTTTACGTATAGAGAGAGAGATGGGTATTCTTGGGCGGGTCATGGTCATGAATCCGACCCGTCTCATGGATGAGACGGGTATTGTTGTTCTCACATGAGTTTTTGTCTTATATAAAAGAGAAAGATAGAAGTCAAGAATTTCTTAGATAACTAAAATAAAAACTAAAGCCTACTATTTATAGATAGATGAAAATTGGCTTCCTTTATAAACTTTGATAAGAATAAACACTACTCCCTCCGTTCCGGCCGAAGTGTCTCAAAATGAGTTCGACTTGGGAATTAAGGAAAGTGATGTAGAAAAGAGAAAAAGTTTAAATGTTATGAGTATGAAAAATTAAATAGGAGAGAGAATGAGTGGGAGGAATAGTTAGGAGAGAGAATGTTGTGAGTGTAAAAGTAAAGTAGGAGAGAATGAGTGGGTAGAATAGTAATAAAAACTTTCCTTTTTTGGGTTGAGACATTTTAAATGAGACGCCCAAAATGAAAAGTTGAGACACTTCGACGAAACGGAGGGAGTATTTTTTAGTAATGCTTTCCTTGTAAGCTTTCTGAAGATATTTACAAAGCTTCCTTCCTAATTATCCCCGAAGATATTAATAAAATTCCCTAGTAAGCTTCACGAAAGCTTATCTTCTAAAGCTTCTCTTGTAATCTTTCGGTCTAAAGAATATCCATACGATAATATATTATAACACTCCCCCTTAAATGTCCGTTTCTAAGTAACATGCCTCATTAAAACCTCACTAGAGAAAAATCCTATGTGATAAAACTCTAGTGAAGGTGAACAGTATAAATTGAGATACGAACATGGGCTTGTCCGGATCAGACCCAAGTGGATTGGGCTATAAACATAATCCATCAAATATCAAGTTACGAGGTAAGACATGGGCTCCCTCGTCATTCTACCTCGGCATCAACAAGGTCGATCAAGGCCCAGCGAGCAAGCACAACATAGCCCCAACTCAAAGGGCCGAGGAGACCTCCCTCGTAGGCCGAGATCCTCTCCCTTGAGGACGAGGTGCCTCCCTCGGCCTTGATATTGACACTACGGGCTCCTCTTATTTCTCATTCCTTCCCCGGCTCATCATGGACCGAGATGGCCATGTATGACGAGGAGAGGAAAGTTTGTACCTCGGCATATCTTCATATGACGAGGAGAGGAATTTATGCATCTCGACATATCTTCATATGACGAGGAAAGGAATTCATGCATCTCGGCATATCTTCATATGACGAGGAAAGGAATTCATGCATCTCGGCATATCTTCATATGACGAGATAAGGAATTCGTGTATCTGGACTTTCCGACAGAGCAGTCATTGGTATCCTATTCAAACAAGGATTAAGCAGTTACAATCTAATCAGGATTGTGCCTTTCTACATCAATTTCAATCAAATAAGGACTCTCTAACAGATATAATCCTCCTAGGATTATACCTTATCTTTTTACAGTCTAAGTTCAACATGGATTCTGTCGATCCATCACTATAAATACAAGCCATTATTTCCATATTCTGGTACGTGACTTTTATTATCCGAAACTCTGTCAAATTAGTTTCTCTCTATACAAACCGTGAACTTACTCTCACGCCGGAGGGCCTTCGCCGGTGAAGCCCCGACTTAGTTTACGTGCTTTGTCTTATTTTCAGGCTAAGCTTATCTTCTAAAGCTTCTCTTGTAATCTTTCGGTCTAAAGAATATCCATACGATAATATATTATAAATCTCCCCCTTAAATGTCCGTTTCTAAGTAACATGCCTCATTAAAACCTTACTAGAGAAAAATCCTATGGGATAAAACTCTAGTGAAGGAAAAATAGTACATGATTCCTTAGCTTTATAATGCCCTCTAAACGAAACATTACTCGAAATCACTTAGTCACCCCATTCCGATATCATGTACTAATTTCTCAAATCTTGGAGTTTGTAATGACTTCGTAAGTAAGTCCGCAAGATTGTCATTTGAACAAATTTGTTGAATATCAAAAATGTAAAACAATCTTTTTTTAATATCAAATTTGTTGAATATCAATTTCAAATCTTGTAAACAATGCATAAGTACAATAAAGGAGGCCAATGTAGGTTGCCGCCCTAATAGACACCCCCAAACTTGAGAAATGGCTAATGGAGGTTGCCGCCATATTAGGCCCCCCAAACTTGAGAAATGACCAAGGGAGGTTGCCGCCATATTAGGCGCTCCAAACTTGAAAGATGGTAAAGGGAGGTTGCCGCCCTATTAGGCGTCCCCTATAAATTAAAAACGGCCAATAGTGGTTGCCGCCCTATTAGGCACCTTCATACTTGAAAGACGGCCAAAGGAGGTTGTCGCCCTATTAAGCACCCTCAAACTTGAAATACGGCTAAGGGAGGTTGCCACCCTAGTAGGCACCTCTAAAACTTAAGAAGAGACCAAGGGAGGTTTTCGATCTAGTAGGAACCCCCAAACTCGAAAGATGGTCGAGGGTTGCCACCCTAGTAGGCACTCTAAAAACACGAGAAGAGGCCGAGGGTTGCGAGAAACAACACTAAGTAGTAAGGCTGCCTAAAGACAAGCCTCGCTCTTTTGGAGATAGTAGTAGGTATATGGGTGTTACAAGTCGCAAAGAGGTTTTTTGATGAATTATCAAAACGAATATAACTAAGGAGGAAGCAACATGATAAGAAAGCATTCAACACAGATTAAGGAAAAAACAGGGAATCAACATTACAAGAAAAAGAGAGTTTAAGGCTACACACCAAAGTTAATAACCCAAATAATTAAAACATGTTCAAGACAGAAAAAAAATTGTTTGTTACATATCCAAACAAAGTTTAAAGTCGTTCAAAATAAGACATTCCCTACTGATCTTGGGCTTGATTCTCGCACTGGGCTGCAAGGGAAGCTCTAGCCACCTTCTTAGCAGTGGTAAGTGCTTTGTTCTTTTCTTCAATCAAATCGGCCCATAAAGTCTGTTGGTGTAATGCCCTAGGCTATAGTTATGATTGACTTGAACTGTTATGTATCATCTTTATCATTTATTATAGAGCACATTTATTCTGTTCATTATATATTTGCATGTTTATTATATTGAACTGCATCCCTAGTTGCTGTGAACAACTATTATAAGTTGGTAATGGATAATCATAGAGATGATTATATGCATGGAGATGCACATTACACTTATGGATACTTTCTAGAGAACAAGTATTGGACTTGACCTACTTATGAGATTTATGACATGGTCTGTTTGTCATGATTAAATCTCATGATAGTCATGTTATTAAATCCTTTGTACCTGAGATTATTATCGTCTTCCACATGGTGAAGATCATGTTTGATATAGTCTAACACTATCTTTAATCGGATAGCAATAAGGGCTATGTTAGCACGTTTGGATCCATGTAGGGAAGAATGATAAGTCAAGACAGGATTTGTCCCTCTTATGAAGAGAGATGTTTACTTGGGCCCCTCGATTAATGATGTTGATGAAATGTGTGGCCGCACTCAAATGATTTGATAGAGATCAAATACATTTGGATAATCAACATATTCGGAATCGAGAAAGCATTGAACGGAATGAGTTGACCTAGACTATGACTCATGTTCAATTGGACATCGTGGACAAAGGGATTATAACATTGGATCTATTAAGAAATCAAGCTTTGATGTTATATTTAATTGGGTGGATATAATGATTTGCTAGAAATCACTTATGTCCTGTGAGGTTGATGTTTCAACTCACTGTCAACATAAAATATAATTTCTAAAGGGTCACACACAAAAGAACGAATTTGATTCAAGCTGAAAAATTGGAAATTTGGGTTCTGGCACGACTCGTGCCCTGGGTCACGACTCGTGCCCTGGGTCACGACTCGTGCCATGGGTCACGACTCGTGCCAAGGATAACGAATCGTGACCAAGGCTGAGACACGACTTGGTTTTTGTCTCGTTTTGATCAGAACGAGTTGGGGCTCAAGGAACGACTCGTGAGCACGAGTGATTTGCAAAGGGCACGACTCGTGCCAATTGGCACGACTCATGCCAAAACCAAATTTCGTGTCCGTACAGTTTTTCTTGGCTAGGATGGAATTGGTGTTTTGCAAGGTTTCTACCCTAATTGTTAGGGGATTTATATGTGATATAAATATGGCCTTGCAGCCATATTTTTTCTCTCTCTCTCACATCATAATCCAAGGTTTTTGAAATATTGCATTGTAGTTTCCTAAATATGTTTAGATTTAGACATTAAAATTTTGGTTTTATGATTGTTTATGGGAAACAAGTCATAATTACGCGAAATTTAAAAGGAAACGATTATGTTGCCAAATCAGAGCTGATTTCTGATTGTGCATGTCTAGGAGAGTTCTGTCGAAGGAAGATTTGGTACTTAAGTAGTCCTTGTGGCTCACCTATCTTCCTGGGAACTTACCTGGTGCACGATTATGAATATCTTTGCTGATATGCTTATAATCTACCTTAAAGAACCTTCATTTAAGTTCTTTATGTCAATTCATGATTAAAACACTTGAGACCATTCGGATAGTTTTGGGTGGGTTTGCCATATCAAGGTACTTTGATTCTATTCGTATGCAAGCAAGATGAGGAAATGGTGGTTCCTATACGTTTAAAGTGAATGAACTTAATTGGGTTATCAAAATGGTTTTGAACCCAAGGCATAAGATGAGATTAAAATATGCCTAGACATATGATGTCTTGAATAAGTCTCATAAAAGATCTAAGAGTCATATATGTGATATGATTGATGTTTTCTACCTAATTAATTTAATTTTGAGCGGTTTGCCATAGCAAACTTGAAATTAAATTAAAGTTGGATCTTAGCCCATTAAATGTATATTATGCTTATTTGCATTTGAAGGTGTATAATTTAGTGGGAGCATTTTATGTAAATGCATTATACTTCTCATATGATATGTTTACTTATATGTGTTCATATTTTATGTATATCTTTTTGTAGAATAAATGGCATCAAACAATAATCACTTTTCACTGCGATCTATCCTTGAGAAGGAACAGTTGGAAGAGAATGGTACAAACTATATGGATTGGATCCGTAGTTTGAGAATTGTTCTCAAACAAGAAGAAAAATTGTACGTTCTCGAGGAACCTATTCCACCTGAACCTGCTGCCAATGCTACTAGGGTAGTGAGGGATCAATATCTGAAGCACAAGCATGACTCTACAGATGTTGGTTGCCTCATGCTCTCTGCCATGTGCAAGAACCTTCAGAAGGATCTTGAGCACTTGGGGAAAGTTGATCTAAACAATCTATTGATGGAAATATTCCAAGTACAAGCTAGGTAAGAAAGGTACAACACAGTTAAGGTATTGACCTCATGCAAGATGAGTGAAGGACAAGCTGTTGGTCCCTATGCTCTTAAGTTGAAGGGCCACATTGAGCATCTTGATAGGCTCGGCTTTTCAATTAGCCAAGAGTTGGCTACCGACATAATATTGAATTCATTGCCCAAAAGTTTTAGTCATTTCATAATGCACTATAACATGGGTGGAATGAATAAAAGCCTTTCCGAGTTAGTTCAAATGTTGAACACTGTGGAAACCAATATTGTCGAGAAGAAAATCGATCAAGTGTTGATGGTTAATAAGGGGAAAGGTTTCAAGGGTAAAGGAAAGGCAAAAGTTGCTAATTCTAAGGCAAATGTTGCTAAACCCAAAGAGGCTTCCAAGCCTAAAGAGGCTAAGCCCAAGTCCCAAGAGGACGCAGTCTGCTTCCATTGCAATGAGATTGGACATTGGAGGAGAAACTGCGCAAAATACAAGGAAGCACTGAAGAAGAGCAAAGGAGTTGCTTCGACTTCAGGTATCTTTGTTATAGATATATTCCTATCTACTTCTAGTTCTTGGGTATTGGATACCGGATGTGAAACTCACATTTGTTTAGATGTGCAGGGTCTAAAGAACAGAAGGATGCTTGAGGAAGGTGAAGTAGACCTACGTGTGGGGAATGGAGCAAGAGTTGCTGCATTAGCCGTAGGAACTTATAAAGTTACTTTACCTAGTAGACTAATACTTGTTTTGAACAATTGTTATTACGTTCCAGCTTTAAGTAGGAATATTATTTCGATTTCATGTTTGGATAATGAAGGTTTTAATTTTCTTATATGTGATAAGAAATTTTCCATTTACAAGAGTGATATGCATTATTGTACTGATATTTCATTCAATGGCCTTTATATTCTTGATATTGAAAATCGTGATAATGATGTCTATAACATTAACAAGAGATCTAAACCCAATGATGTAAACCACACTTACTTATGGCATTGTTGTCTTGGCCATATAAACGAGAAACGCATTTCTAAACTCCACAAAGATGGATTTTTAGACTCACATGATTATAAATCTTATGAGACATGCGAATCTTGTTTACTTGGCAAGATGACCAAGGACCCATTTACCAAAACTGGTGAAAGGGCGGGCGACTTATTAGGACTCATACATACCGATGTATGTGGGCCTATAAGTAGCGATGCTAGGGGAGAATTTCGGTACTTCATAACATTCACTGATGATTATAGTAGATTTGGATATGTTTATCTAATGAAACATAAAAGTGAATCGTTTGAGATATTTTGAATATTTCAAAATGAGGTACAAAATCAACTTGGCAAAACTATTAAAGTACTTCGATCCGATCGAGGTGATGAATATTTGAGCCAAGAATTTGACAGTCATCTTAAGAGTTGTGGAATCGTTTCAGAACTCTCTCCACCCGGAACGCCACAATGGAATGGTGTGTCTGAGAGGAGGAATAAAACTTTGTTGGACATGGTTCGTTCTATGATGAGTCAAGTTGAGCTTTCTTTATCCTTTTGGAGGCATGCACTAGAAACTACTGCTTTCACTATAAACAGAGTTCCTACCAAATCGATTCAAAAGACCCCATATGAGATGTGGCATGGAAGAAAACCTAGTTTTTCTTTCATGAAGATTTGGGGTTGCGATGCATATGTCAAGAAGTTAACTTCTGACAAGCTAGCACCTAAATTTGACAAATGTGTTTTCGTGGGTTATCCTAAGAAAACCAAAGGATACTATTTCTACAACTGAAACGAGAACAAAGTGTTTGTTGCTCGAAATGGTACTTTCTTAGAAAAGGAGTTTCTTCGCAAAGAAACCAGTGGGAGTAAAATAGATCTCGAAGAAATTCGAGAACCCGAAAACAACATTGAACCAATGGTAGAGACTGAACCAAATTTACAAGTAGTTGTGGAACCGGTTCAAGATGCACAAGCCTTTTGCCGAAGTGGTAGGTCACGATTCGAACCCGAGAGATATGGATTTCTCGTTACAGAAAGTGATGAAGTGGAGTTAATCGAAAACGATGAACCTACTTGCTATCAAGAGGCGATGTCCGCTCCTGATTCGGAAAAATGGCAAGAAGCCATGAAGTCCGAGTTACAATCCATGGCTGATAATCAAGTTTGGAACTTGATTGATCCACCCGAAGGTGTAAAAACCATAGGGTTCAAATGGATCTTCAAGAAGAAGATCGACATGGATGGGAAGTTGTACACCTACAAGGCTAGGCTTGTAGCTAAGGGATATAGGCAGATTCATGGCATAGACTATGATGAAACCTTTTCGCCTGTAGCTATGCTTAAGTCTATTAGAATTTTAATTGCCATAGCCGCATATTATGACTATGAGATATGGAAAATGGATGTCAAAACAGCTTTCCTTAATGGGAAGTTACTTGAGGATGTATACATGATACAACCTGAAGGTTTTGTTAATCCGGAAAATTCTAACAAGGTGTGTAAGTTGCAGAAATCTATTTATGGATTGAAGCAAGCTTTTAGGAGTTGGAATCTACGTTTTGATGAAGCAATCAAGGAGTTTGGCTTTACCAAGAACGAAGATGAACCTTGTGTATACAAGAAAATTAGTGGGAGCGTAGCACTATTTTTGGTGTTGTATGTCGACGATATCTTACTCATTGGAAATGACGTTCCTGCACTCTGCACCGTCAAGTCTTGGTTAGGAAAGTGCTTTTCGATGAAAGATATGGGCGAAGCTGGATATATCCTTGGTATCAAGATCTATAGAGATAGATCCAAGAGGATGATTGGTTTAAGTCAAAGTACTTACATTGACAAGGTTCTTAGAAGATTCCAAATGGAAAATTCTAAAAGAGGAAACTTGCCAATGTTACATGGTATATCTCTTAGCAAGAATCAAAGTCCTAAGACTAATGATGAGCGAAAGAGAATGAATGGTATTCCATATGCTTCGGCAATTGGGTCTATCATGTATGCTACGATATGTACTAGACCCGATGTCTCGTATGCTCTAAGCATGACGAGTAGGTACCAATCGGATCCCGGCGAACCATATTGGATAGCAGTCAAGAATATCCTTAAGTACTTACGAAGAACTAAGGATGTATTCTTGGTCCTTGGAGGAATGGAAGAAGATCTTGTAGTAAAAGGCTACACAGATGCTAGTTTCCAAACCGACAAGAATGATTTCAGATCGCAGTCTGGATTTTTGTTTACGCTTAATGGAGGCACTATGAGTTGGAAAAGTTTCGAGCAAAGTACCGTCGCTGATTCTACAACCGAAGCTGAGTACATAGCGGCATCTGATGCAGCTAAGGATGCCGTTTGGATCAAAAAGTTCATTAGTGATTTGGAAGTCGTTCCAAGCATCAGAGATCCTATTAAACTTTACTGTGACAACAATGGTGCCATTGCACAAGCAAAGGAACCAAGGTCACACTAGAGATTCAAACACATACTTCGACGTTTCCACATTATCCGAGAGATATGTGAAAGGGAAGACGTAAAGATATGCAGAGTAGACACTGATGACAACGTGGCGGACCCATTAACTAAGGCTCTCCCGCAAGCCAAGCATGATGGTCATGTTAGGTCCATGGGTATTCGATACATGAGAGATTGGGCCTAGTGCAAGTGGGAGACTGTTAGTGTTATGCCCTAGTCCTATGATAGATAGACTTATGTGTTGACATTATTTATTATTATATGAGATATTTATCGTTTGATTATTATATATTCTTTGTATATTTGTTTATAATAATCTCCGTCCCTAATTATTAAGAGAATAATTAGTATAATTGTCAAATGGATAATCATACGATGATTATATGCATAGAGATGCACATTGAAATTATGAGTACTTGTTAGAGAACAAGTGACTGGACTTGACCCGCATGAGATTTATGTCATGGTCAAATGTCATAATTAAATCTCATAAGGTTACTTCATTTAGTCCCTAGACCTGAGATTATCATGACCTTACATATGATGAAAGTCATGTTTGATTTTAGTCAAACGATATCTTAACACGATATTTATAAAGGCTAATTTTGGCATGATCGAATTCATGATGGGAAGGATGATAAGTCAAGATGGAATTTGTCCCTCGAAAGAGATGTTTTGCTTGGGCCCCTCGATGAGTGATAATGATGAAAGTGTATGGTCGTACCCCAATATGATTGGAATTATCATTATACTCAAGAATCGAGAAAGCATTGAACAAAGACAAGTTGACGAAGATCATGACTTGTGTTCAATATAACATCGTGAGACAAAGGGAGAAATGAAAGTGTACCATTGGAAACGTGAACTCTTACGTTACATTATTTGGGTAGACATAATGGCTTGCTAGAGTCCGCTTATGTCTTATGAGAGTCGATATGATCGAACTCATTGCCAATATAATGTAATCCTATTGGGTCACACACAACTAGAATG
The DNA here is from genome assembly GCA_022495995.1 of Adenophora triphylla var. japonica. Taxonomy (NCBI): domain Eukaryota; kingdom Viridiplantae; phylum Streptophyta; class Magnoliopsida; order Asterales; family Campanulaceae; genus Adenophora; species Adenophora triphylla. Next base: position 463,948 of record JAFEMH010000128.1, on the reverse strand, counting down.
AATTGATTAAACCATGGGAAGAATGATTGAGATAAAACTGTGGTGACTCATTGTATCGCGCGACAGAACAAGTCCACGTGACTCATCTGGTCGTGCGACACTATAAGTCCACTGAGTTAATTTTGGACTGGTTTCCTAATTCGATTAGGAAACACATATTGATGCCAAAGTAGTATAAATATAACAGTCCGTCAGCCCTAAAAAGCTAGCCGAAATTCTGAAAAGAAATTCAAAAACATATTCTCAATATTATTCCAAGGTTTATAGGATCTAGCAATCTTCAAGAAATTGTTCTTGGATTCATTCGAAGGTGTGGATACCGAAAGAGGGCCTTCGCTCGTTCATCGATCAAGGCCTAGAGTTCAAGCAATCTGAAGAACGAAGTTTATGATTCGAAATCACATAATCAAATCGTTCGATAGCTCAAGAACGGAAAGCAAACAAGGTTGGTTACATCTATCTCATAGTTTTTCAAGTTAATTATATAGAACGGATCCTAGGCTCTCGGGTTTTGTGTTATTTAGATGCTTAATTCCGCTGCACATGGACCCCATAAAACCCAACATAAAGTCAATTCCCCACACATCAAAAACTTCGCAATTAATTACGATGTTTTGTGGCATCTCATTGCGGCGTCCTATATTTCCAACACGTTGACACCGGTCACAGGTCTTACAAAAGGCAGTGGCATCCATAAACAATTTTGGCCAAAAGAAGCCACTGTCTAACACTTTCCTAGCGGTATTTTTGGCACCAAAGTGACCACCACATGCATACTCATGACAGAACTTTAGGATAGAGGCCATCTCATTTTCCGGGACACATCTACGAATGACTTGGTCAGCGCAATGCTTTCACAAGTTTGGCTCGTCCCACACAGAGTACTTAGCCTCACTACGGATTTTGTCTCTCTTGGATTTAGAAATCCTTGGGGAAATTTATTAGAGACCAAAAAGTTCACCAAATCCGCATACCAAGGGAATACCTCTTTCACTGCCCACAAAGCCTCATCAGGAAACTCGCCCCTAATAGGGGCTTGTTTATAAGGCTTGTCCTCTTCTCTCACAAGACGACTCAAGTGATCGGCCACAACATTTTCGGCCCCTTTCTTATCCTTGACTTCTATGTCAAACTCACTCAATAAGAGAATCCATCGAATGAGTCTCGGTTTCGCCTCTTTCTTAGACATCAAATACCTAATAGCAGCATGATTGGTGTACACAATGATTTTGGTCCCAAGCAAATAGGACCTAAACTTTTCTAATGCAAATACCACCGCTAACATCTCCTTTTCAGTAGTGGAATAGTTTCTTTGTGCCTCATTCAAAGTCATGGATGCATAATAAATCACATGATCCACTTTTTGACCCAAAACTGCCCCCACGGCATAGTCACTAGCATCACACATGATCTCAAAGGGAAGAGACCAATTGGGGGCTTGAATAATAGGAGTAGATGTCAACCTACCCTTCAACTCATCAAATGATTTCTTGCAATTATCATCAAATTTAAAATCCACCTCTTTTTGCAACAAGGTGCGTAGAGGTGTTGCAATTTTTGAAAAATCTTTTATGAAGCGACGGTAAAACCCCGCATGACCAAGGAAAGACCGCACTTCACGCACATTTGTAGGGTAAGGAAGTGTGGAAATAACATCGATTTTAGCTTTATCCACTTCAATACCCTTTTTTGAAACCACATGTCCCAACACAATGCCTTGCTCAACCATAAAGTGACATTTTTCAAAATTCAAAACCAAATTTATTTCAACACATCTGTCTAGAACTAAAGCAAGGTGAGCAAGACATTGATCGAACGAGTCTTCATGGACGGTGAAGTCATCCATAAAAACTTCCATAAAGTTCTCCACAAAATCGGAGAAGATGCTCATCATACACCTTTGAAAAGTCGCAGGTGCATTGCATAAACCAAAGGGCATCCTCCGATAGGCAAAGGTGCCGAAGGGGCAAGTAAAAGTGGTTTTCTCTTGGTCTTCCGGTGCAATTGGTATTTGAAAATACCCGGAATAACCATCAAGAAAACAATAGTACGCCCTTCCGGCAAGCCTTTCCAACATTTGATCAATAAAGGGGAGGGGGAAGTGATCTTTTCTAGTTACCTCATTGAGCCGACGAAGATCAATGCAAACACGCCATCCCGTTTGCTCCCGGGTTGGCACCAACTCGCCCTTATGATTGATGACGACGGTGATCCCGCCCCTCTTGGCTACACATTGAGTAGGACTTACCCACTCACTATCTGATATGGCATATATGATCCCCTTCTGCAGCAACTTCAAAACTTCCTTCTTCACCACCTCCATCATAGGTGGGTTCAACCTCCTCTGTGGTTGCCTTACCGGCTTAGCACCCTCCTCTAGCAAAATCCGGTGAGTACATAAAGAAGGACTTATGCCCTTGATGTCAGGAATAGTCCACCCAATCGCTTCTTTACGCTCCTGGATCACATCACCTAATTTCTTCTCTTGCTCCTCCGTCAGAACACTAGAGATCACCACAGGAAGTGTCTTCCCTTCACCCAAGAAATCATATTTCAAATTCTCGGGAAGGGGCTTCAATTCAAGTACAGGTGCCTTCTCAACAGATGGCAATGGTTTCTCTGGTGGCACCTCCAACTGTAAACGACCATAACCCGGTGGTGAGACATACATAGCATCCTCAGAAAGGCTCATCACCGCCTCCTTCATCTCATCGGAAATGTCAAACTCTAACTCGGCATACTCCAATGCATTCTCTAATACAGATTTCATGTTATCATCTCCCCCGCACACCTCGAATACCTCTTGAGTTATGGGCTCAACTACATCAATGAAGTTCACCGAGTGGACATCCTTAGGGTACTTCATGGCATCAAAGATATTGAACTCCATTTATTGCCCATCAAATTCCATAGTTAATGACCCGTTAGTAACATCCAACTTGGTACGAGCAGTCGACATAAAAGGCCTCCCTAACAGAATGGGAGCCTTAGGATCCGTATCCATCTCCAATACATAGAAATCTGCAGGAAAAATGAGCTTACCAACCCGGACCAAAACATCCTCAATCAACCCCTTAGGGTACGCATTAGATCTGTCGGCAAGCTGAATAATAACCCAAGTATCCTGTAGAGGTCCCAACTTTAGGTTATCAAACAACGCATAGGGCATGACGTTGATTGAAGCCCCCAAGTCAAGCATAGCCATATGCTCCAAATCATCCCCTAGAGACACCGGAATCACAAACATACCCGAATCACTACACTTTTTCGACATCCTCTTCTGACAGACTGCAGACACATGCTCACTGATTTTTACCTTTTTCTGACTCCGCTCCTTCTGATTCCTCTTCATAGTGCATAACTCCTTCAAAAACTTTGCATACCTTGGAACCGGCTGAAGAAGATCTAGAAATGGAATATTCACCTCGAGCCTCTTGAACATGTCAAAGATAGCCTTGTCAGGCTTCGGCTTTCTGTCCTCCCTTAAAGCATACGAAAACGGGGGAACTGGCTCATACACAGGGAACACGGGTGCAGTACTCTTCTCCTTTTCAGGAGTCTTCGCCTCAAGTGTAACCCTCTCAACCACCAACTCGGGCTCCTCTTCGACAACTACCTCCTCTAGCTTTCTTCCACTGCACAAAGTCACCGCACTAACATTAGACTTCGGATTCGGTTCAGTTCTAGATGGCAACTTCCCCAAATCTTTGGCCTCCATTCTCCCAACTGCATCTGCAACCTGACTCACATGCTTCTCTAAACTGCTGATGCTCGATTCAGTCTTCTGCTGGAACTATTGGAAATTTCCATTCATAGTAGACATGCTCTGCACTAGTGACCGGATCATGTCCTCTGTAGATTGTCCTTGCGGCTGCTACTGCCCCATGAGTGTTCTGTACTGATTATATTGATTGCCCTGAAACTGCTGACCCTGCTGATACCCCTGCTGAATATTGAACGGCTGCCTGAAACCTTGTTGACCCTGTGGTTGACCATACCTAAGGTTCGGATGAACATTATTCGCAGCGTTGTAATTGAACTGCGGTGGCCTCTGACCCTGCTGATTGAACCCTATCGCATTAACATCTACCACCTCATCCGTCTGAAGAGTGGGACAAGAATCAGTAGGGTGAGTCACATCTTACATATACCACAGGGATGAGGTTGTTGACCCAAAACCAATGTCTTCAACAGACTCTTAACATCCGCCAGCTCGGTCTTCAAATCACTCGTTGTATCACCCGATCCTGCTGCACTGACTTGTCTAATGCTAGACCTCCTCCCATGAGTTCTTGTACTTTTGGCTAATTCTTCTATCAACTGCTCTGCATCCCTGGTAGTTTTATTCAGAATACTACCTCCACAAGCAGAATCCACCCACCGTTTGTCCTGCACAGTCAATCCTCCATAGAAGTATACAATAAGCTGCTCATCATCAAAGCCATGATACGGACAGCTTCTGCAAAGCTTGTAGAACCGGTTGTGATAATCATATAGTGATTCATCGGACCGCTGCTCCATGTTGCTGATATCCCTCTTCATAACATTAATCTGATCTGAAGGGAAAAACTCATCAAGGAACACCTCCTTCAACTGCTGCCAAGAAGTAATGCTATTTGGTGGCAAGTGATAGTACCACGCATTCACGTTATCCTTAAGAGTAAAGGAAAACGCCCTCAACAATAGTTGCTCTAGAGGATGTGCAGCCGGCTTCATGCTCTTGCAAATCTGTACAAACTGAGCTATGTGCTGATTCGGATTCTCCCCTGGTATCCCATTAAAATGGGGCAACTGGTTTAACAACCCCGGCTTCAACTCAAAAGTGACCCCAGCCGGCAAATCAGGAAATAACACTGCTTGTGGTTGCTCATTCCAGTTCGGAGCAATCCTTTGCCTCAATGTCCGAAGTGGGGGTTATTATTATTGCCTCTTCCATTACCCCCATTGTTCACAACCTCCGGATCGTTATCACCCATGCCGTTATTATTATTCATCTCTTTCCGCTGCAAATTTCTCCTGCACCTGAAATATCTTTCAATTTCTGGAACAAATGGACTAACAAATTGATTAGCAGAACGGGTATGGACCATAAAAGGTTTCACACCACAAGATGACAATAATAGTAAAGCTCAATTAAACAGGAAACAAGAAAAAGGAATTAAGAAAAGAATAAAAGTGCAAACAAATAAACACTGTTTCCCGGCAACGGCGCCAAAATTTGATAGGCTAAAGTCGCACGCCTACAAATTAAATACCAAGACTCGGCTACAAAACTGCAGCTAGGACAAGTCCAGGGTCGATCCACTGAAGAACGGTTATTTATTTGCACAATTGTCACTTGACAAGATTGGAGGTCTAAGATTGATTTTATTAAATTCCTAAGACGGGAATTAAAAACTAAATTTTAAACAATTAACGGAAAGCACTTTGGATCAATTATTTTCCCCGTCTATCATTCAAATATCATTGGTTAACTCTTTTCACTTTTGCCCTATTCACTCGATCAAGAGATGTTTTTTAATCTCTATCTCTTCCTTTGATAATGTTTAATAGCAATGACACATTCACTAATAACCCTAATCAATACCTAAACCTAACTGACACAGTCTAGATTCAGAATATCGATTGATTCTGATTTAAGAAATTAAGATCGAGAACACATTCTAATATTATTTCAATTAGATACTTATCTATTTTCTTCCTATTCACAATTTACCATGACACATGCATAAATCATAAATTTGCTAGTTGTGAAACCCTAAATTGACACAATCTTAGGGGATTCTAGCAATGAATTAAGATCCAAGATTAAACAATTGACCAAATTGAAAAATCCTAGAAATCAAATCAATCAATCAAAACAGAAGAAAATATGAATAGGAAAAAATAGATGAAAAGAAATTAACCTCAATTAAATTCAAGACGGTTTCAAAAATTGAATCCAAAGCAAGAAATTTAGTTCTCCATAAAAATCTATCAACTCTCTAGAAAAAAGTAATAATAAAAAGTAGAACCCTAAAAATAATATTAAAAGGAGTATATATATTCCTCCATCCAATAATACTAACCTAATTAAAACATAAAAAAAAAGAAAAGAAAATTAATAATAATATTATACTCCTCCTTCACACGCCGGTCAACAATTTCGCGCCTTGGTCCTCTCGTGCTTCCCTTTGGTCAACACGCCACTTGATTCACTCACGGCTGGACAAGTTACTTACTCCCCTTCTTTCACTTTGATCCTCCTACTTTTCAACATCTCATTTTGGTCCCTAAACTTTCTCCAACTGCAATTTGGTCCTTGAAGATTCCTGCAATTTCACTTTGTCCCTTCATCCTTCAGTTGACTTGGCTTGACTTGAATACTGACTTACTAATTAGCCTCTCCAAAATAACATTGTCTCATATTACATAAAAATACTAAACGTAATACTTCCTATTACATTGTTTCCTCACTAATACAAACTATATCAATTTAACTAAAATAATCACAAAAAGGTACCAAAATTGCTATAAATTGTCCTGAAAAATTGGGGAATTACAAAAGCTAAAAACAACCTATCACTCTCTCACATCATAATCCAAGGTTTTTGAAACTATAGATTTTGATTTTGATTTTGAATCAAAAGTCCCAAATTGTTCCATTGTTTTGGCTTTGATTATTGAATATTGATTCAATAATCAAGAGGATCATCTAGCAATCCATCAAGAAGGTGTTCTTGGATTCGTTCGCGTGTGGATTACCGATAGAGGGTGATAGGTTAATCATCAAGAGCTTGAAGCCTCCGTTCGTTGATTCATCACAAGGTTTGAACAAGGTAGAAGAAGATCCGTTTCGATATCAAAATTCTAAGGCTTGAATTTTGTGATCTACTTTGTTAATCCTCACCGCATTCAAGGTATGTAAATTCTATCTCATATTAATTTCTAATCTCTTCATGCTAGACGGATCTTAGGGCTAGGGTTTTGATGTTATTTGTAAATCTTCCGCTGCGTTTGTAACCCCAAAACCCAACAAGTCAAGGCATCATTATCAGCAATTGGTGGAGCCTCCCAAACTGGTTTTCCAAGAAGCCTATCCTTTGCAGCTAAAGCCTTTAGTTCATCAGAATCGAAGGGGACTAGGCTATGGCCTTGACGATAGAAGTCGTTATAGATGGGTTCAAAGCCCCATTTGGCAATTAGTTCAGCAGAAAGGGAGGGAATCTCGCTAGCACTGGCAGCAGCAGCCCGCATCGCGTGAATAAGAGCTTTGTCATACAAATCCATAGATTCCTGTTCAGCCTTAGCTTTAGCAAAAAATCATCATTCAATTGCTTCACCATGCTGGCATGTTGGGAAGCTTCATTTTTCAGTTTTGCATTCTCCGCTTCAAGGCCTCCATCTCGCTATGGAGTTTTTTCTCAGTTTGCTCGAAAGTTTTGATAACTTCATCAACTTTTTCTTTCTCGGCCCGAAGAGCAGCAAAATCTTCTTCCCTTTGAGCTCATCTTTTCTTATACTTCTCTTTCTCGGACAAAGCATTTTTGCGAGCTTTTTCAAGAGACTCCAAGTCTGCAGTAAGTTGGTTGCACTTGTTCCTCAGACCATAGAGAGTGCTGGTAATCTGTCAAAGAAAAATGAAGTAAAGTTAGAAGACATGTAAAACAACGAGAATCAAAATAAAAAGGTAAGCGGGAAACTTGAAACTTACTCCACATATTTGAAGGCCAGCGTAATTGAGAGAAAGATCAGCATCTTGTTCTTCAACTTCGGCGACCTGTTATTTGTCGCTAGCCCTTTGGAGTATACCGCCACCAATCATGTTGTAGGTGGGATTGTGTGAATAAGGTCAAAACCCGACAGCAAAGGTGTGCGCTTGCGATCTCCTTGCTAAGCTTAAAATACCATCCTGATCAATGGGCATATGAAAACCCTCCTGGAGCCATCTAACAACTTTCAAGCTTCCCGTTCCCCTCACTTTAGTGGAAGTTTCCCGAGTAGTAAAATTTTGAACTTCTTCAATTTCAGAGAGGCGAGTTCTCTTAGAGGAGGGAGAACCAACATCATCATTTGGTCATTGGCTCAATGGGCTCGTTAGCCTTATCAACTTGGGCTTCATTAAGAGTGGCATCATGGTTTTCTTATTCTTCGTTGGTCTCTTCTTCCTCAACTTCATCTTCATCCCTGAGCCTAAGGGGAGACGCTCGCACGGGAGTTTTTGATTTCTTTTTCTTCCTCCTGGTTGGGTCCACAACCCTCTCAATAGCCGCATTGGCCTTTTCCAAATCTATGGTCTCGGAGTTATTCCCATGACGAGAGATTGAAACCTCCAAATTGGTGGGAAAGGCCAACAAACTAGCTTGCCTGGCCTTAGCGAGTCTTTTTCGGCGACCATCAACACTAGAAAAAGCTTCTCGCCTTTCTGAAAGATCCACGCTCCTGAATTCTGTGGACAAAGAAGATAAAACAGATAGGAAAATAAACAAGATAAAATACAAGTGAAAGAGAGATCCAAGACGAGAAACATACTATAAACATCAAACATAGTGTTGCAACAACGAACTTCAAGTTTACAGGGACCACAATCAGAGCCATAGCAGTTGCCCGTACGAATGTCCCATCCATGATCGGGGGCAGTGTGAATGATAGGAATGCGAGTTTGGTTAGTTGGAAAGGTGAAATCAGGGAGCCCAACTTTTGTAAACAAACTTGGGGTATCTATGATTTTCCTCCACGAGAATAGAGCCAGACCCTTGTCATGGGCTTTGGCAAGAAGTTTCAAGATTTTTTCCTTAAGACGGTTGTCGCCAAATACCAAGGCTTTCCTAGTTTCAATTTTTGGAACAATCTCCCTAAGGTCGCCAGAATGGGTCCACCCTACATAAGAAGTAATGAATATGGGTTTAGATTGCTAATTATTGACTTTTCTGGGAAGGGGAGTGATAATTTTTGGTTTCCTATACTTAATGGACAAACGGTTCTCGACTACTCCATCTTGCTTAGTCACGGAAGTATAACCCTCAAATATATGAACCAATAAGGGGATGGTGGGTTCCTGCTTGATGGCTCTATAAATGACAAGGAATTTGGTTAAGATACGGATGGCATTTGGGTGTAGGTTAACAACTGCGGCTTGGGCCTTATGCATGTCTACACAAATAAATGGATCAATAGGGAACCTAAGTCCAGCATCTAGTTGTGAGGTATAGGCGACAACCCCATCCATACGCTGTCGCATGGTGGCAAGGGATATGTCGCCCACATACGATTCAATGTGATAGATGTTGTTAACATGTATGGAAGTTAAGAAGTCAAGGGAGGAGGGGGTACTAGCTTCAGCGACATCACTCGTGTGAACGTCATTAGAGGTTTGATGTATTGAAGAATTTTCAGCAGCCAAGGAAGCCGTCAACGTATCAGAGACATCGTGAATTGATGAAGAATTGGAGGAAGACATGTCGCCCAGGTCACTTGAAGAAAAGAGTACCTGTTTATGAAAGCGATGACGACGTAAATTTTGTGCATCAGGGAAGTCAGTACCAGAGAAGTCAGAATAAAAAAGAGGACGATAGAACTCACAAATGTGTGAACAAAGTTCCCAAGTGGTAAAAAAGGTTTTCATGGGAACGAACTTGTGCAAAAACGGAGGACCACGGATTTCTAAGGCATCTAAAATGGCAACATTTGCGCCATGACTAATAAGCATAGTATTGAGGTCCTCGCAAGAAATCATAGCCCATACCCCTCTGTCAATCCTATAAAACCCACCACTTCTCCTATTTTGACCAAACCTAACCACCCTAGCACAAGACTTAGTTCTAGCCATGAAAAATGCACCAAATTGTACCAAGACCTGAAAATAATGAAGGTTTGAAGGGGATTTATCTGGAGATTTGCAGAAAACGTAAGAAGACGTTAAGAACTTGAAGCTTTGGCTGGAAATTTGGCCGAAAACTTCAAGGTTAGAATTAAATCGTTCTCAAAGGTCACCAAAATGCCCCAATTCAGCCAACTGAGAAGGATTGAGAGACAAATATGACCGGGAATGGACGGAGCAAGAAAGGAGTGGTGGAAAATAAGAGCAAACGCCGGAGGAATACTTGAAAGTTCGCCGGAATAGAAGCAAAGATAACGTGAATGAAAACTGAGAGTGTAAAAAGTGAAAAAAGGCAAAATGACTTCATATTTATAAGGAGGAGACGAAAGAGTTTTGGGAACTTGCAAAACGCCTTACATGATGTCCAAAAATTGAATTTCCCCCATTATTGAAAGTCATAATTGAGGAGTGATTACCAAGTGTGATGATGTGCCACCAAAATTTTCTCGGGAAAAATTCGATTTTTGCGTTTCTTTGAAAACCAAATAAAACCGGAAAAAGACGGAGTCGCCATGCCATTTTTGTTTTAAGGGCCAAAACTTTGAAAAATTCCCGAGGTTAGAGATTTGGGTTCGGAGGTCATGTTACACGCCGGGAAGGACGTTAGTGTGCACCCGGAATGCCTCGTAAAACGAGTCTTCCAAGCTGAAAATCATTTGTGTGTGTGTGTGTGTGTTTTGGCCAAAATAATTCGAAACTGAGGAAAGTAAAAATTGGAATGTCTCTTTAAGACTTTAAACTGATCCCATGATTTTTTGGAAGATTTTTGGATTGAGATTTGGTACTCAAAAGACATTTTGAAGTTGAGAGTCACTTCTGCCAGAATGAAAAAGGCAGTGGACCTTTGATTTTGAAATGGATTCAAGGGCCTTAAAACTTCATAATCTGGATAAACTCAGAAAATGAAAGTTGTTCCAGACACCTTAAATAAGATTTTTACGAAGGAATTTTCCATTTTGGAGGAGATTTGAGGTGTCAAAACCTTCTGGAAATCTCATATATGAAATCTGGATTTCCAGAAGCTGATGAATTGGCCTCTAAAAGAAAATTTGAAAAGAGGAGTTTTACTCACCCAAAAAATAAAGTAAAAATATGTATGGAAATATATGGATATTGGATACAAAAAGTGTCTTGTATTAAACACCAAATTCCAAGTTTATCTGTGTCCAAAAATTAAGACAATGGGCTAGGGTCTTGGAAAATTGCTACTGGACAGCAACTTCTCAAGAAAGGAAAAATGATTTTAAAGGGGGTTTTTGCATCCATGCTTGTCCCCATTTCCCTAGGTTTTGGTTAGTGATCACTTGACATTTTAGTGGTGAATCAACTATACCAAACCATCCTTGGGGTACATTAGGACTAAGCACTTCATTTGCTTGGGAAGGGGAATTTTATCCTTTGAAATCAAGATTTGGTGCTTGAAAATGGTTTTTAGGGTTTTGAAAATGTGTTTTCTTTGCAAGAAAGTAAGAACACTTTGAAAATAATGTTGATCCTTGTAGAAGATCATCCATGGAGATGATCTTCCATGGTGATCTTCTTGGATCTAAGACAAGAAGATGAATGAACTACATTTTGTAGCTTGAAAATGCATGCATGGATGAGAGATTTAGGGTAAGAAGAGGGAGGTTATACCTATCTTCTTTGTGTTTTTGTTTGAAGGCTTGAATGTAAGAGTGAGTGGGTTTGATTTGAGTGAGTGAAAGTTGGGAAGATTCAAGAGAAAAAGGTGACAATTCTTAGAGATTTTTCACTGTTTTCTCAAGTATTTTCGCCAAATGCTGTGAGTTGTGTTCTTATTTTATTTTTTTTTGTGACTGGAGGGCTCAATTTATAGCCCTCTGAAAATGACAATCCCATCCGCGCGGATAGGGTCTTCAGCGTGCACTGTTCATTAAATGCTGCTTCAGGCTTTGGACACAAGGAATAATCTTTTGAAAATTCAAATTAAACAGCCAGTTTTTGTTCCAGCCATTTCTATTTTTGGTTTTTATTATTTCTTTTGCTTTTTTGATTTCTTTCCTTGGTTTATCCTTAAATAACAATGCCCACTTTGCCCTTGCTTTGTTAGAAATGTTAGAAATGTTAGGAATTGTTAGGAATGTTATAACTTTCGTTAATTTTCTAACGAAAATACTAACAAACTCAAATTGGAGCACTTACAGTAGCCCCTCGACGACGGCGCTTTCGAAGGAAGCGGGGTCGTCGATAAGAGTAAGGCTCCATATTTGGCGGGATGATCGAGTGATCGGGTGGCTGAACCTATTTAATAGGCTACCTACGTATCCCGAATGGGAATCAAGCCAGTCATAGTTTGAGTCTTTGACCCTGGAGATGATGGCGTTTTAGGTGCCTCGAACCTGATGAGCGAGTTCTGCAGTCGGTTGCTGGAGAGAAACTCTGCTGGGGATAAGAGATGACCATTTTGGTCGGAGGGCTATCCGCTCTGCTGGGGATAGGAATGACCATTTTCGGTCTGATGGCTATCCGCTTTGCTGGGGATAGGAATGACCATTTTCGGTCGGATGGCTATCTGCTCTGCTGGGGATGATTGCGATTTATCGTTTTCCTAGTGTTGTGTGTGATAGCGTCTTAGGTGCCTCGAACCTTGATGATGGCGTCTTCGGTGCCTCGGACCTTGGAAATGGCGTTTTAGGTGCCTCGAACCTTGGAGATGGCGTTTTAGGTGCCTCGAACCTTGGAGATGGCGTTTTAGGTGCCTCGAGCCTTGAAGAAGGCGTTTTAGGTGCCTCAAACCTTGGAGATGGCATTTTAGGTGCCTCGAGCCTTGGAGATGGCGTTTTAGGTGCCTCGAGCCTTGAAGATGGCGTTTTAGGTGCCTCGAACCTTGGAGATGGCGTTTTAGGTGCCTCGAACCTTGGAGATGGCGTTTTAGGTGCCTCGAACCTTAATGATGATGATTTCCTTTGATGGTCTGGGATAGTTGGTCCTCTAGTGGACTTCATTTTGAAAGGATCGGTCTTACGTCTGCTGCCGAAGGATGACCGTGCTGGTCGAGTGGCTGGACCTAATGATAGGCTACCTACGTATCCCTAGTGGGAATCAAGCCCTTTCGTAGTTCGAAATCTACTCGAGATTCCGTTGGCTTCGCTGGGATTTCGTTAGCCTTTGCTGGGGGAAAATCAGACGTATTCGTCGGAGAAATCGGACTTACGTTTGACTGCCGGGGGTAATTTTGATGAAAGATACGGGATTCCGTTATCTTTCTCGGGGAAATCGGACTTACGTTTGACTGCCGTTTGATGATTTTGATGAAAGATACGGGATCTCGTTATCTTTCTCAGGGAGATCGGTCTTACGTTTTACTGCCGTTTGATGATTTTGATGAAAGATACGGGGTCTCGTTATCTTTCTCAGGGAGATCGGTCTTACGTTTGACTGCCGTTTGAATGATTTTGATGAAAGATACGGGATCTCGTTATCTTTCTCAGGGAAGTCGGTCTTACGTTTGACTGCCCTTTGATGATTTTGATGAAAGATACGGGATCTCGTTATCTTTCTCAAGGAGATCGGTCTTACGTTTTACTGCCGGGAATGATTTCCTTGAAAGGGGGTTGACTTGGGTTGACTTTGGTTAACTTTGTCAAGTTTGGGACTAAACTGCAGAGTCCCGGATTTTTAAAGGGCAAAAGGGTCATTTTGACCCTTGCAACCCTATCCGCGCGGATGGGAGCGTGTTCTGAGGGTTTTAAATGAGGGCCAACGCCCTTTTCAGTTCCCTCTTCCCCATTTACAGTTTTTACGAGAGAGAGACGAGGGAGAAGAAGAAAACCGCCATTGTTGTCCAAAAAGCTCCAAAATTCTTCCGTTTTTCTTCGATTTTCAAGCAATGGAACACGGGGAAGGTGCTTTTCAAGGCCAAGGACGTGGCCCGGTAGCGGAGAGACGATTGGAGCTCGTCCGAATGAGGAGGCACTATACTCTTTCGCAATCGATTGCGGAGGAGCCATACCCCGATGCTTGGCAACATTGGGCCACCGATCCGAGTCTCCGAACGGTATTCTTCGAATCCTTTTGATTCCTTTGTCGATTTTTGCTTGAAATTGATTTTTGGGTGATTTTTCTTTTTTTTTCGAAAATTATGCAATGTTCATGGTCTTGGATTTTGATTTTGATGCTTTGCATGTTGTAATGAGTATATGGGTATTCCAAAATGTGCATTTTGCTTGGGAAAAGAATTGGCATTTTCGCCACATTTTTTTTTAATTCGAAAATTATGAATTTTGAACTTGGAATATTGATCTTGATGATATGCATGTTGCAATGAATTTGTGGGTATCCCAAAATGTGCATTTTGCTTGGGAAAAGAATTGGCATTGTCGCCATATATATTTTTTTTTCGAAAATTCGAGAATTGTGATTTGAAGAATGATGCAATGCATGCATTTTGTTTGAAAAGAATGGGCATTTTGCCAACATGAGATGATGATATGAATGTATGTATGTCTAAGATTTGATGATTTTTTTTTTGAAAAGTGGGACGGATTTTTCCTCCCGTTGGTTGAATGCATTTTTTTTTTTTGAAAATGGGACGAAGCTTTTACTTCCGTTGACTCTTTGTATGAATGTTGATTGGGATTTGCTGAAAACTGTCTTTTTTTTGTGAGAGAAATGGGGCTGGGTTCATTGCATGCCGTTATGCTGCCGAATTTTCTTCAAAACTTTTGTGTTGAATGATGCATGTATATGCTTTCCTTTTTTTTTGTGCAAATGCAAATGCAAATTTTTTTTTGACATTTTCTCTCTCTTTTTTTTTATTGCAGGGCGAAAACAACTACGTGACGGAGCAGCTGAATAAGATGAAGACTCGAGGATCGGTGGAGTCTGTAGTTGATTTGTGGGACCGGCTTCCGAATGCGGGCCGAGGAGCTTTGCCGAGTTCGAGACAGATTGTTGTTGAGACCGGGCTTTGGGAGTTCATTGAGTGCTTGAGGGGATTGGTCAAGTTCCCTAAGAGCAAGGGCCTGATGTTTGCTTTGGCGCAGCACTGGTAGGATGCGACCCACACGTTTCACTTCTTCTGGGGCGAGGCTACGGTTACGCCTTCTGACTACGCTGCGATCACGGGTTTGTCCTTTAATGGACGCAGCATTGAGTGGCGGGACGGCTACAGCGACGCGGACCTGCAGGCTCTTCTGGGATTTTCCCCTATTCCCAAAAAGGGGATGGGGATGGAGTATGCCGTGGTCTACGGGAAGATTGTGGAGACCATTGGGAGCTACGAGGCTGGGGAGGAGAGGATAGGCGCTGAGCAGATTGCTAGGGCCTTCTTGTGGTTTGCTTTTTCGAGCACTCTTTTTGGACATGCTGAGGGGATGACAGTCTTTGCCTTGTTGAGGTCCTTGGAGGACGTGGAGATGGCTGGAGACGTCTCTTGGGGAGAAGCCGGGCTGGCAGAGCTTTACTTTGCTCTTGATAGGTACAGCCGGAAGGCTGTGAGCTCCTTGTACTGCTTCGAGTTTGCCCTGGAGGTATAAGCTCTCTCTTTGCTTTCCCTTTCTTCTTGAGCACACACTTTTCTTTTGCACTGGATTGATTTGATCTTTACCTTTCGCAGGTATGGGCGTTGGAGTTTTTCCACGTCACGATGTGGCGACAGCCGGCGGAGTACGTCGGGGCGTATCCGGCCATGCGCTCTTGGTCCAAGCATGCTCGGGAGAAGATAAGTTCCAGGGGGCGTACGACTCTCAGATACGCGGATTGCCTTCCTTTGACGGAGGCTGAGACGGATGAGAGGATGATATTCTATCCCTGGGATCGTTTCGAGGTGGCGCAGCTGAAGGGCGCTGAGATTTGGACCGTGCAGCGGAGGGTTCTGAGAGGTCTGACCTGCGATGTCTATTATCTGGGAGAGAGGGTGACGCGTCAGCATGGCGTGAATTCGCCTTTGATGACACCGGTGGAGCCTCCCGCCGATATGATGTACCCGAGTGATAGATTTGCGACCTGGGATGATTACCGAGCCGGCCAGCACTTCTCAGCATTTGTGGCGATTGAGCCGTACCCCTTATTTGTTTTGAGGAGGCTGAGGACGCCCCAGGTTCTGGATAGAGAGGGGTTTGGGATCCCGCGGTACCCTCGGACGGATTTTTCATATGTCCAGGATGGGGTCCGATTGAGGGTGCAGATCCCTCAGCCTGAGCGGCTTCCACGAGCTTTCCGGCCTCGTCCGGGTATGAAGGTATGGCTTTTTATGCTTCTTCCTCTTCTTTCTTCCTTTTGCTTCATCATTTTTAGCATCACTTCCTTTTTTGACGCTTTGACTTCTGTGCAGTTTTCGGAGGTGGTCGTCGAGAAGCTAACGAAGCAAGTGATCGGGGCTAAGAGATTTATCAGGAGGATGGTTGCTTGCGGGGCTCCTCAGGCTAGAGCGAGGCGACCACGGCTGACGCCTGTCAGGCGGGAGGCTTCCCCTATTCCTTCAGAGGCTTCTTCTGAGACTCCTCTTTCTCCTCTCCTCGATCCTCGCGCGGTACTACCTTCGGACCACGTCATTCTCGGAGATCCTTACGCGTGGACACGTCCGGGCGGCATGGTGGATCTTCTTCGCACGTCCAGGAGTCCGACGCCTTCACCTTCGGATATGATTTTTTCGCAGATCTTGGCTTGCCCTATCAGAGGGTGCCGGTTGGTCCTGATGAGCCTTCTTCCGGGGACGAGGACGATGATTCTGAGCCTGAGATCTTCATGGCTCCTGAGGAGGCGGGCCCGAGTCGCAAGAGGGACCGGGGACAGACATCGGGCGCTAGGGATTCCGATTGATTACTTGAGATTGAGTTGTGTTGGGTATGCATGTTTTAACCCTCCTATTTTGTATTAGATTTGATTGATATCATAACCTCCTATTTATTTTAAGGACTTTAGGACCCTATGTAATGAAGCTTAGACTTCAATTTTTTAACTAAGTCCATTTCATAGAATAGGTTAAATTTAGGCTTGAAGACTGGCTCAAGAATCATTGGATTTTAGGATTGCAGTTTCAAGGGTTCCTGAACCGCCTTTTTCAGAACCGCTTGGCAGAACCGCCTTTTGCCTTGAGATTCCTCTCATACGAAACCGCTTGATCAATCAAGTGCAAACCGCACTTTGGAAATCCTCTTACGGTGGAACCGCCTTTTGTCAAACCGCTTGCCCCAGAACCGCCCCAATGATTGACTTCTTGAAGTGATCCTTTTATCCCTTGGAATCCACGTCAGCAATATTAAAAGTCAACCACCATATCTTGTCACGTGACCCAATGTCAGAGCAGATCTGCAAAGATCTCATAAAGGTGACAGATGTCCTAACCACCTTGATTGCGGTGAGGTCCGATCGCCTTTATCGCACCAACAGCTCTAAAGGACAAAAGTGGATATCGGTGGACCAATGGGAAAGCATCAAGTACCGTCCTTGAACACCGTGTCCAACGGCTATATTTGAGATGCTTGGGTATAAATATCCCCAATCTTCACCATTTGAAAATTGCTTGAAAATATTGAGAAATTGCTTTGTGATCATCGAAGTTGAAGCTCGCCCGTAAATTCTTAGTCTTTTGAATCTTCATCTTCATACTTCAAGAAATATTCCCACCCGTAAATCAAGCCTTAACACATTCAAGAATCATTGAGCTCTACATCTCATGCATTTAAAGAGCCTTGATCTTGTTTCTCACACACACACCTCTCTTGTCTAAACACATAGTTTATTCATTTGAGATCTGTTTGGTTATAGTTTTGGATTTGTTCTTCATAGTAAAGATTTTATTGTACTTTGTAATCTCTCAAATACTTAATATAAAATCTCTCTTAGAAATCCAAGACTAACCATCTTGGTAGTGGACGTAGATCGTTTATCGATTGAACCACTCCAAATATTGTGTTCTTACTTTCCGCATTTTATTTCTTGTGCTTACTAATTATCTACCTTTCTCTGTTTGATCTTATATAGTTATCATTTATTGTGAAATTGTGTTTGGAGTTAACATAGTCAAACTACACTTTCGGTTTACAACCGCTCGTAAAATTGCACTAAAACCGCCTTGCAAAAACCGCCTTCTCAAAACCGCATTTTATTAAGTATATTTCGTGTGCATTTTACAACTCTACTTGCAGTTTCTAATACACTGCAAGAGGTTTTGTAAGCTTAGAGGTTTAGTTTTAAATTGAGGGCAAAAATTTTAAAACAGCTATTCACCCCCCCTCTAGCTGTATTTTCACCCTTGTTGCCACCTTTGGGATCAACAAGTGGTATCAGAGCTAACACATTTTAAAACCACTGTTTTTCAAGCTTAACAGCTTGTGTGCCGATTCAATATGGCAACCTCAAAGACAATGACTACTGTTAACTATTCACACATTCCAATGTTGGACGAAGACCACTTTGACATCTCGGAAGTGCCGAATGCTTATTCATTTGGAAACCATAGATGAAATCTTTGGTGGAGTGCGTGATCAATGGCCCTCTAATTCCAATGAAGGCTAACACTGATGCAACCACCAATGCTGAAACTCCAGAGGTCAAAAAGCCAAAAGATGAGTGGTCGGATGAAGAGAAGAGAATAGTTGCCTTGGACAACAAGGCGAGGTTCATCATTTACGGAACCCTCCCCGTATCAACTCTACGTAAAGTGATGTACCTCAAAACCGCAAAGCGTATGTGGGATGCCATAGAGAGCTACCTCGAAGGTGATGAAGAGTGCAAGGAAAACAAATTATACACTGTTGAAAGATCCTACAACAACTTCAACAGAAAACCCAACGAAACCTTGCGTCAAACCTACGATCGCTATGTTGAGGTAGTTAATGCTTGTAGATCTCTTGGTAAAACTTTAACTGATAAGGAAATCAATATGACTTTCCTATCTGCTTTAGGTTCTAGATGGGTAAATAAGGCTACCTCTCTAGAAGACTCCAAAGTATTGGGTACTTGGTCATTAAGTAACTTGTATGCCAATCTTAGAGTCTATGAACTTAAATTAAATCATATTGAAGAGATAGAAGGAAAAACCAAATCGCTTTCTATGTCTGTAGTGGAACATGAAGAGAAACCATCTACATCCAATAAAACCACTGATCCTTCCATATCAACCTCATCACTCATCGAGATGGATGATGATGATTTTGCCATGTTTGTGAAAAGATTCCAAAAATTTAGAAAATCCTCTAAACCTTTCACAAAATCATTTTCAAAAGGCAAACCTCCGCAACGTTTTCTAAGGTTTGGAGATACAAAGAAAAAGAGTGATCTAGTTTGCTACAATTGTAGAAAACACGGTCACTTTGCATCCGAGTGTCCACAAACTAAATATGAATACATGAAAAGAAAACCTCTCTGCGAAATTTTCTCGTCGCAAGGGAATGGTTGCTTTGAGGAGGAAGAGAATTCCAAGGAATTAGCAACTTGGATTGAAACAGATTACGAGGATGGAAGTGACGGTGAAACCGAAGAGGTTAACCTCGCTTAGTTGCAGACGCTTCGATGACTCCGATTCGAATCATTTGAGTTGCATGATATGGAGGAAAAGGAGGTTTTTGCAAAACTTCCAAATTATAAATTGGATGATGATATTAAACTTACTCCTAGCGTTAAGATAGGAAATTGTTCGTATTCACGTCCCATTTTCTCATCTAAAACCGCTCCACCTTCAAAAGCTATTCCAAAGAAAATTTTGAAAAAGGTGGTGGAAGAGGTTTCTCCCATGGAACATGAAAAGATGTTCAAGGAAGCCGAAATGGTGATCCATCAATTCTCAAATCTTAAGAAAGCCTTAAGCTTAGCTCATGATGAACTTAATCTGTACAAGACGGAGAAAACCGTGATGAGGTCTCGAAATTTCTAATCTTAAGGACCAAATCAAACAGATGACTCCTCTTGGCCGATCAAAACCGCATCCTTGAAACTAAGGTTGCCGCACTT
Organism: Adenophora triphylla var. japonica; assembly: GCA_022495995.1. NCBI lineage: Eukaryota > Viridiplantae > Streptophyta > Magnoliopsida > Asterales > Campanulaceae > Adenophora > Adenophora triphylla. Next base: position 444,174 of record JAFEMH010000128.1, on the reverse strand, counting down.
CAACTCAGGAATGATGACTTGGTAACCCAAATCGACGATCGCCAAAAGATTATTGATTCGTGGCTCAAGTCTCAATCCACCAAGGATAAAATCTTAGGACTTCCAAGTTCCTCCCGGAACTAAGGATGGTCTAGGGTTTGGATCTCGAGGAAGAGGAGAAGTGTGCATCCTCGAGTGAAAAGGATGAGGAATTTTAACCGACTAAAGAAATTTCCAAGGAGAAGCATGCTAAGGGAAAGGGTAAAGCTAGACAAGTAAATTATGTCTACCCTAAAGGAAAGCAATATGGGAAGAATTACGTGTTAAAACCTAAGAATTATGTGGAAGCACTGAAGAGGAAATGGCTTATGGAATTGGTAGAATCCCCGCTCCTACCACTTCGGTGGTGGAAAAGGCGGTTCTCGTTAACCTGTGTCCGACCGCGTTTCTTCCTCAACCGCTCCTCCCGCCTTCAAAAGCAAGAATAGCGTTCCTGGGAAATACATGGTCAAACCAAAGCCTTGTTCCCTTTGTATCACTGGAATGTTAGCCGGAACCGCACCTCCCAAACCGCTTCCTTGTCCCAAACCGCATGGAACTCCTAAGAAGAGTAAGGAGTTAGTAAAACCTCATGATGCTTGTAGTTTTTATAAATGTTACGTGTGTGATGGTTTAGGTCACAAGGCTGCAGAATGCCTTTTGCGGTTCACACCCAATGCCAGGAAGAGCAAACCTCCTTCTGTCAAACAGTGTGGGTCGTAAGGGTTGCTAACTTCAGGACCCAAGGAATAAAGGGGGACCTCGTTCTTAATGTTTACATTTCAGGTCCTCTGCTTCATGGCTGGTCACTCCAAGGATAATGAATGGTATCTTGACAGTGGCTGCTCAAGACATATGACTGGAGATAGATCATTGCTTGAAGATGTCGTTGAAGCAAGTGGTCCATCTGTAACCTTTGGTGACAACAACAAAGGCAAGACCATTGGATATGGTGTGATAAGGAGAGGAAACCTAACTATTGAGAAGGTTTCTCTTGTCGATGGACTCAAGCACAACCTCCTTTCAATTTCTCAATTTTGCGACAAAGGAATGCTTTGCAACTTCACGTCATCAAATTGCTTTATCAAAGATAGCATTTCCGGCGTCACCCTACTCACAGGGATTCGTAAGAGTAATATTTACATTATTGATCTAAATTCTGCATGTAGTATTACTAATCTCTGTTTTGTAGCTAAGAATGTGAGCGAAAATAGTTGGCTATGGCACAAGAGGTTAAGCCACTTGAACTTCAAGTATCTTGCAAAGATTGGTAGGGAAAACCTCGTTCGTGGGTTACCCAAAGTGGCTGACCACCATCCATAGAAATGCAGTGCATGCCAGCTTGGTAAGCAGTCCGCGTCGTCTTTCACCAGCAAGACCGCTCCATCAACTTCAAGATGCTTACAACCGCTTCACATTGATTTGTTTGGACCCGTAACCACCGCCAAAGATTGGAGGAAATAGATATACCTTAGTGGTGGTGGATGATTACTCAAGATATACGTGGGTTGAGATGATGATTTCCAAAGATGATTGTTATGAGATTCTCACCGCACTTTTAGACGGCTCCAAACTCAAAAAGAAGATGACATCGTTAGTGTTCGATCAGTATAATGGAACAGAATTTAAGAACAACGGTGTTGCTCAAGATTGTGATGACCATGGGATTGATCACAATTTTTCAATCACTGGTGTTCCACAACAAAATGGGGTTGTGGAAAGGAAGAATAGGACGTTGATTGAGGCCGGAAAGACAATGATATCCGAAGCGAAGCTACCTCGCATTTTTGGGTCGAAGCAATCAATACCGCATGCTTCACTCGTAACCGCTCCCTCTTCAACAAAACCTATAATAAGACTCCCTATGAGCTTTGGCGAGGAAGAACCCCCAACATTGCATTCTTCAAGATCTTTGGCCGCAAATGTTTTGTCCTCTACAACGGAAGAGAAAATAGAGGTAAATTCGGAGCCAAGGCCGACGAAGGTATTTTTGTTGGGTATGCTAAACATTCTAAAGCTTTTCGTGTTTTCAATAAAACTAGTTTAAAAATAGTAGAGTCTCGTCCATGTTACTTTTGATGAGCATTCTCTCCTTGAGCCACATTTGGCTCCAAATGTTGCCGATGATTTTGTTGAGCATAATGAACCAGGTGAACCATCTCAAACCGCACCCGAACCTCAACCGCAAAATCCAAAGACCCTCAACCGAAATTCCCCAAAACCGCAATTTTGAAACCGCACCCGAAGATCCCTCTCCCGGATGCAACCGCAAGGGAAGATGAAGTTAGGAATTCCCTATCCAACTTATAGAACCTCTTCGTCAACTTACATTCCATGACTTCGCCAAGGATCTAACGATGTTCCAATTGAAGATCTTCAAGAAACCTCATCCAACCAGACTTACCCCTGAGGTTCGTGAAGTCGCTAGCCACCCCCTCACAAATGTGATTGGTGATCTGTTTTCCGGTGTTCAAACAAGGAGATCGAATTATGACGAGCATACTTCTCTTTTATCTCAAGTTGAACCCAAGAAGATTGATGAAGCACTCCAAGATTCCAGTTGGGTTGTTGCTATGCAAGAAGAACTCAACCAATTTGAAAGATGCAAGGTCTGGACTTTGGTGCCTAGACCTCAGATCAAGGAGTGATAGGAACTAAGTGGGTATTTAGAAATAAGATGGATGAGAATGGAAGCATCACTAGGAATAAAGCAAGGTTGGTTGCACAAGGATATAGGCAAGAAGAAGGCATTGATTATGATGAAACCTTTGCTCCAGCTTGCAAGATTGGAAGCTATCGTAATCTTCTTAGCCTACGCCTCTTTTAAGCGTTTCAAGTTATATCAAATGGACGTAAAGAGTGCATTCCTCAACGGCGAACTGCAAGAGACCGTGTATGTTGCCCAACCACCTGGATTTGAAGACTCCAAATTTCCCAATCATGTCTACAAACTCCAGAAAGCTTTGTATGGACTTAAGCAAGCTCCAAGGGCATGGTATGAGACTCTTTCTAAATTTTTACTAGAAAAAGGATTTAAACGTGGTAAAATTGATACAACTCTTTTTATTGCCAAATATAATGAGCATACTTTACTTGTTCAAATTTATGTCGATGATATTATTTTTGGTTCTACTAATGAGTTACTTTGTAAGCGTTTCGAGAAGCTAATGAAAAGCAAGTTTGAGATGAGCATGATGGGAGAATTAACATTCTTCCTCGGGCTTCAAATCAAGCAATGCGAAGAAGGTATTTTCCTCGCCCAAGCCAAATACACCAAGGAGTTGATAAAGAAGTTTGGATTAGAAAATGCTAAAGCATATGACACTCCTATGGCCACCGCAATAAGCTAGATAAAGATCTCAAAGGTAAGAAAGTTGATCGACTTTATATCGAGGTATGATCGGCTCATTACTTTACTTAACCGCTAGTAGGCCCGATATCATGTTTATGTTCGCGTATGTGCTCGCTACAGCAGGATCCTAGAGAAGCACATCTAATTGCGGTCAAAGCGTATAATCCGCTATTTATCCGGAACCACTAACCTTGGACTTTGGTATTCCAAAGATTCGAACTTCGATCTTGTAGGTTATTCGGATGCAGATTATGCGGCTTGTACTATTGACAGAAAAGCACTAGTGGTACTTGTCATTTCCTCGGAAATAGACTAGTTGCTTGGGCTAGCAAGAAGCAAGCTTCAGTTTCAGTGTCAACCGGAGGCCGAGTATATTCTTCTGGTAGTTGTTTCTTTGTCAAATCCTTTGGATGAAGCAAATAGTTGGTGGACTATGGAATCCATGAAGGAAATTGTCCTATCATGTGTGACAATACTTCCACAATTTCGCCTCTCAACAACCCCGTCATGCATTCCAAGACCAAGCATATAGATATCAAGTATCATTTCCTCAAAGACCATGTGGAGAAGAGGAATATCCATTTAGAGTATGTGGGGACAGTACAACCTGCATTGCTGATATCCTCACAAAAGCTCTTGACTCCAAGAGATTTTCTTTTCTCAGAGGAGAAATGGGTATGCTTGAACTTAAATAAATTCCATACTCTTTATATGCTAACTTGTTTGTTGAGATTAGGTTGAAATTCCTTTGGAATCAAACCGCCTCTGTTGAAACCGCCCATTCCAAAACCGCAAGCAGTCCAACCGCCTGCATACAACCGCAAGTTCCAAACCGCTCATGCAGTCTGACCGCTTGGATCAAAACCGCGTTTCAACATGAAGATCCTACTACTTTCCTTCCAGGTTGGGAAGTAAATGAGGAAGAGCTCAAATCTGATGCTCTAGGAAGGGAGTTGCTGAGGAAGCTCAGAGTATCTGGCATCCTACCGCTGTTCACAAAGAAGCAGAATTTCATTGTGCCATCTATTGTGGACCAGTTCTTCTCAACCGCGAAGAAGGATTCCAGAATTCTTGATGAAGGCCAAAGAGTTTCCTGCCTGACCGCTGTTATAGAAGGACGAAGTGTTTCTCCATTGACTACATTGACATCGAAGGCTTTTCAGATTCAATGTTGTTGGAGCCCCTATAGAGGTTGATCAAGTCATTCAGACAATGCCGCTTCTAGCAACCGCCAAAGTTGGTACCTTATCCAAGAAATACAAGAAGATTGCTAGGAAGGATTTTGGTGAACCGATGAGCCACATTGGTCATCTTGTTGGGAGGACGATGGTGGGAAGACCGGGAATCATAATAACTTCACTTCCCAACAATGGATATATAGTTCTCGCCATATTCATGGAGATCAAGCCGCATGCCAAGGATCCCGTTCTTGGAAATTAAGAACAGTGTTGAGACCTACTGTGCCAAGGTCAAAGGTGAAGCTCAGAGGTGGAGACCATTCACAGGATCATAACCGCACTTTTGATGGACTATGAGCATGTTGATGATTTGGTCACTAAGAATCCCGAACTGGTGGTGGATTGTTCCTTTGATTCTCTCGGGATTGCTTGCTTGTCATACCTTCGTATATGCCAATGGAGATGCATTATACAAATCTTTGTATGATGCAGATACCTACCCTAAGAAGGAACCATATGAGTTGAGAGATCCTCAACCGCTCCAAAGGCTAAAGGAGCCAAGCGGTCCAGAAGCCCCAAGCAAGAGCCGAACCGCTTCCCAAGAGGACCAAAACCGCTCCAAAGATCCAAACCGCCTATTGCCGATGATGGAGCCGGTACAAGCAAAGGAACGAAGAAATCCAAGAAGCCTCGAACTCCGAGAATTTTTCCTTGGTGGATGAAGATGATGAGGAAGAAGAAGAAGATCCAAGTATTCCTAACTTGGTGAAGAAAGCCAAGAAAGCCAAAGATGTTATGGCTGGACTTACTGTGGAAGAGCAGATTGCTAGATTGGCCAAGGAGCAAGCTGAGAAGTATCATGCCAAGGGCAAAACTCCTAAAGCTGGAACCGCCTCACCCAATGAACCGCATCCAGAATCTCAACCGCCCCCAACCAATCAAACCGCTCCTACCCAATCATCAATCCAATCTCCTGTCCAATCACCTCATATATCCCCTTCCAAATCCCCATCAAAATCCAAATCAATAACTCCTTCCCCCAAGAAAACCGCACCAATTCAGGGGGAGAAACCCAAGAGAATGAAGATGGCTGCTAGAAAGAGAACTCCTAAGAAATTCAAACCTGTCCAACCATCACCCTCTCCCTCACCTCCTAAAAATTCCCCTATTCCATCTCCTCAAAATTCCTCTCCTCCCACCTCCTCAAGACTCTCCTTCACTTTCCAACAGACATTCCCTTTCCCCATTATCCTCTCAATCACCTTACAACTCACCCCAACACTCCCATTCCATAAATTCCCAACACTCTAACCCAACTCCTACCGCATCCCAAGCCTATCAACAAAGGCAGCCTATGCCCTCTCGCCGGACATGCAACATCCAAATCCATCGTAGAAGATCCAACCCCAACCAATTCTCCAATTCAAAACCGCTCCCATTCCCCTACACCAAACCGCTCCAAATCAAATACCCCTTCAAAATCCCCAACTCCACAAAACTCACCCAACCGCCATATATCCCCTCCTCCATTTATACCTCCCCAAAACCAAACCGCTCCTGAAACCATTCCAACCCAACCACCTCCCATATTCACAACAGCTTCAACCTCAACCGCACCTCCTTCTAACTACTCCCAAATTCTTCAAACACTTACCCTCATCCAAAGCCAACTCCTAATAAACCAGGGTCATGTCATTAAGCTGACCGCTTCCAATGACACCCTAACCGCTTCAAATGCTTCCCTCCAAACCTCTCTCTCAAATCTCTCTGAATCAAACCTTGTTCTTCAAGCCAAGGTAGAATCTCAATCTCTGGAATTGGCAACCCTTAAATCAACATTGCTTGATGCCTTTAAGGGGGAGAAAGCTACAGCAAACCCCTCATCCTATTCAACCGCTCCAGATGAACAAACCGCATCTCTTATCAAAACCGCCGTTGAAGAAGGATTGGTTAAAGGGTTGAGTGATATTCAAGAGAAAGTCTGCAATGCCATTGATAAAGACCTTGGGGAGCTGACCTCAAAGCTAGTTGCCAACTTAAACTCCAGACCGCAAATGGCACAGATTGTCCAAACCGCCTTGAATTCCCTTAGAGAAGATGTCCTGGAGCAAATTGACATATTCAAGGTGGACTCAAAGGTAAATCTGGACTGTGTTGGAGATGCTTCCATGGCTAAGCTTACTGAGATCCAAGATGAATTTAATGTACCGCCTTGACAACATGAAGGCAGGATTCATTGCCAAGATTGAAGCTGAAATTCTTGACCTGAAGAAATCTCTAAATGTCACCATTGATCTTGATCCAATGAAGGAAGCTATCCAAGTTCAAACCGCTGCTGTGCAGGAGGAGATCCATACCATTTTCAATTCCCTTTATTCATCCCTTCACGTGCAGCTGGATACTATTAGAGACAACCTTGTGGAAAACACCAAAGCGGTTGGTGCCACAAATTCTACCTCTGCTCATTCTGTGAATGCCCTAAAGAAGCTTGGAAGCTACTCTCACCGTAACCGCGAAGAAGTTAGAAGATTAAGGAAAGCGTTTGCTCGACCAATCCGTAGCCGGGCCAAGTGGAGCCGAGCATGAAGTGAACAAGCCGCCCAGCAAGAAACCGCTTGTTCCTTGTTTTTTTTGTGAATCTTTTTGGTAAGTTTTGGACCGCAATTTCATTGTATTTCCTTTTGTCCAACTTACTTCCTTTTTGCTTTTTGTAACCTTGTAATTTTCCTTCATTCCTGTACTTGTAATCATCTTAGAAATTAATGGAAATTGCATCATGGTTCCAAAACTTTGTTCATATCAAACTGCTTGTTTGTAGAACAATGAAACCGCTTATGGTCCTAAACCTCATTCAAATATTTTAACTTAAATATCACTATTTTGAATTGATGTTTAAACATTCAGTTTAAACTGCACTTTGAACTTAAAATCATATTTTTTAAGTGCACTGAATGCATTCCTATACTTTTCAAACTGTAAGTTTTTTTTTAATCCTTCAAAGGTATAGAAATCTATAGCTTAAGCTAGTGTGTGCATTGACTTGGGACATGACTTACCATGTTAATTCCTATGGACATGTTTTCACCAAGTACAATGTTTGCTTTTGCTGTAGTAGGTAATGGCATCAATCAAATAGGGGGAGATTGTTGGGTATGCATGTTTTAACCCTCCTATTTTGTATTAGATTTGATTGATACCATAACCTCCTATTTATTTTAAGGACTTTAGGACCCTATGTAATGAAGCTTAGACTTCAATTTTTTAACTAAGTCCATTTCATAGAATATGTTAAATTTAGGCTTGAAGACTGGCTCAAGAATCATTGGATTTTAGGATTGCAGTTTCAAGGGTTCCTGAACCGCCTTTTTCAGAACCGCTTGACAGAACCGCCTTTTGCCTTGAGATTCCTCTCATCTGAAACCGCTTGATCAATCAAGTGCAAACCGCACTTTTGGAAATCCTCTTCTGGTGGAACCGCCTTTTGTCAAACCGCTTGCCCTTAACCGCCCCAATGATTGACTTCTTGAAGTGATCCTTTTATCCCTTGGAATCCACGTCGCAATATTAAAAGTCAACCACCATATCTTGTCACGTGACCCAATGTCGAGCAGATCCGCAAAGATCTCATAAAGGTGACAGATGTCCTAACCACCTTGATTGCAAATGAGGTCCGATCGCCTTTACCGCACCAACACTCTAAAGGACAAAAGTGGATATCGGTGGACCAATGGGAAAGCATCAAGTACCGTCCTTGAACAATGTGTCCAACGGCTATATTTGAGATGCTTGGGTATAAATATCCCCAATCTTCACCATTTGAAAATTGCTTGAAAATATTGAGAAATTGCTGTGATCATCAGAAGTTGAAGCTCTGCCCAAAAATTCTTAGTCTTTTGAATCTTCATCTTCATACTTCAAGAAATATTCCTGTAAATCAAGCCTTAACACATTCAAGAATCATTGAGCTCTACATCTCACAGCATTTAAAGAGCCTTGATCTTGTTTCTCACACACACACCTCTCTTGTCTAAACACATAGTTTATTCATTTGAGATACACTGGTTATAGTTTTGGATTTGTTCTTCATAGTAAAGATTTTATTGTACTTTGTAATCTCTCAAATACTTAATATAAAATCTCTCTTAGAAATCCAAGACTAACCATCTTGGTAGTGGACGTAGATCGTTTATCGATTGAACCACTCCAAATATTGTGTTCTTACTTTCTGCATTTTATTTCTTGTGCTTACTAATTATCTACCTTTCTCTCTGTTTGATCTTATATAGTTATCCTTTATTGTGAAATTGTGTTTGGAGTTAACATAGTCAAACTACACTTTCGCTTTACAACCGCTCGTAAAATTGCACTAAAACCGCCTTGCAAAACCGCCTTCTCAAAACCGCATTTTATTAAGTATATTCCGTCGTGCATTTTACAACTCTACTTGCAGCTTTCTAATACACTGCAAGAGGTTTTGTAAGCTTAGAGGTTTAGTTTTAAATTGAGGGCGAAAATTTTAAAACAGCTATTCACCCCCCCTCTAGCTGTATTTTCACCCTTGTTGCCACCTTTGGGACCAACAAGTTGATTTCTGAGATTTGAGATTTGTACAGATACAACTTGCATTTTTTTTTTTTTTGCTCTTTTCTCTTTTTTTTTCTTCTCTTTTTTTTTTCTTCTCTTTTTTTTTTGGATGTAATAATTTAGGATTATTGTTACCTACCTTTTTTTTATTTGATTTTTTTTTTTGCACACTCCTTTTATTTTTGGAATGTAATAATTTAGGATTTTATTTTTTTATGAATGCAATGCAGTATGAATGCAATGTTGCATGAGCCCTGTTTTTTTTTTTTTTTGGTAAGGGTGTAGATGTTTGGTGCATGGACTGGCTTGGACAGGCTTTGGCTGGGATAAAATATTCCTTTGGTGTAGCAAGCTTTGACTCGTTGTAAAGATCTTTTTTTTTTTTTTTTTTGACAAACCCATCCGCGCGGATAGGACAGGAATCTGACACTGTCATTTAATTTTGCTTCAGATCTGGTCTCACTTTATTTCAAATTCAAATATCCTCTTCAACCTCCAGTCCAAACAGCCATTTTCGGGGAGAAAGAGAGAAAATCCATGGAAAACCTTAGAAAAGCTCCATCAAAATTGTCCCAAGAATCCCAAATGTCATTCTTTAACAAATTCAAGGGTTGGTCCCGGGAGATTATGCATGAGAGAAGGTCCTTCTTTGAAGAAAGGTATAAGGTGAGGTGCTTATGGTCTCTCAAAGAATTGGTTCCGGATTACGAGCTTTTGAGGGCTTCTTCCTCATTTTGGGACACTAGAAGGCATGTCTTTTGCCTTTCCTTCAACGAGATTGTTCCGACCGTGAAAGAATTTCGGGCCTTGCTTGGTGGTCCGGAGGTGGAGGAGATAGCGGTTCCTTTGCCTGGAGGGGCTTCTTTCGTTGACAGATTGTGCAACCTTCTTCATCTTTCCCCGGAGGAAGCGCAAGGTATGATATGTGGTCCCGATCATTTTGATATTTCCGGTCTCCCTGATAGATTTAGGGGCTTAGGTTTGCTTGACAATGCCTATTGGGATGCCTTTGCACTTTGCATGTTCGGGACCTTGTTCATGGTCTATTCTTTTGGGATCTGCCATCGGTCTCTGCTGGATGTAGTCGTTCATTGTCGCTTGGGCAGAGATGTTGTACCTTTGATCTTGGGGGAGACTTTCCATGCTCTCGATAGGCTGACTACCGGGAGACGGTATATGCACGGGAGCAGTCCGTTCCTCTTGACTCTGTGGCTGATGGAGCGCTTGGGGATTCTTCGGGAGACTCCTGATATGATCAAGCCTTGGACGTTCGCCAGGAAAGGGGTTGCTGTAGATTTTGATGATCAGGGCTCATGGGAGCATTGGATGGCTGGTCGCTGGACAGAAGATATCAGGTGGCCAGTGCCTTGTTGGCGGGTGGAGACTCGCAGAGTGCTTCAGGACGGGTCTCATGTGGTCATGCTTCCGGGGCTTTCTCAGTCCAGCTTCTACATTCCGGCTTTGGTTCTAAGACAGTTCGGCCTGGAGCAGGTTCCTTTGGAGGACTTTGATGATATAGCCACCAGGGTGGTGGCTTCCGCTTCTATGGATGATCCTTCGGTGTTTTCCTTTCTTTCCCGAGCATGGAGGTATGACGTCTTTCCTCCTCGGGTTATCCTCAGGCGTCCGAGACCAGTGTTCCTGACCACTTGGTACCTGGATTGGTATGAGAGGCATTTGGGAGAGACTCAGATGGCTATTTTGAGACGGCGTGAGGCCATTGTAGGTGCGGAGGACCTGACAGCTTCCGAGAGGAGGAGGGCCGAGGCGAGGGCCAACCCTCATGACAGGAGCGGAGATGTGGTGACCGATTATGAAGCTTATGTCAAGAGACAGGAGAGGAGGACTCCTACGCTACCAGCTAGGCTACAGGAGATGAGAGATGACGCTAGGGCTACCAAGGCCCTGACAGAGGCTGGTCTGATAGATTCTGTTCCTATACCAGAGTTTGGTAGGAGGAAGACCGACATTTTTCCTGTTCAGAAGAAGAAGACTCGAAGGGGGAAGAAGAGAGGAGAGGCCAGTTCGAGTGGCATGGAGTGACTCTGAGGTTTCCGAGCATCCCTTTCTTGCCGTGGCAGACACATTAGTTTGATTATGTATCTTAATTTCTTTTAGCAGGTTGCCAGTTGTAAGAATGAATCGGGCTTAGACTCATCAAAAAGTTTTTAACTTGTAATGAATTTTTAAATTGCTTCAGAGTTTTTCGAGACGCTTTCATGGTCTGATCAATTGTATTGATGTCAGAGTATGACTTTTATTTGTGTTTTAGACCGAACCGTTTCCGCCGCCTACGTTCCCCTCATTTTGAGGAGCCTGTGTCTTCGTAGTTCAACCCGGTCGATTTTTTTTTTTTTGCTTTTTGTTTGTTTTTTTTGTTTTTTTGTTTTTTTTTTTTTTTTTTTGGTGCAACCTCGTTTTTTACCTAGGCCGCCCTCTTCGGGTTTTCAACCTAGTTGGGTATTACTCTTTTAGCACTCTTTTTTTTTTTGTTTCTTTTTTTTTTTACGCGTAGTATCTCAAGAGCCTTGTCACCATTCACTGGGTGTACAAAGGGATTTCCGTCGAGGTCCGCAAGTTGCATGGCTCCTCCGGAGAAGATCTTACGGGCGACGTATGGCCCGACCCCGGCAGAGGCTCCCATTTGCCGAGGGGTTGATACGGACCGGGGCTTCTCTTTAAGACGAGATCCCCTTCTCGGATCTCCCAATGCTTTACTTTCTTGTCAAAGGCTCTGGCCATTCTTCCTTGGTAGGCTCGGATGTGTTCCATTGCTTTCAATCGGCGTTCATCTAGCAGGGCCAATTCATCATGGCGACTCTGGAGCCATTCGACCTCATTGATCTGGATTTCCAATAGCACACGGAGTGAGGGGATTTCTAGCTCGATTGGGAGTACGGCTTCCATTCCGTATGTGAGGGCAAACGGTGTTTCCCAGCTTGCCGTTCGACCGATGTCTCAGTAGCCCCAGAGTGCCAGTGTAGCTTCGGGCCAATCTCTGCCTCGGACAGCCATTTTCCGGATGATGTTTTCCAAAGTCTTGTTTGCTGCCTCAACGGCTCCGTTGGTTTGGGGCCTGTAAGGAGATGACTTGTGACGGGTTATTCGGAATTCTGCCAGCAGCCTGTCGCATTCCCCTTCGAAGTGGGATCCATTATCGGAGATAATTTCGGTTGGCAACCCGTATCGGCATATGATGTTCTCTTTGATGAAGAGGGCTACTTTCCATGAGTTGAGGACCTTGTAGGATTTTGTAAGGCATCCTTTTCAGTTCCTTCAAAGAAATTACCAATCTGCGTCTCTTTAGGCTCTTCCGCAGTTCTCAGATTCACACTCGTCAAAATCTCTTCGGCAGCTTGGGCTCAATTTTCCTCTTTCCGGACAACCTGCTTAAAGATTTTTTTTTGTTTTATTTTTTTTGTTTAATGTGTCTGCTTCTTTATCTAATGAATTATTATTAAATGTTTTTTTTTATTAATTAATTCATCATTAGTTAAAGTGGCAATCAAGGGATACTCAAAAAGGTTAGTCATTTCATTGAAAACGAAAGGGAATACAGCGCTTGCTACAGACTCGTAGTCTTCAGGCGTAAGGCCATCGGACGACCCTAAAGACTCGACCTTAACAATGAGAGACTGGGAGGACTTGTCCTAGATTGACACAAAGGGACGCGGGACCAATCCAAGTTTGGTGATCATATCTTCTTTGGTCGCGGACGGGCCTGAGAGGGTTTCCCAATTTTTTAGCGGCTTTGTTATTGGTGGCCTTATGACTCGGGAACCGCGCTGTTTCTATTTTCCTTTCTCAATTGTTGCTATCATCTCTTGGACCGAGCCGAGATCAATCAGGTCTGGCACCTGGACCTCTTCTTCGAACAATTGCTGCATAACCAGACCATCCCAATCATCTGAGGGAAATTCTGTGGCCTTAGTTTTTGGTACTGTCAATTCGAACTCAGGCTTCGGATCTTCCTGGGCAATCGAGGTTGTGGTAGTAAGCTTCTCGAACTGCTCTACTGTGTCAGCACGCTCCGAAGGTATACTCACTCTTCATGGTAGTGGTAGCCCCGGGTATCTTGGGTAGGTCCAGGAACATTCTGCGGACCGAGTTAGCTTTGGCTCCCCTGAACTTGTTGAGGCTATCCTGTAGCTCCGGCCATCCCTCTGTAGGAGTGGACTCTTTGATTATGATGTGACCTAGCTGTGTGGGACCCTTCACAAAGTAGTCGGCCAAATTAGGACTGAAAGGGAGGGATTCAAGACCGCTGATGGGGGTCCTTCCCGCGATGGCTTCTTTCTTCCGCAGAGCAATTTCCTTTTCCTTTGCAATTTTCCCCGAAGTCGATTCATATCCCAGGCCATGGCGATTTTTCTGCCCTTTAACCTCGATGGGTTTGTGGATTCCTTGTTGGCGCTTACCCAGACCTAAGCCAGGCAGGTAGCTCATCCTTCTCATCATTTTCAGGACCGGAGGGATTTTATCCCGGGTGACCGTCAGATCAACGTTGCACACTTGGGCCTTGGGAGGCTCGACTGTGAAGCCTGTCAGCATGAGGCCGTCCTCATCATGTTTGATTTCCAGAATAGGTATTCTACCCGTATCTGTGCCCTCTAAAGTGACTAAATCTCCCTAAATGGTTGTCAAATCCCCATCCGAGACGAATTTCACACACTGGTGGAGGCTTGAAGCGACGCCTTTGACTTGATGGAGCCAAGGTCTTCCCAGCAGGGCATTGAAAGTGATTGGGATGTCGATAACCTGGAATTCCACAGGTATCAATTTCTTGCCGAACCAGAGGTCCAAAGTAGCGACTCCAAGGACTGCTCGAGATGTTGAGTCGTAAGCCTTGACTGTAAGGGAAGAAGGCTTTAAATCTGTAGTCTTGATTTCGAGCAGGCTCATGATCTTTGCCGGGAGGATATTCATTCCAGACCCATTGTCCACCAAAACTCGGGGGAGGCGTCGTTCATCCAACTGGACTGTGATGAAGAGAGGCTCGTTGTGACCGGCTCCAAATTGAGGGAGATCAAGGTCTGTGAAAGTGATTATGTTCCCGTAGTGGATGTTTCCAATCAACTGTACCACGTCATCGGGAGTAGCATCAATAGGCACTAGAGTGCGAGCTGTGCTTTCTTCCGGCTTCAGCCATGGGGATAGGACGAAGTGAGTAGAGACCAGAGGGAAATGTTGGCCTGTCGCTTCTAACCGGGTGAGCACGGGATCCTCTTTTTCGGGGTCTGGAGTTTCAGCTGTCTTAGCATAGGGGCGGCGATCTTCTTTCGGTGCTTGGTCTGTGGCCTTCTTATCTGCCTTGGGATTTCCTTGGAAGATCTGCCCGGATCGGGTCAACAGATTAACTTCCTCCTCAGTTGTCTCTTGACTGGATTTCTTCAAGGCTGCCAATGTTAACGGGGGAGCCTGTTTGGCTATCGGCCAATGGTTCTGGCGGAGTCTAGCAACGGTGAGGGGCTGAGCTTGAGCTGTACTGGCCCCTTCCTGGGCGGCCCTTATAACTGCTTCCCAAGTCACAGGCTTTTGAGTCTGGGGTTGTGTTGTTGCCCCTTGGATGGCCCACAGAGCTAGGGCATCCTCCGATTCACCCTCATAGCCTGCCTTGCTCATAGATATCATACAACAAGAGTCGCTATTGTCGGGACTCGGCGGCTTTTCGATTTCATCCCCGGTATAGTGCAGCCATTCTGGTTCCTTTCTGTAATACTCAGAGCTGGAAATGATTATAGCATTCTGTGTGGGAGGCGCATCCGGTATCATGCCAGTTTCTAGGACTTCTCTGAAAGCCGACATACACTCGGGAAGGTGACCTCTTCGGGGTAACCCCGACAAGGAGTGTTACTTTGTTCGGGGTGGATTTGATCTAACCATGGTTATTTTCTCATTTGGGCGGATGGGAGTTAGCTTCCCTCTCTCTATCAGATCTTCGACTATCAACTCCGGATCGGACGCCCGAAAACCCTTTCCCCAAAGCATGGTAGGCGTGTTGAATTCTAAGACATCTACGTGCTCGGATCCAGGAAACTTCATGGCCTTCATGTCCTCGGTTTCATATTCGTCTTCCGAAGTGTCTTCGTCGTCGCTTGCCGACAACCAACCATTATGCCTGGCTCCCATGGGCTCATTTCGGCATGATTGTTCCAGATTGATTCTGATCTGGAGCCTCGATTGACTCTTTGCTCTCGTCGTCATCATCATCGCTGCCGCTTTGTCCATCGGAATCATCTTCCCATTACTAGCGGGATTTCCGAGAGGGAACGCCAATCGAACCCGTTAGGGGAATATGGGTGCGTGCGGCCGCAGAAATTGTCATATGCTCCCATTCCGGAAGTGATGGATGCGACTCAGCCTTCTCCTCCCGTAAGCTGGGGGAAGAGTGAGAGGGGGTGGCACGTATTTGACACTGTGTAGAATGTAGAAGGGTTCTTCCTCCTCTCGATTCTTCGCCACCGCCTTCGGGATCATATTTGACTTTTCCAATAGCCGTTTGCGAAGTGTACTAGCTCCGCATGTTCTTACGCCTCTTTGCCGATAAGCCCCAAGACGCGCCCGCCGGAAGCTTTCTTGTTCAATTCTTCTTGATTGTTCTAACCATCTTGTGTAAATGGTCCTCTCATGTTTTGACCGAATGACCCAGCTTCTTCAAGACGCTTTTCCCTTTATCCGAGAAGTAGCGGGCCTCGTATTCTTGCGGGAAGTCTCGACATGGGACCAAGATGGGTTGATTCGCTCAATGTCCTCAAGGCCGAGGGGAATCCGAGTCGGGATCCTCGACAAGGTTGGCCATGGGTATTTGGGAAGCTTCATCGGCATCTTCCCGGGCATGCGAAGGTTCTCCACATTCAATCATATTCACACGATTATGGTTCCTTGCAGAGGATTTTTTATCGTATTAGGCCCTTCGGGGCCTTCCAACTTTCCTTGCTCTATCGGTCCCTCGGATTGCCTTTTTCGAGTGAAGCGGTTATACATTAGATGTCCATGGGCTTGATGAAAAGCGTAATACTTTGTAGTATCCACGGGAGCATTCGAATTCCCGGGTTGGAAATTTTCCAAGGGCCGCAAAGAAGCCTTCTTTCACCCGGTCCCTAAAGATGTCATTCGAGGCATTCCAAAGTTTTCGAGGTTCATGACTCGTGGTCCAGGGCTCGACCGGTTTTCTCGGGAGCAAAAGAAGTTGTGTTATTACATTCCCGTCCCGTATAGTTAATCATCTCTTTGCCTTTAGCAGAGCAGGGCGTGTTTGCGGGGAGGAGCTCGATATACGTAGGCGGTGCGTGCGGCCGGTTGCCGATTGTAAGCCTTTTCAAACTTGGCCGCGGAGTTAACCATGGCCCGTAAGTCCGAGTACGGAAAGTGACTCGAGGAAGGCTCTCAGATGCGGTTTCAGACATGACTGGAAGATGTCCAGTTGTTCCTCTTCGGAAGGAGGGATGGCCATTTCGCTGAGTTTCAGATTCCACCGCTTGTAAAAGTCCCCAACATTCTCATCGGGATGCTGCACTATTGTTTGTAGGTCAACCCTATTTGTTTCCCACTCCAAGTTGGCCTTATATTTCTCTGTGAAGGCATTGGTAATCTGGTCCCATGTAGCCCTGGCTTCAGGTTTCAAACGGAAGAACCATTTTATAGCACTGGACTTCAAAGATAGACTGAAATAGTCAGCCAACTGCTGATTGGTACATCCTTTGGCCTTCATCGCCAAGGTATATGTGTCCAAATGGGTTTTCGGGCATGCGGTACCATAAAAAAGGTCCAGATTTGGCATAACAAATTTGTGAGGCAGGGGAACAATGGAGTCCGGATCTGTAGGCCGTAAAGCAGACTTCTTGGCAGTCAACTCAGCGATCTGGGCTTTCATTTCCTTGTGTTGTTCCATGAACCAGGCCAGATGAGGGTCTTGTGGCGGAGCCATGACATTCAAGCTAGTGGCTGAGTTAGAGAGAGGAGCTACCACTGGCGGCAGACTGGTGGAGGGAACGGCCGATCCGGGGATGAAGGTGAAAACCTGTCCTTGGCCCAAATTGCCCGGGGGAGCATGAGTAGGAGCCTGGGCGAAGGGATAGAACCTTGAGGCCTGCTGTTGATTTTCAACTGGCAAAGTAGGTGGAGGTAGCCCCGATGTAGCCGGATAACTTGGATTTCCAGAATGGGGCTCATAAGTAGGCTTAGATGCGGGTCTTGTCCCCGTTGTTGAATTGCATGGCCGGGCCGAGGCGAGGTGTATAACCCGGGGGTACTGCGGTCCTGGTGATTCGGATGACACCGGGATGGAGGCTTGGTAACCCATAGAAGTCTGAGTGAGGAACGGATTTGTGTGAGGAGCAGATGAACTAGTACTATTCTGAGGAGGGGCTCCTGACTGGGGCCCAGAACCAAGTTGTGGCGGCATTCCGAACCGTGTTTATTCTTGTGAAGGTCCGAATTGATCGGTTCCGAACTGCGGTGGCATTCCAATTTGTTGGGGCATTCCAAGATAACCCCAACCATGAGAAGACATTCCGTCTTGACTTTGTCCCCACCGAGGGACCGTGAACCGATTTGTGCCGCCGGGGCCGCATGGATCCAAAGGGTCTCGTGGTTGGGGAGCCGGGCCGACCCGAAGGGCCGAGGAGCACGGGTTCTGGTAGTGGCACCATAGGAGGTGGGTGGTGGCATCCTGGTGTAGTCGGGCGGCGAGAGTGGGGTTGGCATCCTCGTCTTCTTCCACGGTGAAGGTGTCATCGGGATTGAGGTGGCGGCCAAACCGTGGCTCTTAATAGCCTCCATAAGGCTATTCACCGTGCTTCCTGCCGTGACCTCATCTCGTTCTCGCTAACCGATTCCACCGTTGTTCCGTCCCGAGGGTCCCGGGAGGCGGAGTGACGTTGTCCCCATCATTACCGGCTGATGCAGACATTCTGAAACCCGGAGTCGAAACAAACGGTGAAGCTGATGACGCGCTTGACTCTTCCCAACTGATCAAACGGTGACCCGGTGTCCGAAACCAACCTTTGTGAGGAGCTGCGGGGAAAAGGCACGAGGGTTCGGATGTACGGGAATGAAGGAGGGTAGGTGTTTGGGCTTTGGGCTCATGCAACATGCAGTTATTTGTTCACGTTTACTTAAAACATGTTTTATTAACCTAATCGGTTGAAAAAGATTGCTCTTCTTTTTCGCAAACTACTCTGGATCCTGGATCAGTGGGCCCCGTCACTACGTCTATAAGCCCCTCGTATTCCACCTGTATTTCGACCTCCCAGGGTGGACAGCCCCGGGCGAGGGTCCTATAGGGCAAGCGGGTCCCACCGACCGAAAGAAAAATGATCCTAAAAGTCTGGCGGGTAACCTAGTCTTAACGAGCATTCGATGTAAATTACGGACAAAGCTGACGTCAAAGTCAAGATCATGTCCGAGGGCTCGACAAAAAGTCGACATGATTTGGACTGATAAATGTCCACGATTGATCTTGACTTGTCGTTAGTTAGGCCATAATTAGGCATGGAATAATCATTAATCCTTGATGACTCAGTGTCATGCTGGGAGTCAGTGTATAATTTGTGCCAGTCAGAGCCGAAGTCAAGGCGCCGGTCAATATCTCGGTCAAAGTCTGCGGCGGAAAACCGGCAGAACTTCGGCGATTAGGGTCCCGAAAGATATTGAGTCGGTATGACGACAAAGGCTTGAAAGGAAAGGTCTATACACAGACAGGGCATGACACAGACCAAACTAAAAACCAACCGGGTCTCGGACAAAGTGTGTCACGGACAAGTGCATGGTCGACACGAGGCTCCATGGGATGTTTGGGTAGTCCTGTGCTTGCACCGAGAGGCGTAATAAGACCAAACGGGCCGCGACAAGGATTTTCCCGGGTTAGGGACGTAGTGTGCAGTGTACGGTCACGTGCGCGTAGTGTGCAAGCAGTCTATCTTCTTTTTCTGAGTAAAATAGAAATTTTTTATGTGTCTTAAAAATATGATGCATGATTTTTTTTTTTGAAAATTTTCTTTTTTCTTTTTTTGAATTTTTTTTTTGAAATTTAATGAACACATAAGCACATAAACACAAGAATTCCGACAGTTTAGGGAAATGATTCCGACAGTCAAAATTTTGACTTTTTCCGAGGCGGCCAAAACAACACGAAAATGTGCAAAAATCAACACACACACACAAATGATTTTTAAAGTCGGGACGAAAGCTTGACCCTCAAAAGCTTTTTTTTTTTTTGAAAACGGTGATACCGGTACGTGGGATTGTTAAACCACAATTTATACCCGACTCGTGTTAGGAGGCGGTAACGGGAAGTTTAATGGTTTCCACCAATATACCAAATATCATTTTTTTTTAGAAAAAGCTATGTCCCCAGCAGAGTCGCCACTGTGATGATGTGCCACCATAATTTTCTCGGGAAAAATTCGATTTTTGCGTTTCTTTGAAAAACCAAATAAAACCGAAAAAAGACGGAGTCGCCACGCCATTTTTGTTTTAAGGGCCAAAACTTTGAAAAATGCCCGAGGTTAGAGATTTGGGTTCGGAGGTCATGTTACACGCCGGGAAGGACGTTAGTGTGCACCCGGAATGCCTCGTAAAACGAGTCTTCCAAGCTGAAAATCATTTGTGTGTGTGTGTGTGTTTTGGCCAAAATAATTCGAAACTGAGGAAAGTAAAAATTGGGATGTCTTTTTAAGACTTTAAACTGATCCCATGATCTTTTGGAAGATTTTTGGATTGAGATTTGGTACTCAAAAGACCTTTTGAAGTTGAGAGTCGCTTCTGCCATAATGAAAAAGGCAATGGACCTTTGATTTTGAAATGGATTCAAGGGCCTTAAAACTTCATAATCTGGATAAACTCAGAAAATGAAAGTTGTTCCAAACACCTTAAATAAGATTTGTGCGAAGGAATTTTCCATTTTGGAGGAGATTTGAGGGGTCAAAAGTCAAAACTTTCTGAAAATCTCAGATATGAAATCTGGATTTCCAGAAGCTGATGAACTGGCCTCTAAAAGAAAATTTGAAAAGAGGAGTTTTACTCACCCAAAAAATAAAGTAAAAATATGTATGGAAAGCTCTGGATGTTGGCTACAAAAAGTGTATTGTAGTCAACACCAAATTCCAAGTTTATCTGTGTCCAAAAATTAAGACAATGGACTAGGGTCTTGGAAAATTGCTACTGGACAGCAACTTCTCAAGAAAGGAAAAATGATTTTAAAGGGGGTTTTTGCATCCATGCTTGTCCCCATTTCCCTAGGTTTTGGTTAGTGATCACTTGACATTTTAGTGGTGAATCAACTATACCAAACCATCCTTGGGGTACATTAGGACTAAGCACTTCATTTGCTTGGGAAGAGGAATTTTATCCTTTGAAATCAAGATTTGGTGCTTGAAAATGGTTTTTAGGGTTTTTAAAATGTGTTTTCTTTGCAAGAAAGTAAGAACACTTTGAAAATAATGTTGATCCTTGTAGAAGATCATCCATGGAGATGAACTTCCATGGTGATCTTCTTGGATCTAAGACAAGAAGATGAATGAACTACATTTTGTAGCTTGAAAATGCATGCATGGATGAGAGATTTAGGGTAAGAAGAGGGAGGTTATACCTATCTTCTTTGTGTTTTTGTTTGAAGGCTTGAATGTAAGAGTGAGTGGGTTTGATTTGAGTGAGTGAAAGTTGGGAAGATTCAAGAGAAAAAGGTGACAATTCTTAGAGAATTCTCACTGTTTTTTCAAGTATTTTCGCCAAATGCTGTGAGTTGTGTTCTTTTTTTTTTTTTTGTGACTGGAGGGCTCAATTTATAGCCCTTTGAAAATGACAATCCCATCCGCGCGGATAGGGTCTTCAGCGTGCACTGTTCATTAAATGCTGCTTCAGGCTTTGGACACAAGGAATAATCTTTTGAAAATTCAAATTAAACAGCCAGTTTTTGTTTCAGCCATTTCTATTTTTGGTTTTTCTTATTTCTTTTGCTTTTTTGATTCCTTTCCTTGGTTTATCCTTAAATAACAATGCCCACTTTATCCTTGCTTTGTTAGAAATGTTAGAAATGTTAGGAATGTTATAACTTTCGTTAATTTTCTAACGAAAATACTAACAAACTCAAATTGGAGCACTTACACCAAGGTGACGGCGTGTCAACTCTGACAAACCGCCCATTTTTACCAATAGAAAAGTGACATATGGCAAGAAGTAAACCACCAAAATGCTGATCTCAAATGACTGGATAAAGGTGGCGGGAATCATATTCGACAATCAAGAAGTTTCTCGACTGGACCCTGAATTATCCAGATCTCGAACTTGTGGGCTACTGATATGATCACAAGGAAATAAATTTGGGCATGCGTAATTATCATGAGGCCCAACAAGTAAGAAATGGGCCAAGGGCCGAGAGATAGGCCCAAGAAATAGTATAAATGAAACATGGCGGCAAAGCGAGTAATCAAGCGAGAAACAGTAACCCAGGGAGAAACCCACTAAAGCCCACATCTTTGTAATATCAACACAACACCATGATAAGAGCCCACATGGCGGCATATGACAAAGGGACAACAAGTGCGACTATATAAGAGATTAACATTCATTCGAGGATGTTGCCTGATGGCGACAGAACAATCAATAACAATATCCAAAAGCAACCAAAAAGACGTTATTTACATGTACATTTGGGTAATTTAGGCAACACGTACAAAGTTTTATGAAAAACTTCAAAACTACAAGTATATTAAGACAAAAAAATTCTTCTGCAAGTATGAAGAGAGTAGATAATTAATGATTATTCATTAAAACAACTCGCTTAATCATATCTATCTATGAAATGAAAGGTTTTTTTGTTTCTATTAATTTATTTTCTAAGTCTCATTATCCTAAGTTAACAAAATATTAACTCAGTCAATTTGATCAAAATAAACATAAGCCCTATCTGTGCAAAGTACGAGTTTTCACCTAGTGTCTATGTATTTGAGGATGAGGGGAATAGTAACCAAAACTGACTATGCATTGTTTGCACATTGAAAAGTGAAAAAAATGATCTTTATTAAGGGGGTATGATTTTGCAACTATAACGGAAAAAGTTAATGACCATCAACATTTAAGGTAGTTTCTATATTGTTTTGGTTAATTTATGACAAAGTTGAATATTGGATTAATTCCTCTTTACCCACACATTACCCACACAGTTCAAATCAAATCCCATCAAAACCCAACTGAGATCAAAATTTCTTAAACTTCGGAAGTCGAGATTAAAATTCCTCAAAAACCCGTTGACAGTCCTATACCACATGGTATAGGACCTTTTTTCAGTCTTATACCATATGATATAGGACTTTATTTCTTAGTAATTTTTTCTTTTTATTGTTTGTTTAGTCCTATATCAAAGACTTTTTTTTTTTTCAGTCTTATATATCAATGTATAGGACTTTTTTTTAGCCTTATACCAATGATATAAGACCAAATTGTATTATATTTTTAAGAAAAATATGAAAAATGATGGAAAAAAATACTCTCATACTTAGCTATAAGAGTATTTTTAGTCTTATACCTTTAGGGTATAAAACTAAAAATATGATTTTTATTTAATTTTTTTTAAAAAGTGCAAAAAAAATGGTCTTATACCACATGATATAAGACCTGACGGGATGCTATAAGAGTGACGCGGGTTTTGATGGGATTTTAATTTCAAATGGGTTTTGGTGGGATATTGATATGAGTCATGGGTCTTAGAGTCCTTGGCCCTTGAATATTTGAATATTGAGTGGCCTATATGGATAACGTTGGAAACTTGGGTGCCCAATTATTATTTTTACCTAGAATAATAGAATGAAATTATTGAACTTCAAAATATAAAATAATACTTTGGAACGGAGAGAGTATATTACTGAAATATTAATTTAATTTTCAGACGTGATTGAAATTTAAAATAATATTTTGGGTACTATATTTCATGTCTAACAACCCAACAAGATATTTGGAAGGTGATTGAGATATTATATGAGGCGGCCATCAATCCCGGGCGGAAGGGAGCAAATTGACCGAATAAGATTTATTTGGACTGCCCGTCCACGGCTAATATATGTGGTTTAGTGGAAGGCCGGGTTGCTGAGGGCTTTCCAAGACAAAGCCGGCACCGACCGATTGAATGGATTTAGACAGCGCCAAGTGGTCCAATTCCAAATGGACCATACAACCTCACAAAACAGTACCAACAGTATTACTACACACATATACATTCTCCGTCAAGAAATAAATGTTGCATTTTTTTATAAGAAAAATGACTTAATATAATTTTATCATTCTACAAACTAGTAAAACATGTTTTTTAAAATATTGACAAGTTAATTGCGATATTTATTTCGAAATGAGGTAAGTATAAACTTAGTACATTTTGATTGTATAGCAGTTGTCCGATTAAGTTATATCCTGATTGAAGTCGATATGTGAAAAGACAATAACATTCTTAATAATAATACAAGCAAACCAAATTATATAAAAAAAATAGAACTGTTGTTGTGCCGTCCATGCATAAATGCACAAATTCGTACTACACAAGCCAACAAAAATATCTACCCCGTGCGGCCGTGTCATTGCTGATAAATCATCTTTGACTCATTTAGTCTAACCCTCCGACAGCATCTCCGGTTTCAATATCTTTCTTTTAATTCTTTCAAAAAAAAAAAAAAAAAATATCTTTCTTTTAATTACTAGTAGTTGTATTTTTGTGGCTTGCCTACTAATAGTTTGACAATGTCCAAATGATATACAGCATTTATTTGGCGGGCCGTTCTTTCTTTTTCATTTTAAACTTTCAACTTTAGCACACTCGTCACATTCTGCTAAACAAACTCACGGTGAAAAAAAAAAAGAAGACAATTTGAGTTAATACTTGCATACGTCTTGTGATGAATCTCTTACCAAATAGCTTTTATTCAATCGACATTCAATGTCAATTTTAATAGGAGAGGTCAGGAGTTCGAATCTCATCAATTGCAATTTTTTAGAACTTTAAAGGGCCACTCTGTTGGGATTGGAGTCCTAAACTACAAGGAAGAAAAGGGGCCTAAGTCGGAGGAGTTGCTGAATCAAGGAGGAAATTCGGGAAAGACCTTCTGTCGCGATGGGCGACCGCCCAGGAGGTGTTGGGCGACCGCCCAGGAGTACAGTAGGTTCGGCTTGGGGAATTTTCTACTTGGGCGACCGCCACGGAGGCGGGTGACCGCCCACGTGTCGGATCAGAATTTTCTGCAGCAGATTTGTTTCCTATTTTGATTAGAACTCTTCTTAAATTAGATTTAGGGTTCCTTGTATAACTATATAAGCATAATTTCGGCCTAGAACACATTGTAGCAACATATTAGAAGGAGACAAATAACATATTGGCTTGGCAATTGCCCCCGGACGTAGTTCACGAGTTGGTGAATGAACCGGGTAAATAACTCTTGTGTTCTTGTGTGTGATTGTTTCTTTCTTGTACGTGTGTGTGTTGATTTCTTTGTTTTGATTGCAACGGAGTGTCGCCAATTTCACAACAACTGGTATCAGAGCTTTGGTTCAGAGGATTCAAATTTTTTTCATTAGTTGATTAATTTTGAATCGCGTTCTTGGGAATTTTGGTGAAGCAGTCAAGATGAAGAACTCAATCGAGAAATTCAACGGTGTGAATTTCACATTTTGGAAGACAAGGATTGAAGACTACCTTTATTGTAAGGATCTTCATGGACCCTTGAAGGCGAGCCCAAAGACATGTCACAACGGGATTGGGAGACGTTGGATCGGAAGGCGTTAGGAGCGGTAAGGAGTGCCCTAACCGACGACGTTGCACGGAACGCTATGGAGGCCAAGACAACGGTGGAGTTGCTACAAACGCTGTCAGACATGTATGAGAAGCCGTCGAATATCAATAAGGTGCATTTGATAAAGAGGTTTGCGAATGCGAAGATGTCAGAGGGGCAGACATCGGCAAGTCATATCGGCAATTTCAAAGGTATGGTGGACCAATTGAAAAGTGTTGATATTACTTTCTCCGATGAAGTGCTAGCTTGTTTTCTACTAAAGTCATTGCCTGATAGTTGGGAGGTTACTGTCACAACGATTAGTACGTCGAAACTGACATTGGTGTATACGGAGGTTAGAGATCTCATCCTTCAAGAGGAGTTGCGAAGGAAAGAGAAAAGGGGAGAATCTTTCGTAGATGGGGCTGCACTTAGGGTGGAGAGAAAAAGGGGAGGATCAAAAAAGGGGAAAAAGGTCAAGTGCTACAATTGTGGTGAATTGGGACATATCAGTTATGACTGTCCGGGAAAAGATGGCGGTGCACACGTGGTGGATGATGGTGGAGATGTATTAATCCTAGGGGAGGAGCAGTCGGGTGAAGATTGGGTGTTGGATTCTGGAGCTTCTTGTCATGCTAGTGGGAATGCAGAATCAATGAAGCGGTACAAAACTGGAGATTTTGAGATTCTCTATCTTGGTGATGGTCAACCATTGAAGATCAAAGGTAAGGGGGATGTAATGATGAAGACACCTAATGGGGCTGTTTTACAACTACACGATGTGATGCATGTTCCGGATTTGAGGAGAAGGGTGATTTCTGTGGGACAACTTGACAGTGAAGGGTATGGTGTGTCTTTCATTGGTGGGTCTTGGGAAGTCACAAAAGGGGCTAAGGTGTTAGCTCATGGGGATAAGGGGAAGATGTTGTACGCTACCTACAATGTCGATGTTCGTTCCGGTGGGAGCAAGAGGCTAAAGAACCGGCCTGTTGGTGTGAAAATGGGAGACATCAAGAAACGGTATGTTGGGGAGGACACAAAGTTGATCAACGTGGTGTGGATGTCCAAGGGCCCTAACAGAGAGCGGATTCAGACCAAGAACAGACGATGCAAGAGACAAGGTATGTTCAAGTTTCAAGGGGAGGCATTGCGAGAAAGGTGGGTCTGGAGGGAGAAGGCGAAGTTAGACTTGCGGGAAGAAATCAAGGTAGAAGCTGATTTGGGGAGGCAAGAACGATCTAACACGGAGTGGTTGAAACGTCGCTTGGTTTCAACTCGCCTTAGTACTTGAGGAGAGGTGCGGTAGTGTCAAGCCAATATGGAAAAGGGGGGAATGTGTTCGAAGGTCTTTACTCCGTGGTGGGAGTTGATGGGTGATTTTATGTTTGTTAGTTTAGTCTCCGGTGGGAGATTGTTGGGATTGGAGTCCTAAACTACAAGGAAGAAAAGGGGCCTAAATCGGAGGAGTTGCTGAATCAAGGAGGAAATTCGGGGAAGACCTTCTGTCGCGATGGGCGACCGCCCAGGAGGTGTTGGGCGACCGTCCCGGGAGTGAGTAGGTTCGGCTTGGGGAATTTTCTACTTGGGCGACCGCCCATGGAGTGGTGGGCGACCGCCCACGTGTCGGATCAGAATTTTCTGCAGCAGATTTGTTTCCTATTTTGATTAGAACTCTTCTTAAATTAGATTTAGGGTTCCTTGTATAACTATATAAGCATAATTTCGGCCTAGAACACATTGTAGCAACATATTAGAAGGAGACTAATAACATATTGGCTTGGCAATTGCCCCCGGACTTAGTTCACGAGTTGGTGAATGAATCGGGTAAACAACTCTTGTGTTCTTGTGTGTGATTGTTTCTTTCTTGTACGTGTGGATGTGTTGATTTCTTTGTTTTGATTGCAACGGAGTGTCGCCAATTTCACAACACACACTTTTGTTAGATTAAGTCGTTCATTAATAAAAAAAGTCAATTTAAAAAAAAAGTGATGAATCTTTTATAATTTGGACAAATCTATTTTTTTACAAGATTTTCTCACATTCAGGATTCTCGGTTCGTCTATTATTAGACTATCTTCATCAGTGATCCTGACCCAACCCAACCTTAAATAAAATATTAATTTCTCTCACTTCCATATACACACTTCCAACCTTATATAATTTATACTCCCATCAGTGACCTCGACCCAACCTGACCCAACCCAACCTTTTAAAAATAAAATTAATATATAAAATATATTAATTTTAAAAATATATTTATATAAATACAAAATTAAAATAATTTGATCAAAAAAAAAAAAAAGCACAACCGGGGTCAACCGAAGGGCAACAAATTGCCCAAAGTCACCAATTTTCATGACTTTCCTTTTTTTTTTTTTTTTGGGGGGTGACTCTCCCATGGAGAGTCACCGATGTGTATAGTCTTAAAGAAAAATTAACTGTGTAATGTAATACTCTCTTCTAACCGATTTAACATTTTTAGTTTATTTTTCCACGATTATTAAGAAACCAAGATAAAATGAGTCAACAATAATAGTGAGTTGAAGATATAATCGTTCAAAACATTATTTATAAATTAAGTCGGTGAAAAGAAGATAGATAAGTAATATTTTTTTTTGTAATTATATAAATTTTATGCACAAAATTTTGGGGGAAACTAGTTTCTCCTTAAGTTATAGAAAGTCTTGTTTTATAAACTGTTCCTAAATATTCACTAACTACTTGCAAGTAGAAAAAAAGTGAACTTTTTATAATTTATAGAGAAACTAGTTTCTCCCAAAACTTGCTCAATTTTATGAGGAAAAGATAGTACAAAACACTATTTATACATTGTCATTTATGTAATAGCATATAAGAACCTTAAAGTGTCAAATATCAAAAAAAAAAAAAAAGAAAGTAAGAATCTTAAACTTGGATTGGATGCCGGAAGTATATCACAATTTTTTTTCACAAATATTGATTTGAAATATCCTAGAACCATAAGGTTATACTCCCTTCGTCCCACTTCAATAGAGATCAACTTTTTGGGTGTGGGAATTAAGGAAAAGTGATGTAAGAAAGAGAAAAAGTTAAATGTTGTGAGTATGAAAAATTAAATAGGAGAGAGAATGAGTGGGAGGAATAGTTAGGAGAGAGAATGTTGTGAGTGAAAAAGTAAAATAGGAGAGAGAATGAGTGGGGTAAATAGTGAAGATTCCTTTCCATTTTGGGAAGTATCAATTGAAGTGGGACGGATCAAAAAGGAAATAAGTATCAATTGAAGTGGGACGGAGGGAGTATATGAATTGTGTCATATGTACCATTTTTAAATAAAACATTATATATCAGTTAAGATCAAACGGTTAAGGTTATCAAGACTAATGTCGTGATTATATCATCAATAATGATGTATAATTGTTAAATCATCGTTGATGCGTGGTGCGGGCGATTTCATCTCCAAACTTTTGTACATTGCATCTGCACAATAAACATTTAAGAAGGTACCTAAACGCCATATCTACAGCCTAAATAGAGAAACGGATGCCACTCGATGTAATATTTAAGCTTTTAGTAGGAAAAATCAAGTTATTTCACTTTAAAAGAAAGTCCAAACAGGACCTTTTTATATAACTAAAACAAACAATTACCAAACCCTCTAATTATCTTCCACCACATGAATTAGCAAAGCCGTGATTCCAATCTTTCGGCACAAATTGATACCACATTCGAACGGCTACAACTATAGTAAGAGTTTTACAAGGCTCTGGAGTATTTATTTTATGGGATCGAAACCTTAATTAATCTAACAATTTTGTTTTTTGTATCTAGCAGGGTCAAGATATGATTATCTCGGATCACAGACCCTATGGACGGCGATGAGATTGCTAGATTTGCGGGAACCCTCGAATATTATTTCAAGCAAATCAATCTTCCGCTTATATTTACCAAATAGAGTGAAAGTTTCGTGTAGCTAGGAAACTTGGATCACGCAATAGGCAAAGGATGTGAGTACAGATGTGTCTCACAACTGTCCACACATCCACAGATAATGCAGCGGAATAAAATAAATAAAAGCAAATTAAATGCAATAACTCAAGAGTTATATTACGCTTCTTGATACGTGTGATCAGCAAACTAGGCTTACGCCCAAAAACCTTTCACTATAAAAACTTTTGTTTCTTACAAAAACAAATAAGTGAAAAACTAAAATATGAAAATACTAAACAAGTTCTAATCACCTTCTATGATATGAACAACTCCCCTTTCCCAAGTAGGACTTATTCAATCAGAAGTAAAACAAGAGAACTTTATAAAAACCTAGATGTGAGTTACGGATGTAAGCTCACAACCTAAACATGACTCAATCGAATGCTATGAAGTATGTATGTTTTTCTCTCTAAAACCATAGCTCCTCATTGTGCTGAATGCCTTGTATTTATAATACACCATTGAGAAGATCTTCATGCAATCGACCTCTTCCTTTGTGAGATTCCTTTTCCTATATGAAAACATATAACACACTCACAAGGAAATCAAATATTAGTAGGTTAGTCCTAATATAAAACTATGTACATAAATAAAAGATATTTACATAATTACAATCTCTTAATAAAAGTAAGATACTTATAAATCTCCATGAAAGTCCCAAAATCTTCTTACCATATAGAAGTCTTTTGAAATAAGGAAACATAATTATGTTCCCATAAAACTCACGTTTTCAATCTCCCCCTATTTTGGACTTTCTGGTCAAAACCAAAGATTTATAACAAACATAATATTATGACCACAGAATATAGAAAGAACATAACTCCCCCTGAATGGATGTGTGTCCAGATGTGTATACACATCCACACATAAAAGCGCAAAAGCAATTAGAACAGAATACTAGCAGTTCATTAAACAAAAGCAAAAAACCATTCAGCCATGTCCTACTTAAAGCTATTACAAACCATTGTTTTAAAAACTAACAAACTAAAACAGAAATTTAAAATTGTCTTTAGAAACCATCAATTCAAAAAACTTTTCTCCCCCTAAGTTAAAGTTCCCAGCCCCTCCAACTAGTAGCAGACACAGCAGTGTTCCAAACTTTATCTCCTCCAAAAGCAGCAGCAGCATCAGCATCTCCCCCTTTTTGAGCAGAAAGTGAAGCATGCCATTTGAGAAGATTAGCCTTAAGAGCTTTAAGGTTGTTGGCATGGGCAGTAGAGGCTTGAGCTTGAGCTTGACGGCGGCAATCTCGGCATCTAAATCCTTCATCGAACATCAAATGGAGCTACGGTGTGGGTTCAGATGTATCCACATCTGGCATAGTAATTTCAGGAGAGGTACCCACAGGGAGATCAACATGCCTTTGCTTAGGGTCTAACAGAGTTTTGGATTCCTTAAATAAGGCAAAATTATCAACTATTTCTTCTCCTTTTTCAGTCTTTACCCCATTGACAATGAGAATTTGGGATATCAAGGAAGGGTAAGGTAATGACCATTTCTTGGATGGAGACTCACCATAATCACAAATTTTTCTAAAGATAAATTCCCCAAAATTAATGTGCCTCTTAAGTCCCAATGCATACGGAAGATCGGCTTGCACCCTAGTGACGAGAGGTTTTGTTATTTGAGGGCAAAGATTGGCAACTAAGATAGTGTGGAGAAAACGGTAAAGGGAGGATAAAGAGCCGCTCCACTAAATCTTTTAGGCTTTGCGGCCAAGAGGTTACCTTGCCATGGGTAATTGCAGACACAAGATCATCATCCTCAATAGAAACCACATCATCCAAATGATCATACAACCCAAGAAAATCATTGATGATAGAAGGGGTGAAAGGAACAAATAATCCTCTAACATAAACACCAGGAGAATGAGGATAAGATTTATCTAATCCCTTAGGCAGATTTGCATAGAACTCATAAACCAATTTGGGGTAGAAGGGAAGGGGATGGTCCACAGTCAAGAATAATCCTCTTTCCTCAAAAAACTTGTCCATACCAAGTTTAGTAAAAGTCTCCCTATCCCTTTTCATCTCAACAACAAAGGCTTTAGAGGAAATTAAAGTAAACCTATCAGCAGCCTTTTTGGATAAAAACTTTTTGGAAAAGGGTTTGGGGGTAGAGACTAGAGAAACAGAAGATGACATACCACTGTTCGGCTTTCTTTCGAGTAGATGTGCGTCTAGATGTGGGCACATCCTTAGGCACATCCTTCGCGGGGAATGGAACAACAATGGGTTCAACTTCGGTGTCATCGGCATCGGTGGAATCGGTTTCTTGGTCTTCTTTTTCCTTGATCAAGTTCTTCTCTTCTTTGTAGTTCTCATACGAGCGGTATCATCATCATACGAACTTGAGTCGGTTTCATCATCAAAAGGCTCTAAGTCGATTGCGGCCATCTTTTTCTTACCCTTTAAATCCATTAAAACTTTAGCTAGGGGCTCTTCATCACTAAAGGATATAAGGTCCTCAACGGGACTAGACACCAAGGGCACGAGAGGGCTCAACAACGGGAGCGAGACAAAATATCCTCGAAGGGTGAAACAATAGGGGATATTATGGGATCGAAGAAATTATGGGAGGAATAGGTGCAATTGGCTCAACCGACTCTGCGTAGAGCAGTCTCAACATGGATCGAAAGGTTCAACATGGGGAGTAACATCGGGAATGGTGATTCAACAAGGGGAACAACCACGAAGGAGTAACAACGGGACTACTAACGAGAGGAAGGGGGAATAGGCGATTTAGCCCTAGTCTGACAAGGGAATGATTACCTCATCTTCTTCTTCTTCTTCAAGAACAATAGGCTGTTGAAGATTTCCCTCCAGGTTTCGATCGGTTCTTGGCTTTGTCGGACTGCGACGGCTTGCGAACCCTACCGGATCGACGAAGAGCACGGTGGGGGACCGGAGTTGTAGCAGACTTTGGGGGTTTTACTTGGGTCAACTTCCTCTTCTTAGTTGAAGAAGGTTCCACAGCAATGGCGACATCCGATGGTGGGATCACCGGAGAGGATGGAGCTTTAGGGTTTTCAGCAACAGGTTCCAATGTGGGGAATTTTGGAGAAGAAGCTTCCATTGTTGGATCAGACGAGGGTGATGGGAAAGAAAATTCCGCAAGAAATTTGGAAATTACAGGGTTTAAAACAACAGAACCCTCGCCTTTAGCTATCGAGATAGGAGCAACGTCAAGAATGTCTTTCTCTTGAATGTTCGAATGCTCGGCCATTTAACAGAGGAATTTGGGTTGGTTGAACAGTGCAAAGGAAAATTAATGCTAAGGAGTATGAGATTGTGTGCAAGGAGGAGGAAGAACAAAGGGTTTTGTGAAGGTTTATGGGGGATGGGACGGATGTGAGGTATATTAAATACTCACAGCTCCCCCTTTCCTACTAAAATTAGGAATCCCTTTTCAAAGAGGTTTAACATACCTCAAAATCCTTAAGAGTCCTCCAACGGCTAGAAAACCTTTGAGGTTGCAACACACAAGCACCTTCCAAGAAAATAAGGAATTAAAATAAATCAAGATTTTGTAAGATTTTTATGAAAACAAACATTGCTTCGGCATATCTTTATTTAAAATAGAATCCCAAAAGAATTTTTCAACCTTTTCAAACAAGGATTGATACACACCTTTTCTTTTCATGAAAGATATTGGAGATCAAAAACCTATATAATCAAAGAGTAAATTAAGAGAAAATTAATTAACTAACATATTTACAAAGCTCTATATGACCTAAAATGCAATATGCCTAGCATGATGCAAACATACAAGTGAAGGAAATATTCTCGGCTTATGGATGTGGCATAGGATGTGAGTCACATATTGGGACACATTTAGATCACAAAAAGTCAATGAGCAATAATCCAATCTGCACAGCCTCTAGGATGCATCCACCAATTTTTTGTTGTGGATTTTTGCAATGTGAGTAGCTTTCACTTTACTTGATCCCAAAGATAGCCCTTTTTCCCGATGATCTTATCAAGTTTGACTTCAAGTTTTCTTATGAAAATCACTTGATCACAATGGTATGGCTTCATACTACGGGGGAAGCAGCTGTTTCTCACATATATATATATATATTTTTTTTTTCTTTTAGCACCTTTGTGAGATACCTAGGAAGGTTATACCAAGTAATCAAAAGATTACATGGACGGAAATACTCACAATTAAGTGATCAAAAATAATGTCAAAGATGAAGACTCACAAGTGACCACATTTGAGAAATTTCGTGCTAATGCATGATATTTTTGGATTTTTCTTTTTATGATTTTTTTTTTTTCGGTTAAACTAATCTACGAGATGTGTTAGAGGATGTGAGACACATCTGGTCTCACAACCTTAGATATCACACAAGCCAAGAGACTTCCTCGAGGAGGAAAATCTCTCCAAATCTAATGCCTTTGTAAATATATCGGCCAATTGATTTTCGGTCCCAACAAATTCCCGGACACACGGTTTTTGCTCTACAAGATCTCTAATGAAATGATGTCTAATATCAATGTGCTTTGTTCTAGAATGGTGAACAGGATTTTTAGATATGTCCAAGGCACTTTTGTTATCACAAAAAGCGATCAAAACTTTGCTATTTAATCCATAATCTTTTAGCATTTGATTCATCCAAAGTAATTGTGTGCGGCAACTCCCAAGGGCAACATATTCAGCCTCAGCAGTGGACAAGGACACACAATTTTGCTTCCTACTATACCAAGATACAAGATTATTACCTAGGTAGAAACATCCACCGGTGGTACTCTTTCTATCATCACTATTTCCGGCCAATCGGAATCGGTGTACCCAACCAAATTTGTGTTTGTTTCTTTAGAGTAATGCGATACCTAGGTTCACGGTCCCACTCACATACCTAATGATCCTTTTCAATGCTTTAAGATGGGACACTTTAGGGTTGGCTTGGTATCTAGCACGAGAGACATACACTTGAACATAATGTCGGGTCTACTTGCAGTGAGGTAAAGCAAACTTCCTATCATGCTTCTATAAAGGGTTTGATCAACACTCTCACCATCAGAATCATGACTTAGTTTTTGGGAAGATCCCATTGGGGTTCTTTGATGTGAAGAGTGTTCAAGCTCAAACTTTTTCACAAGATTCTTGGCATACTTAGGCGTGAAATGAACATACCATCTTTGAATTGCTTAATACTGTAAGCCTAAGAAAAAGTTCAACTCACCTACCATACTCATCTCAAATGTGGAAGTCATGCTATCCACAAATTCGGCTAGCATTGGATCGAGAATTTGATCCAAACACAATGTCATCTACATAGATTTGTGCCACAAGAATCTCTTTCTTGTTTCTCCTCACAAACAAGGTTTTGTCAACCTCACCTCTCTTGAATCCTAGTTGAAGCAAATGGTCGAGTCGACCTACCATACCAAGCTCTAGGGGCTTGCTTTAGCCCATCTGAGCTTTCTTCGGTTATACACATGATTAGGATATTTGGAGTCCACAAAGCCTTTAGGTTGTTCAACATAGGCTTCCTCATTTAATATCCCATTTAAAAAGGCACTCTTGACATCCATTTGATGAAGAGTAATCTTGAGGTAACAAGCGATGGCTAACAAAAGCCTAATGGACTCAATTCTTGCAACGGGAGCAAATGTCTCCTCAAAGTCAATTCCCTCAATTTGAGTATAACCTTGAGCAACTAACCTAGCTTTATTTCTAGTTATCACACCTTGCTCATCGGTTTTGTTCTTAAAAATCCATTTGGTTCCTATGACATTACCATGTGAGGGTCTAGGAACAAGAGTCCATACCTCATTCTTTTCAAATTGAATTAATTCATCTTGCATAGCCATAATCCGATCGGCATCTTTCAATGCTTCGGTAACATTCTTAGGTTCAATTTTAGAAACAAAACAACGAAGCTTACAGGAGTATGCTTTGAGGAGCAACTCCATAAACCGGCCATCTTTCTATAATCAACTTTGTCCTTTTGTCTAGTTCTCACTTGAGCATGCACATCTCCCACAACTTGTGAAGTGGGGTGGTTTTACTGGATTTTAGAAGGGATATCCTTTGACCTATCCACACACCCATTCACATTACCTTACGGAGCATCATCTGATCGAGAATCGGAAGGCTGTCCTCGATTACGGGAGTTTGAGTGGATGTGGGTGCGAATGTGGGTTCGAGATGTGGAGCGAGATGTGTCCACATCCTTGGTTACATCCTTGTCGGGTTCATCATTTTTAACGGCCTTTGGAAGTTTCTTTTGCTTTTATTTTGTTTCTTCATCCTTCCGAGTCCGGCAAGCAACTGAAACATCATCCTCGGCGATCTTGAGGTTAAGATCAAGTGAGTCATCAAATTTAACATTAGCGGATTCCATAATGGTCTTAGTTTTGAGATTGAAAACTCTGTAAGCTCTCTTGTTTGTGGAATAGCCCATGAAAATTGCTTTGTCACTTTTTGAATCAAACTTGGACGGTATTCTCTATCATTGAGAATATAACAAACACAACCAAACACATGAAAATATTTTACGGTTGGTTTCTTTCCAAGGAGAATTTGATATGGGGTGACAGTGCTACCAATCCTTAGAAACACCCTATTGCCAATGTGGCAAGCGGTGTTTAAAGCACGCCCAAAACTTTTTGGACAAGTTCTTTGAACTTAACATGACCCTTGCCATTTCTTGCAAGGTTCTATTCTTTCTTTCGGCAATTCCATTTCTTTGTGGGGTGATTGGTGCGAGAAAACTCATGAGTGATTCCACTTAGAATTGCAAAAATTGGTGAACATTTGATTCTCATATTCGGTGCCATGGTCGGACCTAATCCTCACAGTCTTAAGACCATAAAGATTTCTAACTCTTTTGTACCAATTCTTGAATTCTCCAATTGTTTCGACTTTTCTCTTAAGAACATTACCCAAGTGTACCTAGAATAATCATCAACACACACAAAGGCATACTTTTTCCTACCAAAGCTTTCTACTTCAATAGGTCCCATTAAATCGGTGTGAATCATCTCCAAACATCTAGTTGTGGAGCATTGTTGGACCTTTTTATGTGATGCTTTTGTTTGTTTTCCCTTTTGACATGAACCACGGACATCGGGGTTCTTGAAGTTCGGTTTAGGGAGGTCTTTAATGGCTTCAAACCTTTGAAGTTCTTCCCGAGTTCTACGGCTAGCATGCCCTAATTTTTGGTGCCACGAGATTGACATCATTAGCTTTTGAGCTTAGGCAAGAAAGATTGTCACCAAATTGGTAACAATTATCAGCGAGATCTAGGACCGGTAAACACACATTTATTATCCTTATCAAACACTTCACACAAGTGCTTATCAAACTTCACAAATAGGTCATCATCACACGGTTGGTGATGCTTATTAGGTTGGCTTTCAAGCCTTCCACATGGTACACATTGTGCAATTTTGGGAGACCCTTGACATCTAGGGTTCCTTTTCCAACAATCTTTCCTTGAGCACCTCCACCAAAATTTACTTTCCCTCTATTTATCACTTCATAATCAAGAAGAATTTGCTTGGTTTCCGAGTCATGTGCCTAGAGCACCCACTATCAAAATACCAAGAGCCGAGACGGTACTCTTGAGGGAAGAGTAGACAACATTGCGGTGGTAATTGGTTTGGCTACCTTTGTTTAACGAGTTTTCTTTTTGGGTTGCGAGAGGTCTCGGATTATTTGGATGTGTGTTAGGATGTGCATACATCTTCTCACACATACGAGGTACATTTAAAACTACAGATTTTTTATCGGCCTTGAGTTTGTAACAGAAGGGCCTAATGTGACCGGGAGCTAGGCGGTAATGGCAAATGTAATGCCTCTTCCTTGGTCTCTTCTCACTCGAATGACTTTTTCTTTAAAAGCTTGTTTTTTCACACTTTTAGAGGTAGAACCCTCATATCCCTCCTTTACAAAATTATTTTCAAAACCTATACCAATTTTGTCACGTTGACCCATAGAAAAAGCTTCTTCCATTTTCATTTTACTTTTGTTTAACTTAGTGAAAGTATTATCGGCTTTTTCACATTCATTCTTGAATTTTTCAAGGTCAACTTCTCTTTTGGTCACAAGGACTTCAAGTCTTGCAATGGTATCCTTTTGAGCATCATTTTCTTTTGAAAGTCTGACTTTTCATCTTCACAAGCGACCAATTTATCGAGAGAGATTTATTTACCTTAACAAGTACCTCAATTTTGTCCAATCTTTTCATCCAATCTGTATGCGGCTCCTTGTATGTGGCAAAGAGTTCCTCATAGGGAATGTCTCTTTCTTCATCTTCATCATCGAATCTCCTTTTATAGAAAGCTTGATTCGGCTCCGGTTCGAGATGTGACACCGGATGTGTACACAGGCGAGCCCACATCGAAGGGTTTTCGGGAATATATTCTTCTATATCTGCGAGAAAAAGCATTAAACACGAGAATGGCAATTTAAGGCAGACATGTTAGCCACTTCTTCTTCATCCTCACTTTGTCACTAAGGGTAGCGATTAAGCTCATTCCCTTCTTTTTAAGTGTGTTAGCACACTCATTTGGCATAATGACCAAAGCCACGACATGCCCTACATTGGACGATTCGAGATGACTTATTTTCAAAACTTGGTTTCTTGAATCCGGTGTCGGTGCTTGGTTTTGGCTTTTCGGCGATGCGGAAGTAGGTCTATTGGGGAATTTGCTTATCCTTCTATTTTTCGGTATAGAACTGAATTTCTTTGAAATAAAAGCTACATCCTCATCTTCAAGATTAGACTTGTCAATTTCGAGAGGATAATTCCACAAGCTCTTTTGGTAGAGCGGCGGCACTTTTAAGGGCAAGGCTGTGTGTTTTGTTTTTCTTCGAGCCTCGAGGTTAAGCTCAAACACGGTCAAGATTCCTATGATGGTGTCAAGACCTACGGTGTTTGTGTCCTTTGTTTCTTCAATCACGGCTACTTTAATGTTGAACCTTTCGGGCAAGGTTCTTAGAATTTTACTAACAAGTCTTGCATTGGAGATAGATTCTCCTAGACTTGTGCATTCATTTGAAATCTCATGAATCTTAGCGGCATATGACACAATATCCTCGGTTTCTTCCATTCGAAGTAACTCAAACCTATCCATTAAAATTCTAAGCCTGGTAGCCTTCACACTTGGTGCTCCCTCACATTGAGTTTGCAAAATATCCCAAGCGACTTTGGCTATACTTTCATTTGTTATAAGCTTGTACATATTCCCGAAACATGGTGGAAATAGCACCCGTGGCTTTTGAATTGTAATTTGCGGCTTGTATTTCATCAAGAGTCCATTGTTCTTCAGGTTTTCTTTCAAAGAAGGACTCACCAACACCAGAAGATGGCTTTTTCTCCACAGTAGGAGGTTGCCATGAAACAAGAATGCACATCCAAGCTCTTTCATCAATACTTTTGATGTAATTTCGCATCTTAGACTTCCAAAGAGAATAATTTGTGCCATCCAAGACAGGAGGCCTATTTTGGTGATTTTGGCATTCCATAATGACTACACTTTACGGATCAACACTCGGTAATATTTCGAGAGTTGGCTCGATACCAATTGAAAGTTTCGTGTAGCTAGGAAACTTGGATCACGCAATAGGCAAAGGATGTGAGTACAGATGTGTCTCACAACTGTCCACACATCCACAGATAATGCAGCGGAATAAAATAAATAAAAGCAAATTAAATGCAATAACTCAAGAGTTATATACGCTTACTGATCTGTGTGATCAGCAAACTAGGCTTACGCCCAAAAACCTTTCACTATAAAAACTTTTGTTTCTTACAAAAACAAATAAGTGAAAAACTAAAATATGAAAATACTAAACAAGTTCTAATCACCTTCTATGATATGAACAACTCCCCTTTCCCAAGTAGGACTTATTCAATCAGAAGTAAAACAAGAGAACTTTATAAAAACCTAGATGTGAGTTACGGATGTAAGCTCACAACCTAAACATGACTCAATCGAATGCTATGAAGTATGTATGTTTTTCTCTCTAAAACCATAGCTCCTCATTGTGCTGAATGCCTTGTATTTATAATGCACCATTGAGAAGATCTTCATGCAATCGACCTCTTCCTTTGTGAGATTCCTTTTCCTATATGAAAACATATAACACACTCACAAGGAAATCAAATATTAGTAGGTTAGTCCTAATATAAAACTATGTACATAAATAAAAGATATTTACATAATTACAATCTCTTAATAAAAGTAAGATACTTATAAATCTCCATGAAAGTCCCAAAATCTTCTTACCATATAGAAGTCTTTTGAAATAAGGAAACATAATTATGTTCCCATAAAACTCACGTTTTCATAGAGGTTCTAAAACCTATTTTCTTACCAGAAATTATATACATGTATATGATCTTAAACTTCAACTTTACCAAAATCTTGTTCTGTTTTCCACTTAAATTACTTAATTGATGATTTGTAGTCTTTAATGATGCTTTGTGTAAACCGGCCCTTACCCCTTGATTAAATAAATTGATAAAGCAATTAATTGGTCTAAAACTCTTCTAAAAGCTGAAATTATTAGAGGCCCTACAGTGTTTTTGCATCTAATAAAGATAGATATGATATTTTAAGTTACATTTCCTAATGATTCTGTTTTAGATAAAGGGTTTTCACTAATGACAAAATTGTTTTAATTGGTTCAATTTTGCCCTTTTTATATTTAAGTTGTTTTCTTGGTCTCTACTCAGGGGCGGAGCCAGGAATTGGCCGAGGGGGGGGCAAGATTACACGGGGGTTCGGGGGCAGCGTCCCCGAAAAAAAATTTTCGGGTCGGACAAGTAAAAAATGGGTCGGATCCATGAAATACAATGTATTTTAGTTAACAAAAATGATAAAAGTAAATAATTCAAAGAACGATTGAAATAATGTTGAAGTATTTAACGCAAACAATTTATTAAAATATATTACTCGTACAAAAAAGAAAATCAAATTTGCTAATTAAACTTGGGATAATAGGAAGAAAGACCAAAAACAAAAAAAATGGGAAAAGCCTAACTAATTAATTAAGATTGAAAAAATGTGAGGAAATTAGGAGAAAGAGAAAACAAAACTGTTAAGAGAAAGAATAGCAAAGATGGAAGACAAATAAAATTAATTGAAAATGTAGGTAGCAGGGTTCGAACATGGATCAAAGGCTTTAACTTCACCCCTTCTACCGCTGAGCCACACCACTCACTGGTATTAATCTTGAAGTTAATTGTATATACATATATAACAAAAATATGGGGGGGGGGGGCAAAAAAAAAAAATTTCCACTGCATTTCCGCCGCTGGGGGGCGAGTGCCCCCTCCTGCCCCCCCCCCTGGCTCCGCCCCTGTCTCTACTTCTTGGTTATAAATACACAAGCCCCATGAAAAATGGCCTATCAGTCACATTCAATTCAATCCTTCCAATTCAAGCCAACTCTTGCTTTCTTTCCCCTACTTGTTCTAATTTTACATTCTTTGACATTAAATACCTTCATTTACATGAACTTCTCAGTCTAGATTGGTGTGTGTGTGTGTGTGTGTGAGAGAGAGAGAGAAAGAGAGAGAGAGAGAGAGAGAGAGAGAGAGAGATGGCTACTACACCAAATTATATGTCAGAGAAGGAAATGGGGTGTGGGCTAATGGGAGCTCTATTTCACCGAGGCGGTGGCGGCACCGCCAAGGTGAAAAAACCTCCGCAAGCATTGCCACCACTCCCTGCAACCAAAACCATCAGCTCAGTCAACAATTCAGGCAAAAATGGCCCCAAGAGGCGGCGGAGTAGCTCGAGTGAACTGAAATTTATGGAAATAGCCAAATCAACCAAAAACCCTTCTCCAAAAACAGGTAAACCACCAACACCAAAGTCAACCTTGACCAGTCCAAGGCCATCTTCAGCTACAAGGCCTAGTTTGGATTCAACAAATTCCAAACAAAAAGACTTGAAGCTGATTAAAGAGTCATCACAACTCATAAACACTCCTTACACTAGAAAGCTAAGAAAAGAGCCAACTTTCACCGAAAGCGAGCTAAGTATGAGAGTCGCTGTTCGTAAAAAGTCAACGTCAAATGGAACCTTATATCGCGCTTCTTCGGGTAATGCCATGGTTATAGGTCATTTAGGTAATTTAAACCAAACTGGGCATGTCAAGACTTCAGATTATCGTCTTCCCCGAAAGAAAGAAAATATAGAGGACAAGAAGAGACTGCAGTTGGGAAACATATATGGCGGAAGTTTAACGAATAAAATTGATCCCGAGGCGTTTAAGAATATGGGTAACGAAAAATACAGGCAAGGAAGATTTGAAGAGGCACTTTCTTTATATAATGAAGCAATTGGCTTGGATGCAAGTAAGGCATCATATTATAGCAACAGAAGTGCTGCTTTGATAGGTTTAGGCAGACTTTTGGAGGCCATTTTTGATTGTAAAATCGCTATTCGGATTGAGCCTTCTTATCACAGAGCCCATTATCGTCTGGCTACTCTTTATGTCAGGTATATTATAACCAAAATTTCTTATTAAAATTATGAAAATGAAGAAATAAGTGATTTTCTAATAGGCTTTTGTTTTGATTTTTTTTTTTTTTTTTTTTTTTTTTTGCGACAGACTGGGAGAAGCAGAGAAGGCGGTCTGTCACTTTAAGTGCTCTGGCTCGAAAGCTGAAACTAAGGACATACTTCAAGCTCAAGCTCTTAAGATACAGGTTGGAAAATGCATTGATGCTCGGAAATTACGAGACTGGAACACATTGCTAAAAGAGAGTCATACTGCAGTTCATTTAGGTGCAGATTCAGCTCCACAGGTAAATTGAACCGTTATTTAATCAATTTATTGCATCTTAACATTATTTTTATGCTAATTTGAAATTTTTGCTTAAGCAGATTTATGCTATGCAAGCAGAGGCCTTACTGAACCTCCATAGACACCAAGATGCATATTCAGCCACTCAAAAAGGACCTAACTTTGATGTCAATATTTGTACACAGTTATTTGGCTCAGTTATTACTGCTAACTTGTTAACGATTCGGGCTCAAGCTTACATGGCTGCTGGCAGGTTAGCGATATCATATTATTTTATTTTTTATTCTTATTTTTTATTTTTTTGCTAGTTAAGTATAATTCTGATAACATGAAGTGTGACGGAATGATAGATTTGAGGAAGCCATAACTGCTGCACAGCGTGCAACTGATCTAGACCCAAGGGATGAGGTGAAGAAAGTAGCAAAGAAAGTCAAAGCTGTAGGAACGGCTCGGTCAAACGGGAACCATGTATTTAAGGAATGTAAATTTTCCGAGGCTTGTAATGCATATAGTGAAGGATTGGAACATGAGCCGTACAACTCTGTTTTGTTATGCAATCGGGCAGTTTGTCGTTATAAGCTAGGACAATTTGAGAAAGCAGTTGAAGATTGTACTGTCGCAATTAATTTACGACCTTCTTATGCTAAGGCAAGGCTTAGAAGAGCTGGTTGCAATGTTAAGGTAACTGAATTATTATATGGTGTAAAATTACTTGGATACCCTTCAACGTAAGATTTTATCTTTTATAATTGTGCTGATATTTTGTAATATGTTGTTGGGATTATTAGCTAGAGAGATGGGAGGCTGCCATTCAAGATTACGAGGTTTTGATTCAAGAAAGTTCGGAAAATGAGGAAGTGAAAATGGCTTTGGTTGAGGCTCGGATTCAGCTCAAGAAGCAACTAATTGAAGATGTCAAGGCCATTAAAACTGTTTCTAATCTGGTCAACATTACTGGCAAAGAACACTACAGAAGATATGTTCTATCGCCAGGTAACTAGAAAAATTAATCTTGTATTTGTATTTTTTTTTTCATGTTCCGAGTACGAATTTCTAAATCATTCTTCTCAATTATCAGGAATATCTGTGGCACTTTTCTATGATAAAACATGCCACAACCAAGCGTTGCAGCTCATGGAGCAAACATGCAGTAGATTCTCTTCTGTCAATTTTCTCAAGGTCTAATTTTAACTTAATTAACCAAGTTCAACTTTCAGTCACTTTTCTTGTGGGCCCGACTTTTCCCTGTACCTATGAGAGCTTTTGTAGCAGCATGTTTCCGTTTTCAACCTTCAGTCAATATTTTTACGGTATCTAATAATTAATTCTTGATGAATATAGGTGGATATAGAAGAACAACCTGACCTAGCAGAACTGGAGGATTTTGACTGCAGTCCGGTGTTTAAAATATACAAGAACGGGTCAACAGTGGAGGAAATCCCAGCGGAGAATGCGGAATTGTTGGCAAGCACAATTAGTACGGCCGTCCAGGAGCTAATACAAGAGAAAGTAGACAAAAACAACGCTATAACAGTACCCTTGAGAGAAGAGCGTAGTCGTCGACCGAGGGAAGTAAACACTAGATAAACAACACTTGTGTGTTGTTGAGAACAT
The DNA here is from genome assembly GCA_022495995.1 of Adenophora triphylla var. japonica. Classification (NCBI taxonomy): domain Eukaryota; kingdom Viridiplantae; phylum Streptophyta; class Magnoliopsida; order Asterales; family Campanulaceae; genus Adenophora; species Adenophora triphylla. Next base: position 400,936 of record JAFEMH010000128.1, on the reverse strand, counting down.
CTACGAGTAGTTATAAGAGAAAAAAATGGGTCGGCTCATTGACAAACTTAGGGGTAAGAAAGATTTTTTTGGCGTGTATTTGTGTGTGTTATATTTAGGATTGTATAGTAACATTTTCCCCTTAATATTTATTTAACGGATTGACGATAAATTTAATGATATTTGCATTTCTTTCAAAGTATTGTAGATCACTTTCATGGTCCTTATATACATTACATCTAGTACTATCATTTCCAAAAACATAAACAATTATCACAGTGCCATTAATAAGGCCACCGTTTAAGGTGGGATAACCGTGGAGATAGCCAAAATGGGTCTAAAATTCGTGGGAGGTCCGCACTGATTGATCGTTGTCCGTGGCCCGTTTGATCCGAGCCCGTGGCCCATAATTCGCTTAGCCCGCTTTGCATATGGGGCGGGCTTAGATCAAGGAAGTCCACACGGACCGGACTTTGGCCCGCGGATCGAAAGAACCGTTTGATCCGTGGCCCGTTGGCCCGTTTACAATGAGGTCCGCACGGACCTATTTGTAAAAAATAGGTTTTTTTTTATCTACTAAACAATTTATATACTTTAAATTGTTTGATTTTTTATCTTTATTTATATACATATTTGTAACAAATATTAGTAATAAAAAAAAGTCTAAAATATTATTTCCTAGTCAATAAAAAATAAATAAAAAATAAAATAAACAAAGGGTAGTCCGTCCCTCTTTTCTTTTATACACTTTCATTTGTTTTGTTTTTTATTGTATCTTTTTTCATGTACCTTTTTGTAAAAAATATCAGTAATAAAAAAAGTCTAAAATATTATTTCCTAGTCAGTAAAAAATTAATAAAAAATAAAAATAAATAAAGGATAGTCCGTCCCTCTTTCTTTTATATACTTTCATTTATTTAGTTTTTTTCTATCTTTTTTTTATATACATTTTTGTAAAAAATATCAGTAATAAATAAAATCTAAAATATTATTTCCTAGTCAATAAAAAATTAACAAAAAAATAAACACACATTTATAAACCCTAAACCCTATATATCCCATATCCTAACCCTAAATCATATATCTTAAATCATATGTGTGGCCTTGGGAGGTTATCCCACATAGAAAGCAAAACAAAAAAATCAAAGGCATGTGGCTATATAGAGAGGCTGAAGCTGGGATATCAAGCAACACTCGCCCGTGGCTGCCTTGGCTTGGCCGTGGCCCTTGGAATTTAACCCGCCTAGTCAACGCCTAAAGGCGCCTAATGGCGCCTAGTCAACGCCTAATGGCGCCTAATCATGCCGACGCCTAAATTGGCTGATTTGCTTATAGGCGCGGCGTTAGGTCCCCGCCTAGCGCCTAGACGGCCGCCTAGGCCGCGTTTTAGAACACTGCACTCACTAGACACTAAACCCTAAACCCTATATATACCACTCACTAAACACTAAACCCTAAACCCTATATATCCCATACTCTAACCCTAAATTATATACCTTCAATCATATTTATATCACTCACTAAACACTAAACCCTAAACCCTATATATACCACTCACTAAACACTAAACCATAAACCCTATTTATACCGTACCCTAACCCTAAATCATACAGTATATCTTAAATCATATTTATACCACTCACTAAACACTAAACCCTAAACCCTATATATACCACTCACTAAACACTAAACCCTATATATCCCATGCCCTAACCCTAAATCATATACTCCCTCCGTCCCAAAGAAAGCTTCCCACTTTTTGTCATGCACGCAAATTAAGAAAATGGGTGGAAAGAAAAAATATTGTGAGTGTAATTTGAAAATAGGAGAGAGAATGAGTGGAGGAAATAGTAAATTATAATGGTGTTGTGAGTATTAAAATAATATAGGAGAGAGAATGAGTGGAGAAAATAGTAAAGATTCTTTGCCAAAAAAGAAAAGTGAAAGCTTTTAACGGGACACCCAAAATGGCAAAATGGGAAGCTTCTACTGGGACGGAGGGAGTATATCTTAATCATATTTATACCACTCACTAAACACTAAATCCTATATATCCCATACCCTAACCCATATACCTTAAATCATATTTATATCCTATACCCTAAATCCTAAATCATATACCTAAACTCTAAAATATATACCCCTATACCCTAAACCTTATAGTTTATACCACACTAAACACTAAACCCTATATACCCATACCCTAGCCTCTATACCTTAAATCATACATATCCTAAACTACATGCATATTCTAAATCATTACCATATATGTAAAGAAATGTTTACTAATATTATTGATAATTGAATATTACATAATAGTAATAATTAAGAGAAAAATATTTAATAATTATAATAATAATTTAACCTTTAGAAAATATTAATAATGCTTTTACTTTACCCCAACCCCTAAACCCTATATTACATATCCTAAAGTCTGTGCATACCTTAGTTTTTTTCTATCTTTTTTATATACATATTTGTAAAAAAAATCACCACTAAAAAAAGTCTAAAATATTATTTTCTAGTCAATAAAAAATTAAAAAAAAATTAAAATAAATATAGGGTAGTCCGTCCCTCTTTTCTTCTATATACTTTTATTTGTTTAGTTATTTTCTATCTTTTTTATATACATTTTTATAAAAACAAATCACTAGTAAACAAAGTCTAAAATATTATTTCATAGTCAATAAATAATTAAAAAAAATAAAAAATAAATATAGGATAGTCCGTCCCTCTTTTCTTCTATATACTTTCATTTATTTAGTTATTTTCTATCTTTTTTTATATACCATTTTGTAAAAAAAAATCACTACTAAACAAAGTCTAAAATATTATTTCCTGATCAATAAAAAATTATAAAAAATAAAAAATAAATGTAGGGTAGTCCGTCTCTCTTTTCTTTTATATACCTTCATTTGTTTAGTTTTTTTCTATCTTTTTTTATATACATTTTTGTAAAAAATACTATTAATAAATAAAATCTAAAATATTATTTTCTAGTCAATAAAAAATTAATAAAAAATAAAAACAAATAAAGGATAGTCCGTCCCTCTTTTCTTTTATATACTTTCATTTGTTTAGTTTTTTCCATCTTTTTATATACATTTTTGTAAAAAATATCAGTAATAAATAAAGTCTAAAATATTATTTTCTAGTCAATAAAAAATTAAATAAAAAAAAAAAATAAATAAATACTAGTCTGTACGGACCTTATTAAAAAAATAGGAAACCCGTTTGGCCCCTGAATCTTCAGATCCGGGACAAACGCACGAATCGGGCCGAGACGGGCCGACCCGTTTGGCCATCACCTGATAACAGGGGTAGAGTATAAGCAGTCTTGGCCCTTATCAAAGCACAAATATGATGTTTTCGAATTATTCATTATAAAAATTGCGTCGAAAATGGCAAAGACATATTTCTGATTTTTAACAAAATAAACATATACTCCCTTCGTCCCATATTACCTTATCCAGTTGCTACAGTAGCAAGTCAACAGAGATGAACTTTGACCAAATATTAATATCAATTTATTCATTCTAATGAAATTTTAATAATTGCTATTGATAAATCATTTGGTTATTTTATGGATAACAATTTTTAGATTTTTATTATGATAAGTAAATTGATATTAAAGTTTGGTCAAAGTTGAACTTGGTGACCAGCTCAACAACTGGGGGAAGGTAACATATGAGGAATACAGTTTAGTGAGTCATTTTCCTTTATTTCACCATATTTCCAATTTCCAAGTCAACAAATTGAAATTCTTTTGCTCCATCGAAAATTATGAAAATAGTACTCCATCCGTTCCAAAATATTTGTCTCATTTGATTTTTTTGTTGAACTTTGATCATAAATTTATGAGAGATTAATCATGTTCATGAAATTTTAAAAGTTGTTGTTGATAATATTATCAGGCGCGCGACGGGAGATATACTGACACAGGATTACGTAAAAAAAAATTTTTAGCTTTAATAAAATAATTGAGATGTTATAAACAAGTTCCAGACACAATTATGGACCATGAGTACCACCAGCCGCCCACGCCGTTGATTTCATCCCTGTGGTTGCTCATTTGATTGTAGTCTTTACAGTTTAGAAAACACATCGTGTAAAAGAATAGAATGTAGACCAGAGCTAATGAAATTAAGAATGCATTTTGTAGTGACCCAATCTTCGATTAAATTTCCTCGTCTCTCCGTCTCATAATAATTTATTTAACCGTTCAAATGTTTTTCAACAATTTGTTTTCATTTACATTACCATCCTTAATGAAGTTTAGTTATTACTCCGTACTACATTACTCCCCTGACAATTGTTGTCATTGGACGCTACTCTCTCTTTCTCTCTCCCTCTTCGTCCTTGTTGGGCGGTTTTGAATGTTTAATGATTTTAACTGATTTTGAAAATGATACTATCTTTTTTTTTTTGAGACAAACAAAAATAGCAAACGAGATTATCATTTTGGGACTGAGGAGTATTATGCAGTATGCCTAGAGTACACAGCTGTAGTACCAGAGTTCTTTATTACTTTAATGTTTCCAATTATAATTTAAGTATTCAGGACAGCTAAATACTTTCCAAATTACTGTCTGTACATGAAGTTATACAAATACACTTCCAAGAGCAAGTGTAACGCTATTACTTCCGGAGATGAAAATCCACAAAATTGATTAAAAAAAAAAAACCAAGAATGAGAAGAACACTGAACACTCAACACCGGAAAACCAAATTATTTGTAAGACGAACTGAGATGCTGATTAATTTGGGCGGGATTGCGAACACCTTAATGATCATATGTTAACTTATCATCTTTTCATGCTCCTACTTCTTGTCAATATATCTTTAATCCCACCAACAACCCATGTTTCCTTTGCAATATCCGAAGAAAACTTGTAGAAATCACTTTCACACTTCATCAATTTCTCCAAGCTTTCTCGTTCCCTTTTCTTTTCCTCTTCCTCCTCCTCCTCTTGCAACTCCAAGTTCCGTTTCTTCTCCATTTCCTCCTCATTGTTTTCATCTTCATTTTCTTCTTCTTCTTCTTGCCAACTTTTTGCAGGAGCAGAACGACAACGCATAAGTACTAACGCATTTGGTGGTGGCCCACATGGGGGATCATTGATGTCAGAGCTTTCTTTTTCTTGAATATTTTCACACTTCTCTTCTTTTACAATCCCGGGTTGTTGATTTTCTTGTAAAACCGTGAACCATTCGGAAAATACGGCTTTTGCTGAACCTTCTTGATCATCTAATTCTTGTTGAATGTGTTGTTGATGATCATCTTCCTCGTCTTCTTCTTCATCATCGTCTGAAGTTACATTTGCATTTGGAAACGATCCAAAGCATCGGAAATCGAACTTGAGACTCCGTAAACATGTCAAGAAACCAAGTGGACCCGCCAAAGTTGGCCTCTTCTTCTGTTTATTATTGTGAAGCCTTTCAATATCTTCCATAACTGATTGCCAACTCTTACACGGACCTGGCCTGGGCCTCACTTTGATCTGCCCGGCACAAGTAATCCTCGGAGACGTCGGTTCAGAGTAATCCGAGCCCATTTGCTTTGACATATATGGGCTGCCATGACTACCACCACCAATAGAACCACCACCACCAATGCTAGATTTTCTCCGGTGGTGTTTGTGGTGGGAATTATTATTGGGCCCCGCCTGTGCCGGACTGCAAATAGCCTTGGGCATGAGTGTAAGATGGGCCCTTGTAGGAAAACATACCAATAGATCACTAGGAACTCCTTTGCCTTCTCTTCTTTTCATCTCACTGTGTGTTTTTTGTGTGTGTGTGTTTTGTATCTTTGATTCAGAGAAGTACTAACTAACTAGTCTGGAGTTAAGGATGTGTTTGGCTGATGTTTTTATAAGAAAAGAAGAGGGCATATGTATGAGGAAGATCTATGACAGCTTTTTCACTTTGCCTTGATGACAATCTGCTTTATTTGGTCATAATATTGAAACAGTGTTTGAGATGAATGGGGGGAAGGGGGGGGGGTGTGGATCACACAGTTCACAACTGTGACAACTACTAGCAAAGCTTAGGGGTTACTTTATTTGCAAGGCTTGTAGACAGAAACACAATAAATAAGGAAAAGATACAACTAAAGAAAAAGTTTGATAGTTGATACCCACGAGCCCTGTTTCATCATCCAATCATACCCTCAACTAGACCCCGAACCGCTCTAGCCAAGTGATCCGAATTTCGCCACATTTTTTTTTTCAATAGATTATATTAATATGACTTGGTGTGGATCTTACACACACCAAATTAATTTGAGCCGCCCACTTACGGACAAAGAGGACTGTGGCCAATTATGGACCGCTCGCAGAGGAGCAAATCCAGTTCCCATTCGACTTGTATTTTGCCACATTTTTTCTTCTTTTTTTCCAATCGCTTAACATGTACCAAATTAATTTTAACCGTCCACCAAGGTCAAGGGAGGAGCAAATCCAGTTTCCATTCAAGTTGTCACTCCATTTTGATATGCCAGTTAATTAAGTAAAACTTGGTTCCTCCCACCATTGATCATAAATAAAATAAAATATATTCCCATCCCATAACTAATAGTTGATGTTACCTTCTTTTTTAAGACTGCACCATCTATTTATTTTGGGGAATCTTAGAAATAAACATATCTGCTTACCTAACCCAAATCACCAAATACCAAAATCATTAAACTCTCTCGGTCCCGCTACAAATCACACACTTTTCTCATTGGACGTCCCGCTATAAATTACACACTTCCTAAAATGACAAAGAATCTTTACTATTTCCTCCACTCATTCTCTCTCCTACATTATTTTAATACTCACAACACATTATAATTTATTATTCCCTCCCCTCATTCTCTATCATATTTTACTTTTACACTCACAACATTTATATCATTATTTTTTTCTTTAATCCACACGTAAACAGTAACTGTCTCATTTGTAACGGGTCGGAGGGAGTATATCATAATTCTTTTCTTTCTTATCAAGAACTCCACATGCTAATCCAACTACAAAACAAACTATCCAAAAACTAGACCTCATTAAAATAACTATGCCACATAACCAAATATATTGTTGATGCCAAGCATCATTCTATTAATAAGATTTTACAATTAATCAATTCATGTTCAAGATCCAATCTGATAATTGCCAGCAATTCTGCAGACTCCCAAGGCTAAAATCTATCGAATCCGTAATCTTTTTCAAGGAGTGATGCTTAAAATGACACGTTAACGCTCTCATTATAGATATTTTTTCATCACAATATTCTTTGGCATCTATTTTCCTTAATATGGAGATAATTAACCAGTCTTGTTGCACTTCACCAAATAATAATAATAATAATAATAATAATAATAATAATAATAATAATAATAATAATAATAATAATAATAATAATAATAATAATAATAATAATAATAATAATAATAATAATAATAATAATAATAATATAATAATAATGTATAAAGAAAAGAAAAGGCAGAAAAGAAAATAAAAAATAAAGGTGCTAAGGTAATTTAGTAAAATAAGCATAGATATGGAAGCAATTATGAAGGGAGGAGTAATGCAATACTATATAGTGGGGATTGGGTTGGGTAGCCCCCCATACCCATTTCTCTTGCTTAAGGATTAGACTTCTCAATCTTTTACTTTGGGACCTTTCTTTCTTTCACATGTAGAGAGGGTCTTTAGTATACATCTATGTATGCCTTTGGTCCCTCTCATTAACTATCCATTTATATGTCAACTTTCTAAAACATCTTTTTTTATACTCCCTCCATCCCAATAAAAGCTTCACTAATTAGTCAAAATAGCGTCTCGTTAGAAGCTTCACCTTTTCTTTTTTGCAAAGAATCTTTACTATTTTCTCCACTCATTCTCTCTCATACATTATTTTAATACTCACAACACCATTATAATTTATTATTCCATCCACTAATCACTACCAGAAAAAGGTCGTTTAGCGACGGAAATTTCCGTCGCTAAAATTAAATTTCCGTCGCTAAAAATAATCAGCGGCGGAAAAATTTCGTCGGTGGTCCGCCGCTACCAGCCCGTCGCAGTGCTCCGGCGGGTCAATTTCCGCCGCTATTTTTTTCTTTTACCGACGGAATTTAATTCCGCCGGTGAATTAATGGTTACAGCGACGGAAATTTCCGCCGCTATATTAATTTAATTTAATTAAATTTTCATTTCGGCGCGGAAATTTCCGTCATTGTAATAAAATTAATTTAATTAAATTAATTTCGGCGGCGGAAATTTCCGTCGTAATAAAATTTAAATTGAAATTAAATTATTTCGGCGGCGGAAAATACCGTCATTTGAAATTATTTAATTTTAATTTAAATTTTATTACGGCGACGGAATTTTCCGCCGCCGAAATCAAAAATTAAATAAAAATTAAATGATTATAGCGGCGGAAATTCCGTTATTGAAATTAATTTAATTAAATTAATTTTATTACGGACGGAAATTTCCGCCATTGAAATTAATTTATTTAATTAATTTTTCTTTCGACATTAATTTCGGCGACGGAAAATTCCGTCGGCGATTCTGAAATAAATTAAAAAATATTTTAAAATATCAAAACCAAAATTTTTGTACCCGATATAACATTTCAATTTATAAAACTAAAACTATAAAAACTAAAATTCAAATACCAGCGTACCAAATAAAAACTAAATACCACCGTACCAATTCGGGAGGGGAGAGGGGAGGGGGATAGGGGGATAGGGGGGGAGAGGGGGAGAGGGGGAGAGGGGTGGAGCGGGGGAGGGGAGAGGGGTGGAGCGGGGGAGGGGAGAGGCGGGGAGGGGCTCCGCGGGTACCAAATGTCTCAAATGTTTACAAACAAGTATAAATTAATACAACAATGTCTAAAAAGTCCGCAATCAACCTGGGGGACGCCGGGAATTACCCCGGGAGTCCGGGCCAGACGAGCCATCAACAGCGCCAATTGTGCTTTGAGTCTCGCATGACGTCGATCGTTCTCCTCACTGCATCTCGCAACCAGCCAAAGCATCCGCAAGCTTTGCCCGCTCGCGTCTCTCCTCCTCCAACGCAGCCTCCAGAGTGTCGACCCTCGGATCATGAAACATGGGTCGGGCAACATTTCTCCGACTAGTAGGCCGACGTCCGACGGGCATTACCGCCCGTAATCCCCATCCCTAACACTCGGGCTCCTCTCCTTGGATGTCCACGAGAGGTGACCTCTGCCAAACATCGTGCACGAAGGGGACGGGCTCGCCGGGAGGCGTTCCTTCGGGAACAACGGCGGCTTGATATGCGGCACGAAAAATAAAACAAACAATTATAATCATATACACAATGTAAGGTACATAAATAAATTTACATATTCAAAATCAAGTCATTTAATGGTAGTTTACTTACAAAGGCGTGCAAGAGATCGATCGTCAACCCATTGCGGAGGTTGATCGGCGCTGTAGAATTCCGAATATGGGTGCTAGCGTAAACATCCACAAAAGTGATCTTCGGCCCGTACTCCCTTTCCTATAAATAAAATAAGCGAGATTATTACTTTGAAATTGTATATATAAATGCAACATTTAAACCGATTTAAAAGCACGCATACACTACATTTACACTAAAACTATGGATTTCATAGCATCAACATTGGCTCCCGGCTAACATACGTACATAAACCTATTTAAAAGCATCCATACACTACTACATTTAAATTAACATACATACCATGCGGTCGTGATGCTCGGCGGCCGTGAGCGTCCCCCGGTATGCAACGCCGCCGACCGAGGAGCTCGCTTCTATTGGCCTTGGCCTGTTCGGATACGACCTTCGCCGCGGGCGGCTCCCCAATATTCGCAAAATTGACCAAACACCTCAACGGTCATAAAAGTAGGACACAAGGGTGTTGTCCCGCCGCGAGCCGAGCGGTATAATAATTTCTCTTCGTGGTACCTATAAAAATATGAATATCTTGTAAACATATAATGATGACATTATAAAATTAAAAGAGTATAATCATTGTTAATTAAACTAATTAAGGATAGATAAATATGTTACAAATAAAATCCTTAAACGACTTGTGAGCTCAAGCTCAAAGAAAACATATCTAGCCGTCGCCTCGTTGATGTCTGGATCCCAATAATATTTAGCCTACAACATATAATGATAACATTACAAAACTAAAAGAGTATAATCATTATTAATTATAACATTTTAATAACAAACTAACATTTAAGTTTTAAATAAAAACCATTAACACATTACCTTAAACTCATCCCACGCATCCTCCTTCGCCTCTCGTGGCAATTTTTTCCAATTGGGCCAAAACTCGGTCATTTTCCGAGACCGCCGCATTGCCCGATCTTAGTGCCGGTGGTGGGGTATCCACCTACCCACACCAAGTATATTTATACAATAACATTTTAACTTAAATAATGAATTATATATAAAGCAAAAAGGAACCAACTTATATCAAATTAATGAAGAGTTACTTACTGGTCATAAAGTGCTTGAGATCAGGACATATATCCTCCTCGGAATCTACGGTAGTCCGAGTACCGGCCCCGAGAGGTGGAGCTAGTACTACCGAGTGAGGGGTCAACACCATCGCACGGATCGGGACGGTTGCAGGCCCCAAGAATCAAAGTGTAAATGGGCTTGGTCCTCTTACCCTTGCCCTTTCTACTAGAACTCATACGTATTACGGTAAAAATATTAAAATTTACAACTTTAACAATAGGAAACAATATATTCACAATACATCTAAAACTTTAAAGTTCTAATAATCTAAAGCATTCACAATACATATAAAACTTTAAACTATTAATAATATAAAGCATTCACAATACATATAAAACTTTAAAGTTCTAATAATCTAAAGCATTCACAATATATATAAAACGATGGATATTAAAAATAATCTAAAGCATTCACAATACATATGAAACTTTAAAGTTCTAATAATCTAAAGCATTCACAATACATATAAAACTTTAAAGTTCTAATAATCTAAAGCATTCACAATACAATTTTAAACTTTAAACTATTATTAATCTTCGTCCCCATCATCATCACGGACTCGAATTACTACAAAACTCGAGTTCTTCATCTTCGTCTTCGGACTCGATGAATCAAACTCTGGTTCCTCTTCCTCTTCCTCTTCCTCTTCCTCTTCCTCTTCCTCTTCCTCTTCCTCTTCCTACGATTCATCAATATCAATGTGCGCGAGATGACCCGAACGAGGCGGGGAGTTGGCAAATTCACTGGTAAGATATCCTCCTCGGGTTCATCAACATTTTGAGGAATATGAGTGACATCATCTAATGGATGATTAGCTGATGAAACGTTAGGTGGCACTGGCATTTCATCCTCTTGATAGGGTGCTTCTAATGACGACTCGTAGTTGTCGACGAGGGTAGGTTGTCAATCATGCTCCTAGCCTTGGTCATCCAAATGTACCCCCACAATCCGTCGGGTCGCGGACGAGGGTAGGGAGTCATGTATACCGTTGTGCTTGAGATGCTAAGATGAAGACGTCGTCGCCATTATGTCTCGGACGAGTCCTTTACATCGACGAGGTCAAATATGGCGTGCTTCTTAACACCTCGCACAAAGATCCCGCCAATCACAATTGAACAAGACAACACTGTTTCTACCCAAATACTCCACCTCGACTACTTCTTTCAGGACGCCATAATAATCATTCCCTATAAGCTTCACACCGCTATTCCACGTCAATTTAGACAAACCGTAAGCTTTGGTATGAAACACATAGCCATTCACGAAATAACCGTTGTATAAATGAACGTTCAAGTACGGAGATGATGCTAAATGTCTTAACCTCGCAGCTTTGGCATCACCGGATGTTCGCCTATCTATAAGACAATATTGTAACTAATTTAATACAATTTTAAGATTGAATGTTTAAAGAAGTGTATAGAATAAATTTGAATGAAACGAAATATTTACATATTTCCTTAGCCGGTTTGGAAATTCTCTTTCTGTCCTAGTTGCGATGAGTTCTGGAGATAAATCCTGAGCTAAATCTTCAAACATTCTGCAATAGGGTTAAACAAGGCATTTCATATGCAGGTAATTAAACATGCATAATTTAATCGACGAGGCGTAAACATAACATCAATGACTTACTTGATATATTCCCCAACCTCGTCGCAGTTAAGAAGAACATACGTTTCGACCGCGGCAAACTCTTTAGCGGTTAACGTACGCGTACCAACCCGTTTGCCGAGGAACCGACCGGGGATGAAAATACGTAGATGTTTCCCTTAGACGGAAAACCACCATCGTAATTGCGGCCAACCCTAGTCAATCTCGTATCAACATCGGGAGGAAAATATGTTCCGACAAAGGCAACAATCTCATCTATGATAACGGCCTGCGAAATTGAGGCCTCGACTACGGCCCTATTGCTCATCTTCCTTTTCAATTGGCCTAGATACCTAAAAGTCATTCGTAGATTAAAACATAAATAATGTTAAAGAAGGTATATTGTTAACGCTCAAATTAGTTAGAAATAGAATAAATTCAATTACCTCTCAAATGGATACATCCATCTCGTATTGAACTGGACCACCGACTCTAGCTTCGTATGCCAAGTGGACCGGTAAATGCTCCATAGAATCAAAGAATGAAGGAGGAAATATCTTCTCAAGTTTGCACAAAGTCACTACGATGCTCTCCTCAAGCTTTTTCATGTGATCAACACGCGGTGTGGTCGATGTTAACGCTCGGAAAAACTCACTTAACTCGTTAACGCCACCCGGATATTGTCGGGCAAGAGACCCCGAGAGCAATCGGAAGTAGCCTATCCAAAGAAAACGTGGCAATCGTGACTCTTCAAACCCCGCACTTTCCCCTCCTCTACATTGACACGCTTACCAATGTTAGACGCGTAACCATCTGGAAGCCTTAACTCCTTGAGCCATTTCGTGAGGAGGAGCCTCTTTTCCTTTGTAAGCACGTATTGAGCCATCGGTCTAACTGGTTTACCATTGACGTCGTATACCAAGTCTAAGGCCGGCCGCCTACATATTTCCTTAAGGTCCTTTCGAGCTTTTTCGTTGTCTTTAGTTGTTCTCTTGAAATCCATCAACGTGTTAAAAACATTATCGAATACATTCTTCTCAATGTGCATCATGTCAAGGTTATGTCGAATGAGATTTGTTTTCCAGTATGGCAGCTCCCAAAATATACTCCTCTTGATCCAGTTATGGGTAGTCCCAAACCCTTGTATTTTGGTCTTCGAAAACTTTTTCCCCCACCGAGGATCGGGCAATCTAGATACCTCCTCATAGACCGTGTCACCACTTAAACGAATCGGGGCCTCATCATGGTCAATCTTGTTCTTTTTAAACGCATTCTTCCGGGTCCCGAATGGGTGGTCCTCCAAGAAATTGTCTATGGCAATCGAACCAACATGGTTTTCCAGTGCGTGAGCGTGAAAGACTTTGTGTCACTCATACAATACGGACAAAGCCAACTTCCCGTGGGTGCTCCAACCCGATAACATCCCATATGCAGGGAAGTCATTAACTGTCCACATCAACGCAGCCTTCATGCTGAAATTCTCTCGCTTGAAAGCATCCCACGTTTCGACCCCATCCTCCCAAAGCTGTTTCAATTCATCCATCAAAGGTCAGAGATAGACGTTAATGTTCCTCCCAGGGCTGTTTGGGCCGGGGATGAATGACGACAAGAACATGTAGAGATCACTCATACACAACCAAGGCGGAAGATTGTAGACAGTGGCTATAACCGGCCAACAAGAGTAAGATTTTGCCCCAGGACCAAACGGATTGAAACCATCAGAACAGATGCATAATTGTAAATTTCTTGCTTCAGACGCAAAGTCAGGATAAGTCTCATCAAAGTGTTTCCATGCCTCCCCATCACCGGGATGAATCAACACACCATCTTCACGCAAACTTTCCTTATGCCAACGCATTGCCTCTCAGTAGATTTAGACGCGTAGAGGCGTTGCAGCTTGGAATCAACGGCATGTAACGCAACCGCTTATGTGGTCCGTTTTTCTTGTGTTTTGAACTCCCCTCCGACTTGGCTTATATCTACTTTGTCCGCAAATTGAACACTCGTCTTCGTGAATCTTCCTTGTAGAATAGCATGCGCTCATTCTTACACGCATCAATCTTTTCATAACATAGCCCAATCCGCCCAACCAACTTCTTTGTCTCATAAAAGTTTGTAACCATCTTATTCTCTTTCGGCAACATCCGCTTAATTGCTTTCATGATACGATTATAAGATCGGCTAATATTGCAATCAGCCTTTATGTTAAGGAGCTCACCACGGCCTCCAACACACCGATCTCGCAACCTCGGATAGACCTTCTCTTTTGCAGAGTCCATAGCATCAATAAATTTCTTGGGCCGCAGGGGTTGGTTCTTGCCGTTGGTTCTCTCGACCAATCGAAGGAAGGACCTGGCCGCATCCCTAACCATATCTTCCATATTCAAAGGTGGTTCTTCATTGTCCCGAATAATAGGTTCGGGTTCGGGAGGTACATGAATATTCTCTGGGATTATTCGCAACATTTGTGCGCAATCTCGCCACCATGACGGGTCCACCGTTTGTACCCAACTTCAAACCCGTTACGCAAAAGATGTTTCGAGTGTCGATCAAGCTTAGATACTTGACATTACAACACTTGTCGCATGGACACCTAATCTTACCATCCTTATCCATGTGACCGGTTTTATTTAATTGAGCAAATTCAACAAACCCCTTCAACCCTCTATAAAACTCAGGATTGATACCGCGTTGATTCGGCAACTTCCGCTTGTACATCCAACTACGATCATCGTTAATGTACATCACTCCGCATTGCAATCCATATATTATACGTACACTCAATTTAATCGACGGATGAAACAAAATTGGGATGTTAATAATTATTGGATTTCATAATATATTAACAAGCTTAGAAGTAATTAACGTATTATCATTCCCTAAATTTGAATTACAAACTTAAAAGCAACACGTATCTTCTTAAAATAAATATAAAGCTTCTAACTCATATTTAACAATATATTAACAGGTCTTCTTAAAGTGTCTAGGAACTCGTTCCCGCCTCCCGAACTCGAATCTCTACTCTTCCTCCGCCTCGGTCCCCGGGAGGTCTTTGGTCTAGGTATGTTGAAAAAGCCGCCGACCTCGTCCTAGCTCGTGTATCGTGTGAGCAGGTGGATCAATCGCCCGGTAGCTCTCGCATCGCTCTTTCCCGCCTCAAGGCCTCCTCGCGAGCTATCACTTCGGGATCATTTCTCAAAGCAGCTCTCCGGATCTCCCGTCTCTCATAATCCGCCGCAATGTCGCGTGATTTCATCGTGGTTGCGCTTGGCCTCCATGCCTCTTAATATCCGGGCCGGAAGAATAGTCTCGCCCAAAACACTCTCTGCCGAGCCTCTATCATCACCGTACAGACCTTGCCGCTCATCGTACCATGTCGATACTCGGTGGTCGAAATGTGCTACCTCTAGTATGACGGAGTAGTGGTCGTATCGGAAGAAAGCCCTCTAGAAATGCTCGCCAAAGAAATGTGTAGTCTCGAGGCTCGCCATAATCATCGGCATTGTATTAGTCGTCAATCGCTCTCTCAAAGTCCGAATGGTCTCGTCGCGGGTATCCGTACCGTCTCGCTCACTAGAGATGGAATGCAAAAGGATGATACATGTAGTCCCTAAGTCGGACAATAATCGACCCGTCCCGAATATCTCTCATAGTCCGCAATCCCTACGCCGGAATCCAATAGTTCAGGTTTGCGGTCTCATATCGGGCCAAGGCCAACCTCCTATGCCAACTCTCGCAGCGGCATCCCTCAATATCCTCGCGCTGTCTGGGCCACCCAAGGTAATGCCGTTCGCCCTCCGGGCGTGGCGAGATCAAGCGAAATCTCTCATACGCCCACAATGATAGTAATCTGGGCCGCTCGAACCTACGTACTCGGATCCTCCTGGCTAATCTATCAATGCCGTGGTATGTCTCCGCTAGCAACAAAGTGGAATGATGTCCATCGCTCCCCGACTGCATTGAATATGCCGGATGTCAACTCCTCGATCACCTCTCGCCCGCTCGATGATCTCTAACAGCCGTAGCCGGACACACTCCGATGTAGCCGCAGAAGTAGTGCGCAGCATGTAATGAGCAACATGAATATATCTAAGGAAGTGGATAGATCAAACAGTCCGGGCCGGTCCGACTCAATCAAGCTATATGAGTCAAGTCTATGAATCTATCGTCAACGACAATGCCCGATACCCGCCTCGCCGATAATCCCAAGAATTCAGATAGTTGCTCCGTAATCGATCGTCTCTGTCTCGAGGAAATGCCACGCCCTCGACTCACCCACACCCGCCGCTGCTCGAAAATCCTCCATCGTTGGCACCCGTATCGTTGTACGATAGGGTGAACACATGTCGCTCCGAATCCCAAAAGCACGAAGCAGCCTGAGCGCATCCCAATCAATCTTCCAATCTTTTAGAGACCGATGCATGGCATGCTATACCTCCCGTCAATAAGTTTCCTGTTGTTTTTGGTGAAAGCGCGTGAGTTCAAGAATGTCTTGTTGAAATTGATACTCTCGGGAAACAATTTCTCCATTGTAATGCTCCATGCTGCCTTAAATTGGGGCTGCTGGGACTTTTTACCTATTAATATTGTGAATAATTGTATCAACAAATCTTGAGCTCTAGTTCAAACTAAACTAAAGGATAATGGTGTCCCTACCTAACCACCTACTCGTCCTTAAGTGCATGTTTGATAAACCTATCCCATCCCGAAATGCGTGATTACTATTGTGAATAATTTTAAATATTAATATTTAATTCTTTGTTGTAAAATATATAATTTTACAACGATGAATTAAATTAACATTTATAAACAAGATGAGAGTCGTTATCATCCACAACTATCAAAACCCTATCTCAGCTTAGAACAAGAAAAGATAGAGCAAATAAGTTCTTGTCAGCTTGAGCAAGGATTTTCTGCTTAATATAGGTTTTCAGCTTTCATCGTCCTCCTCTCTAAGAATTCAAAGATCACCCATACCTGATAGCTGCTGTTTACTTTCACTCGGTGATATACGTCATTAGTAAAACAAGGTAACAAAGATAACACCAGCTGAAGAGAAAACAGAATCTTTTCCTCCAATTTTTCAATCTCACCTTCCATTTACCCAAGATCTCGACGAATCTCTCATGAGCCGGCAGTGTTCTCAATCTCACGGCTGCACATGCGAAGCAACCGTGAGATTGAGGGCAACACCGCCGCCTTTCAAGCTCATGAGAAAGATTCCGCAATCAGATCTCGAGTAAATGGAAGGTGGAGATTAAAAATTGGAGGAAAGTTTTGTTTTCTCTTCACCGGTGTTATATCGTTACCTTGTTTTTACTTGTGACCGTATAACACCAGTGAAGAGTAAAACAGACACCGACAAGAACATGGCCGTGATGTTTGAGATCCTTAGAGAGAAGAGGACAAAGAAACCGGAAAAACTCTTATTAAACAAAAAATCCTTTCGCTCAAACCGACAAGAACTTATTTGCTCTATATTTCTTGGATCAAAGATGGACGGATTTTGATAGTCAGGGTGAGAAAGGCTCTCATCTTATTTATATTTTAAGATGTTAACCACCAACCACAATACCCTAAGGTGCATCTAGGGTGCCAGGATTGATATCGCGCCAAACGTAGGCGATATTACATCACCGTTCGCGATGCCGTCAATCGCCCCAAAATGGGATCTAGAACCATACTAAGGTAGTGTGCGGTCAATATGTTACATTATTGATACATTCACCCCCTTCCTCCCCTTTCGACTTTAAAAGACTTGAAAATTAGATATTTAGTAACTTATCTAATTGTTGCATATGTAACATGTTATGTTTATTAAATATGTAACATGTTATATTTACTAAATATAACATGTTACACCAAATGGAAAATATCAGTCTATTGCACAAGCATTTGGCCCAAAGATTGAAACTTTAAAAGTAGATTTACTATTATAATTAATCAAAAACAAGAAAATCCCCAACCGCAGCTTTTGTATCTTCTACAAACCGAAGTTGGATTTTCTTGTTTTCTCGATTAATTGCTAAATCTACTTTCAAAGTTTCAATCTTTGGACCTAATGCTTGTGCAAAAACTTGAGATTTTCCACTCCAAAGATAACCCCATGGTAGTGGTTGTACGTGATAGTAGTGGGGTGGAAAATATCAGTTTGCACAGTATTTGGCCCAAAGATTGAAACTTTGAAAGTAGATTTATTATTATAATAATTAATCAAAGTTTCAATCTTCGGGGCCTAACGCTTGTGCAAAAACTTGAGATTTTCCACTCCAAAGATAACCCCATGGTAGTGGTTGTACGTGATAGTAGTGGGTGGAAAATATCAAGTTTGCACAGCATTTGGCCCAAAGATTGAAACTTTGAAAGTAGATTTATTATTATAATAATTAATCAAAGTTTCAATCTTTCGGGGCCTAACGCTTGTGCAAAAAACTTGAGATTTTCCACTCCAAAGATAACCCCACGGTAGTGGTTGTACGTGATAGTAGTGGGGTTGGCTTCTATCCCATCCCGAAATACACGCATGAATTGCAAATATCACTTTGTCTACTTGCTTTATAATCGAAAATCAAGAAATTTTGACAAAGATAACCCCACGGTCTCCAAGTGCACGACGTAGACTAGGTCAATATTACACCGTCGATTATAATCGACATGTAATCAACCATATATGTCTAGTATACACTCGTAGAACAATAGGATTAATGCAACCGAAATATTTCAACTATCGACAATTCAAGCAATTTTAATAGACAATAATGATATTTATATATATACATATATGTATATTTTTATTTTAATTTTTATTAAATATAACATGTTACATATTTGATTATGAGTACGGTTATTTATCGTTTTCTTTATAGTGGCATATGTTTTCTTCTATTCGTTAATATTACTAAATATGTAACAAACTAGGATACATAAACCGTATCCTAATTTGTTTCATATAAGGTGCATCTAGTGGTGCCAGGATTGATTTCAGTGCGCTCAAACGTAGGCGACATAATCACCGTCCGCGATGCCGTCAATCGCCCCAAAATGAGATCTAGAACTAGATGTTCCTAAATTATTTCATCCACGCTTTTCTTACTTATTTGCTTGTAACTGAATATTACGTTTTTAAATTAATTATTACCACCATTTAGATTACGCATTATTCGTTTTTTCTTTAGCTCTTTATCAATTATTTTTGTGATTTTCATAGATACTCTTTATTCTCAGTTATGGTTCTCAAAGCACATTTTATGATTTCAGGTACTACACCTTAAATGTTGGTTTACTTATTTACGCGACACGTATATACGTAAACCGTATCCTAGTTTGTTTCATATAAATGGATTTACAAAAATTTTAAAAATGTCTTTGACTTCGTATGCTTTTCCTTTAATGCCCTAATATGTATCCCGTATTGGTTTCTCTACCTCATCAAAAAAAAAAATTGATAAGAAATGAAGTGTATATATTATCTCTACCTCAACAATTAAAACCTAACTCGTCAATCAAAAACTAAGTTCCCTTATAACACGGATGTTGGGGAAGTTAGGAAGAAATCCCCTCATAAGTCTTAACCAAACCACGGCCTACTCTATTTCGTACAAAAATGTACTCAACTAACCAAAATTTTTGGTATACCGACCTTCGGTATAACGAAAGTTTGGTACGGTACTACCGCATGCATTATGCATTTTGGTTGGTACACGGTATACAAATATGAGTTTGGTTTGTGTACCGTGTACCGAGTATATTTTTATAAAAATTAGATGATGTCATGACATAGGCACATTTAACAAAATTTAATAAGCAATGCTAATATTGGTATAACATCAACACTTTTGACAATTCAAGTATTTAAACCGATAATGACCCACTTTGCAAAATCATATGTACATACCAAACCAAATGACTATGTTAAGAACTAGGTTAAGAAAAGAAATGGAACATTTTATTTATTAACTTTACTAGGTTAAGAACTAGAGTTTTAGAATCTAATACTTCGTAAAATGCAAGTGTCGACCATAAACACTTTTGGCCAAGGCATTTAATCAAGGCATTTAATCAAAATTGTTACTTGACTAGAAGAAAACCAGCTCAACCAAGCTTCACTTTAATTACATTCTACAAGACCTATTCGCTTAGAAATCACTAGGACACCAATGATCGAACTTAGGGGTAAACTGTCACAAAGACAACGATAAAAATCTATCGCCTTTCAAAAACATATATTAGCCGTTCCATTTGACTTCACAATTGCACACTCATAAACCAAATTCCAGCTCAAACCCACCAATCCAAACTCAAAAATCATCTTTTACTAATTGAATTTGAAAATGAAAAAAAAAAAGAGGTAGAGAGCGAAAATCAGAACCACTTTGTTAAACAAAGTTGTTCATGTTTCAAAACGTCATTTAAAAAAAAAAAAAAAACAGAAAATTAATACAAAATTACAACTTCATGGAACACACGCATACACACACGTAAACACTCACGTACACCCAAAATTCATGGTCGAGTACAGAGAAGAGAGAGAAACACGGTGAGAAATCGAAACCAACTAAAATTCACAACAAATTAACACCCTATCCTCGAATTAGAACTACTTATTTGAAAGAAATCGAAACATTTACCTTGATTTGATTAGAGCAAGAGAGAGAAACACGGTGGAGAGGCGGCGGACGGATCCAGACGGCGTGAGAGCTCGAGCGGACGGTGAGGCGACGGCGATGAGGCGACGGCGACGAGGCGACGGCGCGAGGCGATGGCGATGAGGAGACGGCCGGCGGCGTGAGCTTCTTCTTCTAGGTCAGTCGCTTCTTCTTCTAGGTCAGTCGCAGAGAGATGAGAGATAGCGGGAAGAGAGAGAGGGAAATATTTGGCGTAATTGATTTCTGAGAAATAAAATGTGTATTTATAATTTCCAGCCGACGAATATTCCGCCGCTAAATATTAATTATAGCGGCGGAAATTAAATTCCGACGCTATAATTAATATTTAGCGGCGGAATATTCCGTCGCTGTTAAATCCGACGCTAAACGATACGTACGCTCACCTGGATCGATGACATGTCACTCCCACCGACGGTAATTTCCGCCGCTGATTTTAAATTCAGCGACGGAAATTTCCGCCGCTATAATAATAATAATAATAATAATAATAATAATAATAATAATAATAATAATAATAATAATAATAATAATAATAATAATAATAATAATAATAATAATAATAATAATAATAATAATAATAATATTATTATGATTATTATTATTATTATTATTATTATTATTATTATTATTATTATTATTATTATTATTATTATTATTATTATTATTATTATTATTATTATTATTATTATTATTATTAATAGCGGCGGAAATTTCCCTATACCCTATGCCCTATACCCTATGCCCTATACCCTATACCCTATACCCTATGCCCTATACCCTATGCCCTATACCCTACACCCCTATACCCTATGCCCTATACCCTATGCCTTATACCCTACACCCCTATACCCTACACCCCTATACCCTACACCCCTATACCCTATGCCCTATACCCTATGCCCTATGCCCTATGCCCTATGCCCTATACCCTATGCCCTATACCCTATGCCCTATACCCTATGCCCTATGCCCTATGCCCTATGCCCTATGCCCTATGCCCTATGCCCTATGCCCTATACCCTATGCCCTATGCCCTATGCCCTATGCCCTATGCCCTATGCCCTATGCCCTATGCCCTATGCCCTATACCCTATACCCTATACCCTATACCCTATGCCCTACGCCCTATGCCCTATGCCCTACGCCCTACGCCCTATGCCTACGCCCTACGCCTCTACGCCCTACGCCCTATACCCTACGCCCTATGCCCTACGCCCTATACCCTACGCCCTACGCCCTACGCCCTATGCCCTATACCCTATGCCCTATGCCCTATGCCCTATGCCCTATGCCCTATGCCCTATACCCTATGCCCTACGCCCCTACGCCCTACGCCTATGCCCTATGCCCTACGCCCTACGCCCTATACCCTACGCCCTATGCCCTACGCCCTACGCCCTATGCCCTACGCCCTATGCCCTATGCCCTATGCCCTATACCCTATGCCCTATACCCTATGCCCTATGCCCTACGCCCTATGCCCTATACGCCTATACGCCTATACGCCCTATCCCCTATGCCCTATGCCCTATGCCCTATGCCCTATACCCTATGCCCTATGCCCTATGCCCTATGCCCTATACCCTATACCCTATACCCTATACCCTATGCCCTATACCCTACGCCCTATACCCTATGCCCTACGCCTCTACGCCCTATACCCTATGCCCTATACCCTATGCCCTATGCCCTATACCCTATACCCTATGCCCTATACGCCCTATACCCTATACCCTATACCCTACGCTCTATACTCCTATGCCCTATACCCTATACCCTATACCCTATACCCTATACTCTATACCCTATACCCTATACCCTACGCCTGTGGTTTGTGGTTTAGTGGTTTAGGTTCAGGTTGTGGTTTAGGTTGTGGTTTAGGGTTAGGTTTGTGGTTTAGGTTTAGGTTTAGGGTTAGTGGTTTAGTGGTTTGTGGTTTGTGGTTTGTGGTTTAGGTTTAGTGGTTTCAGGTTGTGGTTTGTGTGGTTAGTGGTTAGGTTAGGGGTTTGTGGTTAGGGGGTTGTGGCTTAGGGTCAGGTTTAGGTTTGTGGTGTGGCTTCAGTGGTTTAGTGGTTTGTGGCTTCAGTGGTTTAGGTCAGGTTTAGTTGGGTTTAGTGGTTAGGTGGCTTAGTGGTCAGGTTTGTGGCTTAGTGGTTTAGGGGTTCAGTGGTTTAGGCTTTAGGTTTGTGGTTTGTGGGTTTCAGGGTTTCAGTGGTTTAGGGTTTAGTGGTTTAGGGTTTGTGGGTGGTTTGTGTGGTTTAGGTTTGTGGTTTTAGGCTTGTGGTTTAGTGGTTTAGTGGTTTGGGGGTTAGGGTTGTGGATATAAGAATTGCAAGGGTTCTTGTAGCTATTCCCAAATTGGTAAATTGCATACAATTTTAAAATTTTTATCCAAAATAAAACAAAAACAAGATTAGTCCAAAACTATGAACTAACCAACTATTAGACAACACTGGAGATTATTGTCTCATAAGTCATAACTAAGATATCCGTAAAATAAAGACCCACATCATTACCGCCGAGCACACCGCACTCTCTCGGCCCCCACCACCGCGCATGTCATCATCTACATCGTAAGCTTCAATGTTGACATCGTGAAGGGTTGTCTCCTCGCACTCATCAAGCTCCATATCTCGTCTTCTCGCGATGAAGGCTTAGGAGGCAAAGACACCCTCTAGGGCCTCGCATTGCTCTAAGTCAAGGAATCTGGGAAGTCGACCGAGAAATGGATGTATAATTTGCCCCTCATGAATGGTCTTTGGTACATTGGCATCCCTTCGTCATTTATTGCCTTGAATTGATCTCGGCTTAACAACTTCTCCAGGTTGGGATTTGATGAGGAGCCGCCCGTTATCTAGATGAGTCAAGATAAATTGGAAGCCACATAATGCCTCGCAAGGGTCAACGCGTGCTCAACAAATATGTCATCACCCTTTCGCTTGAACTTTGGGTGCTCTTTCTATTGTAGTACAAAGACTATGTCTCCAAGAAGAGTGTCGTGGCATAGGTGTATAGGGTATAGGGTTTAGGGTTTAGGTTTAGTGGTTTAGGTTTAGGTTTAGTGGTTAGGTTTAGGGTTAGGGTTTAGTGGGTTGTGGTTTAGGGGTTAGGTTTGTGGTTTAGTGGTTTGTGGTTTGTGGTTTAGGTTGTGGGTTAGGGATATAAGAATTGCAAGGGTTCTTGTAGCTATTCCCAAATTGGTAAATTGCATACAATTTTAAATTTTTTATCCAAAATAAAACAAAAACAAGATTAGTCCAAAATTAGGAAACTAACCAACTATTAGACAACACTGGAGATTATTGTCTCATAAGTCGAACCCGCATTCGGACCCGCACAGAAGGGAGAGAATTGAAATGTGGAATTACCCGAAATTAAAGATGAAATAGCACTGTGGTAAGAGCGGCTCGATATTTGTTTTTTTCAAATTCAATTGCCGGAGAGAGAGAGAGAGAGAGAGAGAGGATGGGAGTGAGGGATTTAGAGGCTAGGTGTCTCGATTAATTTGGTTTGAAAGTTTGAATTGGATTATCTCGCTTGTTGTTCGTTCGGAAATTTTGAAATTTTAAATGAGCGCCAAGAAGAGTGTCGGGAGCTTCATCGGCTTCTCCTGGGAATGTAATTTTCTCGTCCATTTTGCATACCCTTCTCCACAACCACTTCCAAGACCTTCTTCTCCCGTACAACCATTTCGCCCTTGCATTGTCGGGCGCGGTCTTTCTCCCGGAAATTTTGAATTTTTTATTAAACACCGACGGAATATTTCCGTCGCCGATAAATAAAAATTATTAAATTATCACGGCGGAAATATTCCGTCGGTGTTTATTAAAAAAAAAAGCATTTAATTTTCACCGTCGGAAATATTCCGTCTGTAATATTTCGAAAAGAAAAATAAAAAATATTTTAATTTCAGCGTCGGAATATTTCCGACGCTGATAATTAAAAAAATAAAAAAATGATATATTTTCACCGGCGGAATAATTCCGTCGCTGTTAAAGATTTAGCGGCGGAATATTCCGTCGGTAAATCAACCGCCAAATTAGCGGCGGAAATAAACGAATATTCGAGGAATATTCTTTTTAGCGGCGGAATTTAGCGGCGGAATTAAATTCCGTCGCTAAATTTGACGCCAAAATAATTCCGACGCTAAATACTATATTCCGTCGCTAAATAGCGACGGAATCTGTCCGTCGCTGTTATTTCCGTCGCTAAATGACCTGTTTCTGGTAGTGAATTCTCTCTCCTATTTTCAAATTACACACACAACATTTTATTTTCCCTCCAATTTCCATAATTTGCGTGCCCACCCAAAAGGGTGAAGCACTTATTGGGACGGAGGGAGTATATGCTTTAATCCTTAATATTCATGTACCAAATATAAGTGTTGGTTATTAATATCTATTCATGATAAAGAATATTAATGACCCTTCCAAAATTGCATTATGGCCCTCCCCTCAAATTTTTCAATATTAGCCCTTTTAGCCACCCTCCACCGATATTTATAGATTCACCACTGTATCACCATTCACCGTACAATGGACAACCCCCTTATTCGGGAGGGGGAGGAGAGGGAGGGGTAGTGAATTAACAAAATTGTCCATCCAAAAATTCTAATAATCCATCTTGAAATCAACTATATCAAGAAAGATTTGAGGTATTTTTACCTGAAGTACAATTTAACTGCACATTTCTCCGAATCCATTTATACACTACTCTCTAGGGAAATGTAACAAGGTGGTTGATGAAGCGTGGAAATAGGTTGGATGTCTAAGAAAAGGCAAAACACTTGAGACCTGGTTTCATATACCCAAGCCAAGCCAAGCCAAGTTGGTTCGAAACCTACAAAAACCTAAAAATAATAATCTTATCCCAACAGCCTGTAAAGTCTTGAATCAATCACTCCATTCCATTACACTACAGGAAGGAGTTTTATATGTTCATCTCATAGGAATTATTTCTTTTTTTTTTTTTTTCACTGTAGCCAATCCCCTTAATAATCCAAATAGCCTTGGGTTTGTGTAGTTGCTGGTAAGCATATTTAGGTATGTCCAAAATATATTTGAATGTGGTCTATGAGATTTGGGGGGCCTTTGCATTTGCAATTGGATTGCGCATCAGTTCAAATTTGATTATAAAAGTAATTTATTTTACGATGAGATCTAACTAATGCTAATAAAAGATGTAATTTATTTTTACTCTCTTCAACAAAATGTAACACACCTCCAGCCTCCTACTACTATAAGATTGAACTCATGTTAGAAAAAAATATAATTCATCGACTGTGAAAATCTGACTGTTTTGATGTAGAGACAGCAAAAATTCTGAATCACGGATCCATGGTCAATGGGGTCCAATGGTTAGGTACAGAGAATGTAAGACTAAAGTGTGCTTACAAAAGGCTAGTGTAGTGCATTACTCCACTCCATTATGAGCAGTCGAACTCTTGTACTTAGACATCATAATATATCATGAAAAAGTCACAATCGATGAGTTTATTCATGTAAAAAGCAAATATTAATCCCTACCACGATTTCCTGTTGTTGTTGTCACATGTCGATTTTCGTCGATTGAAAAAGTGCGTCTAGAACTGCATTCTAATGTGTTTTTTTTTCTCTATTACAAAATAAATATCTTTATTTTAGAAAACTAAACATTATTTTGGAATGGAATGAATATTAATAATTTGTTGGGAAAATATTTAATTTAATTGGGATTGTTATGCCTTGGCCTTCCGGTAATAATAAAAGTAAGATAAGATATGAAGACTCCCTCAAAAAAATTATTCCCCCATGACTTTTGGGTTATTATATTGTGGTAACAAAGATATAGAAATGCTTTAATCATCATGCGAGTTGAATATTTGGATAAGATAATCAGCAAGAAAGAGCACACAATTTATGGGTGTGGGGTTGGGTACCTTGCAATAATCTTCGGGTGTGAGAATTAATACATTATATAAAAGAAAAAACTGTATATGAGAAAGATAATCTCGTAGACACAGCATACCATTCACCTGGAAAGAAGTTTATTTATAGAAAATGTAAAGTGTATAGTTGGCTTTTGGGGGTCCCGCCTTTAGTCATATACTGTATTTGTGTATAAGGATGTGTATGAATGTATAAGAGGAAGTCCAGGTCTCTTCAAACGATTTCTTCTTGTTGTCACAAATCGATTTTCATCAATAGCTTTGTCAAAAACTGCAAACAGTATTTGTGTTTATTAATAAAATTTTGTTGTCAAACTATTTATGGTAATTGGGATTGTTATGCCTAGTATAATTAAGATAAGATAATTAAAACCATCAATTATTTGAGTTGAACCCACAAATCAAGATGATCAATCCTTGTCACATTGTTGATGATAATATATGAACTCATAATCAAAGCATTCAAAAAAAAATAAAAAAAATTACATGTGCTTAATCTAATCAGTTAATTATTCTATCTATCAATTATTTAAGTACTATTTGGTGGTCCTTTGATAATTGTTACTAATAGTGGGTATGTGGACTTGAAATTGAAAGTTTCCTTATATAGATCTCTATAATTCATGATTCTTTTTTCATGGTTCAAATCTTGGTTACCACTTTGTTTATTACCTTCTTACAAGTGATTCAAAAATTTATATGTTTGAATAATCTCATTTTACATACATGGATGATTGATATATTGCTTAGGTTGAGGGCGTAGAAGGCCTCCTCCCGGTGGCGCTCGCGTGAGCTTTTTAGGGAACATATTCTTGTTTCCTTATTTCAAAAGATTTCTATAATGGTAAGAAGATTTTGAAACTTTCATGAAAAATTTATTATTGTCCTACTTTGACTAGGACATTGTAAATAAAGTAAATATCTTTTAGTTATGTACATAGTATTATATTAGGACTAACATACTAATATTTTGTTTCTTTGTGAGTGTGATTTGTATTTCTTTATAGGTAAAGAGATCTCACAAAGGAAGATGTTGGTTACTTGAAGATCTTCTCCAAAGTGCATATAAATACAAGGCATTCAGCACAAGAGAAGACACAAAAATTCTGAGAGAGAAAATACATATTCTTCACAGTTTTCAACATAGTCGATTTAGGTTGTGAGTGAAGGCTGTGAGATACATCCGTAACTCACATCTAGTTTTTCATAGAGTTCTTTGTTTTACTTTTGACTAGAATAGGTCCTACTTGGGAAAGGGAAATTGTTCTTGTCGTAGAAGGTGATTAGAACTCATTTAGTATTTTAGTATTTTAGTTTTTCACTTATTTGTTTTTGTAAACATCAAAAGTTTTTATAGTGAAAAGTTTTTGGGCGTAAGCCTAGTTTGCTGATCTCATAGATCAGTAGGCGTAAATAATTCTTGAGTTATTGCTTTTAATTTGTTTTATTCCGCTGCATTATCTGTGGATGTGTGGACAGTTGTGAGACACATCTGTACTCACATCCGTTGTCTGTTGGGTGATTAAAGTTTCCTAGCTACACGAAACTTTCAATTGGTATCAGATCCAACTCTCGATATATTACTGAGTGTTGATTCAGAAAGTGTAGTCATTATGGAATGCCAAAATCACCAAACCAGGCCTCCTGTCTTAGATGGCACCAATTACTCTCTTTGGAAGTCTAAGATGCGTAATTATATCAAAAGTATTGATGAAAGGGCTTGGATGTGTATCCTTGTTGCATGGCAACCTCCTACTGTGGAGAAAAAGTCTGCATCTGGTGTTGGTGAGTCAATTTTCGAAAGAAAACCTGAAGATCAATGGACTCTTGAAGAAATACATTTGGCTAACTATAATTCTAAAGTAATGGGAGCTATTTCCAGCCATGTTTCTGGAAATATGTACAAGCTTATCACTAATGAGAATGTAGCCAAAGCTGCTTGGGATATCCTGCAAACACAATGTGAGGGTGCACCAAGTGTAAAAGCTACTAGGCTTAGAATTTTAATGGATAGGTTTGAGTTACTTCGAATGGAAGAAACTGAGGACATTGTATCATATGCTGCTAAGATTCATGAGATTTCAAATGAGTGCACAAGTTTAGGAGAATCAATCTCCAATGCAAGACTTGTGAGTAAGATTTTGAGGACCTTACCTGAGAGGTTCAACATAAAAGTGGTTGTGATTGAGGAAACAAATGACACCAATACCGTAGGTCTAGATAAAATCATAGGGATTTTGATTGTGTTTGAGCTAAATCTTGAAGCTCAAAAAAAGAACAAATCTCACAGTCTTGCTCTCAATAGTGTTGCTGCACTTCCTAAAGAGCTTGTGGAATTATCCTATGAGATTGACAAGTCAAATCTTGAAGAAGAGGATGTAGCTCTTATTTCAAAGAAATTCAGTTCAATACTGAAAAATAAAAGGATGAGTAAATTTCCTAACATGCCTGCTTCCAGTGCTGCTGAAAAGCCAAAACCTAGCACTGATAATGGATTCAAGAAACCAAGCTTTGAAAATAAAAAATTCTCTGATTCTGTTCAATGTAGGGCATGTCGTGACTTTGGTCATTATGCCAATGAGTGTGCTAACACACTCAAAAGGAAGGGAATGAGCTTGACTGCTACCCTTAGTGACAGTGAGGATGAAGATGAAGTGGCTAACATGTCTATTATCAATTGCCATTCTGTGTTTAATGCCTTTTATGCAGATATAGAAGATGAAGTTCCTGAAAAATCTTTGGATGTGGTCTCAGATGTGAACACATCTGGTGTCACATCTCGACGACGTCGAATCGTTTCACAAGAAAAGGTGATTCTGAAGATGAAGAGAGGGACATTCCCTTTGAGGAACTTTTTGCAACATACAAGGAGTTGCATACAGATTGGATGAAAAGATTGGACAAGATTGAGGTACTTGTTAAGGTAAATAAATCTCTTTCTGATAAATTGGCTGCTTGTGAAGATGAAAAAGCTATACTTTCAAAAGAAAATGATGTTCAAAAAGATACCATTGCTAAACTTGAAGTTCTTGTAACCAAAAGAGAAGTTGAGCTTGAAAAATTCAAAAATGAATGTGAAAAAGCTGAAAATACTTTTACCAAGTTAAACAAAAGTAAAATGAAACTTGATGAAGCTATTTCTATAGGTCAGCTTAACAAAACTGGTTTGGGCTTTGAAAAGGTAATTTTGTAAAGGAGGGATGTGAGACTTCTACTTCAAAAGGTGTGGAAAAATCAATTATTAGAGAAAAAGCCCTTTTGAGTGAGAAAAGACCAAGGAAGAGGCACTACATCTGCCACTATTGCCTTGCTCCTGGTCACATTAGGCCCTTCTGTTACAAACTCAAGGCTGACAAAAAGTCTGGTTACTTCAATCAGCCTCAGATGTGTGAGAAGATGTATGCACATCCGAACACACATCCTGATAATTTGAGACCTCTGCAACCCAAAAAAAAAAAAAAAAAAAAAAACTATAAAGCAGTGGGTGGCCAAACCAAGTGCCACATGCAATGTTGTTTACTCTTCCCTCAAGAGTACTGTCTCTGGCTCTTGGTATTTTGATAGTGGGTGCTCTAGGCACATGACTGAAAACCAAGCAGTCCTCCTTGACTATGAAGTGATTAGTGGGGGGAAAGTAAACTTTGGTGGAGGTGCTCAAGGAAAAAATATTGGGAAAAGAACCCTAGATGTTAAGGGTCTCCCAAAATTGCATAATATGTACCATGTGGAAGGCTTGAAAGTCAACCTGATAAGCATCAGTCAACTATGTGATGATGATATTTATATGAACTTTGATAAGCACTTGTGTGAAGTGTTTGATAAGGATAATAAATGTGTGTTTACTGGTCCTAGATATGCTGATAATTGTTACCAATTTGGTGATAATCTCTCTTGCCTAAGCTCAAAAGCTAATGATGTCAATCTGTGGCACCAAAAATTAGGGCATGCTAGCTGTAGAACTCTGGAAGAACTTCAAAGGTTTGAAGCTGTTAAAGACCTCCCTAAACTAAACTTCAAGAACCCTGATGTCTGTGGTTCATGTCAAAAGGGAAAGCAAACAAAAGCATCACATAAAAAGATTCAACAATGCTCCACTTCTAGGTGTTTGGAGCTGATTCACACTGATTTAATGGGACCTATTGAAGTAGAAAGCTTTGGTAGGAAAAAGTATGCCTTTGTGTGTGTTGATGATTATTCTAGGTACACTTGGGTAATGTTCTTAAGAGAAAAGTCAGAAACAATTGGAGAATTCAAGAATTGGTACAAAAGGGTTAGAAATCTTTATGGTCTTAAGACTGTGAGGATTAGGTCTGACCATGGCACTGAATATGAGAATCAAATGTTTACTAATTTTTGCAATTCTAAGGGAATCACACATGAGTTTTCTGCACCAATCACTCCCCAGCAAAATGGAATTGCTGAAAGAAAGAATAGAACTTTACAAGAAATGGCTAGGGTGATGTTAAGTTCTAAAAATCTGTCCAAGAAATTTTGGACAGAAGCTTTAAACACTGCTTGTCACATTGGCAATAGAGTGTTTCTTAGGATTGGTAGCACTGTCACTCCATACCAAATCCTCCTTGGAAAGAAACCAACAGTGAAGTACTTTCATGTGTTTGGATGTGTATGTTACATTCTCAATGATAGAGAATACTTGTCCAAATTTGATTCAAAGAGTGACAAAGCAATTTTTATGGGCTATTCCACTAATAGTAGAGCTTATAGAGTTTTTAATCTCAAAACTAAGACCATTATGAAATCTGCTAATGTTATTTTTGATGACTCACTTGATCTTAACCTCAAGACTTCTGAGGATGATGTTTCAGGTTGCTTCTTGGGATCGGAAGGATGAAGAAACAGTCTCGAAAAATCAACGAAACTTCCAAGGTCTTTGAAAAACATGCTGAACCTGCTATGGATGTGACCAAGGATGTGGACACATCTGCCTCCACATCTGAACCCACATCTGCTCCCACATCCACTCAAAAATTCTGTAACTGAGGACAGTTCCTCTGATTCTGATCAGGATGATGCTCCGGAAGGTAATGTGGATGGGTGTGTGGATAGATCAAGGGATATTCCCTCTAAAATCCAGAAAAACCACCCTACTTCACAGGTTGTGGGAGATGTGCATGCTCAAGTGAGAACTAGACAAAAGGACAAAGTGGACTATAGAAAGATGACTGGTTTGTGGATTTGCTCCTCAGCATACTCCCAGGTAAGCTTTTGTTGTTTTGTTTCTGAGATTGAACCTAAGAATATTGCTGAAGCATTAAAAGATGCTGATTGGATTCTTGCTATGCAAAATGAGTTGATTCAATTTGAAAAAAAATGAGGTGTGGACTCTTGTCCCTAGACCATCACATGGTAATGTCATAGGAACCAAATGGATTTTCAAGAACAAAACTGATGAGCAAGGTGTGATCATTAGAAATAAAGCTAGATTAGTTGCTCAAGGTTACACTCAAATTGAGGGAATTGATTTTGAGGAGACATTTGCTCATGTTGCAAGGATTGAGTACATTAGGCTTTTATTAGCCATTGCTTGTTATCTCAAGATTACTCTTCATCAAATGGATGTTAAGAGTGCCTTTTTAAATGGGATATTAAATGAGGAAGCCTATGTTGAACAACCTAAAGGCTTTGTGAACTTCAAGTATCCTAACCATGTGTATAAGCTAAAAAAAGCTCTGTATGGGCTAAAACAAGCCCCTAGAGCTTGGTATAGTAGGTTGACTGACCATTTGCTTCACCTAGGATTCAAGAGAGGTGAGGTTGATAAAACATTGTTTGTGAGGAAAAACAAAAAGGAGATTCTTGTAGCACAAATCTATATGGATGATATTGTGTTTGGGTCAAATTCTGACCCTATGCTTGCTGAATTTGTGGATAGCATGACTTCCACGTTTGAGATGAATATGGTAGGTGAGTTGAATTACTTCTTGGGCTTACAAATAAAATAATTCAAAGATGGCATGTTCATCTCTCAGTCTAAGTATGTCAAAAACCTTGTGAAAAAGTTTAAACTTGAACACTCTTCACATCAAAGAACACCAATGGGATCTTCCCAAAAGCTAAGCCATGATTCAGATGGTGAGAGTGTTGATCAAACCCTGTACAGAAGCATGATTGGAAGCCTGCTTTACCTCACTGCAAGTAGGTCTGACATAATGTATAGTATGTGTCTCTGTGCAAGATACCAAGCTAACCCAAAGATGTCTCATCTTAAAGCCTTGAAAAGAATCATTAGATATGTGAGTGGGACTGTGAACCTAGGGTTGCATTATTCTAAAGAGACAAACACCAATTTATTGGCTATACAGATTCTGATTGGGCTGGAAATAGTGATGATAGAAAAAGTACCGCAGGTGGATGTTTCTACCTAGGAAATAACCTTGTGTCTTGGTATAGTAGGAAGCAGAATTGTGTGTCCTTATCCATTGCTGAGGCTGAGTATGTTGCCCTTGAAAGTTGCTGCACACAACTGCTTTGGATGAATCAAATGTTGAAAGATTATGGATTAAATAGCAAAATTTTGACTGCTTTTTGTGATAGCAAAAGTGCCTTGAACATATCTAAAAATTCTGTCCAACATTCTAGAATAAAACACATTGATATTAGACATCATTTCATTGGGGATCTTGTAGAACAAAAAACTGTGTGTCTGGAATTTGTTGAGACTGAAAATCAATTGACTGATATATTTACAAAGGCATTAGATTTGGAGAGATTTTTCTCCTTGAGGAAGTCTCTTGGTTTGTGTGATATCTAATGTTGTGAGCACAAATGTGTCTCACATCCTCTAACACATATGTATATTAGATTAAAAAAAATTATATAAAAATAAAAAAAAATGTCATGCATTAGCACGAAATTTCTCAGTGTGGTCACTTGTGAGTTTTCATCTTGACATTATTTTTGATCACTTAATTGTGAGCACTTCCTGTTCATGTCATCTTTTGATGACTTGATATAACCTTCCTAGGTATCTCACAGTGGATGCTATAAAAGAAAAAAATAATAATATATATAAGTGAGAAACAGCTGCTTCACCCTTAGTATGAAGCCAGACCATTGTGATCAAGTGATTATCATAAGAAATTTTGAAATCAAACTTGATAAGATGATTGGAAAAAAGGGCTATCTTTGGGATCAAAGTAAAGTGAAAGCTACTCACAATGCAAAAATCCACAACAAAAAAATTGGTGGATGCATCCTAGAGGCTGTGCAGATTGAATTATTTCTCATTGACTTTTTGTGATCTAAATGTGTCCCCAAATGTGACTCACATCATATGCCACATCCATAAGCTGAGAATTTTTCCATCACTTGTGTGTTTGCATCATGCTAGGCATACTGCATTCTTTAGGTCATATAGGAGCTTTGTAAATATGCTAGTTATTTATTTCCATTCTTAATTTATTCTTTGATTTTATAGGTTTTTGATCTTCAATATCTCTCATGAAAGAAAAAGGTGTGTAGCATTCCTTGTTTGAAAAGGTTAGAAAATTTCGAATGGGATTCTGGTTTGAAAAAGATATGGCTAAATTTTTTTTTCCATAAAAATCTATCAAAATCTTGGTTATTTTAATCCCCTATTTCTTCGAAGGTGGTTGTGTGTGATAATCTCAAAGGATTCTAGCCGTTGGAGGACTTCTAAGGTATTAAGGATGTGTGAAACCTTTTTGGAGAAGGATTCCAAGTTTCAGTTGGAAAGGGGGAGCTGTGAGTATTAATTAGACCTCACATCCGTCCCATCCCCCATAAACCCTTGCTAAAATCTTTTGTTCTTCCATATTTTTGCACACAATCACACACAAATTGCAATTAATTCCTCTTGCACTGTTCAACCTAACACCAATCTTCAGTTTAAATGGCCGATCACTCCAATATTCGTGAGGAAGACGTCCTAGACATCGAACCCCTTTCTGTAGCCATTGCTGAAACTCCCATTGCTGCCAATCCTGTAATCTCTAAATTCCTTGCTGATATTCCTCCCCCATTGTCGTCGTCTAGCTCTTCAATGGAAGCTTCACCTGCTAAATCACCTACATTGGAGCCTCTGTCTGTTCCAATAGCTTCTGAAAACCCTAATCCTCCAACCTCTCCGGTTTTACAACCATCGGTTGTAGTCTCTATTTTACCCTCTGTTGAAACTCCTTCAACTAAAAAGAGGAAGCTAACCCCTGCAAAACCCTTGGGCCATGCTGCGATTCCAGTTTCTCAACGCAATCTACGTTGATCGCACAGGGTTAGGAAGCTGTCAGAAGCTGACAAAGCTAAGAAATTGAAGAAACCTGGTGGTAAGCCCTCTACTGCCATTACTCTTGAAGAAGAAGAAGAAGAAGAAGAAGAAGAAGAAGAAGAAGAAGAAGAAGAAGAAGAAGAAGAAGAAGAAGAAGAAGAAGAAGAGGAAGTTGCTCCTCTTGTTAGAACTAGGGCTCAACCCTCAAAACCTTCTCCTTCTGTTGTTTCCCCTGTTATTACACCTTCTGAAGCAATTTCTCCTCCTGAGCCTATTGATCCTGCTGACCCTGTTCCAACTTCTCCCATTGAACCTGCTGATCCCATTATCCCTTCTCCTACTCCTGTAGTTGATACTCTTGCCCCTGAGGCTACTCCTTCTGTTGATGATACCTCTGTGTTTAGTGATGAGGAACCTTTGGCAAATATCTTGATGGAATTGAAAGGAAAGAAAAAGTTGGCTGCTACAGACCTAGAACCAATAGATGAAGAAACTGGAGATTCTGAGTCCAGTTATAATAGTGATGACACTGCCTCAGATGCCAATTTCAAGCTGGGAAGGGATGAGCTTGAACAAGAAAAGGAGGACCAAGAAAAGGATGCCTCTTCTGATGATGAGACAGAGGTGGAGTCTGTCAAAATACCATCTCCTGCAAAGGATGTGTCTGAAGATGTGCACACATCCAGGCGCACATCCACTCGGAAGAAGGCTGATAAGGGTATTTCTACAACTCTTTCCATTACTCCTGCATTTAAAACCTTTTCTAAGAAGTTTTTATCAAAGAATGCCTCTGATAGGTTTGGCCTGATCTCTAATAAGGCCTTCATTGTTGAGATGAAAAGGGATAGAGAAACCTTCTCTAAATTAGGTATGGATAAATTTTTTGAAGAGAGAGGCTTGTTTATAACTGTGAATCACCCTCTCCCATTCTATCCTAAGATGGTGTATGAGTTTTATGCCAACTTAACCAAAGGGCTAGATAAATACTCCTCTCCCTACACTGTCTATGTTAGAGGAAAATTTGTCCCCTTTTCTCCATCTGTGATCAATGATTTTCTTGGGTTAGATATTACTTTGGATCAGCTGTGTGTTGTTTCTGAGGAAGAACTTGTGTCCAGTATAACCCATGGCAAAGTGACTTCTTGGCCTGTTAAGCTAAAAGATTTGGGAAGTGGTTCTCTCTCCTCTCATTATTGTTTTCTCCATACTATTCTTGCTGCCAACCTGTGCCCCTCAAATAACAAGACCTCTGTTACTAGGGTGTAAGCTGACTTACTCTATAGGCTGGGTGTTAAAAGAGATACCAATTTTGGAGACTTCATTTTTAGGAAAATTTGTGCCTATGGAGAATCCTCCTCGAAGAAGTGGTCTTTACCCTATCCCTCTCTCATCTCTCAAATTTTGATTGCCAATGGTGTTAAGCCTGAGAAAGGTGAAGATAGGGTTGATAAGATTGAGTTGTTTAAGGAGACTAAAACCCTTCTATATACTAAGCAAAGATTTGTTGATCTTCCTTTGGGCACTGTCCCTGAAATCTCTATGCCAGATGTGGACACAACTGAACCCACATCTGAAGACCCTTTTGCTGCTCAAATGAAGGATTTGGATGCTGAAATAGTAGCTGCTGAATCTCATACCTCTGCTTTAACTGATCAACTTCAAGCCTCCATTGCTCATGCCAACAATCTTAAAGCTCTTAAGGATAGACTCCTCAAATGGCATGCTAATCTTTCTGCTCAAAAAGGGGGAGATGTACCTGCACCTGTTGCTGCTGGAAACAAAGTTTGGGATGATGCTGTTGCTGCTGCTGGCTGGAGGAATTGGGAACTTTAATTTAGGGGGAGAAAATTTTTTGTTGCTTTTGCTCTGATGGTTTTTAAGACAATTTTATTTTCTGTTTTAGTTTTAAACAATGGTTTGTAATAACTTTAATTAGATTGCTGCTGCATGGTTTTTACTTTTGCTTATTAATGAGCTGCTGGTGTTTTGATCTAACATGTTTATGCAGATTTATGTGTGGATGTGTAAACACATCTGCACACACATCCATTAAGGGGGGGTTGTGTTTTTATCTGAATTTTGTAGTCACAAAATGTGATTATTATAAATCTTTGATTTTGATCAGAAAGTCCAAAATAGGGGAAGATTGAAAGCGTGAGCTTTTTAGGGAACATATTCTTATTTCCTTATTTCAAAAGACTTCTATAATGGTAAGAAGATTTTGGAACTTTCATGAAAGATTTATTATTGTCCTACTTTGACTAGGACATTGTAAATAAAGTAAATATCTTTTATTTATGTACATAGTATTATATTAGGACTAACCTACTAATATTCTGTTTCTTTGTGAGTGTGATTTATGTTTCCTTATAGGTAAAGAGATCTCACAAAGGAAGATGTTGATTACTTGAAGATCTTCTCCAAAGTGCATATAAATACAAGGCATTCAGCACAAGAGAAGACACGAAAATTCTGAGAGAGAAAATACATATTCTTCACAGTTTTCAACATAGTCGATTTAGGTTGTGAGTGAAGGTTGTGAGACACATCTGTAACTCACATCTAGTTTTTCATGGAGTTCTTTGTTTTACTTCTGACTAGAACTAGTGAGTAACCCGTCGATCCCCGACGGGGGATAAAATACTGAGGTAAAAGTTAAATGTAAATACAATTCAAAAAATGAATGAGATAATTTTATGTAATATATTACAACTTGTCAAAAAATTATTTGTACACAACATTTGTAGTCGTATCATCTGACTGTTCATGACTATTACATATAAGCACTTTAAGTCATTTTTTTATAGTTACTCTAGAAAAAGCAACATATAATTGTCCATGACTAAATATTATAAGAAATTTATATTTAAAAAAAGAGGGTTTTTTTTCTCTGTCCAAATCAAATGAAAGAAGTCTCTATTCAAAGAAATTTTTTTTTATCAATTTTGGTGTAATTTTTTTTTTAAAAAAAATAATTTATTATAAAATAATTGAGGTCAAATAAATCGGATTAAAAAATAATCTTTAAAACTTACTAACAGAATTTCAAATGAATGATTGTGATTGGTGGATGATGAAATGATTGGCCAATGATATTGTGTCACTTGGAGTTTTCTTGTAGCTTGAAAAACTTTTGCTATTATATATAGTAGATTCTTTATTTTTATGATTGGTAAAATTATTATTATTATTATTATTATTATTATTATTATTATTATTATTATTATTATTATTATTATTATTATTATTATTATTATTATTATTATTATTATCATTTATAATTAAAAATAAATACTTCACACTTAATTAATTTTCACTAAAAAGATATTGAAAAATAAAAAAGGAAAATTAACAAAGAACAATTAAGAAATTTATATTTAAAAAAGAGGGTTTTTTTTTCTCTTTCCAAATCAAATGAAAGAAGTTTCTATTTAAAGAAAATAAAAATTTTGAATTTTGGTGTAATTTTTTTTTAAATTAATTTATTATAAAATAATTGAAGTCAAATAAATCGGATTTAAAAAAAATCTTTAAAAGTTACTAATTGAATTTCAAATGGATGATTGTGATTGGTGGATGATGGAAAGATTAGCCAATGATATTGTGTCACTTGGAGTTTTCTTGGAGCTTGAAAAACTTTTGCTATTATATATAGTCGATTCTTTATTTTTATGATTAGTAAAATTATTATTATTATTATTATTATTATTATTATTATTATTATTATTATTATTATTATTATTATATTATTATCATCATCATTTATAATTAAAAATAAATACTTCACACTTAATTAATTTTCACTAAAAAGATATGTAAAAATAAAAAAGGATAATTAACAAAGGAAAATTAAGAAATTTATATTTAAAAAAGAGGGTTTTTTTTTTCTCTGTCCAAATCAAATGAAAGAAGTCACTATTTAAAGAGATTATTTTTTATGAATTTTGGTGTAATTTTTTTTAAAAAAATAAATAACTTATTATAAAATAATTGAGGTCTAATAAATCGGATTAAAAAAAATCTTTAAAAGTTACTAATTGAATTTCAAATAGATGATTGTGATTGGTGGATGATGGAAAGATTGACCAATGATATTGTATCACTTGGAGTTTTCCTTGGAGCTTGAAAAACTTTTGCTATTATTTATTGTAGATTTTTTATTTTTATGATTAGTAAAATTATTATTATTATTATTATTATTATTATTATTATTATTATTATTATTATTATTATTATTATTATTATTATTATCAATTATAATTAAAAATAAATACTTCACACTTAATTAATTTTCACTAAAAAGATATTGAAAAATAAAAAAGGAAAATTAACAAAGGATAATTTAAAAAGTTATATTTAAAAAAGTGGGGTTTTTTTTCTCTATCCAAATCAAATAAAAGAAGTCTCTATTTAAAGAGAAAAAATTATGAATTTTGGTGTAATTTTTTTTAAAAGAATTAATTTCTAATAAAATAATTGAGGTCAAATAAATCGAATTAAAATAAAATCTTTAAAAGTTACTAATTGAATTTCAAATGGATGATTGTGATTGGTGGATGATGGAAAGATATGCCAATGATATTGTGCCACTTGGAGTTTTCTTGGAGCTTGAAAAACTTTTGCTATTATATATAAATCAAATGAAAGAACTCTATTTAAAGAGATTTTTTTTTATGAATTTTGGTGTAATTATTTTTAAATAATAAATAGTTTATTATAAAATAATTGAGGTCAAATAAATTGAATTAAAAAAAAATCTTTAAAAGTTACTAATTGAATTTCAAATGGATGATTGTGATTGGTGGATGATGGAAAGATTGGCCAATGATATTGTGTCACTTGGAGTTTTCTTGGAGCTTGAAAAACTTTTGCTATTATATATAGTAGATAGGTCCTACTTGGGAAAAGGGAATTGTTCTTGTCGTAGAAGGTGATTAGAACTCATTTAGTATTTTAGTAGTTTAGTTTTTCACTTATTTGTTTTTGTAAACATCAAAAGTTTTTATAGTGAAAATTTTTTGGGCGTAAGCCTAGTTTGCTGATCTCATAGATCAGTAAGCGTAAATAATTCTTGAGTTATTGCTTTTAATTTGTTTTATTCCGGTGCATTATCTGTGGATGTGTGGACAGTTGTGAGACACATCTGTACTCACATTCGTTGTCTGTTGGGTGATTAAAGTTTCCTAGCTACACGAAACTTTCAACCTCTATTAGGCGAAATGGACCGGTTAAACATTTCATTAGGGAGCCTTTTCTTTCCATTGGAATTATATCTCTAGTTACCTCATTCTGTCAAAACTTTCTAAGCAAAATTTGGTCGACTAGTTTTTTGCAGGATTTGTGCACTGCAAGTAATATAGCAGGGCAGGATTTTTATGCTATCTTGATCTAGTAGACCGAAGGCAAGGAAGAGCAACAAACGAAGAAAAGGCTATCGTAGTTCCTCCATATTTCTAATTCTATTTACTTTTAGGTGTAATATTAAATTTTTGTTTGACATAGATTAATTACTTATGTCTTTTTTTCTTGAAAAAAATAATGCATTACTTGTATTAATAAAATATAACTAGATGATGCTCAACAGCAATCAGAAGCTCATCCAAACGATTAGAAACTCTACACGTATAATCGTCGACAAACTATCTGCCACAATAAAAGAGCCCAGTACATATCGAATAGTGATGTACAACCATACACCAAATCTCTAGGAACTGATCTTACGACGAATGACATGTGATGCGCAAATGTTTTTCCAAACAAAACTCGGACACGACCCAATAATGGACTTCAGAATCAGAAAACCTTCACATGGGAAGAATTTGACTTTGAAGACATGACAAATTAGCATATTTGGGTATGCAATAAATATCCAACTAAGCGTCTCAAACATTGTAATGCACAAAGGCTCCCAACATATTGGGAAGAAGGCAAACGCTCTCGATAAAGGAGAGAACATATACTCCATCTGTCTCGAAAAGTCTGTCTCATTTTGACTTTAATGGTAATCTCAATTGAGTTTTACCATAATTTTACAAAATTCTAGATATTCTTGTGCAATTTTAAATTTGTTATTGATAGTATTTCTAATGGTGAAATAGTAACAATTTTTAAAATTGAATAGAATATGTAGATTTTCATAAAAATATGTTCAAAATTCGATTGAGTTGACCATGAAATTTAAAGTGAGATAATTTTTTCGAAACAGAGGGAGTATAATATAACAAGAAGTAAGAAAAAAATATTAAGATATGAAAGATATGGATATCAAATCATTTTTGTAGCGAACATACAAGTGATTGACCATTGTAGAAACTTGAAATTGCAATGGACAAATCTCTAATCCATGAAAATTGCTGGTCGCATCAATCAATTTATTTATTAAAAATTTACAAAATAATAGAGTAAATATGATAAGATCATTAAACAATTGTTTATAATCTCAAAATTGAGATTACATACAATTATTAAAGATTAATCGTTAAAATCAAGAGAAAAAACAATAATGAGAAAGAACAGGAGGAAAACAGGAAGCAGAGTGAGAATTGGTTTCCAAAACCGTATATTAGTTTTTAGGCACAATTACCAAATGATGCATGAGCTTAATGAATTCGACCACCTAGTACACACAATTTGGGAATTAACCACCAGGTCCTTTCATTGTAGATGGACACAGGTGTCCCTAGCAAATTTGAAGGAAATTACAGTCATGTCACTCCTTCTAATGACGTGGACGCGCGAGGGAGGTTCCTTCCAGCTCATTTCTCCTATTTCTCTCTCCCCTTTCTCTCTTTCTTTTCCCCCCAAAAACTTTAAAATCAAATATCTTTAGATCCCTAAGTCCAAAAAAAAATAATTGAAACCACCGTTGTGTTCGTATCGTCAATACGAATCAAACTATTATCATCAACATATAATTTGAAACAACTTTGAGAAGTTCACAATTGTTTCATGTTAACAATTAATTTTTAGAAGCTTACAGTTGTTTTTCACAGTTTTTTCTAATAACAAATAAGAGAAGTTCACAGTTGTTCTAGCTAATTGCATAATTTCTACATGAAAATGGCTACCATTTACTTAATTCACAGTTGTTTTTAATTAAGTTCACAATTATTTTTAGTGTTTTATGGCCTCTATTTTTGTAATTTTATAAGATTATTTGATATATTTATTAAGTTCACAACTGTTTTTGTTAAGTTCACAGTAGTTTTAGTTAAGTTCACAATTGTTTTATATCTTTTAAGACTTATATTTTTACTATTTTATGAGATTATTTAGCATATTTGTTAAGTTCACAGTTGTTTTCAGATAAGTTCACAGTTGTTTTAAGTCTTTTATAGCTTCTATTTTTGCAATTTTATGAAATTATTTGACATATTTTTTTAATTTACAATTGTTTTTAGTTAAATTCACAGTTATTTTAGTTAAGTTGACATTTGTTTTTAGACTTTTATAGCCTCTATTTTTGTTATTTTATGAGATTGTCCGACATAATTTGTTAATTTACAGTTGTTTTTAGTTAAATTCACAGTTATTTTAGTTAAATTCACAATTATTTTTAGTCTTTTTTTATCAACTTTTTTGTAACCATATTTTGGGCCCCTAGTATTATCCAGTAATTAAAGTAAACTTTGTTAACACACTAAAAAATGAATCAAATACATGTACATTTATCCCCGTAGATAATACTAAGTGTTACTTTGTTGACTTTTAGAAGGACACCAATAAATATATGTTGAGAAATAAAAAGAGTAATTAGCTTGTAAATAATTTATTAAGCGAGCAAAGAAACCATAACATAAAATTCGTTTTCAATAAAATGTTACTCATGAAATTATAAATTTTCGATGTTTCAACTATAATGAAAGTGAAACATATATCTAATCTGTAATAGAAGCCTAATATATCATATCTGAATTCAAGAATAAGACAAAAGGGGACACAACCTCCTTCATCCACTTCACATCCAAATTAAAACACAAAATACAGACTCTACTCTTCATTCTTCTTTTGTTTATTCAATACAGACTCCGACATAGAAGGTCCCGACTTGGTGATAAACTCGTAATTTAGTAAACATCATCTTTCAAATAAAAATAATTGAGTTCCTACAAGATTTGCAACTTAAATAGTAACAACTGAAATTCATAACATTGATTTTTTTTATAGTTAGAAAACATTAAAGTCAAAGACAACTAAAAGAATGGCAATGGATTCGTAAATTGAATCAAACCAATATAACTAGATAAATTAAGAAATGTTAATGAACTTTTTGCTAGATGAACGGGGCTGAAATTAACCGATGGCCAGGAGTTGTCAATCAGGGAGGAAGCGCCGCCATTTTTACAGATCTGGCTGGTAATAATGGTGAACTATATATATCAGCGGCTAGGATGACATTAGTAGCCGAATTTGGACGAAAAGAGAGAGGGGGAGTCGTCGGAGGGGCAGGGGTCACCGGAGGTGAGAGAATGAGTCATCTGAGGTAATTGTAGAGAGACAGAGAAATGGCGTGTGTGTGTGTAGCATTGTGTGTCGAATGAGAGCGTAGAGAAGGAGAGCGTGTCATTGAACAAGAGAAGGACTTATTGAAATTTGGTTTATAATGTTGGATTAGGTGGTTAAATCTCAAATTCTACTATACTTATTGATAAATTCTCTTAGGGGGAACCGACGATAATTTCCCCGGTTTTTACAAGTTGATTCTTGCACCATTATGTCATTTATTACCGAGTATATTCAAATTAATGTGGATTTTAAACAACGTTCGATCTTTATTTTTCCTTTATTTCAATTTTTTTGTTATGCGAGTTTTCTTGAAAATTTATAATGGACAATCCCAAATTAAGCCCATTTATTGTATGCATATTGGGCTAACTTTATGTGAGAAAAGCTCAACCTTTTGGGCATAATCTAGGCTTGCAAAAGATTCTTCGGGCCTAGTTTGAACCAAGTTGATCCCAAATCATTGATTAGGCGGTTAAGAATTAAAAAAAAAAATTACGAAGTTTCAAAATATTTTTAGTATTTATTATAATCATAACAATTTTTCATTTACTATTTTCTACCTCACTTTATTTTTCCTATTTCACTATTTAAATTCACAACATGTTAATATGATATATATTTTTTAAATTTTCATATAAAATTTTAAAATTATAATTTAAGATGGAATGGATAGAGTATGTATATTAATACTTAAAGTTGGTCCCGCTTTAACATTTTTAGTTAACATAATTGAAATTTGACCCTCATTTTATAAAAATCAAATTATATCTTCATAATTTTAAAAAATGTTATTGATTAAAAATTAGAAATACTATCAATCAAAAATTCTATAATTGTATAGAAATAATTAGATTTTCATAAAATTATAGTTATAGTTCAATTGAGTTTATTATAAAAAAAAATCTGCGAAGAACCAGGAATGGGGGATTTTTTTTCTCAATTCTTTTTTTTTGAAAATATAATTCCCAAAATCACAATCTTTCCAAACTATTTACCAAAATGTCCATTTTTTTTAAACTCGCTAAATGTTATATCGAGTTTGATCTTTGTACGTTGAAACTCGCCAAATGGAATGGCGAGTTTATTTATTTTTTTCTCCAGTCAATTTATCATATATTAAAAAAGTATTTATTAAATTATGAAATCACTAAATGAAATGGCGAGTTTAAGCGAATTTTGTTTTTTCAGATAAGGTTGGGATAGATTTTTGCAATCCCTAAACCCATTATTGAGAATAGAGAGAAAGGGAGAAGAATGATTTGAAAAATACTCAATTTTTATATCTTTCTACTTCATAATTAGTCAATAATACAAA
The DNA here is from genome assembly GCA_022495995.1 of Adenophora triphylla var. japonica. NCBI lineage: Eukaryota > Viridiplantae > Streptophyta > Magnoliopsida > Asterales > Campanulaceae > Adenophora > Adenophora triphylla. The sequence goes on along the minus strand of JAFEMH010000128.1, from coordinate 356,208 downwards.
TCAAGGTAAATCTTTAACTTCTCAATCATTTTATATACTTGTGTTTATATATAAAGTTAGTAATATATATATATATATATATATATATATATATATATATATATATATATATATATATATATATATATATATATATATATATATATTTGCACAAATGAGAACCGTGAGAACCACTTGTATACACTTGTTTACAGTAGATACTTAATTACTGTATACGTATACAGTCTACTGTATACGTATACAGTAGTTAAGTATATACTGTATACAAGTGTGTAACCACGCGTATACACTTGTATACAGTAGCTAAGTATCTACTGTATATGTATACAGTCTATTGTATATGTATACAGTAACAAAATATCTACTGTATACAAGTGTATACAAGGGATTCTCACGATTCTCAATTTAAACGGTTTTCATTAGAGCGTGACCCTATATATATATATATATATATATATATATATATATATATATATATATATATATATGAATGTTAAAATTAGTTTTTTTTAATATTTTAACACTTTGATTTTGTAATGTAAGGTTAAAAATAATTCACTCATTTTCATGTGCTATTGGAAAAGTGATGATTAATGTCTATTTGGTGGTTCTCATTTTCAAAAGGGCCAAAATATGCGATTAGGGCTCATTGTAGATGAAGATACAGTTAGAGCTGTCAAAATCAAGCCTGGCCCGTAGGCCCGGTCCAGCCCACCCAATTTTTAAGGGCCTGTGCCTCAAATTAGAAGGCCAGAAAAAAACCGGGCCTCTTTGCCCCGGTAGGCTCGTGGGCTCATGCGACCCGAACATGAAAAGCCTGAAAAAGCCCGGCCCGATGAAACAGTTGACAAAGTAACACACTAAAAAAAATTAAAAAAAATAAACACAAGCATAGGTCGAACAACAAGGATATATTGAACGATGCATACTTTCTACCTTTTATTAGTGCTTAATATTAGGGGTGTAAATGGTTAGGTTTGGTTCGGTTTGGGCTAATTTACGGACCAAACCATTAGTCGTCGGTTTGAAAAAATCTCAAACCGAACCATGAAAAAATCAAATCGAACCGAACCAAATCGCCATGGTTTGGTTCGGTTTGGTTTGAACCGCGGTTTGATTTTAAGGTTCGAACCGTGGTTTACACAATTCAAACACGGTTCAAATCATGAAATAGAACATTGCTTAAACCATTAATTAGAACATGGTTACAAACTACACAATTTATTGTCATGTTTGTTTGAATTTCCAAACATAACATACATAAGAGATTCAGTATTTAAACACAACTTAAAATTGTGCTTCAATATTTATGATAATAACATGTCATTTGAGTACTTGTAATGGTATGTGCTAAAGAGTGAATTAACATTATTATAAGAAGATAAACCAAAAGAAAAAAGGGTTATGGGCTAAAACCCATGAATAGAATTAGGGGTTTTCAAATCCAAATGTAAGGTGAAAATGAAATATATACATATCTACTGTTAATATTGAACGGTTTGGTGGTTTGGTTTATTGGTTCGGTTTGGTGTTTCGGTCTCGCGGTCTCGAACCGTGGTTTGGGGTCCAAACCACGGACCAAACCGAACCACACGGTTTGACAATTTTTGGAACCGAACCAAACCACGATTATTAAAAACTGAACTAAACCGCATGGTTTGGTTTGGTTCGGTTCCCAACCACGGGTAAAACCTATCTTACAAGACAAACTGTAAGTTCAACTCTTTCTAATCCTCTTTTAATCCCCCATTTTACCCAATACTTCTGCTTGGCCTCTCTTATAGAAGAAGACATGAAATGAAACATCAAGATGAGATAGAAAATAAAAAACAAATTGCTTCCCCAGAATTTCCTTGACACTAGCTTCAACTCCCCTGCATTTCATTTGTATGTAGATAAATGTGTTAAAGTATTATACTATTATCTTCTAAAAATGTATTTTTTTTATTAGTTGCATTCATAGGCCTCACACATGCATGCAGTTACTGCATTAAAAATGTAAAATAAATAAACAAAGTTTGATTCCTCAACCAGGAGAAATGAAACAATAATACCAAAAGTTTAACAAAATCGGTGTGTGTGTAAAGACATGTCATTTGGCCCATAGACCCGAAGGCCCGATGTCATCATGGGTCGGCCTTGAATTTTACTAGGCCTGCTAATGTTTAGGCCCGGCCCGACCCGACATTAAGCAAAGCCCGGTGGGCTTGGGCCGGGCTAGTCCGGCCCGACCCGTTTGACAGCACTAGATACAGTTGATAAATTATATAAAGCGATGCGTTTGGATCGGAGACAATATGAGTTGGTAATCATTTGTAGATGTCCCTATTTATTTGATAGAAATATTGGTGAGTACTTTCATTTTCGTATTAAAGATGATGCGGGTATGGATATAATGTTCGATATTTTTTCTTAATATGGTGGGCTGAGTAATTTGCAGTTGTATATGGTCATCAAATTGATAGAAAATCGACATTATGAACAGTTTGAAACATGTAATACGGGGACCTTTATGGGAATTCATCAAGTTGCTACCATGATACAGGGGTTGTTCCAATTACACAAACACTTGTATCAACCTAAACACCAAATTATGATGATGGGGCATGCCAAAATGATCCTGTTAATGATGAGAATTCGAAAGATGATAAAGATTATGAAGAAGAAGAAGACACGAGTGTAGATGCATTATTAGATGATGTTGATGATGGATATGAAGAGCGTTGTAGTGATTCTGATATAGATTTAGGCGATAGTAATGATGGCCCGATTGATGATGACTTGGAAACACAATTGGTTCATTATAAAGCACCAGAAAATCAGAGGCATGATAGAGCAGATTATCCTTTTACAGTGATATTGGTGATATTGCTCGAGAAGAAGAGGGATTGATTGATTCTCATAATTAACTCATGTTTCCTTTTTTGGATCCAGAGAAAGACGAAATTGCTAAAGGGATACGCTTTTCTGACAAGAACGAGGCTCAATTTGTCATAAAAGGTACCATATTAGAACTAAATAGAGGTTCAGGGTAAGAAATAGCACACCTAATTCATGGGCAATAGTATGTCTACTAAAAAATTATTCATGCAATTTTTATATTCGTGTGAGTAGGAAGAAACATGGTTATTCGAAAGTGACAAAATACAATGGTCTTCATTGTTGCTTGTTTTATGGAGAAATCCAAGATCACCCAAACCTATATGCGAAGTTTATTGGTTGGCAATTGGTTAGTCTTATTAAGGTCGATTCAGATATAAAGGTTGGAGTTATTATATTTGGCAAGGAAATTACCTAAAAAAAAGGCATGGTGTGGAAAGCAGAAGGGCATTGCAGAGGTTTTCGGAGATTGGGAGTAATCTAATATAAGGTTACCCCGTGTCCTAGTAGCCATAAAAAAATATAACTCTGAAACAATTGTTGAGTATACTCATCCTCCTCCTCCTGCCGGTGGATTACATATGTTTCAACGAGTGTTCTGGCATTTGGGTCTTGCATTGAAGCTTTCTCTCATTGTCAGCCTGTCATTTATGTTGATGGAACATTCCTTCGGGGTAGATATAAAGGGATAATACTGATTGTCGTGGGTGTTGACGCCCAAGACAGTATACTCCCTCTTGCATTTGCTGTTGTTGAAAAAAAAGGACTAGGTGAATTGGCATTGGTTCTTATATCTTGTTTACAGACATATTATTAAGAGTCGTGATGTATGCTTGATATCTGAACGTCATCACGACATTCTTAAAACTATATTGGAAGATACATGGTGGTCGAATATGCATCATAGATATAGCTTGAGGCATATACGAGCAAATTTCTTGGAGAATCACAAAGGTGTTGGTTTGAAGTATTTGTTTTGGAGGAAATTGAAAAATACTTTGGAGAGTATTCGTTTAATTGACCCTGAGGCAATTAAATGGTTTGTGAATTTCGATGCCAGAAAGTGGATATTGGATCATGATGGTGGTTATAGATATGACATTATGACTATTAACATGTCTGAGGTTTTTAATGGTGTCATGAAAGGAGATCGCGGGATGCCAATAACAACAATTGTTGAGATTGCCTTTTATCGTTGTGTAGAGTATTTTCAGGTAAGACATGGGCTTTCACTGAATACTTTAGAAGGTAATCCCGATAATCGAAATATCAATCCCCTACACCAATTCAGTCAGAAAGTTCATTACCGATTCAGGAAGAATATCGAGAAGGCTACGCAACATCGTGTTAGGAGTTTCAACACTCACGAGATGGGGGTGTATCAGGTGACAACCACACATCGCGGAGATAAAGGTGGTAATATCAAATTTGTCCGATGGAATGATGGTACCTACACATGTGGTAAATGGGTTGCATATCACGATTTCACATCGACGAGGCTGTCTAGGTGCCACACAGGCGCGATCCGCAGAGTCTTGAAGGTGCTTCAGCCTCAAGCCGTTGCTGCTCTCTCACATGTGTGAGAGTATGTCTGACAATCCTCCGTACCTCAAACCGGTACGAACACGACGGACTTTGCTTCTCCTTATCCCCTGTAATGCCAGTTTTGTTGGTCACATGAACACGTTGTAAGTTTTGTACCTGTTTTTAAAGCATAAATTATGAGAATGAGACATAATTTAATAATTTGAATTAAAAAAAGTAAGGTGATTATAATGAGAGCAATTTAAGAAATGCTTAACAAACCTTCAAAGAAAGGGGCTATCGTCCGGTAGCCAAACTCCAATACATGTAATGGGTTTTGGACAAACATGCACGTGATCCTCTTATACCAAATCATGTAAGGATGCGTATAATGCATGACCTCAAACCCCATCTTTCGTATACTACCACTCTATCCCGCCGTTGTTCCCAAGTGCTATATATCGTTGGTTTCGGGAGCTCCAAAGGATATGGGCTGTTCTGTGGCGAGTCCCAACCTTGTACAACTCCTCTTACGTGTCACACGATTGTGGGATCCCCTGAGCATCTTGCCCGCCTCAACGCGCGATCTAGGTGATGCCACTCTACCTTCTCAAAACAGATACGAGGGACTACGGAGACCTCCAAAAAGCCTCTCCATAACGGCAATGTTTTGGGCTGTCATTCTCATTTGGCATCCACACAGCCTGATCATTAGTCAATTGCGCTAGCTGATCTCGATAGTTTTGAAGGTTGTGTTCAGTAACATACTTCAAAGATAACCGCCCAATCCACCTGAAATTCAATAAATGGATAAGTATAAGTCAAAAGTTTTAAAATGTAGTAGGTGACAATAACATTTCAGATGGAAAAGTCGTTAATAAATGTATACCTACACCCCAAGGGAAGGTTGCCCTAATCCTCATTTGGCATAAGAGAAAAGGTTGCGTACATAGCAACCTATCCAATGCCCAAAGTTGTATCAATAAAATATACTCCCTCCGTCCCGGCCGAAGCGTCACTTTTTACCCAAAATGGCGTCCCGTTTATAGCGTCACCCTTTCCTAAAAAGAAAACTTTTATTAATATTTTATTATCCCATCCACTATTCCCTCCACTAATTCTCTCTCCTCTACACTCACAAAACTTTTAAAATTCACTATTTCCTCCACTAATTCTCTCTCCTATTTTTAAATTACACTCACAACATTTTTCTTCCCACACTTTTCCTAATTTGCGCGCCACCCACTAAAGGTGACGGCTTCCCGGGACGGAGGGAGTATATATATGAAATACTATCAAAACATATGATTTCAAATCAAAAAAAAAAAAAAAGAAAACAACATTATAACATTTAATTAAAATGTTATAGCATACTTGCAAGTAGAATATTCAAAAATTCACCACAATGGCTAGTCTCGGAGGAGTGAGTGCCACGAAAGTTCCCTATATAAAAGGTTAAACATGCACTACCCCAGCTGTACATGTGTAGTCTCTCAATATCTCTAAGTAAAGGGAGATAAAACATAGTCATACTGCACCCTCCTGATCAAGTCTTGGGGGGGGGGGGAAATCAGCGGGAAGGCTACCAAACTCAGAATAATATTTATTAAGACACTTAAACTTTAGACTACTTTCATTAAATGTTGCATTAGGTGGGACAACACCTAGAAGCTCCGCACATAAGCTCCGCAAATCTGCAAGCACGGGCAAATCCAGATGAGTAGCAGGTACCCTTCAATCTAATCGGCCGGACTGACATCCCGATATCCTGCAATGTAATGGTCATCTCACCAACAGGGAGGTGGAATGTATGAGTTTCCGGACGCTATATCTCAATCAACGCCTCAAATAAAGCCCAGTCATACTGCAGTCTTCCGATCAAATGAACTCCCAAAAACCCAGGCACTGCTAATCTCTGTTGAATCACGGGAGCTATAACATTTGACATGGTCGCACCACGGCGAAGTGATAAACACGAAACCTTACGATTTGCCCAAATATATCGAGCTCGGTGGGAGTGATGTGAAGTCAACACATAATCATCAAAAGGTCTAGGATCAATAAAAATATCCATATGTTAATCAACACAACACAAGTATTATTTTCACAAATCAAATATTTTAGGAAGTGTTATTTTTCACAAGTGTTATGTTCACAAATCAACACAAACACGAATATTACTTTCACAAATCAATACTCTAAGAAATACTTAAAAAATATTCCCAAATTTTGATTAAAAATAAAACATACTTTAGAAAATACTCACAAATCAAACAAATACAACTAAAATCCTAACATTTGTTCAAATAAACACTATTTCATGGAATGAATGGAAAAACTTAGAAAAAAAATATCCAAAATTCGTTCAAATTAAACCTAAAATTACCAAATTCAAACTCAAACCTATATCCTAAATTCACAATCACAACCCATTCTAATATTCAAAAAATGAAAATATAGGAAAGAGAATGAAAACTTACTTATCAATTTTGAAAAATAACTTGAATAGATGGGTTTTGAATTTGGCAAAATGCTCTTCAAAAACCGTTCTTCCTTCCTTTGCTCTCTTCTTTTTCTTGCTTTCTTCTTCCTTTTTTTTTTCTTTCTTCTGTAATCTATGAACTTGCAGAATGGAATTTCGCTTAAACTCGCCAAATCTATTGGCGAGTTCTATTACGATGTCATTTTTAGATAATTGCAGGAATAAAAACGAAAAATTTCAAAAAAAAAAAAAAAAGAGCTCGCCATTTCATTTGGTGAGTTGTTGGACAATTGCTATGGCTTCTTTAAGACTTAACGGAAAAACTGACAGCAAAAGTAACGGAGATTGAAAAACAAAAGAATTAAAGTCGAGTCTTGTATTTAATACAATCTCCGTAAGAGTTATTTGTCCCGCACTGGTGCTTACGGTTGTATGACAAAACTCTAGTAAGATAAAACGACTTACTATTAGTTATAAGGAGCACTCCAATATAACTAATCTAACGAACAACAAAGGTTTTAGAACTTTGGACTTGAAAGATTGAATGCAACAATATGCAATGATTTGGGTTATGTTATTCTATCTCTCTAGAGGGTAAAAATGCTCAAAATGACTGTGTATCTAAATTGAAATTCGGAGGGGAAGTATATAAAGAGAATCAAAGGGTTTGGTGGCTTTTCCCTTGAAAAGTCACAACTTTTCGGGTATAACAGCACTTGCACGGCCGTGTCCAATGAATCGCACCTGGCCGCTGCAAGGCAATATGCACGGTCGAGTTCATGGCTCTGCACGGTCGAGTGGCAAGGCAAGGCACGGTGCACGGCCGTGTCCTAGACACTTGCACGGCCGTGCAGAAGCTTCTTCAGCCTGCTCGTCAGCCCTTTAGCCACAACAAGTCCACACCAATTTTGGGACCAACCCAAAACACACTTTGACCCAATATTTAAGTTACAAATCATTTGTCATTAATTTCTCATTCACACGGAAATGGTTTTGAGACATTAAATGAGTTATATATAATCTACAACAAATGTAGATTATCATTTGTAACTAGTTCCGTTAACACATAACGAACTTCCGTTAGAAACTAGATCAACGTTAAGTTAAACTTAACTTTCCGTTATCCATTTCCAACAATCCCCCACATGAATGACAATTAATGCATGTATGCAAATTCGTCCAAAGTTCCGGCGAACTATTATTACATCGGGATAGATAGCTTGTGGCCTTGAATCTTCCCTAGTGAAATATTATCGGATATACTAGCCATTTGGTAGCGAGTCGCTTTGAACCAGTGACTGTCGGGTGTATACCAAGACAATAATACTCACATAATAACAGCTCTAACAATTGGTTGTTCTCACGTTTTGTCCATTTTGGCCCTGGATCGTATCTCATTCATAAGCGTTCATTTAGAGGCGGCCTTATTACCTCTCACTTATATAGGTGATTCTCACTATAAGGAGTATCATGCACTACTCCACCCGTAGGTATAGAAATCATTAAAAGTTTTCTCAACTTAACCTTACCACTGCTGCATGTGCTTGTACTTGGATGTTATGGGAATGAGTATTCAACATCTCCAGGTTAATAAACCGAGTTGTTGTTTCCAAGTAACTCTACTAGAACTTATAACTTGGTTGTCTCATTGAACCAAGGGCCCGGGATCTCCATTTCTCAAGGTTGAGTGTCCGCTATAAGTTCTTTTGTTGTGGGTTTTAAACCCATTCCCCTTAACAGTTTATACAGTTGATCTCTATTTATACCTTTGGTAAATGGATCCGCTAAGTTATCACATGATTTTACATAATCAATGGTGATAACGCCATTCTTGATCAACTGTCTAATGGTATTGTGTCTACGACGAATATGTCTAGACTTACCATTGTACATACTATTCTCGTGCCCTTCCAATTGCCGATTGACTATCACAATGGATTAGTACAAAGAGTAATGTGTTTGCTCCAACAAGGAACATCCTCCAGGGAAGTTCTTAAGCCATTCTCGCTTCTTCCCCAGCCTTTATCCAACGCGATAAACTCAGATTCCATTGTGGATCCGGCTATACACGTTTGTTTGGAGGATTTCCATGACACTCGCTCCTCCACCTATAGTGAATACATATCCACTTGTGGATTTAGAGTCTTTCGTGTCCGATATCCAATTGGCATCACAAGATCCTTCTAATACTGCTGGATATTTATTGTAAAGTATCCCATGGTTTAATGTATACTTTAAATATCTTAGTACTCTCATTAGAGCTTTCCAATGATCGGTACTAGGATTGCTTGTGAACCTACTTAGTTTGCTCACCGAATATGCAATGTCCGGACGAGTACAATTTGTTAAGTACATCGACCGCCAATTATTCTTGCATATTCCATTGAGAAACTGGTTCCCCTTTCGTTCTTGGCTAAATGTAGAGCCAAGTCTACGGGTGTCTTAGCTGGAGGGTCATCAAAGACATTGAATTTCCGAAGAACATTCTCTAGGTAATGGGATTGTGAAAGAACTAATCCTTCCGTATGTTCTAGAGATCTTTATCCCTAATATTACATCGCCTAATCCCATGTCTTTCATGTCAAAGTTCTTCTTTAACATGTCTTTGGTATTCATGATTAAATCATGATTACTTCCCATTATGAGCATGTCGTCTACATAAAGACAAACGATAACGAATGATTCGTATGTTCCTTTAATGTAGACACATTTGTCACATTTATTAATCTTGAATCCATTCGATAACATAGTTCTGTCGAACTTCTCATGCCATTGTTTAGGTGCTTGTTTTAGTCCATACAAGGACTTTACAAGTTTACACACCTTTCGTTTCTTTACCAGGAACTACGAACCCTTCGGGTTGTTCCATGTAAATTTCTTCATCAAGTTCTCCATTTAGGAAAGCGGTCTTCACATCCATTTGGTGTATCTCAAGATTATGCACCGCCGCAATAGCTATGAGAACACGAATAGATGTGATCCTTGTGACAGGGGAGTATGTATCGAAGAAATCATATCCCTCTTTCGTCTAAAGCCTTTGCAACTAGCCTAGCTTTGTACTTTCTTCGATAGATCCATCCGCCTTATACTTCCGTTTAAGGATCCATTTGCAACCTAATGGTTTGCAACCCGGAGGGAGATCAACTAATTCCCAAGTATTGTTGAGCATTATGGATTCTATTTCACCGTCAATAGCTTCCTTCCGTAACGAACTATCCGGACCGGACAAAGCTTCTTTAACGCTTGATGGTTCGTTTTCTAACATGTAAGATAGAAAATCAGGACCAAAAGTCTTTTCCACTCTTGCCCTTTTGCTACGTCTCGGTTCTTCATCTTCTATTTGAGAAGGACTCGGATGTAGACTCATGTGTTCTCTTATTAGAACCTACATCTTTCCCGTCCTTAACCGGAAAAATGTTTTCAAAGAATACCGCATTCCTTGATTCTATAGTAGTTCCTACGTGCATATCCGGAATGTCCGATTTATGCACTATAAACCGATAGGCACTACTATTATTGGCATATCCAATAAAAACACAAATAATGGTCTTTGGGCCAATCTTGACTTGTTTAGGCTTAGGTACTTCAACCTTGGCCAAACACCCCCACACTTTAAGGTATTTAAAACATGGCCTACGATTATGCCACATTTCATAGGGTGTTTTGTCAATACCTTTCTTGGGTATTTTATTAAGAACATAATTAGAAGTGAGTATTGCTTCCCCCCACAAGTTGTCGGGTAAGCCTGAACTTATCAAAAGCACGTTCATCATCTCCTTGAGAGTACGGTTTTTGCGTTCAGCAACTCCATTAGATTGAGGGGTATATGGAGCCGTTGTTTGATGAATTATGCCGGATTCCCAACATAATCCTTTAAACGGTGCTTCATATTCTCCACCTCTATCGCTTCTAATTTTCTTAATTTTCAAGTTAAGTTGATTCTCAACTTCTTTCTTATAAGTCTCAAAAGCCCCTAAGGCTTCATCCTTACTTCTTAAGAGATAAACATAGCAGTACTTAGTGCAATCATCTATAAATGTAATGAAGTACCTTTTACCTCCTCGAGTTTGCACTAGTTTTAAATCACATATGTCGGTGTGAATTAACTCGAGAGGAGTCGTGTCTCTTTGTATGGCATTAAATGGTGACTTAGTCATTTTTGCCTCAACACAAACTTCGCACCTATTAGTCGAGTCGGATTTAGTCATTTGGATTAAATCTTGTCTCGCTAATTTCTTAATGGTGTCGAGGTTTACATGTCCTAATCTATCATGCCATAAATTAGAACTTTCCGACAAGTAAACATAAGGAACACAACTTTTATTCATCGCACCTTGGCGGATTACATTCATTACATTCATTTTAAAAAGGCCCTCCTCGAGGTAACCTTTTCCAAGAAACAAACCATTCTTGGTTAGTACAAATTTGTCGGATTCGAATACTAGTCTAAAACCGGCCTTACTAAGCAAAGCGCCGGACACTAAATTTTTACGGATGTCCTGGAACATGCAAAGCACATCCAACAAGGTTACTTCTTTTCCGGAAGTCATCTTCAAAATCACGTTTCCAATGCCTTGAACATCGGAGGTCGCAGAATTTCCCATGTAAAGCTTTCTTCCGGAGATGGGAGTATAGGAGGAGAAACTTTCCTTGTTACCACAAATATGGCGGGTAGCACCGGTATCTATCCACCATGCTTTAGGGTTCTCCACCAAATTTGCAACGTTGGCTTCAAAGACAACCGCTGCAAAGTCTAGGTCCATATGGTCAACATTGTTCGCCTCTTTCTTCGGGAGACGACAATCCTCGACAAGTGGCCCGGTTTGCCACAATTATAGCACGACCCCTTGAACCTTTTAGAGGTCTTCTTCTTCCCTTTCTTAGCATTCCCGGCAGTTTCGGAATGCTTTCTCTTGTGCCACTCGTGCTAGCCTCGGCGAGATTGACCTTAGCCTCCATCTTGCCTTTAGCAACTTTGGCCTCATTCATTCTATTGTTCTCTTCTATTTGAAGACGAACAACAATGTCTTCTAAGGACATCTCCTTGCGTTTATGCTTGAGATAGTTCTTGAAGTCCTTCCACGAAGGAGGCAACTTTTCAATGATAGAAGCCACCTTAAATGGATCATTCATGATCATCCCCTCGGCATCAAGCCCATGTAGAATGATTTGGAATTCATCTACTTGAGTTGTTACCGATTTGGAATCGACCATCATAAAGTCAAGATACTTACCGACGACAAATTTCTTTGACCGGCATCCTCGATCTTGTACTTCCTTTCCAAAGTGTCCCACAACGCTTTGGCTAACTCGACTGTACTATACACATTGTATAGTGCATCGTCAAGTCCATTTAAGATATAATTCTTACAAAGAAAATTACCGTGAGACCAAGCCTCCTTTGCCATTTGCCTTTGGGGGTCCGGATCACCTTTTTCTACCGCCGGAGGATCTTCCTTTAAGAAGCGGTGCAAGCTTAGGGTGGTCAAGTAGAAGAGCATCTTCTGTTGCCATCTCTTGAAATCCACACCGGTGAATTTCGCGGGTTTCTCACCATGACTGATGTGATGAGTTGTAGGAGCTGGAGCAACATTGTTGAATGTAGTATCTCCTTGCGGTGGAGGCGTCACATTCCCTTGACTAGATGAAGTGGTGTCTTTCTCGTTTGCCATCTCTTGAAGAAGCGTGAAATAACTCTTACGATTGTTGGTCAATTGCTATGGCTTCTTTAAGACTTAACCTAAAAACTGACGAGAAAAGTAACGGAGATTGAAAGACAAAAGAATTTAAGTCGAGTCTTGTATTTAATACAATCTCCGTAAGAGTTATTTGTCCCGCACTGGTGCTTACGGTTGTATGACAAAACTCTAGTAAGATAAAACGACTTACTATTAGTTATAAGGAGCACTCCAATATAACTAATCTAACGAACAACAAAGGTTTTAGAACTTTGGACTTGAAAGATTGAATGCAACAATATGCAATGATTTGGGTTATGTTATTCTATCTCTCTAGAGGGTAAAAATGCTCAAAATGACTGTGTATCTAAATTGCAATTCGGAGGGGAAGTATATAAAGAGAATCAAAGGGTTTGGTGGCTTTTCCCTTGAAAAGTCACAACTTTTCGGTATAACAAAGACTTCGCACGGCCGTGTCCAATGAACCGCACGGCCGTGCAAGGCAATATGCACGGCCGAGTTCATGGCTCGCACGGCCGAGTGGCAAGGCAAGGCACGGTGCACGGCCGTGTCCTAGACACTTGCACGGCCGTGCGTAAGCTTCTTCACCGCTCGTCGCCCCCTTTAGCCACAACAAGTCCACACCAATTTTGGGACCAACCCAAAACACACTTTGACCCAATATTTAAGTTACAAATCATTTGTCATTAATTTCTCATTCACACGGAAATGTTTTTGAGACATTAAATGAGTTATATATAATCTACAACAAATGTAGATTATCATTTGTAACTAGTTCCGTTAACACATAACGAACTTCCGTTAGAAACTAGATCAACGTTAAGTTAAACTTAACTTTCCGTTATCCATTTCCAACATGAGTTTCAACTGAAAAGGATCAAACTCGCTATACTATTTAGTGAGTTTCAAGAAAATGAGATATTTTGGCAAGTTTGTAAGAATTGTTATTTTGAAGTTATATTTAAAAAAAAAAAATTATTTGAGAAAAAAATCGTGTGTGTGTGTGTGTGTGTGTTGGGTTGTGGTTATTCACGAAGAATAGACCCCTTCAGCCCGTAGTACTGTTAAGTTGGAAATGGGAACTCTGCAGTCTGCATATCAAAGAATGGGCCTAAACTTAAAATGAAATGGGCTTCGGCCATTTTCCTCTTAGGCGATACCCGTAGGCTTTCCAGGTTCGACCGTTAACGGAACTGACTCCGAATCCCCAAATTCTCAGCCTTAAACCCTAAACCTCAATTCTGCAAATGGAGTTCCCTCATGGTATCAATTGAAGAAGCGAAAAGGAAGGATCCTTCCCGTTCTCCAATTTCACAGGCAAGTAATTTATATTCTCTACTGAATTGTATAGTTGGTTTTTTGTGGGCGAATTTGTAGTCACACCCTCCACCTGTTTGATAAAATGATTCTTAGTAGGTTCCTGAGCTTTGTCAAATATCATCCATCGTTTCTTTACAAACCTCACACGTCCCTCCTCTTGTTTTCTTCTACTAGTCGAACACGATCAAATGTCATCGTTCCCACAGCTGACCACTTGCTAAATCAGCACCAATTTTCTCCAGAAACAGCTTCCAAAGTATCTTCAGTTGTGCCTCATCTTAAAGACCCAGAAAACACCGATTCCGTCCTTTCGTTCTTTAAAGAGAGTGGGTTATCAAAGACCCAACTCGAACTTGTAGTTCAAAAGTTGCCTAAAGTTCTGTGTTGGGAGCTTGAAAGCACCATTAAGCCGTATATCAAGATTTTTCAAGACTCTGGTTTTTCTCCATCTGATATTGCTGAAATCATTTCAGCTAACCCTAGAATTTTGAAACATGGAGATGGTAAAAGTGATCACCTTAAGCGAACACTTTTGGTGTTGCGTAAACATTTGGATTCCAGGTTTACTGTTTCTTTGCTATATAAATGTAAGCGGTACCTATATTATAATTTGGACAATTCTTTCCTGCTTAACCTAGAGTTTTTGCAAAGCTTGGGAATCAACTCTTCACAACTTATGGTAGTTTTTTCTCACTTTCCGGCATATTTGTTTATGAAACATGAAACTCTTAAGGAAACTACAAAGAGGGTGGAAGAGATGGGTTTGATAAGGGAATCCAAGATGTTTATTTATGCTTTGCGCACTCTCCTAAGCATGTCAACTGAGACCTGGGAGAGAAAACTGGATTTCTTCAGGAGTATAGGGCTTTCGGAATGTGATATCGTGTCTGTATTTAGGAGGGTGCCTTCTGTATTTGCTGTGTCTGAGAGGAAAATCAAAGAAATGGCAGAGGTTCTAATTGGTTCAGGACTGTACAAAGTCTCATTTATTGTTGACCAGCCACAGATTCTAATATACAGCATTGAGCGCACAATCAAACCAAGGTTACAGGTTCTGAAGGCTTTGAAAAGAAACAAACTTTTCACTGTGAAGCCTCACACATGTGCTTATATTATATCTGAGAAGCAATTCATAGATCGTCTTGTGCTCCCCTTTTTGGATAAATGCCCAGAATTGTTGGAGATGGTCAATGAGTCGAAATGTCAACTTGTGATTGTGGAAAGACCCCAACCCTCTCAGTTGAATAATGTCTCCATTGTAGCTGCCCCTTTACTAAAAAGTGACTGGAAAGTTTAACGCCGAATTTCGCATCTACCTACTGTTTATTTGGTGAGCACGATACTTCATTTTTGTCTTCTTCAAAACTGTCGAAATATTGTCAAATGTTTTTTGGGATGTCTTAGCTTCCCATGGCATGTCGACCATTATAGGGCCTCAGAAGCTGTGTTCTTTTTGCTGATTACTTACGATAAAGGCTGAACTGTAAAATGCTAAAATCTTATCTATTAAAAACCACTGTCAAAGGGTAACTATTGTTCGTTAGAGTTGGAGGTGATTCTAGGAATGTCATTTTCACTAGTCGCACTTGTATCACCATTTTTTTAGTACGCCCCTTCATTACCTCTTTTTGTTCCTTCTTACACTTGTTGGCACCCTGAACAAAGACAAATCTACCATCACCCTGATCCCCTAATACCACCAATCTTAAGAATCCACTGCTGGAGTCTGATGAGTCTTAAGACTCTTACTTGCAGACTTTGACACCGTGTTGGGCCCAAAATGGCCAAAGTATGAAAATAACTCTTAAGACTTTTGATGACGCCAAGCTTTTCAGGGTCAGGAGCGGTTCAAGGATACCTGGCTAGGATATTTTTGGTGGTTGGATGTACCTAAATCACAACACAAACAAGCACCGTTAAGGTCAAAGTTGGAGGTTACTCCAACTCAGGCCCTCGGGTGTGAGAGTAAGAATACTGAGATTTAGAAGGCTTTGAATACCTTGGAGTGTGTGTGTGTGTTTAGGATTCAGAGTAATAGAGCTTACTTAATTGTCTATTGAACTTACCTTGCCCCGAGGGTAAAGGCCTTCTATTTATAGGCAATGCCGGGGTGCTTGTTGATGTAAGCCGTAGAGATCGGCCACAGGGGCACTTTGGTACTTGACCGGCTACACGTGTCCGCGGCCTAATTGGTCTGTCGGGGAGGGAACATTGGCTTGTCCGGGGTGGACATGGTGAAAGTGGCATGGCCGTGTAGCCGGCTTAGTGCATTAAATGGAATAGTAGGCGCGGACCGAGCCGCATTGAATGCGTGATGGGAGCGGCGAAGTGGCTGTCAGAGCCGGTAAGCTAACTTGCTCGGTAAGGCTTGACATTAACCGGAAGCTGATGTGCCGCGGTCAAAGATATATGACGCGAGCACGGTTGATGCGGTCATGGCTCATGCGGGCACGGATCAGCGAAAGGTGGTCCCAATGGTCCCCGATGAGGACGATGCGAGGAGGGACGCGGTCTTGACCACAAGGGCCTATTTGTCCGCGGTCTTCCCTCCAGCGGTCTAGGAACTGCTACGTCACTGGTTCCTTGGACTAGACCGAGCGCGGGCCCGGTCCAGTAGATCCGGGCTCATCAACTTTGTTTAAGACTTTAGCTCTATCTCAGATTTCAACGGACCAATAATTTAGTGACATGTGGCATGTTGTGTGTCTATATATATTATATATACACATTATATATGTATATTTATAAATAACTACATATACAAACATACTCCCTCCGTCCCAGCTCAATGGGCACATTTACTATTGGGCACGGGAATTAAGGTGGGAGTATATATATTAAAAAATATTGTGAGTGGAAAAGGTGTTGTGACTATGACAAGTGAGTGGGATTTGCAAGTGGGACCCACAATTTAATTGTTGAGTATGATAAATGGACATAATAATAAGGCAAAAATGCAACAAAAAAAAGTATCAAACTATAGGGCAACTTTGGTTTTGATACCTAAACTATAAGTGGGGTAGGGTTATTATAACAAAAACTACTTTAGGTATCAAAACCTAAGTTGCCCTATAGTTTGGGTACTTTTTTTGCATTTTTTTTTTCTAATGATAATAACATATTTTCATTTTAGGAAGTGAGACTTATCGAAGGAACAACCCAAACGGGTAAGTGTGCAGGGACAGAGAGAGTATATATCTCGTAAGAGCAAGTTTGAATTTTCTTTTGACTTGTACATACGAGTACCATATAATGCACTGAAATACAGAGAAAGCAAAGAAAGGTTAGTTTGAAAAAGTTGGAAATGCAACAATTCAGTCAGAAAGTTCATTACCGATTCAGGTAAGACATGGGCTTTCACTGAATACTTTAGAAGGTAATCCCGATAATCGAAATATCAATCCCCTACACCAATTCAGTCAGAAAGTTCATTACCGATTCAGGAAGAATATCGAGAAGGCTACGCAACATCGTGTTAGGAGTTTCAACACTCACGAGATGGGGGTGTATCAGGTGACAACCACACATCGCGGAGATAAAGGTGGTAATATCAAATTTGTCCGATGGAATGATGGTACCTACACATGTGGTAAATGGGTTGCATATCACGATTTCACATCGACGAGGCTGTCTAGGTGCCACACCTTGGGCGCGATCAACCGGTACTGAAGGTGCTTCAGCCTCAAGCCGTTGCTGCTCTCTCACATGTGTGAGAGTATGTCTGACAATCCTCCGTACCTCAAACCGGTACGAACACGACGGACTTTGCTTCTCCTTATCCCCTGTAATGCCAGTTTTGTTGGTCACATGAACACGTTGTAAGTTTTGTACCTGTTTTTATAGCATAAAATATGAGAATGAGACATAATTTAATAATTTGAATTAAAAAAAGTAAGTTGGAAATGTAACAATTCAGTCAGAAAGTTCATTACCGATTCAGGTAAGACATGGGCTTTCACTGAATACTTTAGAAGGTAATCCCGATAATCGAAATATCAATCCCCTACACCAATTCAGTCAGAAAGTTCATTACCGATTCAGGAAGAATATCGAGAAGGCTACGCAACATCGTGTTAGGAGTTTCAACACTCACGAGATGGGGGTGTATCAGGTGACAACTGTTGGTGTTATGCCCTAGGCCTATGATTGATAGACTTATGTGTTGACATTATTTATTATTATATGAGATGTTTATTATTTGATTATTATATGTTTTGTATATTTGTTTATAATAATCACTGTCCCTAATTATTAAGAGAATAGATTAGTATAATTGTCAATGGATAATCATGTGATGATTATATGCATAAGAGATGCACATTGAAATTATGGGTACTTGTTAGAGAACAAGTGACTGGACATGACCCGCATGAGATTTATGTAATGGTCAAATGTCATACTTAAATCTCATACGGTTACTTCATTTATTTCCTAGACCTGAGACTATCATAACCTTACATATGATGAAAGCCATGTTTGATTTTAGTCAAACGATATCTTAACACGATATCTATAAAGGCTATCATTGGCATGATCGGATTCAGGATGAGAAGGATGATAAGTCAAGAAGGAGTTTGTCCCTCGGAAGAGAGATGTTATGCTTGGGCCCCTCGATGAATGATAATGATGAAAGTGTATGGCCGTACCCCAATATGATTGGAATTATCATTATACTCAAGAATCGAGAAAGCATTGAACAATAACAAGTCGACAAGGACCATGACTTGTGTTCAATATAACATCATGAGACAAAAAGGGATAAATGGAAGTACACCGTTGGAAACGTGAACTCTTACGTTGCATCATTTGGGTAGACATAATGGCTTGCTAGAGTCCGCTTATGTCTTATGAGGTTCGATATGATCGATCTCATTGCCAACATGATGTAATCCTATTGGGTCACACACAACTAGAATGAATTGGTTAAACCGGAGGAAGAATGATTGAGAGACACAGAAACTGGCTACTTATGTCACGCGACATATCAAGCCAATGGCTTGATATACCGCGCGACATAATAGGCCAATACGCGGTATTGACAGCCTGTCTCTCCTAATACGATTAGAAGAGGTATTTACACTATTTTAGTATAAATACAAGGGCTCTGTCAGACCTAATAGCTTAGCCGAAATTTTAAAGCAAAATTCACAATCAAATTCTCTCAATATTCTTCAAGGTTTAGATCTAGCAATCGACAAGAAATTGTTCTTGGATTCATTCGAAGGTGTGGATACCAAAAGAGGGTCTTCGCTCGTTCATCGATCAAGACCTAGAGTTCAAGCAAGTTGAAGAACGAAGTTTGTGATTCAATATCACATAATCAAATCGTTCGATAGCTCAAGACCGGAAAGCGTTTCAAGGTTGGTTTAATTCTATTTCATTGATATTCAAATTAATTGTATAGAACGGATCCTAGGGCTTCTTGGGTTTTATGGTTTAATGCTTAATTCCGCTGCGCATGGACCTGTAAAACCCAACAAAGTGGTATCGTGAGCCCCGTTCGTATGATTAAGTTTGAATTAACATGCTAGGTTTAAGATATAAATTGTTTATATGCTTATTGCATGTTTTGTATGTGATAGAATTTTAATTGTTTATGTGAACCAATGTGAAAATCGTTTTCAATTTATGCCGAATTAAATCTGTAAAAAGGTCGTTTTATGTGATTTAATTGTCGTAATCTGTATTGGTTCGAATGGAAATCCTGTAACCTGGCCGCCTATGTCGTGCGACATATCGAGCCATGTGGAATTCAGGTTAACCGGCATGTTAGGTCGCGCGACATATTAAGCCTATGGCCGATGTTGTCACGCGACATAACAAGCCAAAACTGGCGTAATCTGTTTGTTCAAATTTTACGCTATTCTATGATTGTGTTTACAATCCGATATGTTAATATGAAAATCTGGATGTTATAAAATTGAGTTTATAAGTCCGCGATAGATTGATTCATTGATATACATGATTAATTGATTAAAATATGATTTTAATAATTATTGCAATGTGTATGAAAAACTGGATGTTATAAAATTGAGTTTATAAGTCCATGCTAGATTGATTCATTGTTTATGCATGCTTAATTAATTTAAATGTGTTTTATTAATTGTCGCGATGCATGAATTATTTGTTCTTAATTGTTAAGAATTATTAAATTAAATGTTTAGTTGAAACATGATATTTAGTTTCCTAATATGTTTAGATTTAGACATTGTAAATTTTGGATCTTATGATTGTTTATGGAAACAAGTCATAAATACGCGAAATTTAAAAGGAAACTCGATTGTTTATAAAAGGTAAGGATTATGTTGCCTAATCGTAGTTGATTTCTAATTATGCATGTCTAGGAGAGTTCCGTCTAAGGAAGAGTTGGTACTTAAGAAGTCCTTGCGGCTCACCTATCTTCCCGGGAACTTACCCGGTGCATGATTTTGACTATCTTTCTGATGTGCTTATAATCTACCTTTAAAGAACCTTCATTTAACTTTTAAGTTCTTTATGCCAATTCATGATTAAAAACACTTGAGACCATTCGGATAGTTTTGGGTGGGCTTGCCATAGCAAGGTGCTTTGATTCTATTCGAATGCGAGCAAGATGAGGAAATGGTGGTTCCTATACGTTTTAAAGTGAATGAACTTAATTGGGTTATCAAAATGGTTTTGGACCCAAGGCATAAGATGAGATTAAAATATGCCTAGACATATGATGTCTTGAATTGATCTCATAAAAGATCTAAGAGTCATATATGTGATATGATTGATGTTTTCTACCTAATTAATTTAATTTTGAGCGGTTTGCCATAGCAAACTTGAAATTGAATTAAAGTTGGATCTTAGCCCATTAAATGTATATTATGCTTATTTGCATTTGAAGGTGTATAATTTAGTGGGAGCATTTATTTAAATGCACTATACTTCTCATATGATATGTTTACTTATATGTGTTCATATTTTATGTATATCTTTTTGTAGAATAAATGGCATCAAACAATAATCACTTTTCACTGCGATCCGTCCCGAGAAGGAAAAGTTGGAAGAGAATGGTACAAACTATATGGATTGGATCCGTAGTTTGAGAATTGTTCTCAAACAAGAGGAGAAACCGTACGTTCACCGAACCTATTCCACCCGAACTCCGCCGCCAATGCCGCTAGGGCAATAAGGGAACAATATCTCAAGCACAAGCGTGACTCTACAGTATGTTAGTTGCCTTATGCTCTCCGCCATGCGCAAGAGTCTTCGAAGAATCTTGAGCACTTGGGGACAATCGACTTAAACAATCGGTGATGGAAATGTTCCAAATTCAAGCTAGGCAAGAAAGGTACAACACGCTTGCATCCTTGACCTCATGCAAGATGAGTGAAGGACAAGCCGTTGGTCCCCATGCTCTCAAGTTAAAGGGCCACATTGAGCATCTTGAAAGGCTCGCTTTTCCAATTAGCCAAGAGTTGGCTACCGACATAATACCGAATTCATTACCTAAAAGTTTTAGTCATTTCATAATGCACTATAACATGGGTGGAATGAATAGAAACCTTTCCGAGTTAGTTCAAATGTTGACTACTGCGGAAACCAAGATTGTCGAGAAGAAGACCGATCAAGTGCTAATGGTTAACAAGGGGAAAGGGTTCAAGGGTAAAGGAAAAGCAAAGGTTGCTAATCCTAAGGCAAAGGTTGCCAAGCCCAAAGAGGCCTCCAAGCCTAAAGAGGCTAAGCCTAAGTCCCAAGAGGACGCACCGCTTCCATTGCAATGAGATTGGACATTGGAGGAGAAATTGCGCAAAATACAAGGAAGCACCGAAGAAGAGCAAAGGAGTTGCTTCAACTTCGTGTATCTTTGTTATAGATATATTCCTATCTACTTCTAGTTCTTGGGTATTGGATACCGGATGTGGAACTCACATTTGTTTAAATGTGCAGGGTCTAAAGAACGAAGGATGCTTAAGGAAGGTGAAGTGGACCTACGTGTGGGGAATGGAGCAAGAGTTGCCGCATTAGCCGTAGGAACTTATGAAGTTACTTTACCTAGTGGACTAATACTTGTTTTGAACAATTGTTATTACGTTCCAGCTTTAAGTAGGAATATTATTTCGATTTCATGTTTGGATAATGAAGGTTTTAATTTTCTTATATGTGATAAGAAATTTTCTATTTACAAGAGTGATATGCATTATTGTCACTGCTTTCATTCAATGGCCTTTATATTCTTGATGTTGAAAATCGCGATAATGATGTCTATAACATTAACAAGAAATCTAAACCCAATGATGTAAACCACACTTACTTATGGCATTGTCGTCTTGGCCATATAAACGAGAAACGCATTTCTAAACTCCACAAAGATGGATTTTTGGACTCACATGATTATGAATCATATGAGACATGCGAATCTTGTTTACTTGGCAAGATGACCAAGGACCCATTTACCAAAACCGGTGAAAGGGCGGGCGACTTATTAGGACTCATACATACCGATGTATGTGGGCCTATGAGTAGCGATGCTAGGGGAGGATTTCGGTACTTCATAACATTCACCGATGATTATAGTAGATTTGGATATGTTTATCTAATGAAACATAAGAGTGAATCGTTTGAGATATTTCGAATATTTCAAAATGAGGTGCAAAATCAACTTGGCAAAACTATTAAGGTACTTCGATCCGATCGAGGTGGTGAATATTTGAGCCAAGAATTTGACAAATCATCTTAAGAGTTGTGGAATCGTTTCGAACTCTCTCCACCCGAACACCACAATGGAATGGTGTGTCTCGAAAGGAGGAATAGAACTTTGTTGGACATGGTTCGCTCTATGATGAGTCAAGTTGAGCTTCCTTTATCCTTTGGGGACATGCACTAGAAACCGCCGCTTTCACTATAAACAGAGTTCCTACCAAATGGGTTCAAAAGACCCCACATGAGATGTGGCATGGAAGAAAACCTAGTTTGTCTTTCATGAAGATTTGGGGTTGTGATGCATATGTCAAGAAGTTAACTTCCGACAAGCTAGCACCTAAATCGATAAATGTGTTTTTGTGGGATATCCTAAGGAAACCAAAGGATACTATTTCTACAACCGAAACGAAAACAAAGTGTTTGTTGCTCGAAATGGTACTTTCTTAGAAAAGGAGTTTCTTCGCAAAGGAACCAGCTGGGAGTAAAATAGATCTCGAAGAAGTTCGAGAACCCGAAAACAACATTGAACCAATGGTAGAAACCGAACCAAGTTCACAAACCGTTGTGGAACCGGTTCAAGATGCACAAGTTCCTCGCCGAAGTGGTAGATCACGATCCGAACCCGAGAGATATGGATTTCTCGTTACGGAAAGTGATGAAGTGGAGTTAATCGAAAATGATGAACCCACTTGCTATCAAGAAGCGATGTCCGCTCCGGATTCGGAAAAATGGCAAGAAGCCATGAAGTCCGAATTACAATCCATGGCTGATAATCAAGTTTGGAACTTGATTGATCCACCCGAAGGTGTAAAAACCATAGGGTGCAAATGGGTTTTCAAGAAGAAGACCGACATGGATGGGAAGGTGCACACCTATAAGGCTAGGCTAGTAGCTAAGGGATATAGGCAGATTCATGGCATAGACTATGATGAAACCTTTTCGCCTGTAGCTATGCTTAAGTCTATTAGAATTTTACTTGCCATAGCCGCATATTATGACTATGAGATATGGCAAATGGATGTCAAAACAGCTTTCCTTAATGGGAAGTTACTTGAGGATGTATACATGATACAACCTGAAGGTTTTGTCGACCCGTAAAATTCTAACAAGGTGTGTAAGTTGCGTAAATCCATTTATGGATTGAAGCAAGCTTCAAGGAGTTGGAATCTACGTTTTGATGAAGCAATCAAGGAGTTTGGTTTTATCAAGAACGAAGATGAACCTTGTGTATACAAGAAAATTAGTGGGAGCGTAGCACTATTTTTAGTGTTGTATGTCGACGATATCTTACTCATTGGAAATGACGTTCCCGCACTAGAGACCTGTCAAGGCTTGGTTGGGAAAGTGCTTTTCAATGAAAGATATGGGCGAAGCCGCATATATCCTTGGTATCAAGATCTATAGAGATAGATCCAAGAGGATGATTGGTTTAAGTCAAAGTACTTACATTGACAAAGTCCTTAGAAGATTCCAAATGGAAAATTCTAAAAGAGGGAATTTGCCAATGTTGCATGATATATCTCTTAGCAAGAATCAATGTCCAAAGACTAATGATGAGCGAAAGAGAATGAATGGTATTCCATATGCTTCGGCAATTGGGTCTATCATGTATGCTATGTTATGTACTAGACCCGATGTCTCGTGTGCTCTAAGCATGACGAGTAGGTACCAATCCGATCCCGGTGAACCACATTGGATAGCGCCAAGAATATCCTTAAGTACTTACGAAGAACTAAGGATGCATTCTTGGTCTTTGGAGGAATGGAAGAAGATCTTGTTGTCAAAGGCTACACAGATGCTAGCTTCCAAACAGACAAAGATGATTTCAGATCGCAGCTCGGATTTTTGTTTATGCTTAATGGAGGCACCGTGAGTTGGAAAAGTTCCAAGCAAAGTACCGTCGCCGATTCTACAACCGAAGCCGAGTACATAGCGGCATCCGACGCAGCCTAAGGAAGCAGCTTTGGATCAAGAAGTTCATTAGTGATTTGGAAGTCGTTCCAAGCATCAGAGACCCTATTGAACTTTATTGTGATAACAATGGTGCCATTGCACAAGCAAAGGAACCAAGATCACACCAGAGATCCAAACACATACTTCGACGTTTCCACATTATCCGTGAGATATGTGAAAGGGAAGACGTTAAGATATGCAGAGTAGACATCGATGACAACGTGGCGGACCCACTAACTAAGGCTCTCTCACAAGCTAAACATGATGGTCATGTTAGGTCCACGGGTATTCGATACATGGTAGATTGGGCCTAGTGCAAGTGGGAGACTGTTAGTGTTATGCCCTAGGCCTATGATTGATAGACTTATGTGTTGACATTATTTATTATTATATGAGATGTTTATTATTTGATTATTATATGTTTTGTATATTTGTTTATAATAATCACCGTCCCTAATTATTAAGAGAATAGATTAGTATAATTGTCAATGGATAATCATGTGATGATTATATGCATAAGAGATGCACATTGAAATTATGGGTACTTGTTAGAGAACAAGTGATCGGACATGACCCGCATGAGATTTATGTAATGGTCAAATGTCATACTTAAATCTCATACGGTTACTTCATTTATTTCCTAGACCTCGAGACTATCATAACCTTACATATGATGAAAGCCATGTTTGATTTTAGTCAAACGATATCTTAACACGATATCTATAAAGGCTATCATTGGCATGATCGGATTCATGATGAGAAGGATGATAAGTCAAGAAGGAGTTTGTCCCTCTAAGAGAGATGTTATGCTTGGGCCCCTCGATGAATGATAATGATGAAAGTGTATGGCCGTACCCCAATATGATTGGAATTATCATTATACTCAAGAATCGAGAAAGCATTGAACAATAACAAGTCGACAAGGACCATGACTTGTGTTCAATATAACATCGTGAGACAAAAAGGGATAAATGGAAGTACACCGTTGGAAACGTGAACTCTTACGTTGCATCATTTGGGTAGACATAATGGCTTGCTAGAGTCCGCTTATGTCTTATGAGGTTCGATATGATCGATCTCATTGCCAACATGATGTAATCCTATTGGGTCACACACAACTAGAATGAATTGGTTAAACCGGAGGAAGAATGATTGAGAGACACAGAACCGGCTACTTATGTCACGCGACATATCAAGCCAATGGCTTGATATACCGCGCGACATAATAGGCCAATACGCGTATTGATGTACTGTCTCTCCTAATACGATTAGAAGAGGTATTTACACTATTTTAGTATAAATACAAGGGCTCATCGTACCTAATAGCTTAGCCGAAATTTTAAAGCAAAATTCACAATCAAATTCTCTCAATATTCTTCAAGGTTTAGATCTAGCAATCGACAAGAAATTGTTCTTGGATTCATTCGAAGGTGTGGATACCAAAAGAGGGTCTTCGCTCGTTCATCGATCAAGACCTAGAGTTCAAGCAAGTTGAAGAACGAAGTTTGTGATTCAATATCACATAATCAAATCGTTCGATAGCTCAAGACCGGAAAGCGTTTCAAGGTTGGTTTAATTCTATTTCATTGATATTCAAATTAATTGTATAGAACGGATCCTAGGGCTTCTTGGGTTTTATGGTTTAATGCTTAATTCCGCTGCGCATGGACCTGTAAAACCCAACAACAACCACACATCGCGGAGATAAAGGTGGTAATATCAAATTTGTCCGATGGAATGATGGTACCTACACATGTGGTAAATGGGTTGCATATCACGATTTCACATCGACGAGGCTGTCTAGGTGCCACACCTTGGGCGCGATCAACCGGTACTGAAGGTGCTTCAGCCTCAAGCCGTTGCTGCTCTCTCACATGTGTGAGAGTATGTCTGACAATCCTCCGTACCTCAAACCGGTACGAACACGACGGACTTTGCTTCTCCTTATCCCCTGTAATGCCAGTTTTGTTGGTCACATGAACACGTTGTAAGTTTTGTACCTGTTTTTATAGCATAAATTATGAGAATGAGACATAATTTAATAATTTGAATTAAAAAAAGTAAGGTGATTATAATGAGAACAATTTAAGAAATGCTTAACAAACCTTCAAAGAAAGGGTCTATCGTCCGGTAACCAAACTCCAATACATACAATGGGTTTTGGACAAACATGCACGTGATCCTCTTATACCAAATCATGTAAGGATGCGTATAATGCATGACCTCAACCCCCATCTGCCCGTATACCACTCTATCCCGCCGTTGTTCCCAAGCTGCTATATATCGTTGGTTTCGGGAGCTCCAAAGGATATGGCTGTTCCTGTGGCAGTCAACCTTGTACAACTCCTCTTCTGTGTCACACGATTGTGGGATCCCCTGCAGCATGCCGAACTGCCTCAACACGCGATCTGGGTGATGCCACTCTACCTTCTCAAAACAGATACGAGGGACTCTAGACCTCCAAAAAGCCTCTCCATAACGGCAATAAGCTGGAGCCTGTCATTCTCATATGGCATCCACACAGCCTGATTATTAGTCAATTGCGCTAGCTGATCTCGATAGTTGTGAAGGTTGTGTTCAGTAACATACTTCAAAGATAACCGCCCAATCCACCTGAAATTCAATAAATGGATAAGTATAAGTCAAAAGTTTCAAAATGTAGTAGGTGACAATAACATTTCAGATGAAAAAGTCGTTAATAAATGTATACCTACACCCCAAGGGAAGGTTGCCCTAATCCTCATTTGGCATAAGAGAAATAGGTTGCGTACATAGCAACCTATCCAATGCCCAAAGTTGTATCAATAAAATATACTCCCTCCGTCCCGGCCGAAGCGTCACTTTTTACCCAAAATGGCGTCCCGTTTATAGCGTCACCATTTCCTAAAAAGAAAACTTTTATTAATATTTTATTATCCCATCCACTATTCCCTCCACTAATTCTCTCTCCTCTACACTCACAACACTTTTAAAATTCACTATTTCCTCCACTAATTCTCTCTCCTATTTTTAAATTACACTCACAACATTTTTTCTTTCCACACTTTTTCTTAATTTGCGCGCCACCCCTAAAAGGGTGACGCTTCTACCGGGACGGAGGGAGTATATATATGAAATACTATCAAAACATATGATTTCAAATCAAAAAAAAAAAAAAAAAGAAAACAACATTATAACATTTAATTAAAATGTTATAGCATACTTGCAGAATATTCAAAAATTCACCACAATGGCTAGTCTCGGAGTGAGTGCCACAGTAAAGTTCCCTATATAAAAAGGTTAAACATGCACTACCCTAGCTGTACATGTGTATTCTCTCAATATCTCTAAGTAAAGGGAGATAAAACACAGTCATATTGCACCCTCCCGATCAAGTCTTGGGGGGGGGGGAATCAGCGGGAAGGCTACCACACTCAGAAAAATGTTTCTTAAGACACTTAAACTTTAGACTACTTTCATCAAATGTTGCATCAGGTGGGACAACACCTAGAAGCTCCGCACATAAGCTCCGCAAATCTGCAAGCACGGGCAAATCTGAATCGGTAACGGGTAACCCATCAATCGGCAACCCGGACAGCATCCCGATATCCTCTAATGTAATGGTCATCTCACCAATAGGGAGGTGGAATGTATGAGTTTCCGAACGATATATCTCAATCAATGCTTCAAATAAAACACAGTCATACTGTACTCTCCCAATCAAATGAACTCCCAAAAACCCAGCCACTGCTAATCTCTGCTGAATCACGGGAGCTATAACATCTGACATGATCGCACCACGGCGAAATGATAAACTCGAAACCTCATGATTTGCCCAAATATATCGAGCTCGGTGGGAGTGATGTGAAGTCAACATAAAAGCATCAAAAGGCCTGGATCAACAAAAGTATCCATCTGTTAATCTGAACAACACAAGCAAGTATTATTTTCACAAATCAAATATTTTAGAAAGTGTTATTTTCACAAGTGTTATGTTCACAAATCAACACAAACACGAATATTACTTTCACAAATCAATACTCTAAGAAATACTCACAAAATATCCCCAAATTTTGATTAAAAATAAAGTATACTTTAGAAAATACTCACAAATCAAACAAATACAACTAAAATTCTAACATTTGTTCAAATAAACACTATTTCAATGGAATGAATGGAAAAACTTAGAAAAAAATATCCAAAATTCGTTCAAATTAAACCTAAAATTATCAAATTCAAACTCAAACCTATATCCTAAATTCACAATCACAACCCATTCTAATATTCAAAAAATGAAAATATAGGAAAGAGAATGAAAACTTACTTATCAATTTTGAAAAATAACTTGAATAGATGTGTTTTGAATTTGGCAAAATGTTCTTCAAAAATCGTTCTTCCTTCCTTTGCTCTCTTCTTCTTCTTCACTTTTTTTTCTTTCTTCTGTAATATGTAAACTTGCTGAATGGAATTTCGCTTAAACTCGCCAAATCTATTGACGAGTTCCATTACGACGTCATTTTTAGATAATTGCAGGAATAAAAACGAAAAATTTCAAAAAAAAAAAAAAAGAGCTCGCCATTTCATTTGGTGAGTTTCAACTGAAAAGGATCAAACTCGCTATACTATTTAGTGAGTTTCAAGAAAATGAGATATTTTGGCAAATAGTTTGTAAGAATTGTTATTTTGAAGTTATATTAAAAAAAAAAAATTATTTGAGAAAAAAAATCGAGTGCGCGTGTGTGTTGGGTTGTGGTTATTCACGACGAATAGACCCCGTCAGCCCGTAGTACTGTTAAGTTGGAAATGGGAATTCTGCATATCAAAGAATGGGCCTAACTTAAAATGAAATGGGCTTCGGCCATTTTCCTCTTAGGCGGTACCCGTACGCTTTCCAGGTTCGACCGTTAACGGAACTGACTCCGAATCCCCAAATTCTCAGCCTTAAACCCTAAACCTCAATTCTGCAAATGGAGTTCCCTCATGGTATCAATTGAAGAAGCGAAAAGGAAGGATCCCTCCCGTTCTCCAATTTCACCGGCAAGTAATTTATATTCTCTACTGAATTGTATAGTTTGGTTTTTTGTGGGCGAATTTGTAGTCACACCCTCCACCTGTTTGATAAAATGATTCTTAGTAGGTTCCTGAGCATTGTCAAATATCATCCATCATTTCTTTACAAACCTCACACGTCCCTCCTCTTGTTTTCTTCTACTAGTCGAACACGATCAAATGTCATCGTTCCCACAGCTGATCACTTGCTAAATCAGCACCAATTTTCTCCAGAAACAGCTTCCAAAGTATCTTCAGTTGTGCCTCATCTTAAAGACCCAGAAAACACCGATTCCGTCCTTTCGTTCTTTAAAGAGAGTGGGTTATCAAAGACTCAACTCGAACTTGTAGTTCAAAAGTTGCCTAAAGTTCTGTGTTGGGAGCTTGAAAGCACCATTAAGCCGTATATCAAGATTTTTCAAGACTCTGGTTTTTCTCCATCTGATATTGCTGAAATCATATCAGCTAACCCTAGAATTTTGAAACATGGAGATGGTAAAAGTGATCACCTTAAGCGAACGCTTTTGGTGTTGCGTAAACATTTGGATTCCAGGTTTACTGTTTCTTTGCTATATAAATGTAAGCGGTACCTATATTGTAATTTGGACAATTCTTTCCTGCTTAACCTAGAGTTTTTGCAAAGCTTGGGAATCAACTCTTCACAACTTATGGTAGTTTTTTCTCACTTTCCGGCATATTTGTTTATGAAACATGAAACTCTTAAGGAAACTACAAAGAGGGTGGAAGAGATGGGTTTGATAAGGGAATCCAAGATGTTTATTTATGCTTTGCGCACTCTCCTAAGCATGTCAACTGAGACCTGGGAGAGAAAACTGGATTTCTTCAGGAGTATAGGGCTTTCGGAATGTGATATCGTGTCTGTATTTAGGAGGGTGCCTTCTGTATTTGCTGTGTCTGAGAGGAAAATCAAAGAAATGGCAGAGGTTCTAATTGGTTCAGGACTGTACAAAGTCTCATTTATTGTTGACCAGCCACAGATTCTAATATACAGCATTGAGCGCACAATCAAACCAAGGTTACAGGTTCTGAAGGCTTTGAAAAGAAACAAACTTTTCACTGTGAAGCCTCACACATGTGCTTATATTATATCTGAGAAGCAATTCATAGATCGTCTTGTGCTCCCCTTTTTGGATAAATGCCCAGAATTGTTGGAGATGGTCAATGAGTCGAAATGTCAACTTGTGATTGTGGAAAGACCCCAACCCTCTCAGTTGAATAATGTCTCCATTGTAGCTGCCCCCTTTACTAAAAAGTGACTGGAAAGTTTAACGCCGAATTTCGCATCTACCTACTGTTTATTTGGTGAGCACGATACTTCATTTTTGTCTTCTTCAAAACTGTCGAAATATTGTCAAATGTTTTTTGGGATGTCTTAGCTTCCCATGGCATGTCGACCATTATAGGGCCTCAGAAGCTGTGTTCTTTTTGCTGATTACTTACGATAAAGGCTGAACTGTAAAATGCTAAAATCTTATCTATTAAAAACCACTGTCAAAGGGTAACTATTGTTCGTTAGAGTTGGAGGTGATTCTAGGAATGTCATTTTCACTAGTCGCACTTGTATCACCATTTTTTTAGTACGCCCCTTCATTACCTCTTTTTGTTCCTTCTTACACTTGTTGGCACCCTGAACAAAGACAAATCTACCATCACCCTGATCCCCTAATACCACCAATCTTAAGAATCCACTGCTGGAGTCTGATGAGTCTTAAGACTCTTACTTGCAGACTTTGACACCGTGTTGGGCCCAAAATGGCCAAAGTATGAAAATAACTCTTAAGACTTTTGATGACGCCAAGCTTTTCAGGGTCAGGAGCGGTTCAAGGATACCTGGCTAGGATATTTTTGGTGGTTGGATGTACCTAAATCACAACACAAACAAGCACCGTTAAGGTCAAAGTTGGAGGTTACTCCAACTCAGGCCCTCGGGTGTGAGAGTAAGAATACTGAGATTTAGAAGGCTTTGAATACCTTGGAGTGTGTGTGTGTGTTTAGGATTCAGAGTAATAGAGCTTACTTAATTGTCTATTGAACTTACCTTGCCCAAGGGGGTAAAGGCCTTCTATTTATAGGCAATGCCAGGGTGCTTGTTGATGTAAGCCATGAGATCAGCCCTAGGGGGCACTTTGGTACTTGACCAGCTACACGTGTCCGCAGCTAATTGGTCCTGTCAGGGAGGGAACATTGATCGTCTGTGGGACATGGCCTGAAGTGACATGAGCCGTGTAGCCGCTTAGTGCATTAAATGGAATAGTAGGCGCTGACCGAGCCGCATTGAATGCGTGATGGGGAGCCGGCAGTGGCCTGTCAGAGCTGCAGAAGCTAACTTGCTCGCAAGGCTTGACATTAACCGGGAAAGATGTGCCCGCGGTCAAAGATATATGACGCGAGCACGGCTGATGCGGCCATGGCTCATGCGGCACGGATCCAGCGAGTAGGGTCCCAATGGTCCCCGGGCGAGGACGATGCGAGGAGGGACGCTGTCTTGACCACAAGGGCCTATTTGTCCGCGGCCTTCCCTCCACGGTCTAGAACTGCTACGTCACCGGTTCCTTGGACTAGACCGAGCGCGGCCCTGGCCCAAGAGATCCGGCTCATCAATGGACCCTAGCTCCAAGTGTGATTATTTATGGTCTGAGTGAGGAGCTACTAGAAGCTTCGGCTTGCTCCAATTGTTCCTCGAGCGAGCACCGGCTGTTGGTGTTTTTGTTGAGCCTTATGGACTTATTGCACCGTTCGGGAAGCACCAATGAGAGACACGTGTCCCCCGTACGGCGCCCCTCCTTGCTAACAGCGGGACCCCCGGCATGAAAAGACGGGTCAGTGGTACGTATAGGGGTACGTGTCGGTCATCCAAGGGGGCAATAAATGCAAAAGGTATTTAATTTTCGAATTTTCAAACGTTGGAGACGGCCTGTGGTCCGAGGTTGGATTTGTGGGCTAATTAATACGGGTTAACGGGTTAACCCGTATAGGTAGGCCTTATAAATACCAAACCCTTAAACCTCAAACCCTTTTTACCGTTTCCAAACCTTCACAGAGCCCTCGAGAGAGAAATTTCTTGCCGCGAACTCCGTGCTACCGTTTTCTCCGAATCCATCTTTCAATCTTTCTCTCGTAAGTAACTGCTGGGTGTTTTTTCTTCTTCATCTCCTCTATTTTTCTTTTCTCGGGTTTTGCATTGATGACTACTCGTGAGTTTGGACCTCGCCGTCCCTTAGAATTAGGAGACGGAGCCACCCTCGATATCTTCGCCGTCCGTAAACGGACCTGAGGGATCTTTAGGAAGGTAGGATTGGGGTGGATTAGGCTATCTTTGCCTAGTTTTTTGTATTTCTGTGAGAAATCGACTGGGGTCCTTCGTCCCACCTTGGCCAAGGAGGCCAAAAGGAAACATGCTCATCACTGTGACGCATCGGTGCTGGGAGATCACCGTAGGCTAAGAAATTTTGTGGATGGGGGTTTCAGGTGTGTTTCCCGCGATAGAGATCGTGCTCGAACGCCGCCGAACTTGTGAGGAGAGCGATCCGTGTCCCCGAACAAATAACTAATCGGGAGAAGTGTGAACTAATGGACTCGACCAATCAAACAATTCGCGGCACCGAGCGCGGGACCCCGAGCGACCCTTTAGATGTTCTCGCCCCCGAGTACCATCTTTCCCCCGTCGTGCCCGCGCCACTGTGGCGGGACAATTGAGCCGAGCAAAGAATGAGGAACTCGACCCCTCAATTTCGAGGCGACCGGAGCCGCGAGGTTGAATCGGAGGCGGCCTCGCCCGCGGTGACCCCACCTGCCTCTTTGGCTCCTCGAGCTCTGAGACCGAAGAGGATGACCGCGAGGAGGAAGATAGGAGGGCCGCGGACCTCTAAGAAGGCCGCCGAGACCACCAACATTGTGGATGCCTTCGAGAGCTCGACTCCGAGGAGGAGGAGGAGGTTGTGGCCCCCGCCCGAACAAAGGCAAGAGGCCGCCTAGGGGTGCGAATCCCGGTCGTGGCCGTAGCAAGAAGGCCAAGGAGGTGGCCACCATCGATCGGGAGGAGGAGATTTATGGCGAGGTTTATAATGTGGACCGCAATGCTTACCGTGTCCGCACCTCGGGCATGTTCATTTGAAGGACAAGGACAAGCCGCGTCTGTAGACCATGCAGATGTCCGCGGACAACCGAGCCTCGCGTTTTTATGGGGCCCAGCTTGAGAATGGATTGAGGCCGCCCGGACCCTTTCTTTTACTTCTTCCTGGAGTTCAATGCCTCGCCCGCTCTACGCACTCCGACTCTCAATGCCATCCGGCCATTTGTCTCCTTCATAGCCGTATGCAGATTCCCGGGTTAGCGAACCTACCCCGCTGGGCTCTATGCTTACTATCGTAACTGATTAGCCGTGGTATCCCGAGCTCAAGGCTAGGAACTACTCTACCAGACTTTCTCTCCTCCCTCAAACAAATTTGACCAATGGAATCGAAGGATATTTTGGTTATCGAGTCAAGATTCGGATGGCCCTTTTCCAAACCTTCAAACCCCGTCCCGATGACGCGGCCGCCGGCGCTTATCCGGATCCGTCCTCGCCCGATGCGCATGCGCACCGCCATGTAGAGGCATCTCGGCCCTTTATTCGATAGCGGAGGAGCCCGTATATGACGTGGGCGCCATAGTGGAAGATGAGCCCCTATCGATCTACTCCTGGGGTGGCTCGCAGTGAGGGCGCCCCATATGCCCCTGCAGTAGAAATAGAGCCTTCGCCCGCGACCCGATGGGTGCACGAACATTACCGCTTGAGGCCGATTGTAAGACCCGTATGCCGGGCGCCGAGCGATCCTCCCGAACTAATCTGCCTCTCGATTCCTTTATAAGAACCGTTGCCAATTTACTTTGCCTTTGATTTTGAACCGCTTCCGCTAACCATTTTTCTTTCCCTCCGCAGTAGATCCTAAGAGTATAACTTCCGATGGCCCCTCTAAGTGCCGCCGATGAAGGCCAAGAACCGTAGGGCCAACAAGGAAGCCGCCCAAAAGAGGCGTAATGAGACGGGAGGGGTCCCTACAAAAGATAAGATCGCGCTCGTAGCGAGCAGAAGACCGGGAGCCTCTATCTCGCTCCCAAAACTATTCTAACCACCGGAATCCGCTCCACCTCCAGGGTCCTCCTCCACCCAATGCTCTCCGGCATCATCTCCTGGCCGTACTATTGCCTCCGGCATAACTGTGGAGTACCCAAGAAAAGGACCGACAGAGGCGGATCTTACGCATGTGAGAGGTCCTCCAAGACCCGTAAAGTGGTGGATACTTCTTCTCGTAGCCCCCCGTCGCCGCCACCGCTTCTACCATCGCTCCCTCCACCGCGGGGACAATATGCTCTGTAGCCTACTCGATCTCCTCCCCGGCCACCCGCGAGGAGACCCGGGAGAAGAGGAAACAAAGCGGGAACTCGTGCCCGCCATCAAGGGGTGGACTCGTATGCCCGCTCTTCCCACAACTCGCTGCTGGGATCGGCTTATCAATAGCTCTTCGCCCGACTTCTATCATGCCGCGGCGGAGAAGGAGAACCCGTCGCCTTGACGGGAGACATTGGGATTGCCCTCACCGAGGCTCGACTCTTTCGTCTCGTCCCTTTCGACACTTTTAGCCTTCCTCGCTTCTAACTATCCTCCTCGCAGCGGGCAATAAGGCTATGCGGCTCCGGAGACCCGCGATAGCCTCGTCCGCTGAGCTTCGCTAATAACACCAAGGACACGGCGGTAAACTCCGCGAGCCGGAGCCGGCCTGTGAGAAGGCGGGGACTCGAGCTCCCTCCCCGGATGCCAAGGAGAAAGAGTTCTCCACCAAGGAGTCCGATTCGAAGTGGCTTCCAGGATCGGGTGACCGAGCCGAGTAAGAGCCTTGAAAAGGCAAAGTGGTCACGGATGAGCTCAAGGGCCACACTCCACTGAGCAAAGAAATGCCGAGCCTACGGTCAAGCCGGATGCCACCCAAAAGCAAGTCCAGATCCCGGAGGCCAAGGCGGATAATCTCTCCGAGAAGTTGCCGCCTCGACGCAGCTTTGGCTTCGGGAGAAGGAGAGGATGCCGGCCGAAGCTCGCAAGGAGGCCATCGAGGAGTATAAGAACTCCGAGGAGTTCAACGCGGAGAACCCGGCCCAAGATGAGGCCTGTCCGGACACAGATCCGAATCTCGCGGCCACGGTATGTTCTCCGTGCAGTTAGCCAAGCCGTGATCGGCCATCAAGCTGCTACCGACGCGGAGCGCGTACTCCGGCATGCGCTAGTTCCTCCGTCCGAGGACGAGGCCGCGGTCCGGATCTCTCCGCCGCGCCTCTCGCCTCCCGCGTAGTGGCGACGCCTCGCCTCGATCGCCCAATCGGGATGAGCCGCGATTCGGGAGAACCCTTTATCATCGGGGATGCCCGGCTCAGTTCTTCCGTAGGGGCCACCATGTGAGATCTGCTTTCCCACGGCAGCCTCCCGCTTCGCCTTCGCGAGCAACAACCGCTCCTATTACCGAGGCGCCTCTGGGACCACCTCGCTTCCCAACTCCGCCTCGAAGCGGGCACAAAGTGTGGTACGGCCACCGAGGAGCCCAAGGAGAATGCTCCACTAGTATAGGGTTTTTGCTTTTTCTTTTTGTAATAGTTTAGGACTTTGTAAATATTTCCTCAACATTAATAGAAGAATTTTTCTCCACTCGCTCCTTTACTATTTATCTTAATTGCTTGTCTCGTAGGCTATTTTGAGTAGTTTGGCAATTTTCGAAAGCACCTCAAGCATTCTTGCATTCTTGCCTATTACTTTTTCCAAATGCCGTTTTTGACTTGCAATTAACTTTATACTTCCTTCGCGGCAAAGCGCTAAGAGGCCCTTTCGCCCGCATTTTTTGAGTTTTCCTAACTCTTTATTCAAAACCCTTAGGTTTTTCGTGAGAATCACTTTATTCTTCTATGATCGCGTTTGTTTAGCCTTGTGACAAACTTTCGAGGCCTTAACCTCGTTTGTCTGCTTTGGCTTTGTTAAACTAGTTTGATCACTCTCATCCATTTACACTTATTCCCACCTCGCGAGCCGCGGTGTAAGTCAAAAGTAGCCAAGGCAAGCATACTTTCATAGGGCATGCGTAAGGTGGTCGTGAGGCTATTGTCCGCGCAATGTAAAGGTAGGAGCATATTTTAGCATGTGAGGCCCTTTAACCCCGGCATCCGTATCCCCTTATCGAGGTTCTCACTTATTTCGACCCTTTATTCAAAACTCCCTAGGGTTTTTCGTGAGGGTCTCGTGGCGATCTCGGTGAACGGGCTTATATGTAGGCCTTTGTCACATACAGCATGCGAGTAACGGCCCTAACGAGGTCCTTCGCGCAATTAGCGGGTCCGACTTCGTGTCATTTGTCCCCACTAGAATCTGCAGGCACGGCATCATGGCCTTTGCACCTACGTTCATCTATATCCACTTATTTTTGGTGGTGTCACGCGGCAGAGAGAGTATCCTCCCCGCGATCATAGTACGGATCGTAATGGATCTCAGACATATATAGGCACGCGGATCCTTAGATCTTTGCGCATCGTTAGCAGGAGCTCATATGTCAGCTCAACCCACCGGCATCCGCTCGCGGCATCCACCCTAGCTTTTGAGGTCTGGGAATTGATTTTTGCATCAAAATATGATGATAACTTCTCACTTATATATATATAGAGGTCTATACTCCCTTAAAAATTACAAAGATCTCAAAAGAAGTACTTTCTAAGGTGATCGCTGCTCCACGTATGCTTAAGCTCTTCTCCCTCTTTTGGTCGCAATATGTAGGTGCCCTCTTCGACTATCCTCGCGACCTCATACGGACCTTCCCATTTCGGGGACAAACTTGTTGAAACCAGGTTGGGCCCCTCGACCTCTACGCTTCGAGTACCCAGCCTCCAACCGAAAAACTCCTCCTATTTACCCTCTTGTCATGGTGCTTCTTCGCCTTCGCTTGTAGTTCACCATTTTTTCGTATGCCCGTATTCTCTTCTTCGAGATCGTCTGTGTCACACCTTCGTTTGCCTCGCTTTGAGACTCGTCGAAGTATGTGACTCGTACGAGGGCAGTGGCTACCTCAACCGGAGCCATTGCCTCGACTCCATACGTGAGCGAGAAAGGAGTTTCTCCCGTAGAATTTCTAATTGTGGCGCTGACAATCCATAATGCGATCCGTAGCTCGTCCAACCATCGTCCTCCTCGTCCTTCCAAATTTTTCTTTAAGGCAGCCAGACTAGCTTGTTTGCCGCCTCGCCTTGACCATTTCCCCGAGGATAGGCAATCGCGGACTTACGGTGCCGCACCTTCATTCTCACACATTCAAGCAGTTGAATTTTGCGGAGAATTGGGTGCCATTATCTCGAAATTATTGCTTCTGGGAACCCCAAATCGACAATAGATGTGGTCGTGGACAAAACCGATAGTGTTATCCTCTAAATAGCGGCTAAGCCCTTTGCTTCCGTCCACTTGGTAAAATAATCCACTCGCCACCACTGCGCACTTAATGCTTCCTCTAGCAGCTTGAAATGGTCCAATAAGATCTATCCCCCACGTATCAAACGGCCACGATGGTACAACCAAAGTCTCGCTTCCGCTGATGGTAGTCTAGGAATGTCCGCAAATCTCTCGGCACTTATCACATTTTCTAACATACTCCCGCGCATCCCTTCTCATCGTAGCCAAAAGAAACCCCGGAATTTGATCTTGTCCGAGAGGGTGCGAGCACTGTGGTGCCCGCCACAAACTCCCTACGGACCTCATAGAGTAAGTTAGTGACCATGTGAGTTTTGACGCATCTCGAGCAAAGGTTTGGTGAATGATCGTCGAAAAGTACTCCATCGAGGACGAGGTATTTCGCGGACACCTTTCCAATGGCTCTAGCCTACCGGATCCCTGGGAGGGTTTGCTTTTCAATGTAATCCTTGATCTCATCTACCCAAATTCCTTACTTGATCCTCAATATTGTTTATTTGAATTCGATCTATAGCAGTCTCTCCGTGAATTCAATCTCGGCACCGTCTCCAATTCACCAATTTCTTGCTCTGCTATTCTCGAGAGGAGGTCACCTTCCACATTATCCTCTCTCACGACTTGGTTCACCATAGTAAGTGAAATTTTTGATGAGGGTTTTTGCAAGGCCGCAGTACTGAGCTAGTACTGGGTTGATAGTATCATACTCCCCCCTAATTTGATTAACTATGAGCCGAGAGTCACTATTGATCTCAATATTCTCGAACTCCCAAGTCTCTTACCAATTCCATGCCCGCTATAATCGCTTCATACTCACCGATTGTTTGATGCCTCGAACTTGAATCTCAAGGCCCTCATAAATTTCTCCGCAGGCGCGATCGAAGTATGCCCGCTCCACCGATTAACTTGCTCGCGGAGCCGTCCACATATAAAATCCACACCTCTTCCGGACGCTCCTCGTTGAACAATTTCGTGCTCTGCTTTCGGGTCATCTTCCGATTCTCGCCGCTTTCTTTTCCGAGGTCGCCGTCCGCTAATTTGAATGATGATTCTACTACAAAATCAACTAAGGCCTCGCGCTGATTGTCTTTCTCTGGGAGTAGGTGATCCGGAACTCGTGAGCTCTATAGACCAAGCTAGCATTCTCCCCGAGGACTCGGTTTATGTAAAACCTTTCTAAGCTGGGCCTCGCTAGTACAGCTTATAGGATGTGCGTAAAAGTAGGCTCTTAATTTTCGAGCAGATACAAGCAAAGCGTAAGCTAACTTTTCTATATTAAGATAACGCCCTTCTACTACGGACAAAGGCCTCGATACATAATAAACCGGTTTTGGGAGTTATCTTCCTCCCTTACAAGAACAAAGCAGCCACGCGTATCAAGAATCTGCTAGATATAAAAAGAGCTCTTCTCCGGCACCGGCCGCCGAGCAGAGGTGGCCGCCCGAGGTATGTCTTCGACTTCTTCGAAAGCTTGATGGCACCTGCTCCATGCAAATTCATCGCCTCTCTTCCCTTTCGAGAGTTTTCAAGAAGGGGAGGCATCTCTCCGCCGACCGCGAGATGAAGCGCCAAGCGCGGTGATGCGACCATTGAAGTTTTTGTACATCCTTCACGCAGTGTGAGGTTTCATGTCCAATAGTGGCCTGGATTTTCTCCTCGGATTAGCCTCTATCCCTCTTTCGTTGACCATTACGAATCCGAGGAACTTGCCCGCCGACCCCGAAAGCGCACTTAAGGGGGTTTAGCTTCATGTTGTTGTGGCGCAAGTTTTTGAAGGTTTCCTCCACATCGAGCTCGTGGAGTTTTCCTTAGTTTTTATGACCATGTCAGCCAATGTAGGCCTCAAGATTTCGCCTAGTTGGTTTTTAAAGACCAGATTGACCATGCGCCGATATGTGGCTCCCGCATTTTTCACCCCAAAGTGGCATCATAACAGAAGCAAGATGTCTTGCCCGCAGCCGATGAAAGCTACAGAGCGGACATCTTCGTGGAGCCATCTCGGATCTCGATGGTAGCCTGAGTATGCATCAATGAAGCTTAGAACTCGTGTCCTGGCCATGTAATCCACCAACCGTTTGCCATGCGAGGAAGAGGGAAGCAATCTGGGGTACGCCTTGTTGAGATCGGTGAAATCAACGCACATCCTCCATTTACCATCGATTTCTTAACCACGACCACATCGTCGCCCATTCGGGGTAGGAGATCTCCTTTATTATCCCCGCCTTTAGCAGCTTTTTCTACCTCTTCCTCGATCGCGATCTCCTTCTCCTGGGGAGAAGTACCTTGATTTCTCGATGGATGTTTTTGAAGGACGGGTCATCGTTGATTTTATGGAGGATCACGTCCCCGCCGATGCCTTGCATATCCTCCACCCTCCAAGCGAACACATCACAATTTGCTTCTAAGGAACTCGACGAGTATCCTTCTCTCCTCGCTGAATTTCCAGCCCCAACCTTAACCGTTTGCTCGGGGAAGCTGGGATTGATTACCACCTCCTCGAGCTCGTCGTTAGGTTGAAGGTCGCCGATTTCACGATTGTGCAAGGAGTCAATGACAATGGTAGGGGGCCGACTTGAGCTCCAGCTTAATGTTGCCATAGAATATATGATATCACTGGCCAATTTCCCCTCTATTCCTCGATCAATATAACCTCCTCAACAGGGCAAACTAACCGCTTCGATTTTCTCGCTCATCTTGAGCTCCACCTTCGTGGAATGGAAAGAAAGCATGCTAATCGGACGGGTGGCGGCGGAGCGCAAGAGTTTTCCCTTTTTGACTTGTCCTCGCCTTTTCCCTCTATCATTTTGTCCTCGCCCGTATCAAGCGGCGTGATGCCCGGCCTTTCGTTCTTTCCTTTTTCCTCCAAAGGTTCTGGAGGAATCTCCTGGCCGATTCTTGATGGTAGCAACCCCGCCCGGGTGTTAAATTTCACCCTTTGGTGGGGGGACTGACGCAACTATTCCCAATTCGGCCCGAGCAGCTACGCCGAGAATGGCATCAGATCGGGAAGGAAGATCGACCACCATGAAAGTTATCTCGGCCGTCTTCTCGCATGGGTTTTTCCCCAATAGTTACGTCAAACACAATCGTCCCCTTTACCCTTACAACGTGGTTAGTGAAGCCTTCGAGCATGCCCGCATACGGAGTAAGATGTGCCTCGCCTATTCTCATTCCAACCAAAGTATGGTAGTAGAGTATGTCGCGGCAAACTCCAAAGATCTACCAACACTCGCCTATGTTTGCCCTGCTGATTCTCATTCTCGAGGGTAAGAGGCCGAGTGGAATGAAAAAGGGTGGAGGCAAGTTCACTCCTCAACCCAATTTCGCTCTTCTTCCTGAGCTATCATGGGGATGGAGAAAACCTTTTCCAATGTCCGGATTTGGAGGGAGAGCCGTTTGTTGGAGGGAGGTTCTTCTCCAACGAAGTTTATGTTGTAGTCTCCATCGTCATCCTCAAAATTGTCTCTTTCATTTCTCTCTCGGTCCCCGACGTGTCGTGCCCGCCGCCGATCATTGTTATTTGGGGCAGATTGCTTTCCCTTAACCCACTCAAGTTAGCTCCCCGTTATTGATTTTCTCGCCGGATTACTCGCTTCACTGGAAACACCCTCGCCCGTGCCCGCGGTCGTTGTGGATACTCACGTAACTTAAGTCTACTCCTCTCATTCGCTTTCAAGCTACTGGGGGAGGAGCAGGAAAGTCTCGAGGTTTCATGATCACCACCCTTGGGTCGCGAGCTCGTAGAACCGTTTCGCCATAGCCTTTTGAGCTTTTCCGATCCCCGCCCGTTTTTGCCCCGATTATTGGTGTGAGCAGCCTGGGCGGTCTCCGGACTTGGCTTATCCTTTCTTTCGTAAGATCGGGAGCGGGCACACTAGCTCTTCGGCGAGGCAATGGCCGAGGCCCTTTCATACATTTCCTCCATCGATTTAGGTTTGCCGGAGGCAAAATTCATTTTTGAGGAAGGAGGAACCGAGGCCGCCCTCAAAACATAGTCCGATATCTCCTTCTTCCAGTCCACAATCTCCTCGCTCACCTTCCCGAACCGGGATATATAATCTGTAGGCTCGTTGTGCGCCCGCTGACACCTGACAAGATCGTTTTCGTCTACGGCACACTCAAGCTCCTAAGCAAAGGCATTGAGGAAGAGAACTCGAACCGGCCGAATGACCGGATACACCGGGCTTCGAGGGCTAGCATCCAAGATAGTGGCCTCGCTCGTGAAGGTCGCAGCCAAAGCTTTCGCACATCACCGACTCGTCCGCGGAGAATAAAGCCATCTCGGCCCTCAAATCTTCCCATATGACTTCGCATTTCGATCCGTCATAGGTGTCCATCTCGGGGGTTTGCCCTCTCCGGATCGGTGCCCGCGCAATTTTATCGCCGAAGGCGTCCATGGTGCGGCCACACTTCGGGCGCCTTCCGATGGGTCTCCCACATCTTCTCGCATAAATTCCACAAACTCGTGGTTCTCGATCATCAACCTTCGCTTCTTAGCTCGTGGAGTCACGGCCTTCTCTCGTCTGAGCCAAGGGTCTCGGCTGACCTCGCACGGTGGTTCGACCGTGCCTCTTCCCCAATCTCCTCGCTATCCTCTACATGTACCACGCTCCGCTGTCTGGCCGTCCGCTGTTCAAGGGCCGGTTCAACCCGGCTGCTCTACACTCGACTAGCAAGCCGAGTTAGCGGAGCTCGCTGGGAGAATCTTTGTGACCCTCGAGGGAACCGTAGCCCTCCATCGTCTCTATTTCAAACATTTCCATCTCCGTCGTTGATGGCTACGGCCTCCGCGACCGCTGACTTGGAGGCCAGTGATTTCCTTCCTTCTCGTGGATTTGCTCTGGGAAAGTGGGGTGGCTAGAGTGGTGTTTTTTATGTGAGCTGGGAGTTTTTGGGCTATTGTTTAGTGTGGCTCGGGCCTCGCCTCGCTTTCTCCGCCGGGCTTCCTGCTAACCTGTAGAACTCGTTGAGCCGGGATTTTGGGCCGAGAATGGGCCCCCATTCTGTTGAAAACAGAGTTGGCTCGCTTTCCCTATTGGTGGAGGGCGCGGCTTGGTTCTCATCCTCTGTGGTCAAATGACCAAAGATTTTTCGTAATTTGAGACATGTCTCGTAAAGACGAAAATGACCGAAAAGAAGTGTCTTTTGACAACATTGTAGCCGCTTGTTTAGACTACAAGGTGTATTCGAAAACAAAAGTTTTAAACGGAAAACTAGTGAAAGTCGATTCCTAAGCAATGGAACCACCGATGACGCCAAGCTTTTCAGTGGTCAGAGCGGTTCAAGGATACCCGGCTAGGATATTTTTGGTGGTTGGATGTACCTAAATCACAACACAAACAAGCACCGTTAAGGTCAAAGTTGGAGGTTACTCCAACTCAGCCCTCTGCGAGAGTAAGAATACCGAGATTTAGAAGGCTTTCAATACCTTGGAGTGTGTGTGTGTTTAGGATTCAGAGTAATAGAGCTTACTTAATTGTCTATCAACTTACCTTGCCCAAGGGGTAAAGGCCTTCTATTTATAGCAATGCCACGGTGCTTGTTGATGTAAGCTACGAGATCGCCCTGGGGCACTTTGGTACACGACTCGCCTACACGTGTCCGCAGCCTAATTGGGTCCCGTCATGGAGGGAACATTGATCAGTCTGTGGGACATGGCCGAAAGTGACATGAGCCGTGTAGCCGGCTTAGCGCATTAAATGGAATAGTAGGCGCTGGACCGAGCCGCATTGAATGCGTGATGGGGGAGCTGCAGTGGCCTGTCAGAGCGCAAGCTAACTTGCTCGCAAGGCTTGACATTAACCGGGAAGCGCATGTGCCCGCGGTCAAAGATATATGACGCGAGCACGGCTGATGCGGCCATGGCTCATGCGGCACGGATTCAATGGAAAGGTGGTCCCAACGGTCCCCGATGAGGACGATGCGAGGAGGGACGCGCCTTGACCACAAGTGGCCTA
The DNA here is from genome assembly GCA_022495995.1 of Adenophora triphylla var. japonica. NCBI lineage: Eukaryota > Viridiplantae > Streptophyta > Magnoliopsida > Asterales > Campanulaceae > Adenophora > Adenophora triphylla. The sequence continues at coordinate 312,204 of JAFEMH010000128.1, read as the reverse complement.
TTTGTCCGCGGTCTTCCTCCACGGCCTAGGAACCGCTACGTCACCGGTTCCTGACTAGACCGAGCGCGGCCCTGGCCCAAGATCCGGCTCATCAACTTTGTTTAAGACTTTAGCTCTATCTCAGATTTCAACGGACCAATAATTTAGTGACATGTGGCATGTTGTGTCTATATATATTATATATACACATTATATATGTATATTTATAAATAACTACATATACACACATACTCCCTCCGTCCCAGCTCAATGGGCACATTTACTATTGGGCACGGGAATTAAGGTGGGAGTATATATATTAAAAAATATTGTGAGTGGAAAAGGTGTTGTGACTATGACAAGTGAGTGGGATTTGCAAGTGGGACCCACAATTTAATTGTTGAGTATGATAAATGGATATAATAATAAGGCAAAAATGCAACAAAAAAAAGTATCAAACTATAGGGCAACTTTGGTTTTGATACCTAAACTATAAGTGGGGTAGGGTTATTATAACAAAAACTACTTTAGGTATCAAAACCTAAGTTGCCCTATAGTTTGGGTACTTTTTTTGCATATTTTTTTTTCTAATGATAATAACATATTTTCATTTTAGGAAGTGAGACTTATCGAAGGAACAACCCAAACGGGTAAGTGTGCAGGGACAGAGAGAGTATATATCTCGTAAGAGCAAGTTTGAATTTTCTTTTGACTTGTACATACGAGTACCATATAATGCACTGAAATACAGAGAAAGCAAAGAAAGGTTAGTTTGAAAAAGTTGGAAATGCATGTAATTATATGTACGTATTAAATTGTTCTTTAAAGTTGCATGCATCATTCTCTTCAATCTTGAAGGCTATTGATCTACAAACTATCGTTATGAACTGCATATGTTGCTTCTTGGCTATGTTGAGGTTGGTTGTTTCGAGTTCCTTCTTGATTATTGGTTAGCGGTTACGTCAATATGCCAAGATGCAAGTTTTGTTCCCAAGGACATTGGTTCTGCTTCTCAGACATAAAGGCCTGTTCATGGTTTCAGTTTCTGATGTTATTGCTCCCGTTGGTTAAATGAGAACTTGTGCTGTTGTTAGGAGGACAATGTAAATGAAATTTGATGAAAGTACCAGTATTTACTTGATGTAGGGTTACAGTTTTTTTATTACTCCTACATAAACAAATACCTGACTTACACTTGCTTGCATATGCTTTTGAATCTACAAGTTGATTTCACAGTGGAAGAATTTATACCCTCTTTACCCCTAAAATTCTTTTCATGTATGGGAAATACCACAAAGAGAATTGTTATATAAACCCGTAAAATTGTTGAGTAAACCCGTAATATTAAAACCACCAAAAAAAATTAAAACAAACCCCCCACTTTTCCCTTTATACCCCACTCGCCCACACACCCACACCCACACCCATTAACCATTTCATTTACTCTCTCTCACCCACACCACCCACCACCATTTTTAGAGAGAGAAAGAGAGAGAAAATCAGTTTGAGAGAAAGAAAAGAAGAAGAAATCAACTGATTTTTAGAGAGAGAGAGTAAGAAATTTAGATTTTTGGTTCGATGCATTTAAATTTCTGGATTTGGGTGGTTCGGCCGCTACCAACCGAACTTTTTAAAAATTTCGGCAAATCAGAGCCGAACTTTTTAAAAATTTCGGCCGGGTGTGGCCGAACTTTTTCAATATTTTCGGCCGGGGGTGGCTGAACTTTTTCAGAATAGACTAGTTTTTAAAAATTTCGGCCGGGTGTGGCCGAACTTTTTCAATATTTTCGGCCGGGGGTGGCCGAACCTGAACTGAATTTCGGTCACTACTGGCCGAATTTTTGCAAAACGAAAAAAAAAAAAAAGTTTAACAAATTTATATGCAGGAACTGCAGATTGTTTGAAGAATCTGTTTTTATGTTTCTTCGGTTTTCAGTTTTGAGTGTTAATGAAAAAATGGTAGTGGGTGGAGGATTGTGTCGAAGCTGCGTGGTGGCGATTGGGATGGTGGTGGCCGGATTCGAGAGAGACGGTGGGTTGGGATGAAGGGTGGTAGGGTGGTTAGCTTGAGGGGTAAGGTGGGGTAATGTGTGTATGAATTAGGGGTAGAAAAGTAGTTTCATTCGGTGGCATAATTGTAATTAGTACGTTACGGGTTTACTCAACAATTTTACGGGTTTATATAACAATTCTCTACCACAAAGCTGTTTATAATTATGTACTGTCCATTTTCAGGAGGGACTTAGATAGCTTGGAGACATTCATGTAATGACCTTGCCTTTTGGAGTAAAATGATGGGCCAGAAGGTCAGTGACATCCAACTGCATGGCAATTAGATTTTTGATCGTATGATGGGTTTTCAAGGATATGATTGTCTTTTTGGTTAACATCCAACTGCATGGCAATTAGATTTTTGATCGTATGATGGGTTTTCAAGGGTATGATTGTCTTTTTGGTTCCTAGCCCCACGAACAGAGGGTGTCCATTGGATTGAACCTTAGAAGATGAGGTTGTTATGCAGTCTCGACACCGCACAATCCCGTTCCATTATGAGATTTAGTTTTTTCTTTCCCATTTCGATGGAACGATACAAATTTCATAAAGACCATGGTTATGAGGTCGATAGAGTAGGAGCAATTTCAATTGACTATCAAGGCTTAAATTTCTCCGGTCCAATTTGGACTTAGCTAGTCCGCACTCAAATTCGACTCAACCGAACTGAACTGAACCGAACCAAAACGAATACAGTAGAATTGAAGCCTTAGAACGAGGACAAGAGGAAAGAAACACTACGTAGCAGTGAGTGAGTCACTATGTTGATAGAAATGGTGAAAATGCGTGCTAGCCTGGCTAGAGAAAAAGCTAATAATAGAAGGCCCCAAGCCCCTAAACAGTTCCAAAAAGCTACTAATTATAGACCAACTTTACAATTGGAAAAGCAGCTATACTTTGCAGTCGCAGGCCCCAAATTATGCCAATCACCTATGCCATTCTCTTGTTTTTTTCTCTCTATTTTCACTATCATTTCTCTCTACATTCATCATGCATCACATCTATTTTTATCTAATTAAATTATTTCCCCTCATTGATTATGACTTTCATTGAGAGTGATGGCAAATTGACAATTATTTATTTATTTATTTATTTATTTTTCATATCAAAGAAATCTCATTATTTAGTCACATTTGCTAGAAGAAGACTCTCTTGTCTTGACAACTGTTTATACCAACTTGAGATGCCTTGCTTAATAATTCGTCATTGCCACTATTATTCTTAGCAATAGGACCCATATCATATCCCAATTAATTTACTCCGTAGTATCGTATTAATATTAAGTGTTGCTGTTGCTGTTGAGTTGATTTGTTAAAAAATTTATTGTATATTTTGCTTCTTTGAATTACTCTTTTTTTTTTTTTTTTTTTTTTTTTGCCATTGTAAAATTGCCTATAAGCTATTTTCTTAGGGAGGAAGGAGTATCATAGTAGTAACTAATAGAACAACCTTTTAAAAATTGGTTGGAAGATCATCCTCAATGGTACATTTTAATTTCTTATTATTATATACTCCATTCGCCTCAGCTTAAACTTTACCAATTATTCAAAAGGGCGTCTCATTACAAGCTTTACCTTTCCTAAAATGAAAAAAGTTTATTAATATTCTATTATACCCACTAATTTTTCTTTCTCACACATTTAAATTATGGACCCACTTGTCATATCCACTCACTTCTTCCCTCTCACAACCTTTCTCCCACTCCCATTATTTTTGAATATATATATTGCTTTCTTAATTTGCGTGCTTCACCAAAATGGTGAAGTTTAACCGGAGACAGAGGGAGTATGTATATATATATGTATATAGATATATATGTATATAGATATATATGTATATATATGTATATATGGGGAGCCTTTGTCTATTGTTTGTATTTTTTCGTGTTGTAATGCTTGGAACACTTGGTTTGACTTTTATTGTCTACCCAAATGCTTCCATTTATCGTGTCATCAAAGTGAAATTATACTGACGTAGAGATTTTGTGAATACAATGTTGGCAGTGTACAAGTTATAATTGAAGAATCTTTTGTGCGTCTCAAGTTATTGTTTAAAAAAGCATTCAATGTAGATTTGATTCAGGGTATTTCTATATTGTGTATGTTATATGGTTCGCAAACATTGTACGGGATGAGGCTCCGACCTATGTGGGATGCCATCTTTTAACTTTCATGTGAATGCAATTAATTTACCATTAAAAAAAAAAAATCCACCATTAAAAGTGATGGTCTGTGTATAGAGGACCATATTGATGACAGTTCAAATGTTTGAGGGTGTGTGTGTAATATTGTAAGAGTTCAAGGTGTGAGTTGTATTTTGATAGTTTTCATTTTGCTACTGTTTTTATCTTTACCTTTGTATATAAATTGATGAGATCAGTTTATGAGGGTGTTGAGTTTTATCATAGAAGAGATATGTATGAGATCATGTTGCTCTCTCTACTTTTAGGGTGAGTTTTTAATGAAAAGAAAAGAAGGTGAGGGAAGGGAAAAGAAAAGAAAGTGAGGGAGGAAAGTTAATTTAAATTCCTTCCGATTCATGTGCTTCCGAGTTAGAAAGGAAAAGCAAAATTCTCTTCTCATGCTTTCAAATTTTGGAATGAAATGAGAGGAAATAAAAAGAAAATGACTTCTATACCCTCATCATCATTTTCATCTGTTCTTTAAATAATAAAAATATGTCATATTCATCACTTCCATTTCATCACAAGATCCTATACCCAGTTCATGTCTTAATAATAGATAAAATTGGCAACACAAATTTAATGTCCAAATCCCATTAACCAAGCACCCAAAATTCCAGTTTTGACACCCACTTCCTTTCTCCACTTAATGGATCAAAAACAATTTTACAAAATCAAGAATTGATATAAAATTCCTTCCTGAAGAAACCTTGCCATGGATGGAATCTGGGCTGGCGATGTTGGGTTGTCGAATTCAGGGTTGCGTTAGTAATGTTGGGTTGGTGAATTCAGGGATAGGGGTAGAGGAAGGCTTAGCTGGGTGTCAATTTCACACCCACATCTAGGGGTGGAAATGGTTCGGCTCAAATCGCGGTTTGGAATCGAGCCGAGTCAAACCGTGCGGTTTAGCTCGGTTTTTAAACTTATGCGGTTCAGCTCGGTTTAGAAAATTGATAAACCACACGGTTCGGTTCGGCTCACGGTCTGACCCTTCGAGCCGAACCGAGCCGAACCGTTTCAAGCGGAACCACGAGCCGAACCGTAGAGCTGAACCGTGGAGCCGAGCTAGCTGAACCATAGAGCCCTTATATGGTTTTTATATGGACCATTGATTAAATTTAGTGATTGAAAGGCTCTGTATCAGAAAATGGACAACAAAAGGAAAACAAAAGGAAGAAAACTTTTCAATGTGAACTTTAACTACAATTAAAGGAGATGAGGTTGAGGATGTTCGAAAATTACCTTTAATTCTGCAGAAGCCAAAAAATATTCTCTTATGCCGTGGAAAATTTGCTGTACCAATGCATAAACAATACGTTCAGATGAAGGAGAAAGCCTTCGGTTCCAAAGTGTGCTATCTAAAAGGTCAGCCAGCCTTGTTTCTGTAGTCTGCATACTTGTGCTTGAGTTGATGCCTGATGACAAATGACTAATTTTTACATCTGTCCGTGGCTTAACATCATGTTTATCATTGGCTAAGGAACCAAATGAAGACTCCTGTGAAAGATTGGCATATATAATAGGATTACCGCCGCTACCAAACTGCTCAGTACCACCAAAGGAATCCAAGAATTGACGTAATCCAAATTTCGGTTACGTAAGATTATGAAAATAAGTAAGTAGACGAAAGCAGCAAAATTATAAAATCAGACCGTGGTTCAAACCGAGCCGAGCCGAACCGTGATGGTTTAGCTCAGCTCGGCTTGGACTATTTTGTGGTTCAGCTCGGTTTGAGATTTCTCCAAACCGATGTATAGCGGTTTGACTTCTAAATTACCCCAAATCGAGCTAAACCGAACCATTTCCACTCCTACCCACATCACTGCAATGGCGTTTTGTGGATCTGGGCGAGAGCGGGTATTTGTAATGGAGACTAAGGTTTTGGGGATTGGGTTGCCGGCTAGTGTCTGGACAGAGAGATAAGATAGGCGAAGACGAGATGGTGGGTAGGGCTGTTAGACGAAATGAGCCTGTTCGAGCTCGGCTCGGGCTCGACTCAAAAAAAGCTCGAGTTCGAGTGGGCTCGAGGTGAACTCGAGCTCGAACCGATTTTCAAGCTCGTCATTTTTTTCGAGCCCGGCTCGTGTTAGGCTCGTATGTTCGACGAGCTCTGTTCGAGATCGACTCGTTTGAGCTCGACTCTGGCTCAGCTCGTTAAAAGCTCGAATGAATTTTAGTACATACTCTATATATAGGTAGGTGCTCAAATGAGAACCATAACAAAATGAGAACCGTGAGAACCACTTGTTTACAGTAGATATTTAGCTACTGTATACATATACAGTCTACTGTATATGTATACAGTAGTTAAGTATCTACTGTATACAAGTGTATAACTACACATATACACTTGTATACAGTAGCTAAGTATCTACTGTATATGTATACAGTCTATTGTATATGTATACAGTAGCTAAATATTTACTGTATACAAGTGTATACCAGTGGTTCTCACGGTTCTCATTTTAAATGGTTCTCATTTTAAATGGTTCTCATTGGAGCGTATATATATATATATATATATATATATATATATATATATATATATATATCGAAGATCGAGCTCGGCTCGTTAAAAGCTCGTTTGATTTCAGTTTTTTTTTCAAAAAATAAGTCGAAGCTCGAGCTCGGCTCGTTAATACTCGAGTTCGAGCAGCTCGCGAGCCAGCTCACGAAAAGCTCGAAACTTGATTCGAGCGAGCTCGAACATGCATTCTGGGCTCGAGCTCGTTTAAAAGTTAACGAACTCGAGCTCGAAACTTCAAAAGTTCGGCTCGGCTCGTTTACAGCCCTATTGGTGGGGATGGAGGTGGGGTGATGATGGGAAAAGAGGAGAGAATGGGGTTATTGGAGGAGATGGTGGGGATGGGGGTGGGGCGATGTTGCAGATCTGTTTGGAACGGACATGGACGTTTAAAGAAGAGAGGAGAAAGATAGGTTAGTGATGAGATTGCAAAAAATATGTGAGAGTAAAAGTGAGATAATAATAAAAATTGTTAAATTTTCAAATTTTTTCCTTTCAATTCCTTTCAATTTTGATTGGAAAATTTTGAGAGAAAAATCGTAAGTTTGTAAATTCAAAGACATTTGTAGAATACAACCCATCTCATTTCACCTTAATCCCAACAACTTCCCCCCGACCAACAGCTAGTTTCAAATGTCAAATTCAGAATTTTTGCCAAAATCCATTAGAAATTAACAACATAGTTGCCACTTTTATATACTCTTTCCTTCTATTAAAAGCAAAATTAAATATTTTTTTCGTATATTTATTTTGATACAAGAATATACACATTCAAAAGAAGAACCAATTTAGAGTTGCAATCTGGGAATGAGCAAAAAGTTACAAGCTTTAGAATAAATCAATTGGCCCATTCATAATTTGTACAGAAAATGGTTCCAATTAATTTCCAGAAATAAAAAGAAAAAGAAAATGCTAGAAGGAATTCATTTCTAGTAGGTAACTCCGGCTCTTAAGTAGCTTCTCCACCGCCTCCCCATACACCCCACCAAACGCTCCCACCACCGCATCCCCACCTTGATTCTCCACCTCAGTGGCCCCCTCTCCACAAATTGGCCTCACCACCACTAACGTGGCTCCGTCCATTCTGACCCCACCGGAGAGCTCCAACCGCGGCTCATGCATCATTCTCATTCTCACCGCCGGCACCGTGGTCCGGTTATTCCTCCACCATACGCCATTATTACCGATTTGCCCTTCCTCCTCTGCCTCGTCTTCTTCCCCTTTCTCCCTGCACTCCTTCAATCCGTCCAGATTCATTACAACTGTTCCTTCCCCCTCTCTATCTCTCACCACCAATTTCTGAATGTGAGGATGGTCTTTCACGACGTCCTTGATCATGTAATGCCTCGCCGATGCCGCAATCAACGCGCTAATCGTCCACACAACCCTCATTTTCAACCCTCCGCCGCTCAAATCCGCCTCTCCGCCACCGCGAAACCCTAATATAACGCAACTCTTCAACGTCTTCCCAAACTCAGCCTTCCATCGAATCGCCGCACCTTTCTCCAACCTCAAATCCCCCGACGGCAACTCGATCTCCAACTCCCGGATCCTCTCAAATCCACGAAGAATCTGCGCAGGCGAATTCTGAGATCGAGACGGAATATGCAACGGCTTCGGCGATACCAGATCGTGAAGCGACTTCACGATCGATCTGAGAAAACTAACAACAAAGGAATCACCATCTTCAGACTCCGAAGAGGAAATGACACGGTCGACTTTCAACAACAGAGAATCAGACTGCGGGACAAGGGAATTAAAGCGGCGGGAAACGGCCCGGCACCGGATTAGGGTTTTGATGTCGGAGATATTGTTGAAAATGAGGAGGATGAGGGGATCAGGGAGACGATCGAAGCCGTCAGTTTGATCGGAATCTGAAAGCTCTTGGGAGAAAGCCATCATCGTTGTTGATAAGACCGTGTTTGGATGGTGCCTAATTTTGTAAGGTCAGTTTCTTTTTTTTTTTTCTCTGATCTTTGTTTTTAGAGAGAGAGAGAGAGAGAGAGAGAGAGAGAGTAGGGGATGTAGACTGGTTAAGGAAGGAAATAAACGAGAAAAGGGGGGTTTTGAGGAAGGTGTAGCTTTGACCATTGACTTGTTAGGAGATTGGGCCCCATTTCCTACCCAACTGCCGGCTTTCTGTATTAATTGGGACTGTGCCGTACTCGTATTTTTCTAATGCATTTATTATATTTTAATTGGTAATTAGCGTTACACTAACACTAGTGCGTTAAACACCTACGGATTAAAAACTATTTTAACGAAAGTTAAGATTTTAATCAACTATTTGTGTTAAAGCTATAGACGAAGATAAAACTAATAACTTTAAGATAATAATTTTTCATAAATTGACGCTAATGTTAATGAGTTAATATTACAAATTTTGAAAAATTTTCTAGATAAAATTGTATCAAAAATGTTTTACATGTAAAAATGTGATAATGTTTATTTTGGTAAGATAGCAAAATAAAGGAGCACGATAGAAGAAATATTACTTTTTTTTAAGTAGAAAAAAATATGACTTCAAAAAAAAAAAAACTAAAAACCATATCTATATTATATATACTCGTATAAAAAGAGAGTTGTATAATAAGAGAGAGAAACACGGAGAGTTGATGAATTATCTGCTTTATTAAAAAAATAATTTATTACTACTGTCTCCTTCCCAAAATAAATGACTTTTTTTGTTCTAAAAAATAACCTTTTTGTTTTATATTGTGTTCATAAATGATTTTTGTCAATTTATATTTTCATATTTTATTTTATAGTTGCATGATGTATTTTTTCAAACAATTATTACTTATTTAAAATGATAAAAGAAAACTTTAAATGAAAAAGTTGTCATTTTATGTAATATAAAGCGGACTGGTAACATATACAGTAGTTGAAACACATTTTTTTAATAAATTAGTAGTATTAAAAACTGAGTTAGTTGGTAGTTAGTGTTAATAATTAGAGACTATTGTCCTACAATCACTACTTATATTATTAGTCTTGGAGTTTGAGCATGTTAATAAAATAAAAGAAAAAACAATGTTTTAGAACCATCTATGTTTTGGATGGAAAAGTTAGCACCAGATTTCACTTGTGTCTTTATATGTATATATATATAAATATAGTAGCAATTTGGCTTAACCAAATGTGCAATGTCGGGTTGTACAATTCGCAGTAAGTATTGGACATTTTCAAAAGTAAATACTCCATAATGAATACTCCCTCCGTCTCACAAAAAAAGACACAAATTTCCATTTTTGATGCCCATTTAAAAAGGCACACACCTGATATGAAAACATTTTAATACTTTATTCATATAACATACTTGTTGTACTAACAATAACTATTTACTTACTATTTTCTACCCCACTTTCTCTCTCCTACCTCAATTTTCATACTCACAACACTTACTAAACTATGCACTCTCCTTAATTCTCGTGTAAAATCAACTTTATGTCTTTTCGAGTGTGAAAGAGGGAGTATTTATTTTGAAAAATGTTGATTTTCAAAAGCAAGATAAATATATATATATATTCGAACATACCAAAAGTGCGAGACGGGCTAAGCAAGTAAAGCCCAATCACAAGGAAATTTCGCCATCACATTCTCAATGAGGCCGACCCAATCGTAACAAGGCCCAAAGCCCATCTCTTGTATCGCCGACTAAGCCCGTGGTCCGACCTACCAGTGTCCCGACCTAACTTAGTCCGACCTCATGATCCAAATCACAATTCGGGTACGAACCACGCTCTACTCGACAATGTCGACCATTCCACGAGTGGCGACCTCGACCTAAATCAACAAGTGACGACCGACACTCACGGCGTATTTGGTTGAACAATTCTCATAACCACATCCCTACAAATCGTGGGCCGTTATAGACACGTTCCCACAATCAAGTAACCGCCGCTACAATCTCTGAGCACATGTCGCCTCCCCAAAAATACACCACTCTTGTCTATAAATACTTCATCACTACCAAACGGTGAAAGGTAATCGCCATTTTGTTATCTCGAATTCCATATTCAATACATTTTGAGCTTTATACAACCGTGATCTTACTCACGCCCGAGCGTCTTCGCCGGAGACACATTCGGCTAGTCGTGGGTTCGATTTCAGTCAAGGAGCCAGTGATCACCCTACCACGTGGAGGAAGATTGATAAGCACAATTCCCGCAAAGATCGCTTGGTTCCATTGCACGGAATCGTGCTTTAAACTTGACCTCGAAAACTCTATCAACCTCGCAACAATGGTGACTTCGTAAGGACACGTATCCGAGGCTTCACTGGGCATGAAGAAGTGAACAACAACAACATGAACGCAAACGCCGAGAACCTTAACTTGCCTCCTCCCCTACCGAATCGTCCCTACGGTAGGGCCACACGCTCTACCGGTGTCGTTGATGGCGTGGGATTGCCTCGACACAAGGAGAGGGAAAAGGCATATGGACGGGCAAGGAGTTCCACCTCCTCCAAAACGTCCACCGCCAGTGAATGTGGGAAACAGGCGTGCCCTCCACCAACCCCACGAGCAAGAAGGAGATGATGTTGGAGCGAGCTCAGATTCTCGCCGACTTGATAGCCATGGAAGAGGCGGAAACAGCCGACGTGCGCTTCGAAAGAGCGGCACGTACTGTGTCTCTAATGGACAATGCATCAGAGTGCTAGGCCAAATGAAGGTGTGGGACAAAATGGTGAGGACAGGATAGTTCGTCGAGCTCCCACTATTGTTCACGTGCCCAAGAACGATTTAAGGGCTAGCCTCAATGTAAACAGGGAGCAGGAGGCTCAATCCGATTTGAGGACTCACTAATGTCACCAATAGAAACAGACATGTGTTTCGCCGGCCAGACGCAGAGGTCGGGATCTCATAGAGACAGTGAATGGGCGCAGTCGCCCGTAGGAGGGGAAAGGCGCAGTCGCCACATGGAGATAACAGCGCAGTCGCCATCTCGTGCCGAGAGGCGCAGTCGCCTCAAAGAAGTAACAGGCATAGATCTCCAAGTAAGATCGGGAGAGAGGACCAATTCCCAACGGGGACGTGGAAGGGAGTAGGCAGTGACTCCCAGAAGTGAAGGCCGAAGTCAAATGTTGCGCCCCCTCCAGGAGATGAAAGACCCGATGCTAGGGAATGGCTATTGATGAAAAAGAAGTTCGAACAATGGGAGGAGGAGAAGAAAAAGGAGACTGGAAAGGTCGAACGAATTGACTTTGCTCTTCGACCTTTATCCAAAGAAATCAGAGATAGTCGACCTCCTCCTACTTTCAGGTTGCCACTTCGGAGAAGTATTCTGGGTCGACCAACGCAAGGAGTCATATAGCACATCTGGGAGGCCACCATGTGTTTTGTCGCCAATGAGGACGACAATATGTGCAAAGCCCTCCTAAGCACACTCACTGGCGGCCTTAACTTGGTTCAACGGTCCGGCCGCGGGTAGCATCAATACTTGGACATGCTTCAGACAAAGTTCTTGGATCGATTCTCGACCGCAGGAGCTCGGAAGATGACTGTCACCGATCCGAATAACTTGGTGCAGCGAAGAATGAAAGCTCCATGAGCTACTTCACCAAGATTTAAGGAAATGGTTGATAAGATAGAGGAAGACCTCACCGATAGGGAAGTCATTAATTGCTTCCGAAACGGTATTTCCTCGGCGATACGGATTATGAACTCACAAGCCAGACAAGAACAACTCGACAGGAGTTGTTTGAGAAGGTGTATAATGTCGCTCTTGGCCGAGGAAAGGAAAGAGAAAAAGAATGGTAAAAGCCCCAAGGTGGAGGTCAGGCGATGATAAAAAGGACTCCAACAAGAACGGAGGAAATAATAAAAATGGAAAGAACGGGACTAGTGGCAACAGAGAAAGTGCCCGAGGCTTTCACTCCCCTTACGGTGAGTCGAATGTAAATTATGAATGCCGTCGAGCCGGCTCCTCCAAATCCCAATGAATCCAGTGCAACAAGTTTAGGAGGGACAACAAAGAAATACCGTGACTACCACAAAGACACCGGTCATCTCACGAGGATTGTTTGGGTTTGAAGCGCATTATACAAAGAATGGTCGACTGGGGAGGCTCGACGCTTATGTGAAAAGGCCTCAAGCCGGTGGAGGTGGGCAGCAGCAGGTGGACAAGAAGGGCCGAGGCAGCCTAGATTGAACCCGGGGGTCATTACAGAGCAAGCAAGCAACACGGCCATCAAGCACAAAAATCTTCCAACTCAATAAGGCTCCCATGTGCCTCCAAGAAGAGAAGTCGAGATGAAGCAATCAGCCTTCTTCCCCACGAATTGGCTACTAACATAGCGGCTAGAGAGCAAGTTCTCGTCATCCCAGGTCTCATAGACGGATGTACGACGAGCGCACTCTTAGTCGACACGGGGCCTGCAAGGATATTTTGTTCTACAAAACTTTTAAAGAAATGGGTCTTAATGATGAGCGGTTGGAGAGATATGATGGTAGGTTGGAGGGCTTCACCAATCATCGAGTTGATGCAAAAGGCAAGATAGAGCTCGATGTCGACCTAGGCCAACACCCCCTCAGGATCGTATCAAAGGTACAATTTATAGTAATTGATGTAAATAGTGACTATGCCGCTATACTTGGTATCCCAGTCAGTCGCTCTTGGAATGGTGGCATCGATCCCTCATCGCCGAGTCAAGTTCCCTACACTACCGGAGTAGGGTGTGTACAAGGCACAACTCGAGCCTACCTTGATCATGTTCTCGAGAGAAAGAAAGAAAAGGGAATTGGAAATCGAGACTGAGATGGTTATTTAAAGTTGTCTCAATCGAGTCACCAAAACTACGGGCTGTCAACAATCACCGACGTGGAAGAGTCGACCTATCGCTCAAATGACGAAGTCATGCTTGAGTCGACACGTCACTCTAACACCACTGAGGTCGATTCAGATGTAGTTATGGTCGACCAAGTCATCATAGGCAACCTATGCCTCCCGGCTCGACAATAACTCTGGGGCCACCACCACCACCGGCGAGGTTGCGAGACAAGTTAGATGATATGATAGCGTAAGAAGCTCCACATCTCGAGGGCCGAGGAGAGACAAAGGGTTAAGGAGATAATCATCGAGACTCTACAATTCGGGGATGGACCAGAGCTAGAAGTCGTGGATGAGCTAGAGTCGCAATCACCAACCTTTCTTACCCCGACCAAAAAATTCAGATTGGGAAGCAGCTATCGCTGAGGAGCGAGCGGAAATCATCGAGCTACTCAAGGAAAGTAATGATGTCTTTGCATGGAGGGTAGAAGACATGAGGGGAATCAAGGAGGAGGTCGCTGCTCACAGATCGGAAGTCAACCCGACCATAAAGCCTAGACCCCAAAATTGAGAAGCTTTGCTCGCGACAAAGAAGAGGCCATAAAACCGAGGTACAAAAACTTTTGAATGCAGGGATAATCAAAGAGGCCACTCATACAACGTGGTTGGCCAACGTGGTCATGGTGAAGAAATCAAACGACAAATGGCGGATGTGTGTCGACTTCACCACTCTCAATCTTGCTTGCCCCAAGGACAGCTATCCTCTTCCTAGAATCGACAAGCTAGTCGATTCCATTCTGGTCACTCAACCCTCGGCTTCCTCGACGCTTACTCGTGTTACCACCGAGATTAAGATGCATGAGGATGACATAATCAAGACGGCATTTCAGCGGTGGAGGCATCTCTCGCTACAACATGATGCCATTTGGATTGAAGAATGCAGGGGCAACTTATCAAAGGATGGTGAACAAAGTCTTTGCTTCTCAAATTGGCCGAAACATGGAGGCCTACGTCGACGATATGGTCATCAAAACAAAGGCTGGACGTCACGTGGTCGACCTAAAGGAAACGTTCGCCAATTTAAGAGCAAACGACATGAAGCTTCAACCCTAGCGAAGTGTGTATTTGGTGTAGGCTCGGAAAGTTCCTTGGGTTCATGGTATCTCAACGGGGTATAGAAGCTAATCCGAGAAAAAATCAAGGCTTTAGTCGACATGAAGGCTCCCACGGTGTCAAAGAGATGCGGCGACTTAACGGAAGGGTAGCGGCTCTTGGTCGTTTCATATCAAAGTCGGCGAGAGGTCTCTCCCTTCTTCAAAGCATTGAGGGGACGAAAAGTTTTGAATGGACGACCGAATGTCATTCGTCGTTCCAACAAATTTCAAGGATTACCTCGCTACTCCACCTCTCCTGAGTAGCCCAACCACTGGTGAAACTTTGTTTGTGTATTTATCCGTGGGAGATAAATCAGTGGCAGCGGTTTTGGTTAGAGAAGATGAGGGGTTTCAAAAGCCGGTATACTACATCGTGAGGCCATATCGGATGTGGAGAGCGAGATACTACAATGCTTTGAGAAGGTCGCCTATGCCCTAGTCGTGGCTTCAAGGAAGCTGCGAGCTTATTTTCTCGGCTCATCCAATTGTGGTTCTTACAAATGCTCCCCTAAGAAAAATTCTTCACAGCCGGAGAGTTCGGAGTCGACTTCTCAATTGGTCAATTGCCCTACCGAATTTGACATTGAGTACCGACCTCGAAAGGCGTTGAAGGCTCAAGCTCTAGGCGACTTCTTGGTCGAGCTTACGTTCACCAAGGAAGACGACGAGCGGCGAGCTCCAAAGAGAAGGCTAAAGGGAAGGAGTTAGAGTCCCAGGTCGCCGTCGGTCTACCTCGACGATTGTTGGAAGGTCTATTCGGACGGATCGGCAACTAAGAATAGCGAGTGGAGCGGGGATAGTGCTAATTGAACCGAGAATGCAGGACAATATACGAGGAGTCATTAAGGTTCAAATTCGATGCTTCCAACAACCGGGCCGAATATGAAGCTTTGATAGCGGCTATAGAATACGCCAAGTGTTTTGGAGCGACTAAGATCATGGCCTGCTGTGATTCACGGTGATAGTCGACCATGTCGGGCGAGTACGAGGTACTTAGTGCCACAGCGATCAAATCTTTGCGACCTGGTGAAGGAAGCGATAAAAGATTTGGAATTACAGGAGATTCAAAGAATTGGACGAGAAGACAATGAGCTAGGCCGACCTCACTCCTCGAAGTTAGCCACTCGGATGAACCACATGATGAACCTATCTCCTTCCTCGAAAGTCCGGCCTATGAAAGAGTAAAAATTCAATGCATAGATGATCCCTCAAGAAATTGGACTCGGGAGAAGTGTTGGATCGAGGAAATGAAGGCATACATAGAAAGTGGAGAGGCTGCCGGATGACGAGAAGAAGGCTCGAGCTATCAAAAAGAAAGCTCCAAGGTATGTCATTCAAGGAGGCGACACATTCGGAAGATCTTATACTCGACCATTACTAAAGTGCATCCACCCTCAAGAGGTCGCCCTATTGATACACGAAGTACATAGTGGAATTTGTGGTGGACACCAGGGGGCCAGGACTCTTCGACAAGTTAATCACTTTGGGGTACTACGGCCACACATGAGAGCCGGACACTCACAACTTTGTTCGGCAATGTGATCAATGCCAAGGTTTGCCAACCTTCCCCATGTGCTCTACAACGGAGCAGACTCCTGTGATCGCGGCTTGGCCATTTGACATGTGGGCGTCGACTCGATTGGACCCTTCCACTCCCGCCCGAGGAAACTGCAAGTATGTGATCGTCGCCATAGATTACTTCACTAAATGGGTTTTCCGAGGCCAAAGGCCATTAGCTCGCATCACGAGAGGAAAATGCTATCAACTTTATTCATGACTTCATTTGGTGTCGGTTTGGTTTTCCTCGAGCTATAGTGTCTGACAATGGTTTACAGTTCTCCCGGACCTTGAAGCGAGAGATGAAGCGAGTTGGAATCAAACATTGGAAATCTTACGTCGCCTATCCTCAAGGAAATGGCCAAGGCGAGGCGGCAAATAAACTTGTTCTATCTTCGCTCAAGACGGGACTCGTAGGTCGACGTAACAATTGGTTGGGCGAACTCCCCCTTGCTCTTTGGGCGGTCCGTCTGACCACTCGGGGGCCTGCGGGAAACCCCTTTTGCTCTCACATATGGGTCGAGGCCATGGCACTGCGAGCTCGAGATTCCCCACCTTGCTAGAGTGACTTTCTTCAATCAAGAGCAAAATGATACCAATAGATTGATCGACGGATCTAGTCGACGAAAGCGAGAAACTTGACTACCTCCGAATGGTCAACTACAAGCGGCGAACTAAGAGCTACCACGACAAGAAGGTCAAGGCAAGGTCGTTCCAAGTTGGAGATTATGTATTGAGAAAGATCGAGGCAACGGGTAAAAGGACCCGGCGGAACAAGCTATCTCCTAGCTGGGAAGGTCCCTATGTAGTCACTCGAGTCGTCAAGGAAGGAACCTACATGATAGCTCATCCCGGAGGTGACGAGTTGAAACATCCTTGGCATGCTACTCACCTCATCAAATACTACTTCTAGTTTTCAGTTTCAAAGTTCAAGCTTGTGTTAAGTTCTAGTTTCAAGTTGATGTAAGCATGTTTCCTACTTCAATAAAAAGCGCAGTTTATTCGATCAAACATAGTGTTACACCAATCCCAATGAGCTCGACTCTTAGTCAGCTTCGATTTAACAAGCTCGATTCTTAATCAGCTTTGTTCATTTAACAAGTCCGACTCTTAGTCGACTTCGTTCTAACAAACTCGACTCTTAGTCAGTTTGTTCTAATTAGCTCGATTCTTAATCAGCTTTGCTCATTTAACAAGTCCGACTCTTAGTCGACTTCGTTCTCACAAACTCGACTCTTAGTCAGTTTGCTCTAATTAGCTCGATTCTTAATCAGCTTTGTTCAATTAACAAGTCCGACTCTTAGTCGACTTCGTTCTAACAAACTCGACTCTTAGTCAGTTTGTTCCTAATTAACTCGATTCTTAATCGGCTTTATCCATTTGACGAGTCCGACTCTTAGTCGACTTCGTTCTAACTAACTCGACTCTTAGTCGGTTTGTTACGATTAGCTAGACCCTAGGTCAACTTCAATAGTGTGAACAGGTTCGACTCATAGTCAACCTCATTCACAAAAAAGTTAAGTAAGTCTGAGGTCGACTAAATAAATAAATATCAAGTCACCTATAGGCTCAAGTTTACTCATTCATCCTATCTATATCTAGCTCGACGTTTACTTTAAAGAGCATACAACATGCAATAAATAAGGTCAGCTATGATAGAGGTAAGTCTCCCAAAGCGGGCTAAGACTTAGGCAAAATAAATTTACAAAAGTATCTTGCCTCCCAAAAAATAGGGCCAAGGCATTCAAATATTCAAAGAACAAAAAAGTAAAAATGTTTGGAGCTTGTTCAATTACAACAACCATCGAAGTCAAAGTCTATTCAAGGGGAGTGCCTTCCACTTGGCCAGTGACGGATGCTGGATTAATCTCAGTCTGTTCACCTACAGTAGATGGCTCACCAAGAACATTCTCTGTATGATAGACAACCTTCCTTGAGTCGCTAATCGTATACTTTGGAGTCTCATCATCGAAGCCTGGATCTGCATAATCTTCGAGCTCGGCCAGGATAGTGTCAAAATTGACTTTCTCTACTACAGGAGGATCCCATGGTGCGGCTTCAGCCTCTTCATCATCCTTGGCTATGAGCTCCTTGTCATTATCAGTATAAGGTACCAAGGAGTGGCCCTGTCGAGCTGCAGTATTGTAAGGATCCTCAGACGCCCATTGAGCCAGCTTCTCGATTGATATATCAACCGAAGGATCCACGATGATACGCCGAGCCATATGGCTTAGACCAGCTTTGAAAAATACTTGGGCCTCCTTGGTGACATGTATATGAAGCTCGTCACTGTCTTTGTAAGCTTTGATGGCATCCTCCTTAGTGGTCTTCACAGCATCAGCCAGGTCAACCTCCCATTGAGCTCTAGCAGCATCCAACTCTTCCTGTTTCCTAGCCAAAGTCACGGGAACCTCCTCCAACTGTTGCTTGGCCAGTTCTAGGTCAGCTACCATCTTCTTGTTCTCCTCCTTGAGACGAGCGAGTTCGCTGTTGTCTTCCCCCAAGCTCTTCCAGGCCTCCTCCTTCAATTTGATCTCATTATCTTTCACAAGCTTCAAAGCTTCATAAGAGTTATCCAAGTCCGAGTTCTCTTCCTTCAATTTGTCGAACTCTCCCTTCAACTTAGTGTAGTCCTCTTTCAGCTGAGTTTGGTCACCTTCCAGCTTTCCCAGTTCCTCGTTTTTACGAGCCAACATAGCCTTGGCCAGCTTCTCCTGCTCCTCTGCCGCCTTCCAATAAGTGGTGGCTAAGTCAATCATGGCAAGAGACTGAAATAACAAGTCGATACAAGGGATCGAGATCAAATGAAAAGAAAAGAGAGGGAACGGAAAGAAAAATGAATACATTAAAAGCTCAAGGGTTACCTCGGAGGAAGCCGGCCCAACTCGAGCTCGACAAGCTTACGGGGTCGAGGCTTATTGGTAAACTCTACGATCAAATCTGATCGGCTCCCTTCGACGACTACCTGGCCATACTCCAATTCTGGATACTCCCTAGCCAAGTGTTAACTGCAGTCAAAGGGGTCACATCACTTAGCTCGCTGAACTCGAGCTTGAATCAACTTGTCATATGAAACATGAATGGGAGAGGCATGTGGACTTCGGCTTCGGTCTCACCGGTTGGCTGGCCTGACTAGATTGGATGTCGAGCTCACCCTTGAAGGGCCAATTTTGATCACCTTGCTTATAGGGGCGGCATCATCTTCATCTTCCTCTTCATCCAAAAAGAAATGACATGGGATTTTCTCTTGGAGCGGTTTGGAGTTTTGGTTTTGGTTTTGGTCCTAGCACGAGCCCGAGTCTGGTGCGAGCGGCCTCCTCTGCGGCTCCACATTCGGCTCGGCCTCCTCTTCACCGACAACATGGACTTCCTCGGAACCTTGAGCATCATCACCTTGAACATTTTCCCCTTACAGGACTTCGTTCAATCCTTCCAAATTCTCCTCGGCGGGAATGAATTTGGTAGTATCTGGTCGACCGGCTTGAGATCATTTCTCTTGGCCCCTTCCATCTCACGATTCTCCTTGGCATTAGGCTGCTCCATAGCTCTTCTTAGCCTTCTGATATCAGCAGCTCTTCCCATGTTGGCTTCCCGAGCGGGGTCAAAGCGCACGAGTCAAAAGAAGAAGAGTATTAGCCCGACATCATAATTATAAGTTCTATGTACGAGCCCCGAGTTCTACATACGAGCAACATAAGTAACGAGCTAAGAAATTCAAATACGGAAGTTACACTTATGCAAGATACGAGTTCTACGGCGAGATCAATAGGTAACAACTAAATGATCAAATGCGAATACCAAACAAGATGGAGCTCGCCCATAAGAAATCATCACACAAGGAGAAGAAAGGGCGAGTAAATCCTTACCACCAACATGTTCTCCATTATCTCTGCCGGTAGTTCTTGGTCTTCGACGGAGGGAGCACATTTTCTCGAAGCCTAGCATGAGCATGAGTAACCCAATTTGGATACCTCGAGCACTGACTATGGGAACTAAGGGCCTGACATTATCATCACCTAGCATCATTCTGCTTGGATGTAATTGTTCTTCGTGGTCCCCAAAACCTTCCAACTAATGGAGTGCATGGGCAACAAACTCTGCCGGCTTCCCACAGTTCATTATGCCCGATGGGGCTCCCTGATCTTCAATCCCTTATCACTTTGGTGTCCTCACAGTAGAGGGAACTCCCGACCTAACCTACTCTCCACTACTACAACGTGGGAGTTCCGGCCACCGACCTTCTTTGGGCAAATTGATAAATAGCTTGGGAGAATTGGCTTTAGAGGGAGTACTTATGCCGCCGCTCTTGTCGAACTTCACAGAAAGAACTCTCTGAACACCCTCATACAAGGTTCATAACCTAAGAAGCGGCAAACCATCGCAAAGCGGGCTCAAGACTCTACGGTATTGGCGCCCGGTTGGATAGGTAGGGCATTGGCACACTCTAGAAACTCATTAATAAAAGGGTCGAAGGGCAATCTTAAGCAGCAATGAATTGGCCATAATAAAAAGCAACCACTGGTGGCATCGGTCTTGTAAGTCTTCCCGAGTTGTTTGAAGAAATCAGCCTGCTATGAGGGTAACCTCAAACTCCTCCCCGTCCGCCTCACGAGAAATCATAAATGGTCGACAATCTAGAAGGAAAATGCCTCCCTCTCAGTGGCCCTTGAGGAACATAACCCCTTTCATTCCTGCCTGATACCACATTGACCTCGAAGGCGTCAACAATACGGGGACTTGACGAGATCGACGCATTGGCTTCTCCTTGAGTCTCCATATCTGTACAAGAAGAGGGGGAAACAGGGGAATCGGGCTTCTACACGAAGTCTCGGGAGACCTAATCGATAAGCTAAGGGGCGACCTAGATTCCCAAATCCAATTCTATTCCTAAGGAAAGAAGGTTTGTCGGGACCCTGAATGTAAAATGTAGCAATATGGTCAAGAAGTTCGTGAAAAAGATGGAAGGACTCAACTCTTGGATCATTCGTTCCTAAGGTACCTAAGTTCTCTCCCACAGGCAAAGCCAACTCAGTAAATTGCAAACCCCATCGGGTTAAAATTGAAGTACATTCCTCCATGGTCATCTCCCTCCACTCTCCGTTTAAATGTTTATAAACCCTACGGTTGACTTTACAGTACCCATACCAAGCTTCGGGTTCTGTACTAAAGGTCCTAGCCATGGCGGAATCAAAGAAATTGCAGAAATTAAAGCCCTAATTTTAAAGAATAAGGGGAATACCTTTAGCAGTGAAGGGAAAACGGAACAATGGAGGGCGAAACACCAAGTTATAGCAGGAGTCAACTTCCTTTATCACCGCGGAATCACGCGCGAGTTCGAGAGAAGGCAAAAGTTGTAAATGAAGGATTCTCAAATTTATAGCTTCCTGAATTGGAAAGGGCAAAGGTAAATTCGAATTTAATTTTCCTAATTAATGGCGGAAACAGTTTCCTAGGCGGACTCTCAAACGTCAAAAATATCATCATTATGGCAAAAAACGGCGCTCGTACCGATCTGACCGTTCATCGCCAACGTCCCGGATTATGCCACGTCATTATGGTCGACCTACTTCAAAAAACTAGTAGCGACCTGCGGGTAAAATAATTCACATCAAAAGTCTTCTTTAACTTCCAAGTCGACAAAGTCCACTCGAAAGTTGGGGGCAGCTGAACATACCAAAGTGCGAGATGGGCTAAGCAAGTAAAGCCCAATCACAAGCAGCCTTGGCAATCACATTCTCAATGATGCTGACCCAATCAAAACAAGGCCCACAGCCCATCTCTTGTATCAATCGACTAATCCCATGGTCCGACCTACCGGGTCCCGACCTAACTTAGTCCGACCTCATGATCCAAATCACAATTCGGGTACGAACCATGCTCTACCCGACGGTCGGGTCGACCATTCCACGAGTGGCGACCTCGACCTAAATCAACAAGTGACGACTGACACTTGCCGGCGTATTTGGTTGAACAATTCTCATAACCACATCCCTACAAATCGGGGGCCGTTATAGACACGTTCCCACAATCAAGTAGCGCTACAATCTCGGAGCACATGTCGCCTCCCCAAAAATACACCACTCTTGTCTATAAATACTTCATCACTACCAAACGGTGAAAGGTAACTGCCATTTTGTTATCTGAATTCCATATTCAATACATTTTGAGCTTTATACAACTGTGATCTTACTTTCACGCCCGAGCGTCTTCGCCGGAGACACATCCGGCTAGTCGTGGGTTCTGATTTCAGGTCAAGGAGCCAGGTGATCAGTCCTACCACGTGGAGGAAGATTGATAAGCACAATTCCTGCAGCATCAATTACTCTATTCATCTCAAATGAATGACCAAACTTTGCTTCAGATTAAAAACAAATTTAAACAAAATTTGGTTATTTATTTTGAGACGGAGGAAAAGAAGTAGTGTTTAATTGATATAGTCTATAGTTGAATTAGATGGTGATGAAAGAGAGTAGTCAGAATGGGGAAGGATATGAAAATTCAACGAAAGCCCTTAGGAAGGAAGAGATATGGATGTCTGACTAGAAATGGCCTTTCCCAATTTTTGGATAGCTGTTTGTTTGGTCCACCACCATTATAAACATCCTTTTTATCACCCACTTGGATTATTTCTTTGCTTTTCTGATACTTCATGAGTCGTTAACTTCCCATTAATTAACATTAATCTTTTGATGTTTAATTTAAACATTTTCAGGACTTTGGAGAGAGGTTATTGATGTCATATGGATGCAAATGCAATGCAACCCATCCATTTGCAGCTTCAGCTTGGCCTAATCACATTTAAGGTACATCAGCTTACCTCTTAGGCTCCGTTTGTTTGGGGAAAAATGTTTTTCGGAAAACATTTTCCCCATTTTCCGGTGTTTGTTTTGCATCGAAAAATTGAGAAAATGTTTTACGCTAAACATGTTTATCTCATTTTCCGGAAAATATTTTCATTTTTCGGAAAACATTTTGCAGAAAATCATTTTCCGAAAAATGTTTTACGCTAAACAAACGGAGCCTTATATTATATTTTACTAGTACATGCCCGTGTCCAAGGCCACGTGATTTTTTTTTTAATTTTTTTTTTTAAATTTTTTTTTAAATTAAAAAAATATATATTTTTTTTAAGGGCAAAATGGGAAAGGGACAAATGTAGGAGGGCAAAATGGGAAATTCGGCAGATGAAACTATTCTTAGTACTGTTCATTGCTTAGTTGGCATGTTGCCATTTATAATATAGATGTCGTATTTGACTTGTCAACGTTTTTTAGAAATAGATTAACTTGTTTGCACGTTACTTGTATAATAGTAAAATTGCACTACTATACTTTCTTTATTTTGAAATGTGGCATTTATTTTTGGACGGACTAAATTCAACATCTTTCTAGCTAGTTGCAGTATTTTGGAGACATAACAAATGACCACCACTTATGTTTCGCTCATGATGATTCTTGACTCTGCTCATAAGCGAAAAAGGCCCCCCTCGAAGAATTGGAAGTGTTCAGTCGTGACTGTTGTGGGCTTATGTGGATTCAATTTGAATACGATATGGGATTTGGACAAATATAATTTGAGTGTCAAAGATTTTGTCATAAATTTTGTGGCTAAAGAATATGTCAAGTTTGGTGTGGCCAATGATTCAAACTAATGTTTGCTTCACTTGCTTTAGGAATTAATGTTTCCTCTCAACCATACAAATCATATTTAACTTGGATCAATAAATCAAAGCTCCAAACTTTTCAGATAAATAATATGTTTAAGACATGCAAGTGGAAATTCCAATATCAAATTGTAAATAGTAAATACTACAACAATCTTATGAATTGTTGAATGAGTGAATTTCCTAGATTGATGGTTGGTGTTGATTTTTGAATAACCTTTATCCAAGTGCTTTCCTTTAGTCTACTTAGAAGCCAAAGGACCCAATGGAGACTTCATTTTTTATATAGGAAATCAATAGTTGAGGAGGTTTTGACCAAGTAAAATTACCTAATAATAGGACCCTTAATTTGCTTTGGATCACTTTTGGCCTTGTTCCTTGTTCTCCTCTCTCTTTGCTCTATCTTTCATTGTTGTTCATGCAATAACCACCTTTTTCCCATGCAAATCACCGCTTCTTCCCAACATTGCCCATACCACCCAGCCCCTTCTCAACTCCGCTCCCCATCTTCCCATGGAGGAGCGGGGCCCACCACCTCCCCCTAACATCTTCGACAGCCACCATGATGATGATGATTCCTCTTTCACTTTCGAAACGCCCCAACAACAACGCTTCCGCCCTGGGACCTATGTGGTCCAAGTCCCTAAAGATCAAGTCTACCGTGTCCCCCCACCTGAGCACGCTGCTTATGTAGAACAGCAACGCAGGTTGCAGCCTCAAGGAAAGAGGTCATGTTGGTCCTGCTCTTGTGTTCTCATTTCGACGTTTGTCCTTCTCCTCATTCTTGCCATAATTGGTGGCCTTTGTTTTGTCCTAATCAAGAAAGACAACCCCAATATACGCATTGATAGCATCCTTGTCAAGAATGGTACTAATTCCCATAATCACCACAACCCAGACTACGATATCACATTGGGATCCAAAAATCCGAATCAACACACGAGCCTTTCCTACGGTGAGAATGGGGATGCTTCCCTCTCTTTTAAGTCAAAGGAAATCGCTACGGGAAAGTACCCGGTATTTGATCAAGGCCCTGGAAGTTCAACTTCCCACCAGATTACCCTTCGTGGTTCTAATGCTGCATTGCCTAAGGAATTAGGGAATAGCATGAACAGCACCAAAACAAAAGTGCATGTTGATTTGTCACTACAAGTGAAATTCCCGGTGAAAATGAAGGTTGGGCCGTTTGTGATTAAGAACAAGATGGTGAAAGTATTGTGCTCTATCAAGGTTGACACTCTGGCTAAGCATACTCATATCCTGTCCCAAAATTGTCAACCCATCGAGTAACTTCATCTCAAGAAAAGAATTTCGCAATGGCGGCGAGGTGGTGGTGGTTGTAGTGGACCTGGTGGTAGGTGGTGGTAACCTGGCCATTAAAGACATTTTCTTTTCTTTTCTTTTCTTTAACTTAAATTACTCTTCAAAATTCGTTCCTTCCTCTCACTCTCCCGTTATCTTTACTTCTTTCCTTTGTTTATTCTTGAGAGAAATTTTCAAGTGTAGTAACCACGGGGAATGAGCATGACAACGCTAAATTTTGTTTCTTGATCCGTGATAATATGTACTTTCTAGAGAGGATTCAGCTAGAGATGTAGTCATTAATTATTCTTTGTTCTGATGATTACCCCTTTAATTCGGTCACATATTGGTAGACACATCTTTTCTTTTCTTATTTTTGTTTGTTGGGGAAAATGTATGTATATGATTGTCACATAGGTCTTACATTTAAGGAATCTAGCTTCATACTGTTTGCTTCTATGATGTCTCTATCTCTTTTTTTGGCCTTAACACGTACTTTCAATCAGGATTAGTTGACATTTAATCATATAAATAATGCAGTAAAAAAAAATTTGTACTCCAGAATGCAACATAGTCTAGGTTATTTAGCACACAATTTTCTGATTTCTGAGGACTTGTTTAAAGTGCCAAATCTTCAAATGATATGAGCCAATGAGTTAGTTTTTAATTTGATCAGATTCAGAAGCTTAACGTCTTTCAGTGGTTTAACATCAAATATCCTAAACTTAATCGGAGGATGGATGCCTAAACATCTATGAGGCCCCAATCCTAATCAAAAGCTAGTTACAGAATTGCTCCTCATTCAAAAAGGAAATAGTTTCCAACAGCCACTGATGCAAGTTTTCGTCTCCCATTGAATTGGAATGAAAACTCTTCATTCTCTCTTTTTTGTTGAAGAGTTTAAGTGAATGGATTATCTGGGAGCCGTATTGAGCATAAGACCTGGCAGGCCAATAATCATGTTCTAAAAACTAGCCTATTGGGGTAAGGGGGTCGGATGTACGCAGTCTTGCCCCTGTATTAAATCACGAATTTTCAAATTATTGAGCTTGACTGTAAGTCCTATTTATTTTTTCTTTACTGCAGTTGTTGCCTTATTTGACAGTGATTATTGAAATGGTCCTCCGTTTATCCAGGTAAGAGAATTCTGATCTGTGGCTTGTCAGACAACTGAAATGGGCCTCTTGTGATCTTATTAGAAAGTTCTGATTTGGGCCTCTTGTTGAATATACAGAGTGCTTACACATCTATGCTTTCAGCTTCTTTTTGCAAGTGGGCTATCAACATAGGCTCACTAACCCATCTTCTTACCCAGTTAAAGGCCCTTAATTTGGAGCCATCTTTGACACTATGATCTATACCAGGTCATAAATCAACTTTGTGGAACACAAAGTTGGGCTCTCCAAATACATGTTTAAAGGGAAACTAAGACTTGAACGCATAAAATTTATGTCCAGAATTGTGCATATCCAACTATACTAAGTTATCTGGTTTTGTACTTTCCTATAGAGCAAGTCACCCAAAATTTGCCAGCAACGCATGATGCTCGGACTCTTTGGTTTACCCCGCCTGATCCTTGTCAACAAGGCTAAACTAGGAGTGTCCGACACGGGTACGGCAAGGTAAACCAAATAGTCAGAGCATCAGAGGCAACACATAGAATATACTCCCCCCGCGTCACATAATGATTTCATTTGGATATTCAAACAATTTAACTACCTATTTTCATTTCCATCACTAACTTTGATGAGGTTTACTTCTTACTCCAATACTCCTCTTCTTCGTTGGTTGGCTCTCATACTCTCCTTTCTCATTCTTCCTCCTTGGTTGGCAATTTAGGAAGTTAAATAATTTTAACATAACAATTATAGAAGCGGGACTATCTTTTTGGGACAAACAAAAATGGGAAATAGGAACATCTTTATGGGAGTAATAAAATTGCTATCTGTTCAAAACTCAATTATAAATCCAAAATTGCCTATATGACCAGCCATCACTCTCTTTTTGCTGCAACTGCCCTAGTTAACTCAATCTACTGCGTTTTAGAGTTTTCAGCTAATATATGAACGGGCAAAAAATATATCCACTAACCTTTGGAAAGCTGATAATGATCTGTCCTAGTTCAAACCTGCCACTTCGGTATTTTTAAATTAGTCAAGACAACAGCTGCCACTTCTCAAGTAATCTTTTTAATATTTTCCGGCTATTTCCCTCGAGTTTCAAATTAGTTGTGCTGCTTGTGCCACTGTCCTCGATCTGATTTCCGGTTATAGAATTAGTTCACTATAACTTAGCACTTCCCACTTGGCCACTTGTCTCTTATATAATCATACTTAACTGGCTTCTCTTATCAAACTATACAAAGTCCGTTATCCTAGGAACGTTTTCCAACGAATGCCAGCTCATTCTGTTATCTTTGTTTTTGTTGCTAGCATATGCCTCCATGGACTGGTAAGAACAAAGGAGTATGTTGATTGATTCTGGAACAGGTTGCAAATGTTTGTACTTGTTTACACAATGCACTATTTTCTCTTTCAGTTTGGACCACAACTAAAATAATTCTAGCTTTCGTACGGGTAATTCTCTTGAGAAACAAAATATTTGTTTCTATGCAGTGGTCCATAGTTGAGGGAAGAGGCTGCTTACTGATCTTAATTACTCCGTACTTAATATATTATTTTCCATCATCTGCTATTTTATTATGTATAGTAAGATGATAAGGATCAATCTTAGAAAACACTTGCACATTTTTCAAGAGATTGAACATCTCCCAGAACCAATTTGATTGGTTTATAGTAAGATGACTTCCTATTTTACCAACAATTATAGTGTCTTTTTTCATTTGAAAACCGCAGTTTAGAACTATTATATTGCAAGTTGATATTGCTCAACTGTCTTTGGCAGTAAACATGGCCAAGTGTTGTTAAACTAGTTGAAACTCTGCTACTCTCAACTCTTGTTCCTTTAGCTGTCTTGATAAATCCATATGAAGCACATGGGACTTGGTATCTCCAATGTTAGGCACTTGTTACTATACTGCTAAATATAGGAAAACATAAATATTGCCGTTTCGGGTCAATTGATGGTCTGAATTATGATCTCTGTGGTACCTTCACCAGATAGAATATACAACCTGGATAGGTCTGTCTCATACCACAGATTGACTAGACTGTTTAGTAAGCAAGTGGAGTGATTTTTCTGAGTCATTGGCCTGAGTGTTTCACGTCGTTGTTAAAGTTCTACACCTTTTTTGAAGATTTATAATTTGAATCTCAATGTGTCTTTATAGGGTGTGGATTGATCCTAGGGAAGAGTCACGATAACTAAACTTAATAGAGATGCTTCCTGTTTTGATGGAATGCGTATGCCAGCGCATAACCAGACAGTGAACTTGACTGAACTCTGTTTTCATCAACTGTACTTTCAAGTGTGTTTCACTTTTACCATTATACATTTTTTCTTTTAAAAATATCATTGCAGTTTGGAAAATTTATCATTTTGGCCCCTAAATCGCAGATTGAGACACAAATTAGTCGCTTATTTAGCCACAAATTTGGGGTCAAAATGATACATTTTTCCAAATTGCAGTGGTATTTTTGAAAGGAAAAAAA
The DNA here is from genome assembly GCA_022495995.1 of Adenophora triphylla var. japonica. NCBI lineage: Eukaryota > Viridiplantae > Streptophyta > Magnoliopsida > Asterales > Campanulaceae > Adenophora > Adenophora triphylla. The sequence goes on along the minus strand of JAFEMH010000128.1, from coordinate 283,410 downwards.
TATGAGGATAAAAGTGAAACACCATGTAAATAACAATGGATAAAGTTAAGAGTTAAGTTGTAGGTTTAGAAAATTGACCACGTAACAGAAACACCTCAGTAGAAGGAAATACTGTGTTTTAGGTTACTGATATCACGTGAATTTCTCACCATTTCGTCAGTCTAGGACACAAGTTGAAGCAAGCAAGGTTTGTTAATTACTTATCCCTCCGTCCCAACTAAGTAACAGCCACGTGATACTCATTAACTAAGTAATATCCAACTTATTCCACAACATTGAAATCCATTTTTTTTGCGCAAAAACATGTTAGAAGTGAAAAGTTGATGGTAGTTAGTCAGACTCAGTTGAGAAAAACCAGGTTGTCCTGAGGAGAGTGCACTCTTTTCACCAATAATTGGGGTTGATATGACTTAGTTTATTTCAGTTTCAGGTACCAATTATGTGTTGAATATAGTGGAAGGAGTTTCTTTACACGTCTAAAAAGGGAAGAAGTTTTTTTTTTTTCAAGGCGTGGAAGTATATTAGGTGTCCCCCTCTTCCCATCTAAATATACATGTCTTATTGACAGCAAGCTCTCTGATAAGTGGAGTCCAACTCTTTCTTCAACCATAGATACTATTTGTTCCTACAAAGTGGGTTTCCCTTTCAACACTTAACCATCCCTCGCTAAAGTTAAAGTTAGAATCCATTAAAAACTATTTTAAAGAGATTCTTTTTTCATCTTTTGAGGTGGGATCTCACAAATCTATGTGCCCAATAGTTTACTTCCTCTTCTTATGTCCTAGAGCAATCCCCTTCTTCCTCCCGTAACTACGATAGCTAATTACATTGATTATACAGACTGAAAGTATATATTTTTACTGTTTCTACGAAGCATATATGTTTAACGAAAATATACTAACCAGTGAATGCCTTCTTACTGAATATTATTGAGCTTGATCTTATTATTTAACTGTTATATATTGTCAGAACATATTATTATTTATGGAATCCATGCCTATTTCTGTCAGATATCTGACACAAAGATGAATGCAGAGAAGGTGGAACCAATTACAGAAGTGTCACCCACCATATGAAATGACAATGAGAGTATTTTGACTTTAAGACAAACTAATTTGTACTCCCTACTCTCTTTTTTATCCTTAATCTATTGTTAGCTTTTACCTTAAAGGGTTAGAATCATGCTAATTAAAGCAACAATACTGGCCTAACATACCTCTTTATCTCAATTATTGATCTCTAATCATTCATTTCTGTGATAAAACTTCCCGGGTACAACTGAAACTGTGGATGGGATATAATTAACCTTATTATCCGCTAGAATCAGAAAGCGATCACTTAGTGATTTTGTGTTATCTTAATCCTGCAGGAATAACTTCACATCTGATGTAGTCGATTTGTAGCGGAATTAAAAAAAATTAAAGAAACAGTAACAAGATAGGCAAATAATCAATTGAATGAATACTTGACCTAGATCGAATCCACGAACTAGGGTTTGTCAAGTCAATTAAGACTTAATAAGTCACTTAAGACTCAATCAGGAATCTCCTAGGAAATTCAAGGAACAAGCATAAAAGCTTCAAGGTTAAAAACTTTAATTGCTAAGCAACTCAAAATAAAATTCAATATCAAAGTTATCCCCAACAAAATAATAAAGATAGTATTTATATTCCTAACCTATTCCAAAAACCCTAATGAAAACGTAGTAAAGAAAGTACCAAAATAGCCCTACTTAATTCAATCAAAACCGAATTACGAAACAAAGAAATTCTGGAACGTCACTTGCGCGGCCGCCGCCGCCTCTGCGCGGTCGCGCGGCTTCAATGAAGACTTCTCCCGTTTTGTATCACCTCCTAGCGCGATCGCCATGCCTATCGCGCGATCGCCCACCTGCTTTCGAGGCCACTTTTCCCCATTGTTTACGACTGGACTACATCACTCGCCCCCGCTACTTGAGGATTCGTCCCGAATCCGGATCTTCGTAAAAACAAACGTCCACGGTAGGGAATGTTCGATCTCCGCTATGACTCAGCGCTTGATTTCCCTCTATCGATCTTAGCCCGACCTTCCTTGATCGGCTTTGTTTGCTTTTGTTGCAATTGTGCACCAACCAACGAAGTATGCGAAAGGACACGAAAAATAATACCGTGGAACCTGAAAAGGAAGTAATGCCCTTCTTCTTCTTTTTACAACAACGAGGAAGGACCCCTTTATGCTTCGACGGGCCACAATCTGAAATTTAACGCCCCATTCCGCCTGAAACGAATCATATTGTCCCGACCATTTATGCGAGAGAATTAACATCAAATGCGGGCGTCAAGTAACAGCGCGGGCACTCGTATTATTTCTGATATCATGAAGTAATAGAATCTTCATAACCGCGATGGAAAAAGGAACTATCATTGTTCCGTGCCTTGAAAGAACCGTTACCGTTAATCCGCGGCACATATGGAGTAGGATGTTTCTTGGCTGCGAGTTTTCGCCTTACTCCCATGGCTTCACGTGACGCCCGAGTTTTCCTCTTTGCCGTTATGTGATAATGTGGACCGCGTCATTAACCGGTACCCGTTGTGCGGAAAATATTATGTTTCTCCATATCACGTATCTTCTGAGATGTCGGTTTTACAAGCTACGAATGACAAATGACTCGTACTCCTCGCTTCGTCGCCGTCCCAATTAGGATCGAAACAGCCGCTCATGATCATCATCGTACTTGCTTCATCCACGTTCTACCATGTTAACCCCTTTTGAGTAGAACGATTGGTTGAATTATATCAGTGACTACCTGCACTTTATAGCATTTATTACGAAAATTTCGAGCGTAGGGATTAGTACCTTGTTGTATTGTAGTGGTGTTATTGGTAGCAGTCGCGTGTTGAGGAGGAGACAACTGTCGGAGCTTCGCTCTTCTCCTCAGGCACTTTGAACCCGATGTCTGCGTCTTTGCACAGAATGTGACCCGAACTACTAAAGAAGAACCCCCAAAATTTCGATATTGTATTGAGATTTAGACGAGCAATGAAGTTGTCGTTGTGATCGAAACCTCCGATGCATCGTCAAAAGCCAATACCGGATGTAACTCTGCATTGTTTAATATTGACCCGAAGTCCGTTGATGAACCTAGCGGCTTGTTGATCATCCGATTCATTGAAATCCTGACGTGCGAGGCAAAGTGTGAAATTCGTGCGAATAGCGCTAGCAGATCCTAGCATGTTTGCGATCTAAAAATTTCGATAAACATTACGAGTATAATTTTTGGGCAAAACGCTGACTCGAGGCCCTTTTCATACGAGCCCGTTCGATGGTGGTTCTGTACTCGCAGCCTTATTGATTAGTCGATTGTTGCCGCATGGAGAGGTACCGCTAGTAATTTATATCTTCACATAAGGTACCTTTCTATCTCATGGATATTCATTAAAGTAAAGTATTTTCAACCTCAGCTTAAGCCAATCGGCAACTTATCATATCTAATTGCATTAAAAGAAAGGCAAATCTGCTTTAATTTTAGGCACGTGACGGGCGTAAATTACCTTCCCGCTTCGCCGATCATCACGAATACCTCCGCCGGTGACCGCACGGTAGTTATTGTCGCGCCGGCGGCTTCTACCTCCCGGATCTACCCTATTCCCCGATTGCCGTCGGCCAACCTAAATCCGCGTAAAGCCTCCAAAAAGTTCATTATGTTGTCGATCTTGGACGGCGCGTTACGTGTTTGGCGTTCAGGTGCGGCGTCACGTTACGTAGCACGACGTTCCATACGATCGAGGATTGCAATCACAGCAGCTTGGATGTTGGCGTTGTTGTCATCATTGTTTGACATCCTCTCTCCTTGGATCGAACGTTGCTCTGATACCAACTGATGTAGTCGATTTGCAGCGGAATTAAAAAAATTAAAGAAACAGTAACAAGATAGGCAAATAATCAATTGAATGAATACTTGACCTAGATCGAATCCACGAACTAGGGTTTGTCAAGTCAATTAAGACTTAATACGTCACTTAAGACTCAATTAGGAATCTCCTAGGAAATTCAAGGAACAAGCAAAAAATCTTCAAGGTTAAAAACTTCAATTGCTAAGCAACTCAAAATAAAATTCAATATCAAAGTTATCCCCAACAAAATAATAAAGATAGTATTTATATTCCTAACCTATTCCAAAAACCCTAATGAAAACGTAGTAAAGAAAGTACCAAAATAGCCCTACTTAATTCAATCAAAATCGAATTACGAAACAAAGAAATTCTGGAACGTCACTTGCGCGGCTGCCCACCACCTCCTGCGCGGTCGCGCAACTCAACAGAGACTTCTCCCGTTTTGTATCACCTCCTGCGCGGTCGCCCATGCCTATCAGCGCGATCGCCCACCTGCTCAGGCCCTTTTCCCCGCCTGTTTCTGAACTGGACTACATCAACATCACTCTCAGATGTTCTAAGAATGTTGCATTTTTCTTTCATGCCAGTTCAGGATTCCAAATTCAGAAAGAAAAAAAAAAGATAAGACATTTTTCGTATCATTATTGATTGATTAGTTAGTAAAGTGAGCTTAGAGTGGAGCTGCAGACTGCAGTACATATTTCCTAGATTAGATAATTGTCAGTCATGAATCACGATCTTCAGGAAAGGAGTGGTTTAATTTCCTTAAACATTTATATTTATTTATTAATCTGAATTAAATGTTAAATGTACATGCAATGCAAGTGGCATTATTGTTTAATAAATAATTATGCGCGATTTCTGCTGCTGTTTTTGAGTTTTTTTAGGCTTTGTTTACAACCTGCTAAGATGCCTTGCATTGTTGTTTGTGTGATGTAATGCAATGGAAGCAGTAGCATGGTTGCATAAATTTCCAAGGATTGACATTTTGTTTGACTGCATAAATTTCCATAGCTTCTTTTGTGTAGGCGTGCAAGCGCGCACGTGTGTGTTTGTGTGTGTTTTCTTTTTTCTATGCTTGTGTGTGTGTGTGTGTGTGTGTGTGTGTTTGAGGCATGCATTAGCACGATAACTTGTCATATGGCCAACTAGTTAAAGTGCAGAATTTATCTTTTATCAGAATTGACACCATTGAAACTGACTCCCTTGGATCTTTTCCCTTACAGGGATCCACCCGCCCAAACGACCAACTCGTGCAACAAGGCTTCTATCGACTAAAAGACAGAAGGTAACATGGATTTCCCCTTTGCTTTAGGAATTCTTTTGCAGTTGCTCAAATGAATGACTCCCCCTCGCACTAACTGGCCTCACAAGTCAACACTAGTGCCAGTGTTGCCAGTGCATACCTTCTAATAACGAAGGGACACAGGATGTGAGGCCTAAGTATATATAGAATGGAGCAAATTTTTACCCGACAAAGATGAAAAGTAGTTGAATTGACAGTTTCAAACAGGGCTCCAAACATGACAAATCCACGAAACGCTACAACTACTAATATTCTAGCTCAAACGTCAAGTGAAAGTCAACTCAACTTTATTTTTTGTGTTTCGATTTAGGAATGAAAGAAATGCTGGTTTTAGGTTATTACTTAACTGATGAAGAACCCCAAAAAGTAGAGCCCTTTGGACCACCAGCATAGCCCATAACACTGAACTAACCATATGCTGGTTGCAGTGATTGAAGAAATTGCACATACTACAGACACCAAATATTTCTAAGGATGATTTTATTCAACTTTCTCTATTTACAAAATTAACTATAAACTGATCCCAAACACGAAACTTCTACACATCTTCAGGCATCACTCGCTAGTTAAATTCCAATAATGGTGGAGTAAATTTCCCCCGTGGGTTTGTTAGTCAGTCTCTGCTGCCTCTCTAAAGTCGTCATTCCAAGCTCTTTTTCCATGCCACCAACCTTTGCAAGAAATTCATCACCTGTAAAATCAAGAACTCAAAATTAGTCAGTTTGTCAAGCAAAATTCAATTTATAAATGAACTAAAACTATACTGAGTTCCTTTTTTTTTCTTTTTGTTCCAGTGTACTTGCCTCGGATGGTTCTTGTAAAGAATAGGAAGCTGCTGTTTCTTTTGGCGACTTGGACACCAGTATACCAAATCCTTTCCCTCTTTTACGTAAAACCTGGTAAGTATTTTCCGAAAAGAGTTTAGCTCAATTTGCTGTAACAAAGTTAAAATTCTAAAAAATAAAATAAGAAAATAATGAACTGGGAGTTAATACCTCAAATGCATCCTCATCGGTCCTATCATCTCCGATGTACACAGGCAGAACATCCTCTGAATTAGCATATCCTAATGACTCTAACAAGAATTCAAGGGCATTTCCCTTGTCCCATTTGATGGTGGGACGAATCTCTAAAACCTGTAATTATTGAACATAATAGAAATGGGTTTTTTGCGCACATTCCTTTGTATTTACTAGTAATAAAAACTTAAATAAAAGTTATGATAAAGTTTGAAAAAAAAAATAGTTACCTTCCTCCCTTGAGTTAATTTAAGCTTGGGATATTCCTTGAGCACTGATCGAACTTGCTCAGCTAATTCGGTCCATCTCTGATTAATTTAAGTATAACAACATAATTAGAGGATATAATCGTGTTAACTTACTAAGAAGCTTCTAACTACAGTGGAGACGGAGACTGAGAGAGAGAAATTAGAAAAGTAGGCGGAGAGTACCTTTTCTTCGACACGTCGAAAGTGTACGGATAGGCAAAATTTATTGTTTTCCACTTGAGCTCCTGGTGTAGACTTCGTTTTCTCCACCAACAATCTATACACCTGAACATATATATGTACATTAATCAACTTAATATCATTTTAGCAACGAGCAATATAAGACAGAACAAACTTTAAGGAAGTGAGTGAAACAAACCTCGTCCATCATAGGTAAGAATTCTCTAGCTGGCTGGAAAAGCACAGATTCATTACCCTGAAAGAAAAATTATCCGAATATCAACGCTAGAACTGAATGATTTATGTAGTGTGTGTAACTGCATGTATGGAGTCGTAGAGATTAGTGCATTGTTTGATGTCGCTCACTTTTTGATGTTTGCGACTATTTGGTCCTTTAATGTCCATGCCATGGCTTCCGGCGTAGTAAAGCTCAGATAATTGTACATAGCTATAAACTTTGGCTCTGCATCTCCCACTGACAATGGCTGTGGGGAAGAACTTGGCAACATCCTTGACTGCAGCCCTCATCTAATTCACCAAAAAAAAAAAACAGATTAAATAAATTTGATTGAGGCGCGAAGAGATATGTTTTAGGAAAAAATAATATGAAAATGATACCTCATTGGACATAAAAGCTCGATCCGGGTCTTCAACAATTGGTGAGAGGGTACCGTCGTAATCGAGGAAAACAACAATTTGTTTCCCTTTTGAAGAGCTCATAATTTCCTCAAACACTTTCAACGCTGATGGATGACTCCTCTATATTCAGAAGAACAAAAAAAAAAAAAAAAAAAAAAAACTTTAGATACCCTTAAACCAATTTCAATACCCAATATAACAGTAAGAAAAACTGAATGAAATTATGAAACGGCTATGTACCATCCAAGAATCTTGGACATGTTCAGATTCCAATGATTGGCGACTTGGAGAAGAGGCTCGTAACGTGTCAACCCAAGAGTTAATTTTTCCATCAACACCCGTTTCAATTTGGTTCAGCATTACCTTCTTCCTAGAAGGAATAGTAATGTAATTACCAGATCTTTTTTGAACTGCAGAAGAGAAGAGAGTCGAGTTGGTGAGGGTCATGGAGATGGCCATTCCTACACCCGATCTCACGTCGGAAACCACCATATTTGTGTTAGTCATTTTCTGTACTTTAGGTTGTCAGAATCAAAGGAAACACTTTCAAGTTTGAAGACAAACAGAACACTCTGCAGTGCAGTTTATAGTTGAGAACAGAGGCACAGAGAGAGGAGAGAAATGAGGAGTTAAATGACAGAGAAAGTGTAAGGAAAATAATTAAAGAAACGTTCTGGTGTAGTGGAATGAGAAACACAAGTCGCATTAAGTCAATTTATAGGTAAATTTTATGGTTAAGAGAGAGAGAGAGAGAGAGAGAGAGAGAGAGGAAGCATCACATAACTTTTCCACCTATTATTCTGCTTCTTTTACCACGGGATTACCAAGGGGAGAGAGTATTATGTGAATTTGGAATGTATTTCAAGGATTCGGCTCTATGCTCTGCGGCTGTATAGCATTAGAATTTTATATTAAATGAGTTACATTTCTAGTAATATAAATTACATCTTATGGTAAGTGGGCTTTATTAGACTAAAAAATGTAAAATGAGTTACATCTTTTATTATAAAAAAATTACATTTTATAATAAGTAAAATTTAACTGTTGTTTTGTCGGATTGCACACGAATCCATATTTGAACTGCATATTACCTATGTGAATTTGGGATTGCTTATGAACTGCCTACCAGTTATTCAACTGGTTATAAATCTTCTTAATGACCTCTGTGAGAGTGAGGGTTAGAAAAACGATTCTATTCTTAATAAACTAATTTTATGAATTTAACTTAACAAAAGTGACGGGTCAGATCCAAACATCACAAAGCCCCACAGCTATTGAATGGGTCAATCCAAATTGCTACATCTCCAACGGCCCAACAACAACAAATATCAGTCGACCAAGCTCATTGTTCGACCACCTTTGGTCCTGACCTAGTTTCGTACGACATACGATCATCTACTTGTGCAATCTATGCCGAGCCAATGCATGAAGTCAGGTCGACCTCGACCTACAAACACGTACGCCTATCCACGACTCAATATATAACCGTCTGCTACAATCTCGAAAAGCGTTATGCCTACATTATCTCCACGATTTAAGGGATTCCTATCAATCCCAAGGCATCAATATATATACCAGACTAGGGATGGCCAAACCGAACCGGAACCGGACCGAAACCGAAAAACCGGACCGGAAAAGCCCGGAACCGCCATGAACCGCCACAAAAATCGGAACCGGGGTAACCAGAACCGTTTTGGATAAGGGCCGGTTAAGGTTCACATAAATGGTGAACCGGACCGGAACCGAAACCGGAACCAGACCCAAAATTCCTTGTTTTTCAATAATTTTTAGCTTCTTTATTCATTATTGGCCGGAACCGGACCGGAACCGGACCGGAAAAGCCCGGAACCGCCATGAACCGCCACCAAAACCGGAACCGGGGTAACCGGAACCGTTTTGGATAAGGGCCGATTAAGGTTCACCCTTTTGCCAAACCGGAACCGGCGGTTCCGAACCGGAATCGGGTCCGGAACCGGTTTTGGCCATCCCTATACCAGACTACATCCAACGTAGAGAGGTAATGTCTTCTTGGCTATTTTTATATTATGCCATTTCCATACAGTTTATACCTTCATATAACTCGACATCTTATCATCACGCCAGAGGATATTAGCCGGAAATCACACCGGCTAGTAGTTTGTTCGTGGTTTCAGGTCTTAGTTCCTGGAGATCAACCTATCGTTTAACTAAGGTTGATCTGGATCATTTATTACGTCACCAGTTTGGTTCCATTGCCGGGAAACGATCGCACTAGACCTTGAAACTTCGCCTAATCACAAACATGGTCTCAGACGGACATACTGCTAATGCCTCAATTGAACCACTACGTGAGAATGTTGGGGGAAACATTGATATAGGTACGGGGAACTGTACTGCTAACTTACCTCCTCCTCCACATGGGCACCCCACTAGGAGGGCCACTCGCTCCAACATCGTGGATGATGGAATGGGGCTACAAGATAGGAGGAGAGAGAAGATGCCCCTGCCTAATCAAGCGGTGAGCCAGCAAGCTAAAAGGATCCAAACAGGTCGACCAGCTGCAGGCGACATTGCAGGCCCCTCAGCTTCTCACCTTAGTAGGAAGGAGATCTTGCTAAAGCGGCCTAGACTGCTATCGAGTTTACTCAAGGTACCGAATAAGTTGCTCGAGCTACCTGAGTCTCCTAAGAAGGACGACAGAAGATCACAAAGGGTAGCCCCTTCTCTCACCTCTCATAGGCGTGCTAATGGGGCACCTAGGCCGTCAGGAAAAGAGAGAAGGAATGAAATGCCTCCTCCTACCCACATCTCCATAGACCGGACTCGCAAGAAGACAGTGACCGACCTAAACAACATGACACAGGGCAAGATAGAAAGTACCATGAGTTACTTCACCAGGTTCAAGGAGTTGGTCGACCAAATTGAGAAAGACCTAGCAGATAGGGAGATCTCAACTGTTTCAGGAATGGGATGTCCTCTCCCGATCTGGATTATGAGCTCCAGGTTAGGAGGGCGACCACAAGGAAGGAATTGTTTGAAAGGGCCTATGATGTGGCTGAGGAGCGTAAAGAAAGAAAGAAGGACAAAGGCTCCAAGCATTCTGAGGTTGGTGAGATGACAAAAGGAGGCCAGAACAAAAATGAAAACAACATGGGAAAGAATAGAAATAGGGCGAGTGAAAGGTCCCTGAAACCTTCACTCCCCTTACAGTTGGTCGGACAGAAATCATGAATACAGTCGACCTAGGTCATCCTACCCCAATGAATACTCAAAACAAGTTCAGAAGGGATAATGGGGGGTACTGTGAATATCACAAGGACACTGGGAACATCACGGAGGAATGTATGAGCTTGAAAAGAGTAATCCAGAAGTGATTAAACGAAGGAAGGTTGGATAGGTTAGTGAAAGGAGGTCATCCTGAAGGAGGAGATCGACCTACAAGGGGTGTGCCAGAACCAAGGCAGCCAAGATTGACTTTGGGGGTAATTGCTGAAGAAACAAGCAACACAGCGCTCAAACACAAGAGTTTCCAACTGAGTAAAGTCCCTTATGTACCTCCCAGAAGCTGTATACAAGACAAGGTGATCAGTTTCTATCCCTACGAGCTAGCGACTAGCTTGGCTACGAGAGAACGGATATTGGTGATTCCAGGGCTCATTGATGACTGTACTACCTCCAGCAGGATTTTTGTCGATACTGGGGCCTGCAAGGACATTCTATATACAAAACCTTCCTATATATGGGTTTGACAGATGTCCGATTGTTGCCTTACTCATGTCGACTAGAGGGCTTCACCAACCACATGGTCGAAGCAAAAGGTCATATAGAGCTCGAGGTGGAAATTGGACAGCATCCCTTGAGAACAACAACTAAGGTAACATTTATAGTCATTGATGTAATAAGTGATTACCATGCTATATTGGGTATTGTAGCGATGCGTGATTTTTTCCAACATCTCGGAGTCGCCACTTATTATTTACTTAGGAAAACAATAAGAAAAACCTTTTTGATTTTAAAGAGATTTGTATGCTTCGAGATCGCCTCCATGGATTGAAGAGACTCTAGGCTAATCCTTTTGATGGGATTACACCACTCTAAAAGCCAATAGAGAGAGATTGAGAAGAAGAGAGTAAAAGTATAGGAATTTACCTAGCGTTTAGGGAGTATTTGATTTAGAACGTGGTTTTAAGATGTCTTTTCGGTCGAGAAGTGATTCGGGCAGAGTTTCGACTCACTATGAGAGTCAAATCTTGATGCAGACAGAGCTTTGCCTCAATCCTTGATTCAAATTTTGATGTTTGTTGATCAACAAGGTTGATAAACAAATTTTAGGTGATTTTAGGGTGATTTTGTAGGAATCTTTCAGGGAGAGAAACCAACAAAATGTGTGTGTTGTGTGTTTTTGATCGTGGATCGGGGACCCCTGAAATACTGAAAGTCATCAAGTATTTATAGGGGTTTAAGAGGTGGATGGATTACTTGGTCACCAAGATTAGGAGACTCAAGGAAGGTTCTGGAACTCAATCATCATTGGATGACCAGATTGGTAAGATTTTATCTAGAAAAGAGTTTGAAACGAAGAAGGAGAGTGATTCTGCATATCCTACAGAGGGTTTGTCTCGCGCGAGACACGTATGTCTCGTGCGAGACAACTAGTCGGTTGACTATTTTGTCCTCTTCAGTTGTTTCGTTAGTCAGTTAGGTCCAAAACTAACGAGGTTAGTTAGAAACTTAATGAAACATGACGAAACTGATATGCTTTCATCAAAACACAAAAGAGAGATGAAGAGTAGTGTAATCATGTAATTATTGGTTCAGAATGGGGTGTCTACAGAGCCCCTCGGCGACAAGACTTATGGAATAAGTCATGTCGTTGATAGAAAATACATCATTCTGAACACTGGGATGGTCGTGCCGTACGGTTCCCTACGTATCTCTAAGAGAGAATCAGACCAAACATAGTTCGACTCCAAAACACTGAAAATGCTATTTTAGGTATTTTGAAAAGCATTTTTGGCTTTCTTCGTTTGTTGACCTTTGACTTTCAGTAGGGGTCATGTTTAGCCCTTAAGCCTTCTAAGGATAACTTTCTTCTTAAACTAGCTTAGAAGTCTCTATTTTTGCGATGATTTAGGGAATTGCAGGGTCCGATATTTTGCATGAATTAAATGATACGCATGAGGTAGAACAACCTTAGGGAAAGTATTTAGGAAAAATGACTTTGATTAATTGAGAAATTTAAGAACAGACTCGATAGTTTAGATGACACAAATTAGAGGAGGTGAGGAGTACTATAAAGACAGAATGACTCTTCGAGTCATACTTGGAAATTTAAAACCTAATCTACTTCTATCAAAGGAGAAATGGAGAGGATAGTGGTAGCCCCAAAGTGGTAAGTGTTGATTTCTTCTTGGAGCTTCATCTTCTTCATGAATTGCGAGGGAGAGGTGGTAATGACGTTGGGACGTTCTACCCAGTCGACCTCCAACAGCGAGCAACATGAATCATCGCAATATCTCACAGCTTCCTACTCGACAAAGTCAACTCAAAAAGTTGGGGGCCACTGAACGGAATAAAAGTGACGGAACAGGCCCAATGTATGAAGCCAAACATTGCTAACATCACAAAGACACAGCTATTGAATGGGCCAATCCAAATTGCTACATCTCCAACGGCCCAACAACAACAAAGATCAGTCGACCAATCTCATTGTCCGACCACCTTTGGTCATGACCTAGCTTCGTTTGACATACGATCATCTACTTGTGCAATCTATGTCGAGCCAAGGCATGAAGTCAGGTCGACCTAGAATATTCAAGCGACCTCGACCTACAAACACTTACGCCTATCCACGACTCAATATATAATCGTATGCTACAACCACGAAAAGCGTTATGCCTATAATATATACACGATTTAAGGGATTTCTATCAATCCCAAGGCACCAATATATATAAAAGACTACATACAACGTAGAGATGTGATGTATTCTTGGCTATTTTGAGATTACGTCATTTTCATACAGTTTATACCCTCATATAACTCTACATCTCATCATCAAGCCGGATGGTATTAGACGGAAGCTATCCCGACTAGTTGTTTGTTCGTGGTTTCAGATTTTAGTTGCTGAAGATAAATCTATTGCCGAATTAATGCTGATATGTATCGTTTCCTGCGTTATCATTAACGATATCTAACTGTTGTGACTTTATGCAGGTCTTATTAGTCTAAGTGTATTTGATTCTTTTATAATATTCTATCCTCTTTACTATCTCCCTCCTTAATGACGATTTTGATTTCTTCCTTGTATCAGCCATATCAGAAACTAATTCGAAATTATGACTGTAATAATTTCGTGATTATGTTAGATTGGCGGTTTTGGATTCAAGTCAGCTATAAAATGGAGTCTTCACAAACCATTTGAGACACCAAATTTTTCCTGCAACTTCTCTCACTCTCTCTTTGCTGCATATTGTTCAATCTTCATTTGGCCTCCTTGCATATTGCATCGTGGTGATACTGTCTAGGCACACTGCCAATTCGCCGGGAACTTTAGGTGCAAAGTGCCCCCGGTCCGCACGTTCTATCCTGGGAGACTCACGTCCAAGGCAGCCTCAAGCACTATTGGTGAGGGGACGAATAAGTCTTAAGGAGACTGATTCATCAGGGCTCGTGCACAACCGATTTTTTTCTGCCATCTTATTTCTTTATTTCCAGTTTATAGTTCTGTTCGAGTTTATAATTTATGTTATGTAATTTTATTTGTAATTTATTTTCTTCTGTAATTGCAAGTTTGCTAACAATCTTAAGACTTATTCCTACAGAAGGGAACGAGTTACAGAAAACATTCAGACTAATAATCTACTTCTGTTTCAGAAATGGCAACTGAGACTAACAAAGCTGAAACTGAAACTGTGACTGTGACCCAAACTGGAACTGGAAATGGCTCTGGTTCTCAAGGCACTTCTATTGTGACTAATCCTCAAACAGTGCACATCTCAACCCCCCATGCTGAAAAGCCTGAAAAATTTGTTGGCCACGACTTTAAGAGGTGGCAACAGAAAATGTTTTTCTACTTGACCACTCTCAATTTAGCTAAATATCTGAAAGAAGATTTGCCAGTTGTGGCTGAGAATGAGACGACTGTGACAGCCTTGGCTGCGGTTGATGCTTGGAAACATGGGGAATTCCTTTGCAAGAACTATGTTCTTAATGGCTTGTCTGATTCTCTCTATAATGTGTATAGGGGGAAGAAGAATGCTAAGGAACTATGGGAGTCCTTGGACCACAAGTATAAAATTGAGGATGCGGGAACAAAGAAGTTTATTGTTGTGATATCCCCATCCCACATCGAAAATATGTGGGAATTTAGTGTGCTATATAGAAGGCTCATGCACTACTACTAAGCATCAAATCATCCATTGGACTTTTGGAGGCCTGTGATGGGCTGTGGTTGACCCAATTGAGGAGGTGTTTAGTGGGCCAGTGTGTGGTTCCTACGTAGCAGGTCGGGCTTCTGGCTCGGGTCGTTACAATTGTTGCCCGTTTCCTTGATTTTCAGATGGTGGACTCTAAGACCGTGAAAACTCAAGTTGACGAGTTGCAAACAATTTATCATGAGATTGATGTCGAGGGCATGGTTCTTAGTGAGAGTTTTCAAGTGGCTGCAATGATTGAAAAGTTGCCTCCAGCTTGGAATGATTTTAAGAACTACTTGAAGCATAAGCGAAAGGAGATGAATCTTGAAGGGCTTATTCTTCGGCTTAGCATTGAGGAAGGCAATAGAGTTGCCGAGAAAAAGTTTAACCCAAGTGTGGCCAAAGCTAATGTGGTGGAGCATGGCCAAAGCTCCAAAGGCAAAGGCAAAGGCAAGGATAAAGCTAAGGTTGAAACAACTAGAAGGTCGTTCAACTTGAAGCCTCAAGGTGGGGTTTCCAAAAAGAGGTTCACAGGAACTTGTTACAATTGTGGTGATGAAGGCCACAAGGCGTCAACATGTAAGGCTCCTAGGAGGGCTCATGAAGTGAACATGGTGGAAGACATTGCTAGAGATGTTGGTGGAAGACATTGCTAGAGATGTGTCCGATATGCACCTTGCGGCGGTAGTTTCCGAGGTGAATATGGTGGGTTCGAATCCAAATCAGTGGTGGATTGACACCGGTGCTACTAAACATGTGTGCTCCAACTAAGACATGTTTAGTACGTTTGAAGCTATGTAAAATGGCGAAAAGTTTTTTATGGGGAATTCGGCCACTTCTGACATCAAAGGTCAAGGAAAGGTGGTTTTGAAGATGACATCCGGCAAGGAATTGACTCTCAACAATGTACTTTATGTGCCCGATATCCGGAAGTAACTTGGTGTCCGACTCGCTTTTAATTAAGCATGGTTTTCGTATTGTGTTCGAGTCCGATGTTGTCACTTTGTCCATGAATGGAATGTTTGTAGGAAAAGGTTATGTGAATGATGGGATGTTTAAGCTTAGTGTTATGGTAGGAAAACCGAATGTAATGGCTACTAAGCCCAAAGTTAATGAAATGAATAATTCTTTCGTTTACTTGCTTGAGTTTTCCCATTTGTGGCATGGTAGATTAGGACATGTTAATTATGATGCTATTCGTAGATTAATTAACTTAAACTACATACCAAAATTTAAAGTTGATTGCAAACACAAATGTGAACCTTGTGTTGAAGCAAAATTTACAAAATCTTCATTCCATTCAATAACAAGAAATAATGAACCACTCGAGTTAGTTCACACAGACTTATGTGACTTTAAATCAACACAATCACGTGGTGGCAATAAGTACTTTATAACATTTGTTGATGATAGCACAAAATATTGCTATGTGTATCTTATCAAAAGTAAAGATGAAGCTATAGAGAAGTTTATTCTCTATAAAAATGAAGTTGAGAATCAATTAAACCGGAAAATTAAGGTGCTAAGAAGTGATCGTGGTGGGAAATATGAGTCTCCATTTGAGGCAATTTGTGCTCAATACAGAATTAAACATGTAACCACAGCACCTTATACACCCCAACAAAACGGTGTTGCCGAACGAAAAAATCGAACATTGGAAGAAGCAATGAATGCCATGTTGATAAGTTCGGGATTACCTTCTAACATGTGGGGAGAAGCCGTGTTATTGGCAAATTATGTGTTAAATAAGGTACCTCGAAAGAAACTAAACAAAAGCCCACATGAATTATGGCATGGAAGAGCACCATGTTATAAATACTTGCGAGTGTGGGGGTGTCTTGCGAAGGTAGCTGTACCTCCACCTAAAAGGGTGAAAGTTGGTCCTAAGACTGTTAATTGCATATTTATTGGATATGCACAAAACAGTTGTGCTTATAGATTTCTTGTTCATGAATCGAAAATTCAAGATATACACAAGAATACTATAATGGAATCAAGAAATGCTTCTTTCTTTGAGAATGTGTTTCCGTGTAAAAGAGATGAGGCAAGCTCATCTAAACGGACGTATGATTCAATAGAAGAAGAAGTAGGAGAAGAAAATCATCATGAAAATGATGAAGCGGAGGTAGAACCTCGACGTAGCAAACGAGGTAGGATAGAAAAATCTTATGGATTGGATTTTCTAACCTACATGCTTGAAAGTGAACCACAAAGTTATAAAGATGCCGTGAGCTCTTCGGAAGGACCTTTGTGGAAAGAGGCCATCAAAAGTGAGATTGATTCCATTTTACAAAATCACACTTGAGAACTAGTGGATCTTCCTCCGGGAAGTAAAACACTAGGATATAGGTGGATTTTTAAAAGAAAAATGAAGGCTGATGGAACCATTGATAAGTATAAGGCCAGACTTGTAATAAAAGGTTACAGACAAAAGGAATGTCTTGATTACTTTGACACGTATTCTCCTGTTACGAGAATTACGTCTATTAGGATTGTACTTGCAATTGCCGCTTTGCGAAATTTTGAAGTACATTAAATGAATGTAAAAACTGCCTTTCTAAATGGAGATTTAGAAGAGGAGATTTACATGGAACAACCAGAGGGATTCTCTGCTCCAGGGCAAGAAAATAAAGTGTGCAAGTTAGTGAAGTCATTGTATGGCCTCAAACAAGCACCAAAACAATGACATCAAAAGTTTAATCAAGCCATGATTGAAAGTGGATTTAAAATCAATGAATGTGACAAATGTGTCTATGTTAAAAACACTGAAAATGGCTATGTTATTTTGTGTCTTTACGTAGATGACATGCTTATCATAGGAAGTTGTGATAAAATGATTAAATCCACAAAGAATATGTTGAACTCGAAGTTTGACATGAAGGATATGGGTGTAGTGGATGTGATCCTTGGTGTGAAAATTTCTAGAATATCCGATGGACTTGTACTAAGTCAATCACATTATGTGGATACAATTCTTGAGAAATTTAACAAGGATGACGATAGAACGGCAAATACTCCAATTGACACAAGCCTACATTTAACGAAAAATACAGGCAAACTTGTGTCTCAATTAGAGTATTCGAGGGTCATTGGAAGTCTAATGTACTTAATGAGTTGTACAAGACCAGATATTGCATATGTTGTAAGCAAACTGAGTCGGTATACAAGTAATCCTGGGAAGGACCATTGGAAGGGTATAGTGAGAGTGCTAAGGTACTTAAGATATACTCGTAATTATGGATTACACTATACTAGACATCCAGCTGTAATTGAAGGATATAGCGATGCTAATTGGATATCAGATATCAAAGACTCTAAGTCTACGAGCGGATATATATTCACATTAGCTGGTGCTGCTATATCATGGAAGTCTTCTAAGCAGACTGTTATAGCCAGATCCACCATGAAATCTGAGTTTATAGCATTAGACAAGTGTGGTGAAGAAGCCGAATGGCTACGTCAATTTTTAGAAGATATTCCAAAGTGGACAAAGCCTGTGCCAACAATTTGTATACATTGCGATAGCCAATCTGCAATTGGTAGGGCACAAAGTCATATGTATAATGGTAAGTCTAGACATATACGTCGTAGACATAATACCATAAGACAACTACTCTCAACTGGTACCATATCTATTGACTATGTGAAGTCAAAAGATAATTTAGCGGATCCGTTAACGAAAGGGTTAACAAAAGAGGTAGTTGAACGTTTGACATTAGGAATGGGACTAAAGCCTCTTTAGAAGTTAAACACAGCGGAAAACCCCACCTAGTTGACTGGAGATCCCAAGATCTAGGTTTTCAAAGGGACAATCTAACTGTTAAAAAACTTGTAGTGTCACTGTGGGGGAATCATCTCCAAACCCATTCCTTAAGTGACATCCCGAAAGGAAAAGGTTAAGCATCTAGCTTTTAATGATTCTTACGCTTCGAAAATAAGAATCACCTATGTGAGAGAGAAGTGTGGCCGCTTCGAGGAGAATTGTGTGAGGCTCAATTCTTAGACCTTCTCACAGAACCAGGCATTATGTTCAGGGCCGTAAATGAACATAGTCATGAGAATTGAAGTGTGTTAGGGAGATACCTGTGTAAAGTATATGATCGGCTACACAAAAAGCTGAACAGTTCAAGGACATCGTGTCTACTGATTAGCGAGTAGAGTAAATATATTCTACAAGGGAAGGTTCAAAGGGCAAACCCCTACCTATCCTATGCAGGTGTCAACTGTCGAACTTTATCACCATTTCCTCATTATTTCCTTCATGTGGGGGATTGTTGAAAAAAAATAGTGGGTGTGAATTGGAAAAAAATAGTGGGTGTGAAGGAAATTTGAGATTATTTCCTAAATGGGTTATTTGTTAAATGACCAAATTGATTATGGATTTGTATTCTACTCCATGAGAACATTAAAATCGAATATTTATTTGTCCAAGATGGTTGATGGATGAATGAAATATTAAGGCTCAAAGATGATGGGTTGGAAGTGGGAAAAGAAGTTATCCCACATTGAATGGGAATGTGAAAGTTAGATAGTTTAAATACTACTACACTTTATGTAAGGAGTAATTGTGTGTGGCATAGAGGCTCTCTCTCGCGCACGGGTGCGCAGGGGGGTGCAAATCATGGTCCAAAATAGGCTTGGGGCTACCGAACTCATGTGTGTACGCGTTCTGCGGACACGAATGTAGCTCCGAAATGGTCTATCCGCGCAAGCCCACCTTTTGCTAAAATTTTGAATTTTTGATTTCAAAATTTAATCCCATTTACCCATTGTAACTGAAACTGAGTTAATGACGATTTTGATTTCTTCCTTGTAACAGCCATATCAGAAACTAATGCGAAATTATGACTATAATAATTTCGTGATTATGTTAGATTGGCGGTTTTGGATTCAAGACAGCTATAAAATGGAGTCTTCACAAACCATTTGAGACACCAAATTTTTCCTGCAACTTCTCTCACTCTCTCTTTGCTGCATATTGTTCAATCTTCATTTGGCCTCCTTGCATACTGCATTGTGGTGATACTGTCTAGGCACACTGCCAATTTGTCGGGAACTTTAGGTGCAAAGTGCCCCCGGTCCGCACGTTCTATCCTGGGAGACTCGCGTCCAAGGCAGCCTCAAGCACTATTGGTGAGGGGACGAATAAGTCTTAAGGAGACTGATTCATCAGGGCTCGTGCACAACTGATTTGTTGCTGCCATCTTATTTCTTTATTTCCAGTTTATAGTTCTGTTCCAGTTTATAATTTATGTTATGTAATTTTATTTGTAATTTATTTTCTTCTGTAATTGTAAGTTTGCTAACAATAATTGCTCTAAATTTATCACATTAATCTCCATGCTATGGAGATAGAATTTTCCAAGATTTCAAAATCTTTGATCAGATAACTACTATAAATGTATCTCTACACCTCTAATGGATTCTTTATGTTGTTCCTTGATTTATGTTAAGTTGCTAGTTTTTTAGGTGCCCAAAAAATGAGGTGCTTAAGGACCACTTATCTAACATTTGACCATGTCTTTCACCTCAATAATGAAGTTACTTATTGGTCACTTGTAACATACAGTATTTAGCTTGGATTAGTCTCCGTCATTGTTTCTAAATCCGACTATTTATTCTTTTCACATTTCAAGATTGTGAAGATCGTGATTTGATAATTTCAAACTTCCAAATTGAGAAGTTAGATTATTATTCTCTATGTCCCCACAAGTGTTGCATTTTATTACCTTCGCCTCGATGTCCCAAAATAAATTTCACTATTCTATACTCCTTCCGTCCCACTTAAATAGATACCAACTTTTTGGGTGTGGGAATTAAGAAAAGTGAGGTAAGAAAGAGAAAAAGGTTAAATGTTGTGAGTATGAAGAATTAAATAGGAGAGAGAATGAGTGGAAGGAATAGTTAGGAGAGAGAATGTTGTGAGTGAAAAAGTAAAATAGGAGAGAGAATGAGTGAGGTAAATAGTGAAGATTCCTTTCCATTTTGGGTAAGTATCAATTGATGTGGGACGGACCAAAAAGGAAATAAGTATCAATTGAACTGGGACGGAGGGAGTATATAAAACAATTATACTCCGTAATATATATTCCCTCTGTCCCATCCCATGTGAATGCAAACTTATTTCTATTTTGGTCCGTCCCACGTGAATGCAAACTTTCCAAAATGGCAAAGAATATTCACTATTCCACCCACTCATTCTCTCTCCTACTTCACTTTTACACTCAATACATTCTCTCTCCTCACGATTCCTCCCACTCATTCTCTTTCCTATTTAATTTTTCATACTCACAACATTTAACTTTTTCTCTTTCTTACATCACTTTTTCTTAATTCCCACGCCCAAAAAGTTAGTCCACATTCACGTGGGAGGGAGGGAGTATATACATACTCGAGTTATTTGAGCAATTTCCCTTCAAAACTTTCTTTGGGTAATTGACTAAAACACCCTTTTATTAAATTAATTAACTCGTTAATGTTAATATAACAACCCAATAAATCATTATTTCATTCATTTAAAATTTTTACCACCATTTTTTTTTTCTCTTTTACCCATTAGTGTTGTGCAAGTGTTATGCATGTTGCTTTCAAACACTTAATTTTATCAACAATTTCATTTTATGAAATAAATCAAAAAAAGAGAACAAAATCACATATATGCATCTTCACTAAAATTCAATTCGCAAACAAATTTAACACTTCAATGGGAAATGAAAAAAAAAATGCCACATACTTTTAGTTTTTTTTATATTATTGCGCATAAAAATAATTTAATTTTTTAATTATGACCCCTCCTATTAAATATTCAAAATCCATAAAAATAAACTTTAAAAATAGTTATTGACCATCACTTTACGAATAATTATTTGTGTTTATGAAATTCTAAAAATAGTTGAACGAAATAAAAGTGACGGGTCATGCTCAACAAATGAAGCCCAACATTTCATTCACCGGTTTACTCTATTATTGAATGGGCCAACCCAATTGCTACGGTACCAATGGCCCAGCATCGATCAGTCGACCTAGCTCATTGTCTGACCATCCGTAGTCCCGACCTATCTTCGTTCGACATATGATCATATATTTGTACAAATCACTTTCAAGTCAAAGCACAAAGTCAGGTCGTCCTTGACAATTCAATCGACCTCGACCTACCAACACGAGCGTCAACCCACGTCGTTATTTGTAACCGCCTCATACTTTCTCGGAGTCAGTTACGCCAATATAATGCCCGTGATTTTAGGGATTCAACACGATCCTACATCAACACTATAAATACCTTACTACATCCAACGTTAAAGGGTAATGTCTTATTTGCTATTTGAGGATTACGTTATTCAATTCAGTTTATAAACCTAATACACGTCATCTCATCATCACGCCAGAGGCCAACTCGGCTAGTCGTTTGTTCGTGATTTCAAACAACATAACTGCTGGACTAAGGCTGATCTGAAACGTTTCTTGCATCATCAGTTTGGTTCCATTTTCGGGAAAAAGATAAATGCTAGACCTTGAAACTTTACTCAAACCACAAACATGGTGTCTGATGGTCATACCGCAACTTCCTCCAGTGATCCAATGCTTGGGAATATAGTAAGAAACGATGAGGCAGGTGTTGGTCACACTGCAAACTTGCCTCCTCCTCCACCAGGCGATCCCACTAAGAGGACCACTCGTTCCAATAGTGTGGCCGACGGTCCAGGTCTACGAGATGGCAGAAGGCAGAAAAGGCCTATGCCTAATCAGAGGGAGAGCCAGCAGGTTAAGAGAGTCCAAATGGGCCGAACAGTTGCAGGCGACGTTGCAGGTCCCTTAACTAGTCACCCGAGTAGGAGGGATATTATGTTGGAGCGAGCTAGGATACTACAAAGCTTGCTCGATGTGCAAGACGAACTGCTTGAGATTCCTGAGTCTCCTAACAAGGATGATAGGAGATCGCAAAGAATAGCTCCATCCAACACTTCTCACAGGCGGACTAACGGAGGTCCTAGACCGTCTGGTGAACAAATGAGGAATGAGATGCCTCCTCCCTCCCATATTTCCATTGACCCGACTGGCGACCCAACGGATAGGCTCAACCAGCAAAGGGAACAAGAGGCCGACTCAGCTCATAGGAGGAGGCTCGAGGCTGATAGGGCTCGACGTAGGTCGCCCTCAAGGGGAGAAAAATCGCTGTCTTGTTGGGAAAGGAGAGAGGTGATACCCCCACGGAATGAAAGACAGCGGACCCTCTCTAGAAGGGAGCCCCACTGGGAGGAGAGACAAAAGTCTAATTCTGTCTCCCATCAAAAGAGCAACCTGGATGCTAGGGAGCTTCTTAACTTGAAAAGAAGGTTGGATAACATGGAGGCAGGCATGAAGGAGACCGATAGGAAGGTTGAACGAAATTACAGTACTCTTCGACCACTGTCCTAGGATTTGCTTGACCAAAGGCCTCCCGTGGGATTCAAATTGCCTGCATTAGACAAGTATTCAGGCGTGACCAATGCCTTGAATCATATGCAGCATTTTGAGGCCACAATGTTCTTGGTCTCCTTTGAGGATGACATGCTGTGCAAGGCACTAACCAGCACCTTCACGGGTGCAACACTGACTTGGTTTCATGGCCTGACTACTGGCTGCATCACCTTATGGGAGTATATGAGGAAAAAATTCTTGGACAAATTTTCTACAGCTGGGGCCCGTAAGAAGACAGTGACTGACCTAAACAATATGACTCAAGGTAAGACATAAAGCACCATGAGTTATTTCACATGGTTTAAGGAGTTGGTCGACCAGATCGAGGAAGACCTCACAGATAGGGAGATCATCAACTGTTTCAGAAATGGAGTGTCCTCTCCTGATTTGGATTATGAGCTCCGGGTTAGGAGGGCGACCATAAGGAAGGAACTGTGTAAGAGGGCCTATAATGTGGCCGTAGCTGAGGAGAGAAAGGAAAGGAAGAAAGGCAAGGGCTCAAAGCATCCTGAAGCTGGTGAGTCGACAAAAGGGGGTCCGATGAAAAATAATAACAATAAGGGGAAAAAACAGAACTAGGGCGACAGAAATAGTCCCTGAAAGCTTCACTCCACTTACACTGAGTCAGACTAAGATTATGAATACGGTCAACCTAGGTCCTCCAGCCTCAATGAATGCTCAGAATAAATTCAGAAGGGACAATGGTAGGTACTGTGAGTACCACAAGGACACCGGGCATACCACGAAAGAGTTTATGAGTCTGAAGAGGATCATCCAGAAGTGGGTGAGTGAAGGAAGGTTAGATACGTTTGTCAAGGGAGATCGTCCTGCTGGTGGAGATCTACCTACCAAAGGTGTACCAGAGCCAAGGCAACCTAGGCTGAATTTGAGAGTGATTGTCGAGGAGACGAGGAATCCTGCCCTTAAACACAAAATTTTTCAGTTAAGTAAAGCTCCCTATGTGCCACCTAGGAGCTGTGTTAAAGATTAGGTGATCAGTTTCTATCCATACGAGCTGGCTACCAGCATGATTGCTAGGGAACAAATTTTGGTGATTCCGGGGTTGATCGATGACTGCACGTCCAGTAGAATCTTGGTCGACACGGGGGACCTGCAAAGATATTCTCTACTATAAAACCTTCTTGGACATGGGACTAACAAATGTTAGGTTGTCACCTTACGCAGGTCGACTGGAGGGTTTCACCAATCACAGGGTTGATGCCAAGGGACAGATCGAGCTGGAGGTAGACATTGGACATCATCCTTTGAGGACAGTAACCAAGGTAACATTTATAGTAATTGACGTTATAAGTGATTACCATGCTATATTGGGTATCCCTGGATAGGTCTCTCTAGGGATGGTGCCTTCAATCCTCACCAAAGGGTCAAATTCCCCACTATACTGGGAGTGGGGTGCGTTCTGAGCACAACTATGGAGTACCTGGATCTTGTGTTGTGGTCGAGAAAAAGAGGGAGTTGGAGATTGATACTCCGAAAGTGAGCTGGAAGTTCTCTAAATCAGTCACCACTACTTCCAGACTATCTATGATCAGGTGTGTAGAAGAGGCGCCCTATCCCTCATATGACCACGTCATGACTGAGCCGACACGTCCCTCTGAAAACACTTTGGTCAAAATAGATTTAGTTTTGGTCAACCAGATCATCATAGGCGACCTATGCCTCCCAGTCAACCAAAACTCAGGGGCCTCCAACGGGGAAATGGCTGCTGAGCTAGATGACACGATTGAAGTTGAGGCTCCACACTTGGGAGTTGAGGAAAGGAGAAGGGTCAGAGAGATCATTATTGAGACCCTACAGTTCAGAGATGGCCCAAAACTGGAACATGTTGACGACCTGGAAGAAGTAGAAGCCAATCCATCCTACCCCACCAAAAAATCAGAATAGGGAGACAACTGTCACCAGAAGAAAGGGTGAAGATAGTCGATCTGTTGAAGGAAAGCACTGATGTCTTTACCTGGAGAGTAGAAGACATGAGGGGCATCAAGGAGGAGGTCGCAGTGCATCGTTTGGAGGTCAACCCCACTATCAAGTTCAAAAGCCAAAAACTACGAGTTTTTGTTACAGACAAGTGTAAGTGCCCCAATCTGGATCGTTAGTGTTCCGTTATCCCAATTTAATGATTTATAATCATTTAGGGGCATTTCGGGCATTATTTAGACAATTTGAATGAAAAATGACCTTTTAGGAATAAAAAAGTGGCAGTGGCCTCGCTGGAAAGCATCATTTCCAAGTAAAAAAGCCTTTTTGACCAAATAAGAAGCAGCCAAAATGCCTTTCTGCAAAACCAGGCACGGTGACAATCTTGTCCGCACGAATGAATTCAGCATGCCAAAATCATCCATGTGGATGATTTTGTACCCTGACCAACCTATAAATTGAGCCTTTCTCCCTCAGTTTCAAAAAGCAACAAATACATTTCCCTACTGTTACTCTGCCAAAATCAACCCTCAAAACAGCCTTAAACACTTACACTACACAAATCCAACACCAAAGCCAACCACAAATCCACTACCAAAGCATACCTAAGCCTTGAACTCCTCAAGCCCTAAACACTAATCCAAGAATTAGGGTGTAACCATTGGTAAACCCTCATTCTCCCTACTTAAACCTTCTTGATTCATGCATTCATTTTATGTCTAAGTGATGTAATTTGGTTTACTTACTTGTTGCTCATCTCCCTTCCTCCTTGTCCTAGGATCCAAGAGAATCTCCATGGAGTTCATCTCCATGAATGATTCTCTACAAGGATTCATATTTCATTATGATATCTCCCATGTCCCCTTCTACATTACTAGTCTTTACTTGCTTATTTGACCTAAAATGTAGTCATCATGGAACCAATTTCCATAGATGATCACCTTAAATGGTCTATATTGTTTACTTCCTTGTAAATTTCCCTTCCTAGTCTAAGATGCTCACCTTGAAAATCTTTCCATGGTTTAATATCATCTATATTTACATATTTAGGCCATACAAAGATGTAAGAGATACACTTGAGCCTAGATCTCAAGGATGGTCCTTCTTGTGACCACCTTAGAGATCTTACTCTAAAGTTGATACATCTTGACCTAATCTCTTCATTCTAAGCATTTCCTACCACCTTTGCTTATTAACTTACTTTCATGTTAAATCCCCCTTCCCCTTGCAAATGACATGTTTTCAAGTCCTAATGTACCCCCGGGATGGCTTGATATAGTTGATCATCACTAAACGTAATTAGTGAGACACTAATCAAAGTCTAGGAAAAGAGAGGACAAACATGGATGCCAAAATCAAACATTCCTTGCTTTTCTGTTTTTTCCAGTTACAGTTCCAGTTAGATTCTGTAAATCCAGTTAAGTTTCTGGAAATTACAGAGTCAGACTAGAAAACTGTAAAAAATCAACCTGCAGGCTGATCCGCGCGGATGTCTTTGTACATCAATTTCATCCACGCGGATGATATTGTCATCTGCACACAGTTTTCAGTTTCTGTTGTTTTTTTCAGTTTCATCATTGTTTTAAACCATTTTCTAGTCCAGTCCAGCAGATTCATTTTATGTCCAGAAAGTCCTTTTAAGTCAAACCTTTTTCAAAACACACACACACACAACACACATTGTTTCAAGTTTGGAAGACTCGTCTTACAAGGCATTCCGGGTGAACGTCAAATGTTCTTCCCGGAGTGTAACGTGACCGCCGAATCCATTTCTCTATTTTCGAGCATTTTTCAAAGTTTTGGCCCTTAACTAAAATAGCGTGGCGACTCCGTTTATTTTTAAGTCCGCTATGATTGACCCTATCCCAAAAATCATTTTAAACTCCAAGTCGTCGGGCACCGAATCAAATCGGGGGTATATCACAGTGGCGACTCCACTGGGGATTATGCTTTAAAAACTTGTTTTTCAAAAAAAAAAACTTGTCTTTTTTAGCTTTCGTGGGTCAAGCTTCCTTCTCATTACTTGAACTTTGTGTTTGTTATGTGTGCTTCCTTGTATATGTTTGTCTTGCCATGATATATTGTTATTTGGTTTGACTGTGCCGGGAAAAGTCAAAGTTTGACTGTTGGATCGTGGATTTGTGATGTTTGAAAAGGGAGGTAATCCTCCCTTACGATAACTTTAACTGTTCAATTCTTATGTGTTTATGTGCTCACATGACTTCAAAACTTTTTCGAAAATGCTTTCAAAAAAAGAAATTAATTGTTTTCAAAAATCTTTTGCATGCATCATGCCTTTAAGACACATTTGAAAATCCCTCTTTTTACTTAAAAAAGGAATCTAGACTGCCGCACACTACTGTGAATATGGGCCCTTTCGACGATTGAACCGTTTTTGTAGGGTCGCCGTTTCACCTCAGTTTGAAGACACCGGTTTTATTGAAAAAATGGAGTCGCCAGGCCATTTTGATTTCCTCAAAACTTTGAAAAAAAGGATAAGGGTCCAGAGGTTAAGTTACTCCTTGGGAAGAACATATTGCGTTCACCACCCAAGGAGCCTTGCAAAAGCAATTCTTCCTAGATCCGAAGTTTGTGCTTGTTTGTGCGCTCGTGTGTGTGTGTGATTTGAAAAAAAGAGGGAATGTGCCAAGTTTATCTGCCGGACGTATAAACCATATAAGTAGGTTATAGCTCGGGATTCCTTGGTTTGAATGTTTTCGGGATTTTGATCCCGTGCTCATTTTGGACTTGTGATCATCATTACGTGACCTTTCTACCCTCCCGTTGGATTAATCAACCATAGTAGGCGTAAGAGCCTTGGTATGTCTTAAACCAACGTTCTTTGGGAACTTGGTCACATGTGATCGAGAGAGGGACACCTTTTTAAGTCCAAGAATGAGACTTTTTAGAAAATGAGGAGTCTTTACCCATCAATCCTACATCTTGAGACGATAGAGATTCGAAGGGACATTTATGTTCGTCTCAAGTGATTATCGGAGATGTCGGGACTAAGATCCGTCCGCTTCTAAAGGGACTACGATTATGGCATTTTAATGGTGGAAACGATGTAAAGATGAAGTCTTTACACCGATCCACACCACGGAATGCTCCAAGAACCAAGGGGACTAGGGGAAGGGGTATAAAGATTGGATCTTTATACTCATCCTATGTCTTTCGTGCCTTAAAAGGCTACTAGACAATCCTCGGAGAGAGATCCATCCTTAAGGGACGCGGGGGAAATGACATTGAAAGTAAAGATTGCATTTTTAAGGTAAATAACGCAATGAACATTATTAAACTAAAGGCATGAATTAAAAGGGATGATATTTATGGCATTTCCTATATCCTTTAAGACCTCATAAGGTGGACAATCCTTGGAAAGCTAGATCAAGGGAGGGGGATGACATAATGGAAATAAAGATTGCATTTTTATGTAAAATAAAGGGACATCACATCATCATGTGGTAGATCTTCCCTAGAATAAGCCACTTGTGGACCCTTGTTCATCCTTGGGAGAGGATCCCCAATGAATCCTTTGTGTGGGAGAAAGCGGGGATGATGATTTACATTGCAAAGGTAGGAACTTTAGAGCAAATAATCAATATAAATGACAAATAATGGAAATATAAATGACAAACAATAAGTAAAGCAATATAATGAGAGGATATCAAGGGGAAAGGAAGGAGAGATTACCAATGGTGGTTCTCTTTATCTCCCAAGGGGATTTTCCTATTTAGGAATATATTAGGAAGGGATTTATGGAGGAGGGAGGTGGTTTTTGGAGTGTTTTAGTTTCTGGAAATTCGTGGTATGAATTTGGCAGAGTAACGGTGCTTGAAAGTTTTTCTTAAAATGGGTAGAGGAGACCTCTATTTATAGGCTGTAGTGTGCTTCCTAAAGAAGCCGCCCGACGTTAACCTGCAGCAAAAGAAGCCGCCCGGCGTTATCCTCTGTCGTGTCAGCATGTTTCTAGATTCATGCAAGGTGGCAGCTAGAGGCTTCTTTCCAGCGAGGTCCTGCTTGGAATTTTAATTCCTAGCAGGTCCTTTCTCCCTTAGAAAGTTTGGAAAAGTTCCCGAATTGCCCCTGAACTTTATGAAAGTTTGGGGAATTGCCAGGAAACTTAACCGGAAGGCATGAGCCAGATTTGGGTACTTACAGAAGCCCCTCGGCAACGGTACTTGCAAGGCAAGTGGGGTTGTCGATAAAAGAATCCAATCTGGCGAACTGCCGAGATGGATTGGAACTGGGTGACCAAGGAGGTCGAGTGGCTGAACCTTTGGAAGGCTACCTACGTATCCCGAGGGAATCAAGCCATGATCGTAGTTCTGGGTCCACTGGGTAAAGGGTGTCATATTTGACAGATTGGCTGAACCTAAAGTAGGCTACCTATGTATCTCGGAGGAATCAAGCCGTGATCGTAGTTCGGAACTGTTGGGGAATGGCGAAGAGAAACTGGTCCCTTGCTATGAAGATGAAAAGGGAGTGACCTAAGAGGTCGAATGGCTGGTCCTGCTGGGGATATGCCAAATGAAGGAAGTGACCGATGTGGTCGGATGGTTGGACCTTTTGAAAGGCTAACGCACTACTGGGGAGTGGTAAAGGAAGGGGGTGACCAATGTGGTCGGATGGCTGGACCTTTTGAAAGGCTACCTACGTATTCCGGAGGAATCAAGCCATGATCGTAGTTCAGGGTTCACTAGACAGTTAGGAACATGTCTAGGATCCTGGGCCTTTTGACAATTCGGAGGCTGTCACCTTAAGAAGTTAGAGCTTACGTTGCTATCGCGAAGATAGAGGTAGCTAAAGCTGAATTTTGACAATTCGAAGGCTGTCACCTGTCGTTATCCCATTTGGCGATAACGGAAGGATTTTCCGGAGGAGACGTTATCCCATTTGGCGATAACAGAGGGATTTCCCGGAGGAGACGTTATCCCATTTGGCGATAACGGAAGGTTTCCCGGAGGAGACGTTATCCCATTTGGCGATAACGGAAGGATTCCCGGAGGAGGCGTTATCCCATTTGGCGATAATGGAAATGTCCTGGCGATAACAGAGATTTTCCGGAGGAGACGTTATCCCATTTGGCGATAACGGAGATTTCCCGGAAGAGACGTTATCCCATTTGGCGATAACGGAGATTTCTCAGAGGAGACGTTATCCCATTTGGCGATAATGGATATTTTCCCGGAGGGAACGTTATCCCATTTGGCGATAACGGAGATTTCCCGGAGGAGACGTTATCCCATTTGGCGATAATGGAGATTTCCCTGAGGAGACGTTATCCCATTTGGCGATAAAGGAAATTTTTCATAAAAGATGTTATTCCATTTGGTGATAACGGAAAGAGACATTATCCCATGTGGCGATAACGGAGATTTCCCGAAGGAGACGTTATCTCATTTGGCGATAACAGAGATTTCCCGGAGGAGACGTTATCCCATTTGGCGATAATGGAGATTTCCCGGAGGAGAAGTTATCCCATTTGGTGATAACGGAGATTTTCCCGGAGGAGACGTTATCCCATTTGGCGATAACGGGGAATTTTTGGAGAAAACGTTATTCCATTCGGAGATAACGAAAAATTTTGAGAAAACGTTATTCCATTTGGAGATAACGGGAAATTTTGAAGAAAACGTTATTCCATTTGGAGATAACGGGAAATTTTGAAGAAAACATTATTCCATTTGGAAATAACTGAAGATTTTGAGAGACGACGTTATTCCATTTGGAGATAATGGAAGATTTTGGGAGACAACGTTATTTCATTTGGAGATAACGAGAATTATTTGTTGTTATCATTACTACTTGGCACGTTACTTGAGCCTCGGGGCAATTTTTTTTCGTGTGGAAATGTGGTGGAAATTGGGCCAGGATGTATATGAAATGTGTTTGGGGAATGATTTTTATGCAGGTTTTGAGAAGGTGTGGGGTTGTATCCCTTGGGTGCGGACTGAACTGCTGTTGTTGCTGAGATGTTGTCAATGCTGCCAAAAGGCATCATGTGGACTAGAATTCCATCTTGGACTGAGATCGGGTTTAAACCTCGGGTCTTGATTAAAGTTCCTTTCTCAAACTCTGGCACTTGAAGCTGATGCTGACAGGCTTTTAGAACCAAAGACTAAAGCAAATGTCAAAGTGACCCAACTTCTCTTCTGAGGATGGATGTGACTTATCGAAGCCCCTGGTATGAGGGAAAAGCTTGGCGAAGCCCCAGGTTCTATTAAAGCGAGGGAAGATCCTTTCATTGGCAAAGACCCGGCTTGAAGAGATGACTTGGTAGAGCTCCGACTGATGGTCTGATCCAAGATAACGACGAAACATCAAACTGACTGGTCATCCAAAGAGAGAGTCGTGTTTGAAGCGACCTCAAGGAATCCATGAACAAAAACTTCTCCAAATGACTTGCGAAGCCCCAACTTTACAAAGTATCATGGGGAAGGTGAAATTACCCGGGATTTCGCGCGAACGCGAAACGCGGTTGTCTTTCGCGGAGGGTTGGTGTCTGAGACCTCGCTTCATGGGAAGGAAAATGAGGAGTCGCCACGCGGTTTTGTATTTTGAGCCCAAACGTTGAGAAACGGCTTTAGTGAAAATGGTGTCGTTTTTATTGGTAGCAAAAACTTAGGAAAAGGCTTTTGAAAATAGGGGATCATTTTTATTGGTAGCAAAAACGAGTAAAAAGCTTTTTTGAGTACCAGAGATTGTTAGGTTCGGAGGTCACGTTACGTTTCGGGAAGAGTATTACGAGATCACCCGAAACGCCTCGTATGACGAGTCTTTCTACCTTTCTTGAAAATCGTGTGTGTGTGTATTTTGAAATGGGGGCTTGAATGACAAGCTTAATCTTGGTTTGAATGTCAAACGTTGATTAGGTGACTTTGTTTGAAAAGACGAGCGTTTGATTGACAAACGTCGGTTTTGAGTTTGAAATGAGCGTTTGCGTGGCAAACGTCGATTTTGGGTTTGAAAAGGAGTTCGAAGGTCGAACTCCGGTTTTTTGAACCGGGCGAGTCATTGTTAACGATTTTTACGGGAAAAAGCGTATTAAATGATTTTGAGTGTCAAAAAGTCGGCTTTTAGTTTGAATATGAGCGTTCGGATGCCAAACGTCATTTCGCGCGTTTTTTGAAAGAGAGTTCGAAGGACGAACTCCGGTTTTGAACCGGGCATTACATTGTTAACGATTTTTACGGGAAAAAACGTATTAAATGATTTGGCGATCAACAAATCGGGCTGCGACTCGGACTTTGAAAAGTAAATACTATCACGATCCAAACGGGTCGGACTTGTAAATGACAATATTTAAATGCGGTATCGATGGAATCGAACGATCCGGAATCATAAATGACGATCAACGAGCCAAAACGGCTCGGAATTGTAAATGACGATCGACGAGCCAAAATGGCTCGGAATGGTAAATGACGATTGATGGATCAAACGGTCCGAAATTTGTAAATGACAGAAAAGTAAATGACAATCGGCGGATCGATCGATCCGGAATGGTAAATGACATAAAAAGTAAACGGAACGGGATCGGAATGCCGTTTTAACCCGTGATTACTTCTCTTACGGGAAGAGAAGAGGATCGAGGGGCTAAAACGTATCGGACCCCGTTAGACGGAGGCGTCTACATTTTAATAACGTGGTTCGAAACGGTTGTAGCAACTGGCGCGTAAACCGAGACGAAATGAGAGATTAGAGAGAGGGAGTTGTACCTATGGCTAGGGTCGACTCCTTTGGCTCGGGAGGTGTATACGGGATACGGAAATTGGTTTGGAACGGTGTTTCGGAGTGGTGAGGGGCGTATTTGATCGAAATATGGAAGTTTCACGCGAATCGAGACAAAACGGG
This sequence comes from Adenophora triphylla var. japonica, assembly GCA_022495995.1. NCBI lineage: Eukaryota > Viridiplantae > Streptophyta > Magnoliopsida > Asterales > Campanulaceae > Adenophora > Adenophora triphylla. The sequence continues at coordinate 250,500 of JAFEMH010000128.1, read as the reverse complement.
AGCTCGGGAAGGGGTGAAACTGATTAGGGCCGTGGCTGTGGTGAGTTTTTGGAGTAAGATTTTCCTTTTTTTTGGCTTTGACAGCAACTTCTATTTATAGGTGAATTTTCAGTAGGAGTCCGGACGGACTTAGACTGAAATCCAGGGGTTTTTGTGAAACTTTGGGAATTTGAGGGACTTGCTGGCAATTTCTAAAAGTCTGCAAAGGGAGTCCGGCCGGACTGAGACTGTATACCAGGGGTATTTTAGTCTTTTCGCTTTGAATTTGATTGAAGGGTGACTAGAGGGAGGTGGCATGCGTGCCAAGTGTCCCTGTGAGTCACCAGCCATGTGGGAGTTCGTTCCCGGGTCCCAGTTTTGTCCGTTTTTTAAATAACAGTCCGGAAAATGTCCGAAATGCCCCCAGAAAGTGTCGGAAAGTGCGTTTTTCAGGGAAAGCCATACTTTTACGTGCGATGACGTGTGTCAAGTACGTTTCGACGTCGGGATGCACGGGGCAGTCCCGGGACGTCTCGTTGGCATGGCAACGGGGAGTTAACGAGTTCCGGTTAACCTGGAGCGGGCCAGTTAACGGATTTCGGTTAACTTTCTAACGGATTTTGACGATCCGAATTTGGGTACTTACAGTTAGCCCCTCAGCGACGTCTCCTCCGAAGGAGGTGGGGTCGTTGAAAAAAGATAAGGATCCAAATCGGGATGCCTTACTTTGGAAGAGACCTGGGCGGTCAGCTGGCAGGACCCTTAGCGAAAGGATTCCTACGTATCCCGAGCGGGAATCAAGCCGATCATAGTTCGTAGGTGCATGGAGCCGCACGTGGGGACCTTGACCTGAGCGAGACTGTTGGGAGGCGTCTAAACCTAAATGAGACCATTGCGAGGTACCGAAACCTGAATGGAGACTATTGGGAGGCATCTGAACCTGAGACTTCTGAAACCTTAGAGGGCGTGTGGCGCCTCAAACCGGAGTGGCTGAATCATTCGAGGGCGTGTGGCGCCTCGAACCGGAGTTGCTGGATCATACGAGGGCGTGTGGCGCCTCAAACCGGAGTTGCTGGATCATACGAGGGCGTGTGGCGCCTCAAACCGGAGTTACGAGGATACGTTTATCCTGATACGAAGACGTTCGTGCCTTGGATGCTGGGCTTACGTTGACTGTCAGGTTTATCCTGCTGGGGATAGGGTGGCAAATGATGGGAATAGTTGTGTTAAACTGGCATTATTAATAACTCGGAAGGATCGACGTTTCTTCTTTAGAATCCTGCTGGGGATGAGCATTCAGGCTTACCTTGATGGCCGAAAAGGGATTGTTATGCGGGCTTACCATGATGGCCGCTGAGGTGGGACGATTGGGCTTACGACTGGCGGCCGGGGAGATGAACGTTGGTGAAAACCGCTAGAAATTTTAACGTCAGGAGACGGAAATGTGACTTGAATGTCCGGAGACAGGGTTGAGCGTTTGAATGTCAAACGTCAACTGAGGATTAAATTTAACGTCTGGAGACGGAATTGTAACTGGAATGTCCGGAGACATGATTGAGCGTTTGAATGTCAAGCGTCAATTGAGGATTGAATTTAACGTCTAGAGACGGGCGTTAGTGAAAACTAACTGGGAATTTAACGTCTAGAGACGGGCATTAGTGAAAACTAAATGGGAATTTAACGTCTGGAGATGAGCGTTAGTGAAAACTAACTGGGGATTTAACGTCTGGAGACGAACGTTAGTGAAAACTAACTGGGAATTTAACGTCTGGAGACGAGCATTAGTGAAAACTAACTGAGAATTTAACGTCTGGAGACGAGCGTTAGTGAAAACTAACTGGGAATTTAACGTCTGGAGACGAGCGTTAGTGAAAACTAAATGGGAATTTAACGTCTGGAGACGAGCGTTAGTGAAAACTAACTGGGAATTTAAAGTCTGGAGACGAGCGTTAGTGAAAACTAACTGAGAATTTAACGTATGGAGACGAGCGTTAGTGAAAACTAACTGGGGGGAAATTTTACACTTTTGGGGGCCATAAGGGGTAAAATCGAAACTGCCCAAAGTTGAGGGGCTAAATTGGAAGGAAACTTTTCTGGTGCACTAAGAGTCCGGCCGGACTTGAACTGAGTTTGACCAGATTCAAATCAGCTCCAAGTCCGACGCAAACCAAGCCATTTCCACCATCATTTTCGACGAGAGAGGAGAGAAAGGAGAGAAATTTTGCACCCCAAATTGTGAGATTTGCTCAGATTTGTGAAGGAAAATTGCTATGGAAGGTGATTGGGAACCAATGGCTCGTCATGGAAGGACCGATGACAAAAGAACGCGATTGGTTCGGACCATTCGAACCAACATTCATCCATTGAATCCGGCGGAGTTTTACCCGGCTAGGGATAAACACAACTCCAAAGGAGGGATCGAGAGACAAGTAAGCTTCCTTCAAATTCCATTAATTTTAAGAATGTGCATTCTTTAAATGTTAAAAGTTTGACTAGGAATGAGTTAGGGATTTTGGTGCCCGGATTGGGGCTTTTGACTTTGCTATGAACCTTTGTCGAAGTTGACTAGGATGTAGTTCAATTGACACTATGGGTAGATGACATAAAAATTTTGGTTGCAAAATTCCATGTCTAGATGCATTTTTCAAAATTAAAGTAGCTTTAATTCGGGACGGAGTAAATTTTTGAAATGTTCGAAAGAATTTGAAAGTTCTGGTTTCGACGGAGTTTTCGAAGGGTTTTGAAAGTTCCGGATTCGGCGGAGTTTTTGAGATGTTTTGAAAGTTTCGGATTCGACGGAGTTTTCGAAATGTTTTGAAAGTTTCGGATTCGTCGGAGTTTTCGAAATGATGGAAATATTTTAGGAAATGAATGAGAACTGTATCTGCATTGCATCCTTTTGACATGCGTTCGTGCATCCTGTTGACGTTGCTTCTGTGCTTAACGTATCCTTGCTTTGTTCACCTACAGGGGCGAGGGACGGTTGATACCCACAACCAGAAGAGTCGGGGTGCCTTTGAGGCAGTGCGAGCGCTGTGGGAGGTATTCCCGGACGATGCTCGAGAGGGAGAGAGGAGTCCACGAAAGCTGGTGCTTGACTCCGGATTGGCTGGGTTTATCAGTGCGGTAGCTGCGGTAGCTACGGTAGCTGCGATAGCTGATACGCAGAGGGCCAGGTCCATGTACGTGGCTTTGAGCGAGTACTGGTGGGATACGACCCACACTTTCCATTTCAGATGGGGGGAGGCGACGGTGACTCCCACTGACTTTGCCGCTATCACTGGGTTGCCATTCTGGGGCAACACGCTGGTGTGGGTGGATGGTTATACCCCGGGGCAGTTGTCGGAGCTGCTGGGTTTTGATATTATCGATGCCAGGGGCTTAGGCATTCGGTACAGGCCGATGGAGGTGCATCTACAGACGGGTATTGCAGATTATTTGGCCGGGTCTTTGAGGATGACCGCGGAGCGCCTGGCTCGAGGGTTCATTTGGTTCGCGTTGTCAGCGACTTTGTTCCCGACTTCTGATACATCCTGTCACTTCCCTCTGCTCGGGTCGCTGACAGACTTGGATGCTGTGAGGGGATATGCATGGGGGGAGGCTGGACTGGCCGAGCTCTACCATTCCCTGGATAGATTCTCGCGGGGAGAGGAGAATTCCTTGAGTTGTTTCTCGCATGCTTTGGATGTAAGTTTACGTCTTTTTCTCTTCCTTGTCTCTTTTATGTACTCGTATGTATCTGCTCTGTAGCTGATATAACTTTCCATTTGCTTGGCAGGTCTGGTGCAATGAGGTGTTCACTCCGCATCAGTGGGACATTAGGGAGGCGTATAGACCCTTGTTCCCCGCCATACTGGTTTGGCAGAAGAGGGCGAAGAAGGCAGTCTCGTCGAGGGTGGGCACTCGACTGACGTACGAGGAGGTGTCCCAAGCCCTGAACCGGGAGTTCTCTGAGAGGATACAGCTGACCTGGTGGAGTCGGTTCCACGCTGTCGTGGTTCAGGTTGCTAGCGAGGTTACGTGGCGGCGGAAGCTCCTGTGGGACTTCATTGCGACGCTATGTATCTGGGGGAGAGGGTGACCCGTCAGCATGGCCCGAGGTCACTTCCGATGGTGTCGGTAGATCCGCCTCTGCGCATGCAGCATCCTCTGTCGATGCCGATGGATGAGTTGGAGAGGTATAGACAGGGCGTGTTCTATACCGAGTACATCATAGCGGGAGCAGACTATGAGACTTTCTTGAGGATGAGGCTGAGGAGCCCACAGGTGCAGCACAGGGAGGGCGATGGCCCAGGATATCCCCGTGATCTCCCGCTCCCACGCGCTAGGCTGGCGTACGAGGGGCTGGACGGTTCGCGCAGGCGGCTGGTGATCCCACTCCCGGATGAGCCGAGACCACGGTACAGGGTTGACCCCAACAATTCGATGAGCACTTTTTTTTTTGTTTTCTGCATTTGATAGTAGCATTCTACAAATGTTGCATCTGTACTTTCTGCTTGCCTTCTGATGACTTTCCTGGTTCGCAGGTGTCTGGCCGTACGTATAACGAGGCTATGAGACTGGTGGACGGGTGGTCCGCCTACGCTAGGAGGCTTGTGGCGTTCATGCGGTGCAGTTCCCGGAGGAGCGTGGACGTTCGTGAGCCGAGGCCGTCTAGGCCGAGAGGTTCGCCTGCTCCCACGGCTGGTGGGGAGGACTTTGTACAGGGATTCGGCCAGTTCGCGGGCGGAACGGCTGGGTTTGGAGCTCATCCCTCTTCGTACTCGGGGCACGAGAGGGGAGAGTCCTCGAGTTCGCGGACGCCGAGGAGGCCTTTCGCGTATTCCCGCCTGGAGGAATTCGGCGACTTCTTGTTTGCGACGGATCCGGCAGCTGCGGAGCAGTGCGTCGAGTGCTCGGATGACGAGCAAGACTCGGAGTAGACCTTCTTTACTGCTTTCTCTCTTTTTTTTATAGACTGTATGTATCATCTGGAACAATTTGATTTGAACTGTATCTGAAAAGGCGCTTGTGGGGCGGAACCTGTATTTCGCACATTTATTCTGTGATCACCTTCTGTTATTTTCGGCAAATAAGGAAGTAGGTTAATCAAAAATAAAATGAAACATGCATTAAAAATTGAACGGGTCAAAATTTAAGCCTATATGCACTGATAATTAATTAATTGCACTGTTGCACGAGCCCGGGGCGGAAGGGATATTGACATTGGTTAAATGAAACTAGGGGCAGCACGCAGATTCACAAGGCATGAACAGGGCGTTGTTTGGAATTGCTTCCAATTTAGGAGCAGCTGGCTGCAGAGTTGACCAAGTCAACTGCAAGGGGAGTCCGGCCGGACTGAGAGTGAATTTCCAGATTCTTTTAAATTGCAGTTTCAGCTTTGCAATTTGTTAAGAACTGCGCATTCACCTCTGATCAGTTAGCTGAATTCTCTCAAATTTCTAAGGCTTCCTTCATTTTCTGTCATGGCTCCCTTTCCTAAGCTATCGTCTCGGATGCAAGAGCGATACCTGGAAAATTTTCAGTCGTGGGTACGGAACCACACGAGGCAGAACAAAGGGTTTTTCGAAGGCTGTTACGGAATGAAATCTGTTTGGGCTTTGAAGGAGCTCATGCCAGATTGGGATCTTTTGAGAGCAGCGGCTCGTTTCTGGGATGCTCGGAGGAATGTGTACAGCTTTTCGTACAACGAAATCACTCCTACGTGCGAAGATTTCCGGGCCATTCTGGGAGGACCTGAGACTGAACAGCTAGTTCTTCCGTATGCTGGTGGCATGGCCACTGTTGAGAAGCTAGTGTCTTTGCTTGGTATCTCGGCTGGAGAAGCATACGGGATGCTGATACTGAATACTGATTATGTTGACATTTCGGGACTGCCCGATAGATTTGCCGGAGCTGAGGGGAGCGTCTTCGCGTGGGACGCGTTTGCTCTGTGCGCGATCGCTACTCTGTTCACGTTCACGTCCAGGTGTGTGCCATCACAAACAGATCGGACCTGGTGAGGCAAAGGCCGAGCGGGGAGACATCGTGCCGTTGGTCCTGGGCGAGACGTTCCTGGGCATAGGTCGGATGGCGACCGGAAGCCGATACATGTGGGGAGGGAGTCCCGCTATGCTTACCATGTGGTTAAGGGAGAGACTGCAGATGATGCCTGAGGTGCCAATGTCTTGTGACGCTTGGTCCTTCTCTCGACGTCCTTCCGGTGATAGGGGGCGATCAGCCGAGCCGGAGCTCTGGATGGTCGAGACTCCGCACGCATCACTTGCGATGGTGGGTTCCCCACCGGAAGCTACGAGACTTGTTGGACCGCTCGGGAGGGTCTATTGGTTGTCGAGTGCCGGGCCGTCTCGCACGCCCTTCTATATTCCATCGTTGGTGCCGCGACAAGACGGGCCAGTGCAGCCATTGACGGGTTTAGCTCATGCTGCTACCTTTGAGGTGGGATCTCTGCCGATGGAAGATCCTTCGACGCTATTGCTTCTCACACGGTGTTGGCAATACACGTCCTTTCCTGTCAGGGTTCTCTTTCACCGAAGAGGGGGCATTGTTCTGTCGACGCAGTATCTGGACTGGTACGAAGAGTGTATAGGGGAGACACAGATGTCTATCTTGTGGAGACGGAGTGAGCTGTTCGGTGCTGATCACCTTGACAGCTCGACCTTGAGGAGGACCGAAGCGGGAGCTAACCTTGGGAATCGTACTGGGAACGACATGGCTGACTATGAGGCCAAGGTTGATCGGGAGGCCAATCAAAGCACGGTCATGATTGCTAGAAGTGAAGCAGCTCGAGACAGAGCTAGGGAAAGGGCTGCATTGAATGATACAGGCTTGACGGAGGCATCGGGAAGGGTCCCTGAGCCAGGTAGAAGGACTACCGGAATATTCCCTGTGAAGGTGAAGAACACTCGCCGGGGGAAAGGGAAGGGGAAGAAGGATGAAGGACCAAGTTCGGGAAACTAGGTTGACCTTGCTGTCCAGAGTATCCACCCATTGTCATTGCAGACACATTAACCGATTAATGTTTTATTGTAGTTTTGCTAGCGTGTAGCGAGTCAAGAGTTGACCGTGCTTGAACTCGTCAAAAATTGTTTTAACCATAATGAATTTGTAGGTTAAATGAAAAGAGTTTTTTGAAACACAAGCAATTGATGCTTATTGTATTATTTTTGTTTTTTAGACCGAACCAATGATGGCTGCCTACGTTCCCCTTTTACAATTGGACTAAGGGGCTCAGGTCACCGTAGTTCGACACTTTTAGGTGAATTTGAGAAAAATGAAGACAAAAGAAGTGCAACCCTGTTTTTTACCTGGATCATTAGCGGGAATGTATCCAGTTGGGTATTACTCTTTTAGCACTTTAATTTTACTGAGGGGTGGTGTATGGGGAAGGAGAGTTGACTCGTGCTCTTCCTCAAACGAAGTATCTGCGGAGCTTGCTTCCGTTCACGGGGTTAAGGAAAGGGTTTTCTTCCAAGTCTGCTAACTTCATGGCTCCTCTGGAAAAGATTCTTTGTACCACGAACGGTCCTATCCAGGTAGGCTCCCACTTTCCGAGGGGATTGGTCTGCGTAGGAGGCTTTTCCTTTAGCACCAAGTCACCTTCTCTGATGTCTCGGATCTTGACTTTCTTGTCGAATGCTCGGGCCATTCTGCTCTGGTAGGCTCGAGTGTGTTCCATGGCTTTCAATCTGCGCTCGTCGAGTAGAGCTAGTTCGTCGTGACGGCTCTGTAGCCATTCGACTTCATTGATCCCGTTTTCCAAGAGGACTCGGAGGGATGGAATTTCCAGTTCCAAGGGCAACATTGCTTCCATGAGTAGCCAGGTCCAATGAGAGAGCTTGTATGTCTTTCTATCAGCTAGAGATCGAGATGTAGCAGCAGTTTTGGTCTGAGAAGAAAAGGGGCTTCAGAAGCCAGTGTATTATGTGAGAAAGGCTTTATCTGACGTGGAAGGAAGATACTTCAATGTTGAGAAGGTATCCTATACTTTGGTAGTTGTAGCCAGAAGATTACGGGCATATTTCTCAGCTCACTCTATTGTCGTGCTGACCAACACTCCATTGAGAAAAATATTGCACATGCCAGAAAGTTCAGGTCGACTGCTCAACTGGTCCATTGAATTAACAGAATTTGACATGGAGTATAAACCTCGAAAATCTTTGCAAGCTCAGCCTTTGGTAGACTTCTTGGCCGAGCTTATGTTCACCAAGGAAGATAACACAAAGGATACCCCAAAGGAAAGCTCGAATGGGAAGGAATAGTCGAGCCAACAGACAGTGAGTTTACTCGATAATTGCTGGAAGTTTTATTCGGATGGGACAGCGACCAAGAAAGTCAGTGGAGCTGGGATTGTGTTCATCGAGCCAGAAACTGGAAAGGCCTTTGAGGAAGCTTTGAGGTTCAAATTCCAAGCCTCCAATAACCAGGCCGAGATCAACAGACCACTTTCACCAGTGGCGGATTCAGAATTATTTTTTAGTGTGACCCAAAAAAATTAATGTTATAATCAACTATATTCAACCCTAGAGTTACAAAATTAAACATCATCAAAATATTAAGAAAGTATATCAAAATCAAAAAAAAAAAAGGTTAAAATTAATTGTAATAATTTGAAAATGAAACCATGAAAATTTAGCCCCAAATTACTTTGAAAATAATATAATCGAAGTAATTCGCAATTATAATGAGAAATTCAAATCAAATTTTTTTTTAGTTTGACGTTTGTAAAGACTTTATCAACAATTTTTTTTTTGTTATATCGTACAAGAACTTACAAAAAGGGTCAAGAGCGGGTGAAAATATGAGGAGATGGGGGGAAGGCCAAGGATGTTGAGAGGGTACTTTCTCAAATTTAATCTCCATTATTGTCTTCACAAATCGTAAAATGCGTGAGTAAGCAAAATTTATAAGTACGTGTGTTTTATTTGTTTTACTTTAGATTCATTAGTACTTCCCGCCCTAATTAAATGTCGATTTTCAAGTTTTTTTTTTCAAAACGAATGTCATGTTCTTAAAAAACTTTATCCCTATATATTTATTTATCAGTTTTTTTTCACTAGTTTATTTTTACTTGCAAAAGTTAACGTTTAGAAATGGATAAAAAAGTATGTATGCAACTTGATGCTGCAAGAATCATGCTGGATCAATCTCCGTCCAATTAGCAAGATAGATCTCCTGGCTTTTGACCTGAAAACAGAACCCATGACTAGCCGGAATGGTCTCCGGCGAAGACCCTCGGGCGTGAGAGTAAGTATGGTGTATACGAGAGCTTATAAGATAATAATGGACAAATGTATTCAAAATATCAAATAGCAATTACCTTGAAACGGTTGATGTTGCCATGTATTTATAGTTGTTGATGAGAGATATAATTGTAATAGGATTGTGCTAAATCCCTTGAATCATGGATCAGATACGTATGAGAGATCGTGTCCATATATAACTCCTGATTTGTAGGGAGTCTGTTATGGAAAGAATTGTAAATATGCCTGGACTCTGTAGGTCGACGTACTCTCGTAGGTCGAGGTCGCCTATTGAATCTAGGTTGACCTGAATGAATAATAGGGTCGGGTGATACCCGAATAGAATCTGGATCGTATGTCAGACGATAGCTAGGTTGGGACCACGGAGGTCGGAAAATGAGCTAGGTCGACTGATCTTAGGCGATGGGCCTTGGGCCTTGTGATGGTTGGGCCTAGCCCGCTGATAATGTGGTGGCAATAATATGTAAATAACTAGGCTTGCTCGTTGGGCTTAGCCCGTCACATTAATTACGTTCAGTGGCCCCCAACTTTCTGAGTTGACTTTTGTTGACCAGGAAGTTATAAGAAATTTTGATGAAGTTTGAAGTAGGTCAAAGTTCGAGCTAATTGTTGGTCGACCAATGGTGATGTGGTTCAATCCTGGTCGTTTGATGATTGACGGTTAGATCTTTAAAAGCGCCGAAATTTCGTAATGATTACCTATTTTGACACTTGGACAACCACCTTGGGAACTGCTTCTTGGCATTGATGACTGAAGTGAACCGTTTGAAGCCCTAGCTTTTCCAATTCAGAGACAGATTAAGAAAGGTATAAAAATTAACTCCTTTTCCTTTTCGATTTTTTACGAACTTTCAAACCCTGAGTATACCCTACAAGCACGAAGAGCAAATGGATTTCTGATTTTGGTGCAATCGAGCGTTCGTCTCCTTCCCCTTAAATTTCGTCTTCGAATTTCATTAAGGTACCCTCTCGATTTTTCTGTTGTTTAGCTTTATTTTGAGCTTTTCCTTGATTTCTGCCATGGCTAGGACTTTTAGTTGCGAGTCAGGTGCTTGGTATGGATATTGTCCCACAAATCATAGAGTATATGAATGCTTAGGGGGAGTATGGAAAGAGATATCCATGGAGGAATGTGCTGTTATCTTGACCAGGTGGGTCTTAAAGTTTAACGAACTGTACTTGCCTGTAGGAGATAACCTGGGTGACTTAGGAGTAGATGATCAAAGGATAGTTAACTTCCATCTTTTTCACGAACTGCTAGATCACTTAGCTCTGTTCTATATTAGAAGACCCATTAAACCTTCATTCCTTAGGAGTAATCAAGGGTTTCCAGGGGAATCTAGGTCGCCTATAGGTAGGTTGCCTGCTTCAGTGACTAGGACTGATTCCCCTGTTTCTTCTTCTTCAGATATGTCGACCCAGGACTCAGCGGGCTCTCCCTCTGGCAATATTGAAGATGCCTTTGGTTCGACCGCTATACCAGGCCGTAATGAAAGAGGGTATGTGGCCCCCAAGCCACTTAAAGGGAAGAAAAGCTCGGAGTCGAGGCTTGATCTCTTGTATAATTTCTTTAAGATCAGCATGGAGTAATATCGTCTTACCCATTATACCGAGACGGAGAGGAAGGCCCAAGAATGGGCGTATTGGGCCCTAAATCCTTCAATGTTTGCCTTTTTCTACGGCTAATTTGAGGCCGGGTTGCGACTTCCCTTGGACCCGTTCATATGTGAGTTTTTAGAGGGCTTGAATGATGTCACTAAGCAGCTGGGAGCGAATAATGTGAGGGTGCTGGTTTGTTTTGCCATGGTTTGCCGATTCATTGGATATGAGCCATGTATGCATGTCATCAGAAAGTTTTTCAAGGTTGCGTTTGATAAAAGGACTTTAGGATTTAGCACTCCAACTCGAGCCAATGCCCCCAAGTTGTTCGTCAATTTGCCTAACAATGTAACCGGGTGGAATTCCCACTTAATCTTGGTCGAGGGTAGAAGAGGTTGGGAATTTCCTTTACCCACTAATGAATCCAGAGCCTTGAAGGAGGATGAGTATTGGGTCCCTACAAGGGAGATAGAGCTGACCAATAAGTTGACAGAAATAGCCCGCAGGGGGCCCATCAACTAGGAACTGTTGGGGTCCAACAAAAATAACTTCATCCAAGCAGGAATGTTGTTAGGTGGGGACAATGTAGCCCCTCTTGCCTTGATAGTCAGGGGCTGGAGATATCCAGACTGGGTCATTCATGAGGGGGGATAGATACAGGTTCAAGAGTCAGTGTCATGATTTTAAGAATACCCCAGGTTCCTGCCGTACGACCAAGGATCACTTTGGGAGTAAGTGTTGGCCTGACACTTTATTTAGCTCGCTATTTTTTACTTGCCTCCCTTTCTTCATGTCCGCGTTTGTTTATGATGACTGATCCTTTTCTTTTTGTTCGTGCAGTCCTTACTCCTGAGCAAGAAGAAAATATGACTCGTATTGTTGGTGTTCCTAATAAGAAGAAGGCAAAGAAGGCGCACAGAGCTACCAATGCTCGAGCCAGTAGAGAGAGGGAAGTGGCAGCACGGAACAGGCTGCTACCGAAGGAGAATGCAGGTATGGTGCCCATGGATGATTCAGGCTCGGTAGATCCTATGGAGAGCGATAGCCAAGCTCTGGTGATAGCAGTGGAGAGAGATGGGTCAACAAGTCGATCATACCGGGCTCGAGATCCGACCTAGTTCCTGAGATAGTTGAAGCATCCTCCCATCGCGAGGCAACTGAGGTTAGCCCCCTAACCGTTGTTAATGTTGAAGAAGATATCTTTGATGAAGATGATGACCGTCCTCTGAATTCAAAGAAAAGGTCGAGGGTCAACAAGGGTAAGGCTGTCTCCCCCAGCAATCTTCCTCCCCCAGTCTCTTCAACTCCGAGCCAAGAATCTATCCAGCCTCAGATAGGGAAGCTAAGTGATGTCCCCCCTCTTCGCGGGGTTAATAGTTTGAGCCGTCGGTATCCCGATTTGGGGTTCGAGCAAGTTGTGGTCAGGAGGGCAGTAGATATTGACCTGCTCGCTCATTTTTCTGACAAGGGGATGACCCCCGAAGAGTTTTCTGACCGGTCTGGCTTAGCACATAGTGAGGTAAACTTTTGATTCTCTTTTCTGCTTGGTTGTTTACTTCTTGGTCGTCACTTGTTTTTTTTTTTTTTGATTGTTTATCGAGCTAATGCTTTTCCGTTTCTCAATATGCACTCTCTTACTATGGTTGAACAAGCAAAGAGCTCTTGGAGAGTGTCTATTGAGAAGGAGAAACTCGCCATGGCCTAATATGCCCGAAAATCTCATGAAGTGATTGAGTTGAGGGAGAAATACAATGACCTAGACGCAGCCTATGATGCTCTTGAGGCTCTTAAGAATGATGTTGTGGCGGCAAAGGACAAAGCACTGGTCGACCTCAGAACTCCCGAGACTAAGCTTGGTGACATGAAGGTGGAAAGAGATGTCGAGCGCCAGGGGCATGAGGAGACGAAGAAGGAACTTGCAACGACCGCCAAGGTACTTCAGGATCGGGACCTGTTTCTTACCAAGCTAAATAAGGAGCACAATGCTGCCAGAGCCACATGGAAGGAGGAGATCCAAACTGCCACAAGAGCTGCGGCGGAAGCTTTTAAACAGAGTGATGAATTTTAAAATACAATAGTGGATAAGGTGAGGGATTTTCTTGATGTAGGTTGGCGTCATATGGCCCATCGAGCCATAGTTGACCCGTCTGCAGATGTGTCACTGGAACAGCTGGATCTGAAGAACAATATGATATTGTAGCTCGGAGTGGTCATTCCGTCATCCCCTATACTGACAATGACCTAGCATTCATAGCCCAACAAGGTCAAGAGGACGGTTGTGAACCTTGGATTGCCCCTCCCCTTGAAGAAAGGAATTTCAACGTGCTTCTCCAAGAAATCGAGGATGCTGAAGACATGGAGGAGGACGTAGAAGAGGAGGTCGCCAATGATCAACAAAATCCAGCCGATGACGGCCCCGCAGCTTAATATTTGTTTGATGTAATGAAAAAAGTTTCAAAACAATTTTCTTTTTGCTTTAAGTATCAATGCCTTGGCCCAGTTTTTGGGAGGCATCTTAACTCGTAACATGTTTTTATCACACAATTTTTAAGCCGCTTTGGGGAACTTGCTTTATTTAATCGTAGTTGACTTTACATTTGAATCTTTTTGCCTTTGATCCTTGTATGAATGTATGTCGAACTAGATTTGATAGAATAGATGAGATCGGTACGAGCCTTTGGTCGGACTAGTTCTTAGAAATAAAGTCGACCTAATACTTGGCTTATTCGATAATGAGATTGACTAGGAGTCGAACCTGTTAGAAGTCGACTGAGAGTCGGACTTTGTTAAAAAGAACGAGGCTGACTAAGAGTAGAGCCTGTTAGAACGAAGTCGACCAAGAGTCGGAATTGTTAAAAAGAACGAGGTTGACTAAGAGTCGAGCCTGTTAGAACGAAGTCTACTAAGAGTCAGACTTGTTAAAAGGAACGAGGCTGACTAAGAGTCGAGCCTGTTAGAATGAAGTCGACTAAGAGTCGGACTTGTTAAAAGGAACGAGGCTGACTAAGAGTCGAGCCGGTTAGAACGAAGTCGACTAAGAGTAGGACTTGTTAAAAGGAACGAGGCTGACTAAGAGTCGAGCCCGTTAGAACGAAGTCGACTAAGAGTAGGACTTGTTAAATAAACGAGACTGATTAAGAATCGAGACTATTAGAATGAAGTCGACTAAGAGTCGTACTTGTTAAAAGGAACGAGGCTGATTAAGAGTCGAGCCTGCTAGATCGATGCAAAAACGTAACGCACTTTTGTTGAATAGAACTGCAACTTTTATTAAAGTAGTAGCATGATTACAGGAAAATGGAAAGCTAGAACTGAAACTAAACTCAAACTGAAAAGAGAAACCAAAACTGAAACTGAACTAAAAGCTGAACTAGAAGTAGTATTTGATAAGGTGGCTAGCATGCCACGGGTGTTTCAACTCCTCACCATCTAGATGGGCGATCATGTAAGTTCCTTCCTTAATAAATCGAGTAACGATGTAGGGGCCTTCCCAGTTGGGAGATAACTTGTTTATCTGAGTTCTCCTTCCAGTTGACTCGATCTTCCTCAACATATGATCACCTACTTGGAACGATCTTATTTTAACTTTCTTATCGTGGTAACTCTTAGTTTTCTGCTTATAATTGATCATCCGTAACTGAGCTGTATCTCGCTTCTCGTCGAGCAAATCCAAGTCGATCAACCTGTTGATGTCGTTCTTCTCCTGATCAAAGAAAACTACCCTTGCTATAGGGAATTGTAGCTCGGCCGGTGCCATGGTCTCTGATCCATATACAAGAGCAAAAGGGGTTTCACCCGTGGGCCCCCGAGTGGTTGTGCGGACTGCCCATAGAGCGATGGGAAGTTCGTCCAACCAGTTGCTTCGTCGACCAACTAAACCAGTCTTAAGTGCAGAAAGGACTAGTTTGTTTGCTGCTTCAGCTTGCCCGTTACCTTAAGGATAGGCGACTGACGACTTCCAATGCTTGACTCTAACTCTATTCATTTCCTCTTTGAATGCTATGGAGAATTGTAGCCCGTTGTCCGACACTATAGCTCGAGGAATCTCAAATCGGCACCAAATGAAATCGTGAATGAAGTTGATGGCGTTCTCCTCTGTGATCCTAGCTAACGGCTTGGCCTCGACCCACTTTGTAATGTAATTAATAGCAACGATCACATACTTGCAATTTCCTCGGGCGGTTGGGAAGGGACCAATCAAATTGACTCCCCACATATCGAAAGGCCAAGTTGCGACCACTGGAGTTTGCTCGGTTGTAGGTAAGCGGGATAGGTCGCCAAATCTTTGGCACTGATAGCACCCCTGAACAAAATCGTGAGCGTCCGCTCTCATGTGCAGCCAGTAATAACCCAATGTAATCAATTTGTCGGCCAAAGTTCTGGCCCCCGGGTGTCCACCACAAACCTAACTATGCACCTCATACATCAGCTGAGTAACTTCTTGAGGATGGACACATCTCAATAAAGGTTTAGTGAACGACCTTCTGAATAGCGTGTTTCCTTGAATAACATACCTCGAGGCCTTTTTCTTGATAGCTCGAGCTGCCTTCTCATCATCAGGTAGCTCGCCTGTCTCTAGATAAGATCGTATTTCTTCGATCCAACACTTTGTGTAGACTCATTCTCTAGTGGTATCCTCCAGGCATTAAATCTAAACCCTCTCATAAGCTGGATGTTCGAGGTAAGAGATAGGTTCCCCATGCTGTTCGTTCGATGCAGCCAGTTTTGAGAGTAGGTCGGCCAATTCATTATCATCTCGACCAACCCTCTGTATCTCCCAAAATTCCATGTCTTTGATCAGCTCCTTCACCAGGTTGCAGTACTTGACCAAGGTGGGATTCAGGACTTCATATTCTCCTCTAACTTGATTCACTATCAACTGCGAGTCTTAGTAAGCCACGATCTTGGTTGCTCCAAAACACTTTGCATATTCGATAGCTGTGACCAAAGCTCCATATTCGGCCTGGTTGTTAGATGCTTCAAACTTGAACCTCGGTGCTTCCTCGTAGACTGTCCCTGATTTGCGGGCTGAGTTGCAGGTTCTTTTCCTTTTACTTTCTCCTTCTAAGCCCGTACTTTGCTATCTTCCTTGGCGAACGTAAGCTCGACCAAGAAGTCTGTCAAAGCTTGAGCTTTCAATGCCTTTCGAGGCCTATACTCAATGTCGAATTCTGTGAGAGCAATTGACCAATTGAGTAATCGGCTTGAACTTTCTGGCTTATGTAAGATCTTCCTTAAAGGGGCATTGGTTAGAACAACAATGGGGTGAGCCAAGAAATAAGCTCGCAGTTTCCTTGATGCTACAACCAAAGCGTAGGCCACCTTCTCTGGATTATAATACCCGCCCTCCACATCAGATAGGGCCTTGCTCACATAATACACGGGCTTCTGAAGCCCTCCTTCTTCTCGAACTAGCACAGCGGCCACACCTTGATCGCCCACAGACAAATAAATGAACAAAGTATCCCCCATGTCCGAGCTGCTCAATAACGGTGGAGAGGTGAGATACTCCTTAAGCTGCTGGAACGACGAAGAACATTCGGCCGTCCACTCAAAATTTTTCATCCCCCTCAAAGATTTAAAGAAAGGGAGAGACCTTTCTGCTGACTTAGCAATAAAGCGACCTAGGGCTGCTACCCTTCCATTGAGTCGCCTTATCTCCTTGATACACGTAGACTCATTTATGTCGAATAAAGCCTTGATCTTATCAGGATTTGCTTTAATGCCTCGCTGTGAGACCATAAAACCAAGAAATTTTCCAGCTGCTACTCCAAACACACACTTGCTCGGGTTAAGCTTCATGTTGTTTGCCTGTAAATTGGCGAATGTTTCCCTTTGGTCGACCACGTGACGTCCGGCATTTGTTTTGATGACCTTATCGTTGACGTAGGCCTCCATGTTTCGGCCAATTTGTGAGGCAAAGACCTTGTTGACCATCCTTTGGTAGGTCGCTCCTGCATTCTTCAATCCAAACTGCATCATATTGTAGCAGTAGATACCTTCAGCAGCTTGGAAGGTGGTCTTCACTATATCATCCTTGTGCATCTTGATCTGATGGTAGCCTGAATAAGTGTCGAGGAAGCTCAATGTAGTATGCCCAACTATAGAATCTACGAGTTTGTCGATCCGGGGCAGAGGATAGCTATCCTTTGGGCAGGCTAGATTAATGTTGGTGAAGTTGACACACATATGTCATTTGCCATTAGATTTCTTCACCATCACCACGTTAGCTAACCAGGTGGTATGAGTAGCCTCCTTGATGATACTTGCTCTTAAAAGTTTTTGTACCTCAAGTTTGATCGCCTCCTCTTTTTCACGAGCAAAACTTCGTAGCTTCTGCTCCTTATATTTCATGGTCGGATTAACTTCCAATCTGTGAACAGCGACCTCCTCCTTGATCCTTTTCATGTCTTCCACTCGCCAAGCAAAAACATCACTGCTTTCCTTCAATAGCTCGACAATCTCTGTTCTTTCCTCGACCGACAATTGTCTCCCAATTTGAATTTTTTGATCGGGATAGGAGGGATTGGTCACCACTGCTTCTAGCTCATCCACTGGTTCCAGATCCAAACCATCTCTGAACTGCAGGATCTCAATAATGATCTCACGAACCCTCTTTCTTTCTTCGGCCCCCAAGTGGGGAGCTTCTTCAACTATCATATCATCCAGTCCAGCTGCGATCTCACTGGTGGTGGCCCCCGAGTTTTGGTCGATTTGTAAGCATAGATCGCCTATGATGACTTGGTCGACCATAACTTCATCCGAATCGACCATAGTGTCTTGGGAGGGACGTGTCGGCTCAGTTATGACATAGTCATGTGAGTGATAGGTTGCCTCATCCATGCAGGTGATTGTAGATAGTCATGAAGTTGTGGTGACAGATTTAGAAAGCTTCAAGTATCCCTTAGGAGTATCAACTTCTAGCTCCCTCTTCTTCCTTGTTCGAAGGACGTGATCAAGGTAAGCTCAAGCTGTACTTTGCACGCAGCTGTGAATGTGTGCCCCAAATTTTTTGTGTATTAATTTTGGAAATTCACGCGAGTTTGAAGACAACCGGTTTAATTTGAAAAACGGAGTCACCACGCCATTTTGATTACCTCAAAACTTTGAAAAAAAGGTTTTATGGGTTCGGAGGTTAAGTTACCCCTTGGGAAGAACGGATCGTCGTTCACCCAAGGTGCCTTGCCGGAGCAAGTCTCCCAAGATCCCATTAATCGTGCTTGCTTGCGTGCTTTTTTGTGTGCATGTGTTTGAAAATAAGGGAGGGAATGTCCCAAGTCGTCTTCCGGACGTACAAACCATTTGTTGGTTGTCGCTCGGGATTTCTTGGATTTTATGTATTCGGGATTATGATCCCGTCCTCATCTTGGACTTGTGATCACCGCATTTTTGGACCTCGGGACTTGCGTGATCGAGAGAATGACTCCCTTTATAGTCAAAGATGAGGTTCTTTAGAAAAGGAGGGTCCTTAGCCCATCAATCCTACACTTTAAGACGGTCGAGCTCATATAGATGCTTCATACTCGTCTTAAGTGATAATCGGAGATATAGGGTTCAAGGTTGTCCCTTTCTAAAGAAATTATGAAACCTTTTATGGAAGAAACAAGGTAAAGATAGGATCTTTTACACCGGTCCGTTCCAAGGTTACTAATGGGGACATGGGGGAATGCATGATAAAAATGACACTTTTAGTGAAAATATGACATTTTTAAGTTGCAAAGGATGCTTTTGATTGCAAATGGATGCTTTTTTATGTAAAGAAATGATTTTTGTGCAAAGAATATATTTTTATGTTGGAAAATAGCATTTAGTGTACAAATGATGCATGAAAATGGCAAAGAATGATTTTTTAATGCAAAGTATGCATTTTTAAGTATGAAAATGAGTTTTTGGGTGCAAAGAATGCATCTTTAATGTGAAAAGGGATTTTGAATGCAAAGGATGCAATTTTTAGTGCAAAAGGAATGATTTTAATGCATGAAAATAGGATTTAGGTGCAAAGGATGCACCTTTATATATGAAAATGGTATTTTAATGAAAAGATGGCATTTTATGTACATAGATACTATCTAAATTGCAGATAGACATCAGATTATAGCATGATGGGGGTTAAAATCAGATTACAGCTTGAAAATAGGAAGTTTACGCAACCGGCTATGTTTGTCGCGTGACATAGGCCGCCATGTCGCGTGACATAACTAGCCACTTTGCAGAGTCTTCAAGAATGAGATCTACATAGGTAACAAGGCCTTAAAATAGCCAAGTTACTTCACCAATAGGTCTCGTGGAGCTAGTATTTCAAGAATGAACACTTCAAGAGGGTGTGGATATGAGGGATCCACACTCATCTCGAGTGTTCATGCAAAACCAAATCAAACCGGAGCTATTTCATGAAATGATTATGCAATCAGATGTGGATCTATGCAATATGAAGCTAAAGCATGCATCTTTAATCGAATACAACATTATCAATACAAATAGCACATAGATCTTATGTAAAATGAAGATAGGAGGAAGAAAAGGGTAGAAAATCGTTACCCTTGAAGACTCACGACTCCTATATCAAGTTAGATATAGGAGCCTTCAAAATAGCAACTTCCTCGGGGGACTGAAATCAAGCCTGCTCCGTGGGAATCCTTGGTTCTTGGTGTGTATGGAAGTGTGTGTGTGGGAAGTGTGTGTGGGATTGATTTGGGATTGATTTGGGAAGATTGTGAGGAGAGGGGATGCTTCCTGGGCGTATTCCCTATAGAGGGAGACTGAGGGGTGGAAAAGGTGTCTCAAATGAGAGGTGAAGGCCTCTATTTATAAGCCGCCTGCACTGGGCTTGTTATGTCGCACGACATAACAAGCCATAATCGTTTTCCTTCTAGAAACATGCAAGGTGGCATGATTCTAGAACTCTCCTCGGTCGTGGTTATGTCGCACGACATAAGTAGCCACTGGATTCTTCTAGAAACATGCAAGGTGGCATGATTCTAGAACTCTCCGTGGTTATGTCGCACGACATAAGGAGCCACATGCAGTTCCTTCTAGAAACATGCAAGGTGGCAGTCTTCTAGAAGGAATTCCATATAAAAGAAAAACGTGTTTCTTTGGCTCCAAGTAGTCCCTTTTTCCCTTAGATGATTTGGAACATTTTCGGAATTGTTCCTAACTCTAGGAAAGTCCGGGGAATTACCGGAAGACTTACCTAATTGTCGGGAAACTTGCTAGGAATTGCCGAGAAAACTTAACCTAAGGCATGAGCCAGATTTGGGTACTTACACAGCAAAGTTTATTCCCAGGCCTAACGTCGGGAACTTAACTCGCTGATGGGGGATAGAGGCCACCATTCCAAGTGCGACCTGGCTAGGGATACCCAAAATAGCAGCATAATCACTATTTACATCAATAATAATAAATGTTACCTTAGTCGTGACCCTGAATGGATGTTGGCCTATGTCGACGTCCAGTTCCATCTGCCCCCTAGCGTCTACCATATGATTAGTGAAGCCTTCAAGTCGACCATCATAGGGCGACAACTGCTCCTTTGTAAGTTCCATTTCTTTGAATGTCTTGTAGAAGAGGATATCCTTGCAGGCCCCCGTGTCTATCAAGAGTCTGCTCGTCGTACACCCATCAATCAATCCTGGGATAACGAGAACTTTCTCTCTGGCTGCCACGTTGGTCGCTAGTTCATCTAGATAGAAACTGATAACCTCGTCTCTGACGTAGCTTCTAGGTGGCACGTGAAGGGCTTTGTTGAGCTGAAAAATCTTGTGTTTCAAAGCCTTTTTGCTAGCTTGTTCAGTGATCACTCCCAAATTCAGTCGAGGTTGCCTTGGCTCGGGTATATCTCCAGTAGTTCGCCCACCTCCGCCAGGTTGGGCTCCTTTCACGTATCTATCGAGCTTTCCACTGTCGACCCACTTTTGAATGATACGTTTCAGACTCACATGCAGTCTTCTGTAGTGTGACCCGTATCCTTGTGCACTACCAGAAAAACAGGTTTTAGCGGCGGAAATTTCCGCCGCTAAATTCAAATTTCCGTCGCTATATATAAACACCGACGGAAAAATTCCGCCGGTGGTCCGCCGCTACCAGCCCGCCGCAGCTTTTCGACAGCTCAAATTCCACCAGTATATTTTGATTTTACCGACGAAATTAATTCCGCCGGTGTTTTTTTTACATCAGCGACGGAAATTTCCGCCGCTAAATCAATTTAATTTAATTAAATTTTTATTTCAGCGACAGAATATTAGGGTTTAGGGGTTAGGGTTTAGGGGAATTAGGTTTAGGGGTAAGGGGTTAGGGTTTTGGGTTTAGGGGTTAGGGTTTAGGGTTTAGGGGTTAGGGGTTAGGGTATATGGTATATAGTATATGGCATAACGTTTTCAGTTAGGTTTTTGAAATTTCAGTCAATTTTTTAACGTTTCCAGTTAGTTTTTAAGAATTTCAGTCAGTTTTTTAACGTTTTCAGTTAGTTTTCTAACGTTTTCAGTTAGTTTTTCAAAATTTCAGTTAATTTTTTGAAATTCCAGTCAATTTTCTAACGTTTCAGTTAAATATTTTAATGTTTTTCAGTTAGTTATTTTGTTAATTAGTTCTAAAAATTTATAAATATTAAATTATATAATCACCGACGGAATATTCCGCCGCTGATAAATTAAAAAAATTAATTATTCAGTCGCGGAAATATTCCGTCGGTGTAATATTTCAAAAAAAAAAAAAATTGATTATCACCGACGGAATATTCCACCGCTGAATAATTAAAAAAAATTAATTATTCAGCGGCAGAAATATTCCGTCGGTGTAATATTTCAAAAAAATATATATATATTATATTTTCACCGACGGAATATTTCCGCCGCTGATAAATAAAAAAATAAAAAAATAATATATTTTCAGGCGGAATAGTGCATGGCCGATAAAGAAGTAGCGACGGAATATTCCGTCGGTAAATCAAGTGCCAAAATAGTGGCGGTAATAAAACGAATATTCGATGAATAATCGTTTTAGCGGCGGAATATAGCGACGGAATTAAATTTCGTCGCTAAATTTGATGCCAAAATCATTCCGTCGCTATACCCTAATTTCCGTCGCTAAATAGCGACGGAATGCTTCCGTCGCTGTTTATTTCGTCGCTAAAACACCAGTTTCTGGTAGTGGTGATAATCACAATACTTGCTGTTATCCCTTTTGAACTTGTTTCCTGGGTTCATTGGGGCAGGTGGGCCTAGCTCGACTGTATTCAGGATTTTAGTGCGACTTATCGTCAACGGGGTAAAGGTCTCGGGCACTCTTTCAGTCACCCTTGTTCTGTTTTTCCCGTTCTTGTTGTTACCACCGTTCTTTAAGGGGTCCTTCTTATCAGCATCTACGACCTCGGACTTTGGACCTTTTTCCTTCTTCTTTTCCTTCCTCTCTTCAGCTATGGCCACATTGTAGGCCCTTTCAAACAGTTCTTGTCGGGTTTTCACGCTCCTGACCTGTAGCTCGTAGTCTAAGTCTGCAGAGGTCACCCCATTCCTGAAGCAATTTATCACTTCCCTGTCTGTCAGGTCCTCCTCAATTTGGTCAACCATCTCCTTGAACTTCGTGAAGTAGCTCATCGAGCTTTCATTCTTTCCTTGCGCCAGATTGTTCAAGTCGGTGACCGTTAATTTTCTGGCTCCAGCTGTCGAGAAATGATCTAAGAACTTCTTCCTCATGTACTCCCACGAGGTAATACAGCCCGGCGTCAAACCACGAAACCAAGTCAATGTTGCACCTGCGAGGGTGCTGGTTAGTGCCTTGCACAACATATCATCCTCGGTGGAAACAAAGCACATGGTGGCCTCGAAGTGTTGCTTATGGTTCAGGGCGTTGGTCGCACCTGAATACTTCTCAAGAGTGGGCAGCTTGAGACCTACTAGAGGTCGTCCCTTGAGAAGTTCTCTTGACAAGGCTCGAAGAGTATGGTCATTCTATTCGCTCTTTCCAGTTTCCTTTTTCCTGTCGGCCTCCCATTGTTCTAACCTTTTCTTCCATCTCAACCACTCCCTAGCATCTGGATGGTCGTCCCTTGCGTGGGAGACGTCGTTGGATCTCTGTCGCTCGTCCCGGTAAGGCTCTCTTCTTGAGTTGGCCCTATGCCTTTCACTTCTAGGGGGAGTCACCTCTCTACCCCGTCTATCTCTATGAGAAGGCGACCTAACTGAGTTTATAGGCGACCTGCGCCTATCTCCTCTGATTGGTGACCTGCGCTCATCTTCTCTGATTGGCGACCTGCGCCCATTCCTATCTCGGTGAGATTGCGATCTTTCCGCTCTACTAGGTGACCTGCGCCTGTTTTCCTCTTGACGGGAATGAGACCTCTCCGTTCGGGCAGACGACCTACGCATGTTTCTTTCGGCTTCCCTTTGTCGCCTCAAATTGGACTCTGCTTCCTGTTCCATATTTGTGTTGAGATGACTTCGCAAGTCATCAGGTGGAATAGGTATGTGGGTACGAACGTGTGGTACGATCTGCTACTCGCCATTCTTCCTGGCACTCCCGTTCTTCCTAGCACTCCCGTTAGGCTGCCTGTGGGAGTTTTGGGAGGGAGCTGCCCTCTCTGACCTCCTATCGTTCTGCTCAGGCGAGTCTGGCATATCAAGCAATTTCGCCAAAATTCTAGCCCGCTCCTGCAACATCTCCTTCATACTGAGGGGATTGGTTGAGGGACCTGGTTTGTCACCTGCAATCGTTCGACCTACTTGTTGATGTTTTGGAGGGGGCTGTGCTTCTTGTTCGACCATAGGTCTTTTCTCCCTTATGCCATCTGGTAAGCCTCTGCCATCAGCAACGCTGTTCGAGCGTGTCGCCCTCCTGGCCTGACGTAGCAGAGGAGGAGGTGGAGGCATGCTAACATTGCGATTTCCAGCACCGGCGTCCGTGTTACCGCCGACCTTTCCTTCGTTGGGCTCATCCGAGGCATCCGAGACATGTCCGTCAGACACCATGATTACTCTGCTTATTGAATTTCAAGGTCAAAAAGCAAAGATTCCCGGCAATGGAACCAAACTGATGCTACAAGAATCGTGCTGGATCAATCTCCCTCCAATCAGCAAGATAGATCTCCTGGCTTTTGACCTGAAAACAGAACTCACGACTAGACGGAATGGTCTCCGGTGAAGTCCCTCGGGCGTGAGAGTAAGTATGGTGTATACGAGAGTTTATAAGATAATAATGAACAAATGTATTCAAAATATCAAATAGCAATTACCTTGGAACGGTTGATGTTGCCATGTATTTATAGTTGTTGATGAGAGATATAATTGTAATAGGATTGTGCTAAATCCCTTGAATCATGGATCAGATACGTATGAGAGATCGTGTCCATATATAACTCCTGATTTGTAGGGAGTCTGTTATGAAAATAATTGTAAATACGCCTGGACTATGTAGGTCAACGTACTCTCGTAGGTCGAGGTCGCATGTTGAATCTAGGTCGACCTGACTGAATAATAGGGTCGGGTGATACTCGAATAGAATCCGGATCGTATGTCGGACGATAGCTAGGTCGGGACCATGGAGGTCGGACAATGAGCTAGGTCGACTGATCTTAGGCGATGGGCCTTGGGCCTTGTGATGGTTGGGCCTAGCCCGCTGATAATGTGGTGGCAATAATATGTAAATAACTGGGCTTGCTCGTTGGGCTTATCCCGTCACATTTATTGCGTTCACAACTCTATCTTTTAAATGTATAAAAAATAAACATTTTCAAAAATATTTTCTAAATGAAATTTGGACACCCAAAAAGAATTAGATATTCATTTAGGGGGTGAAAGAATAATTTATTTCACATACAAGACACTCAAAAAAATGAAAATTGAGTGTGAGTGGTGGCCCACCCTTTCCCTAAGGTGGCACCGCCCATGACCGTCACCATCTCTAATACCACTCCCAACAACAACCACAACACATCAAAAAACACCGTATTGAACTCACTTAAGGCCTCCTAGTCTTGTGGTATGCTAACCGGCCTCCCTTTCGGGAGGTCATAGGTTCGATTCCCCCTGGGGATCTTATATGTGGATATATATACCATGAGTTTCAGGATCCTTTGGAGTCCTTCGGGGCACAGTCGAGCGGTTAAAGAAGTAGCATTGCTGGGTTTGCAACCTCAGCGTGGGGAGTTCGAATCTTGACAGGAGCAGCTTGAGCAGCCAATTAATTGGTGATGTAAGAGTGATGTAAATGCCATATAGGAGGGTTCCCTTGGGGCCAGGAGTATAAGGGGTGCTGCCACCCTGACTACCTCGGGCATATCCCGCGGTTTACCTCCGCCAGTCAATGAGGGGCCGGTAGCTGGTGGTCCAGGATTAGTCCCGTGGCCGAAAACACCGGGTATCAAAAAATCAAAAAAAAAAAAAAAAAACACCGTATTGAACTCAAATTCAAACCAATAATCTTACAAATATCCACAAATTAAGAGAGAGAGAAGGAAACAATTTTAAAATGTCATGAAAGTATCAAATTTTAATTGAAAATGTTTAAAATTCAATTAGAAAGACCAAAAAAATCAGACTTTTATTCCTTTTTAGAGAAGAAAAGGAAGGAGAATGTGCTATGTTCACTAGTAATGGTAAAAAGAAAGATTAAAAAAAAAAAAAAAAAAAAGAAGAAGAAGAAAGAAAAAAGAAAGATACATGCATGCGCATGTGTCACGTGTGGGTACTTTAAGGCAGAGGAAACTGGTCAACTGTCGGCAACCGCGTATTGAAACAACGAGCGGGTTGCATAAGAATATAGTTTATGCATAGGAAACCAGCAGCGTTTTTGTTTGTTACTTACTTTGTGTAACAGCTATTTTATAATAAGTATAGGTGTACAAATTACATTAGGGATTATTACCATTTAGGGCCTAGGCTTGAGGTTATATAATAGTCTTTGCGGGGGGACTTAGATATGTTTTATTGTCAATTTAGGGCCTCGTATTAAAAAAGTTAGTCAATTAGAAAAAAATTAACGATTTTAATTAAAAAACCCAGTTGAGTGAACATGTGTCTAACACGTGCATTTTTAACAAGGGTATTTCTGGTAATTGAAGTTGTTATCCATATTAATGGGGTTAAATGCAATTTCCTAAATAAAAAGAATTGAAAATAAAATTTATTTTCAACCTTCTTCTTCATCTTCTCTAATAATGGCCTCACCCTTCCCCACCACCACCGTCACCACCATTCATAGCCACCACCACCACTTACGCCCAGGGCCGGTCCTGTGGTAAATGTGGCCCTAGGCCAAGAATTTGGCGAAAGTTCTCATTTTTTTTTATCCTCAATGGTAGATGATCAATAGCATTGCAAATGATAAGTGTAAATAATTTATTTTAGTTAATTACAAGTAATTTAAAGAAATATTGCAATAAAATTTTAATGATAATAACAAAATAGTCTTACAATTATAAAGATAATTGCAAATTATATTTAAACAAAAACAATTCAAGAAAGCCTATTGTGGAACAAATGCCAAATTAGAAGAAATGAGACAAAAATGTAAAATGGAGAAGAAAAGCAGGCAGTAGGAATTGAACCATGGTGGAATAAACGTATAATTGAGCTACTGACCACTAGGACAATATAGAACACTTAAAATAAATTGTGGCCCTAACTATTAGTATATATTTGGAGGCCCTAGGCAATGGCCTCACTTGCCTTGTCTTAGGGCCGGACCTGCTTACGCCTTACGGCACCACACACCCTCATACACATAAATCCACCCCTTCTACCTACACACCACCATCAACACAAATCCACCACCATTAACACAAAATCACCAACATCACCGCCTCACCCTTCAACACAATCATCATAAAAGCCACAACCCCACCTCAAATTCAAGTTTAATAAACTCAAATTCAAAATCAAAACCATTCAAGCCGTCATACCCTCCTCCGAATCTAATTTCAAAATTCGATTTTGTGGCGGGTGAAAGGGTCGTCGGCGGCGAACGGGTTGGTGGTGTGGAATTTTCGTTTGAGGGGCAGTGGAGGCGCCGAAATATGGGAAAATGGAAGGGACAGTGGGAGAAGGGGTTGGGTGGCCGAATAAGGTGGTTTTTTTTAGGGGGAGATGAGGGAGCCATGAAATCAAAAAGAAGGGGAAGGAGACGGGGTGGAAGGGGGAGAGATTTGGGGAAGAAAGTGTTTTTTTTTTTTTAATTTATTATTATTATTATTATTATTATTTGTTTATTTATTTTTTTTGTTTTTTGAGGAAGGGGAAAAAGAAATTGTAAATGAGTTTTATCTTTTTCTTTTTTTTGGTAAAAAATATTTGTATTTTTTATTTTATAATTTTCTTATTCATTATATAATTATTTATTTCTATGTAATGATTTTGAAAATGAATGAAATAAAATTTTATTGCTTAAAAAAAAACATTTAGCTTTAGTATAAATATAATAATACTACTAAAATAATTTATTAATGTTTCCAGAAATTGCCAGAAATACCCTCGTTAAAAACGCACGTGCTAGGCACATGTTCACTTAACTGGGTTTTTTAATCGAAATCGTTATTTTTTTCCCTAACTGGCTAACTTTTATAATGTGAGGCCCTAAATTAACAATAAAACATATTTAACCAGCAAAGACTACTATATGACCTCAGGCCCTAAATGGTAATAATCCCGTTACATTATTATAAGAAAAAGTTTCAGGAGTTTTTTCTAACTAAATGCACAATAACTTTTTAAAGCTTCAAATTATGAATTGTAAAAAAATAAAATTGATTATTGTGGAAGTTGAACTCATAACCACAAATTTGAAAGACTAGCAATTCAATCACTTGTTGACCAATCCAACTAAGGCGGGCAAAGAGCACAAGCTCGATTGCTCCTCTCCTAAAAAAACAGTACTGAGCACCTGCTCGATTACTTCTCTCAAAGAACAGTACTACTGAGTACCTGCTCGATTGCTCTTCTCCTAAAATAACACTACTGAGCACTTGCTTGTCGAGATAAGTACCTATTTCGTTCCCAACCTATAGCCATTTTTTTGTTTTCGTCCTGAATGTTGACTCATTAAAATGCTGACTTGGCCTAAAAGGTTGATAAAGTTGGCTGAGGTGGAAGTAGGAAGGGGTGAAAGTGTTTATTTTCACAAGTTGAAGGGTTAATATAAAAAGAAAATTTTACCCTTTTTTAATATAAATTATTTTTTATATATAATAAAAAGAAAATTTTATATTTATATTAAATATAAAATTATTACTGTATTATTTTATGTTCATTTAAAAAGTGTTAATTTTTTATGTTTATTTAAAAAGTGATATTTTTTGTGTTTATTTAGAAAGTGATAATTTATTTAATGAATAATTTTATTCATATATGTCCATCCTTCCTAATCAACAACACCCACCACCAATACCCACCATATCACCATCGCCGCCAGCATATACGCCACTGTGCCACCGTCATCAACCACCACCATCCCCAACTTCACCATCTTCAGCAATTTAGCACCAATAATTATGCCACCAACACCGCCATCCACCACAACAACCATCATCATTAGATTAAAAAAAAATATTATACCAAAATCAATAACAAATCAACCCATCACAACAAATATTTTTTTAAATCACAAGAATTGATCTGGGTCAAAAATAACTTTTTGTACCAAATTCAGATTCAAAAATAAAAATTAAGAATGAATGGATCTAGGTCAAAAAGAATGGATCTGAGTCAAAAATAAAAATTAAGAAAAAATTGCTGCCATGGATCTGATCTGGGTCAAAAATTTACTCTCTCTCTCCCTCTCTCTAGATTCACTCTCTCATCAACTTCTTTTCCGCCACTAAAAACCCAAAAATTCGGCCATGAACTCCTCCGCATTACAATCAAAGTAACCCTCGCCTTCTATTTTCCATCATGTTTTCCCGTTTTACCCTTCTTTTCTCTCCCAATTTTCAAATTGGTAGGGCGGCTGTTTGGGGGGGGGGAGAAGGCAGAGGAAGAAAGAGGGAGAGGCGAGACAGAGGAAGAAAGAGGGAGAGGCGCGATAGAGGGGGTGGTCTGCAGCATGGACATAGGAAGAAAGAGGGAGAGGCGGCTATTTGGGGGGGAGAAGGCAAGCTTATCTCGTATGAATATATGTATGAATATATTTATAGTTGTAGAGTTTTCAAATTTTATTTCTTACAATTTGACCCCTAAACTTCCATGTCACCTTCAAGTGCATGCCAACTAAGTAGTAATTATTCCACATAAGCAAATTGATGATGTGACCATGCCACATAGGCATATTTAACGATGTAAAGGACGGAACCCCGACGGAAGGACGACATCAACAACAAACATGAGGTTAAGGGGGAAAACGAAAAAAAAATACATTCAGGACGAAAATGAAAAAATGACTATAGGTTGGAGACGAAATAGGTACTTATTTGCCTGCTCGTCCAAAAAGTTGAAGTTCAAACCTCCACACTAGAAATAAAAATGAGTTAGTTCTTGTGTAGTCGTGCTCAGGGGTGTCGTCCCTAGAGCCAATGCTCACTAGAAATCTTTTTCCACTAATTATTTATACTTTGGCAAGGAGTCTTTTATGGAAAGGGTTCCTCAACCGGCCAATAGACCTAATCGGCAAGGAGTCTAATATGATTCAACTATTAGAGATATACATAATATTATTGAAGATTCTCATATATATATGTACTTTTCTAATAGGATTACTATTTATAGTTTCCTTATTTGATGTATACTCCCTCCGTCCCACTCTACTGTGGACCTACTTTTTTGGTACGAAAATTAAGGAAAAGTAGGAGAGAGAAATAGGTGGAGGAGGTGTTTGTGAGTATGAAAAATTAAATAGGAGAGAGAATGAGTGGGAGGAATAGTTAGGAGAGAGAATGTTGTGAGTGTAAAAGTAAAGTAGGAGAGAGAATTAGTGGGTGGAATAGTAAAGATTCTTTGCCATTTTGGACAGTTCACACTAATGTGGGACGTCCCAAAAAGGAAATAAGTCCACACTGGAGTGGGACGAAGGGAGTATATAGTAACTTGAGAAGCACTCTACTTTTTGTATAAATACTTACTTTGTGAATAATAATATGACAAATCGACATTTCCCTTGTACTTTGCTCTAGCTTCGGTTTTAACCATGTTGTTTTTTAGCAGTTTTAACCTATTTACTCCAAATACACATATATATTTTTGCCCGATATACTAACTTCATCCAAAAATGTTTAAAAATTTAACAAAATCTAACGAAACCATGTTTTTCTTGCAAAAATGTTTTCCCTTGAATTTTCTAATCATACACCGTTAAAATTTCCCTTCTCCCACTAACCCACTCCTTATCAAAAATCTCATTTTCAATTACACATGCCTTCTTCTCAAATCCATCACCAACCATTCAGACATAATAATTTAAATGAGATTTTATACTACGGGTAACTTGAGCAGCTAACACATTTTCAAAGCTTTGAATTTCTTTTCATTGAAAGATTGAAAATCAAGTGTTCAACTTTCATGGAATGTTTGATATTTTCTTAACATTTTCTTACCTCCAAAAATCAGGTATACGAATTGAGGATTTGAAGCGGTGGTGAATTTGAAGCGGTGGTGAATTTGAAGCGGTGGTGGATTTGAGTAAAAAGTGGGTGGAATTGAAATGAATTTTCGATAAGGAATGGGTAAGTGGAAGGAGGCGAATTTTAAAGGTATATAATTGAGTAGTACAAGGAAAAGCATTTTTTTTTAACAAGAAACATGGTTTCATTAGATTTTGTTAGGTTTCATTAAGTTTTTTAACATTTTTGGATGGAGTTAGTGTATCGGGCAAAAATATATGCGTATTTGGAGTAAAGAGGTTAAAATTGCTAAAAAATAACATGGGTTAAAACCGAAGCTAGAGCAAATTACAAGGGTTTAAAATGTCAATTAGACAAATAATATTTGAGTGTTTTCCTTCATGGAATTACTTGATAATCTTTTCACATATCATATGCTATAACTTTTACATGGTATCAAGAGCTTTTTGGTCTAAACCTTCCTATCCCTTCTACTCAACAATTTTTTTTTCCAATAATATTCTTCGCCATGATCACCGACGCTTCAACCTTCCCTAACCCATGACTCTCTAAAATCTCAATAGCCTCTCCTAAATATTCCTCTCCTCGGATGAAACTTATAAACCCCTCCTTATTTTTCCTAACACGTGTCTCTCTCACCTTGAATAGCCTCTCCTAATATTTCCCTCTTCGCCCTCAAAACTAACCCACAACTTCCCTTTTCAACTTAATTTCTTTCCTCTCTTCCTCGTTTCATCATTCTATTCTTTTTTTCTCTTTCTTATTGTGTATCAAAAGTTTCCTTTTTTATCTCAACCTTCCCCAACTCTTTCTTTAGCAAAAATAAATAAATAAATAAATATTTCCGCTTTATTTGATTCGTCAAATCCTTTTTTGTTCTCTCTCTTAAACCAATGTCTCTTCTTTCACCGAATAAAAACAATCAAATTTTCTCCTCCTTTTCCTTTTCTCTTAAATTCATTATTTTTTTCTTAAAATCAATGTTTTGTTTTTTTATTCCAAAGAAGAAAACCAAATTAGGTGATGCTATTTTGTCATCTCCTCCCTCTTTTTTGGCCCTTTTAAATTAGCCGATGCTATTGTTTCATCTCCTTCCCTTCTCCTTGACCACTTCAAATTAGGCGATGCTATTGTATCATCCTCATTCCGTCTTTGGTCACTTCAATTTGGCGATGCTATTGAGTCATCTCCTACCCTTTTCTTTGGCCACTTCAAACTGGCGATATTATTGTATCATCTCCTACCCTTCTCCTTGACCACTTCATATTGGCGATGTTATTGTGTCATCTCCTTACTCTTTCTCTCTCTAAATATTTTCTATTTAGTTTTCTCTCTAAATATTTATTAAAAAAGTTTCTTTTCTTTTTTCTTCTCTCTCTCTCTCCCTCTAAATATTCCATCTTTCATTTTCTCAAAAAAAAATCCTCTCTCTCTCTCACGTCTCCTTCTTTTTGTCTCTCTTCCCACCCCCCCTCTATCTCCCCCAAATTATTATTTCTCACTCTAATTTTTCGTTTCTTTTTGGAAAATCATAATTCTAATATCATTTTTTTGAATTCCTTTATTGTGAAAGATTTTTGTACAAGAGCAGCTCTTCTCTATGGCCACGATCAGCTGACACAAGTACTCACCAACCATTACACCAAAAATGGTTTCATACCATCATCTTCAAGATTGGTCTCACTATTCTATCGTCAATCTTGCGGGGACATATTAGAGACACTACTAGAATAACCTTCATCACCAACGAAAAAATAGCAATGACCAAAGTCGTTGGTAAATAGCAACGACCAAAGTGTAATTATTGTAGCTGCTAAATTTTTAGAAAAATATCAATGACCAAAGTGTAAATTAGCAACGAAATTGTCGTCGCTAAATGTGGTCCAGATCAATGAAATGAAAAGTGACGACATTGTTGTTGCTAAATATGGCAGGAATTTCTAAATTTAAGGAGAAATTGGAAATTTGAAATTTTCCTTGGAATTAATTAATTATAATTATTAAAATCATTAATTAATGATAGTTAATAAATAATTAAAAATAAATGTAAAATTAAAATATTAAAATAATTTGAGCTTTTAAATCATAATTATTAATATGATTTTTATTAATTATTTATAATATTAAATTAAATAATTCTTTGTTATTAATTAATCTTTTATTTATATAATACTAACTAGTATTTTTAATATATAATTAATAATATAATATTAAATTAATTAACTTATAAAATACAAACCATACATATACTTGATGATTTAGGCTTTAGAGTATGAGATAAATGATTTAGGGTTTAGGGTATTGGGTTTATATATAGGTTTTAGGTATATATGATTCATGGTTTGGAGTTTTGGGTAAGCGATATATGTGGGGTTTAATTATATGATTTAGGGTTTAGGGTATGGAGATATAATTTAGGGTATACTCCCTCCGTCTTGGAGACCTAACAAACTTTTCCATTTTAGGCATCTCATTGGTAAGCCATGAACATTTCCATTAAAATTGTAATTGAATCTAAATACTCCCTCTTTAATTCCCATGCCGAACAGTAACTGTGTAAGGTTCTCCGGGACGAAGGGAGTATGATTTAAGATTTAGAGAACGACGTATATGATTTAACGTTTAGGCTATATATGGAGTTTATGTAGACGATTTAGTGTTTAGGGTATGGGGTTTATTATTTATGGTATAGGGTGTATATTGAGGTTTAACTTGGTATGAGATCTCTCCAAACCGGCTTCTTAGATATGGATTATATGGTCTAGGGTATGAAGTGTAAATGAGGTTTAGGCATATGATTTAAAATTTAGGGTATGGGGTATACAATTTAGGATATAGATTATATAATTGTTTCGGTCAAAATTAAGCATTTCCATGTTCCTAAAAGGAAGAGGGTACAATGGAATATGATGATATAGGGACAAAGTGTGAACATGGAGGATTTAACGAGGAAAGCCCTTGAACAACATGTTCGTCGACATAAAACCTCGGAACAATGGGATTTTATTAATATCATGGTAGGAATGGAGTATGAGTAGTATACATTGAGTATGGATGATTAACTAACGTGTTGTGTGTGTTGTTACATGTGTTATTTATATACGAAAAATCAAGATATTCCCTATTCTTCCGAATCTCTTTGATGGAGTCTTCTTTCTTCAGTTACAATTAACCGTAGGTATAGCTTGAAATGGCTGGATTTTCCACCTGATGAATAGGTCTTGTAACGGCCCTACAATTAGGTGATTATGGTCAGGTTGTTCCGTCAAGTTGATAAGTCAAGATGTCTTGGCAAGATGGTGATTTTTTTCAGCCTCAACAATTGCCCCTGAATTTTTAAAAGGGAAAAAGAGGTTTTTTGGATTTTGAAAATTCATTAACTGCTGGCATCCACCTCGTCTTTTCAGTTGATCTGGGGGGCAACGCTTGGCGATTTACGTGGCTTTATGCGCCAGGATCATAATGGGGCCTACACTTTACGAGGCGTCTAGAAGCCCCTTAATATCCATGCTGCTACACTTGGCTATTCTCATTGCTACGAAGGGAGATTTCTTCATCAGGTACAGTTTTCTTCCTCTTTCTATTCTTCTTTTTTCCTTCTTTGCAAAATGGAAAACCTGAATGCTGATCTGACTGAGGGTTTCTCTTCTATGGGTTTGCTCGACAAGCCCCATAAAGAACATTGCGAACTCACTCTGTCTAATATACAAACCTTGGCAAAAGTTTTTCCCGATCGTACCATCTTCATGAACCCTAACCCTAGTTTAGTGTCCGACTGTGTTTCTTCTGATTGGGTGTGTTTCCTTGAGTATCCCTTTACAATAGGTCTAAAATTTCCCTTTTCCCCTTTAATTACATGTTTTTTCGAAGTCACGGAGCTTTCTTACGCTCAACTGATGCCGGTAGGTTGGAGGATTTTAGAGATGTTGGATAGGTTGAGTGCTTTAACTGGTTTGCGGGTCGGTATGGAGGAACTGGCATGTTGCTACGATATAAGTTCCCATGGGTCATCTAGATATGGATTTAGGGTTTAGTCTAGGGCACAAGGCTTGTTGGCTGAATCTCTAGACAAAGATAGGGGATGGAAGAACATGTTCTTTTATGTAAAAAAGAGCAGCTTGGAGGGTGGTGACAGGATGGTGTCTGATTGGAGGAAGGAAGGTAGCCTTGTTTCCTTGGTTCCTTGTTTCCTTGTTTTGAATACATCATCCTGGTTACTGATTTTCTTGTGTCTTTTTGTAGTTCCTAAGTTGGCAAAGTTATTCCCCGGTCTGTCTGATTCTCTGAAGATTGTGAAGCAGGTTAGAGCTCTACCTGAAGCTCTTCGAAAGTTTGTCCCATCATCTGCCGTACTGAGTGTGGAGAAGTTGGCTATCGAACAGCCTGAAGAGTGCAGCCACAGGATGTCTTCTGGTAAGGCATACTTTTCCAAATTGGCTTTTACTTTTCATAATTCGGGTTGTACTGACATCCTTGTTTTTCTTTTCAGTAACCCGTTCACAGTCTGGTTTTGCTGCGAGTGAGTTGGTGGCTAAGTTTAAGGGTAAGGAAAAGGTGGAAGGGAGCACCCTGCCCCCAGCGCCAAGACTAGAGGTTGGAGACAAAGTGGTGGTCAAGAGGAGGAAGATGCAGGATGTGGTTGATGTGGATATCACTGTTCCAAGTGAGGATGAACTGGAGAAGAAGGTAACATTTGGACTTGTAAACGTAATTTTTATGCTCTTACTTTATATCCCTGAATGCCTTCCTTGTTACAGATTGTTGCTGCCACGGGTTTGTTGGCTAGTGAGGTCAAATTATGGAAAGATAAAGCTTAATCTTCCTTGAAGGCCAAGATGGATGCTGAAGAAAACCTAAGGGTTGCGCTGAAGAAGAAAAATGAGGAGATTGAAGATAAGGATGATGAATGGATGGTCAGGATGGCTGAGGCAAGTAGGAAGCACAACAAAGAGATGGAGTCTCTCAGGAATGAGCTAATGGCGGAGGCTGCGAAGCCTGTTTTTGAAGCGCGGATTGAAATGATTAAGGAATATCTATTAGTGTTATGCCCTAGGCCTATGATTGATAGGCTTATGTGTTGACATTATTTATTATTATATGAGATGTTTATCATTTGATTATTATATGTTTTGTATATTTGTTTATAATAATCTCCGTCCCTAATTATTAAGAGAATAATTAGTATAATTGTCAATGGATAATCATATGATGATTATATGCATAGAGATGCACATTGAAATTATGGGTACTTGTTAGAGAACAAGTGACTGGACATGACCCGCATGAGATTTATGTCATTGTCAAATGTCATAATTAAATCTCATACGGTTACTTTATTTAGTCCCTAGACCTGAGATTATCATGACCTTACATATGATGAAAGTCATATTTGATTTTAGTCAAACGGTATCTTAACACGATATCTATAAAGGATATCTTTGGCATGATCAGATTCATGATGGGAAGGATGATAAGTCAAGATGGAATTTGTCCCTCGGAAGAGAGATGTTTTGCTTGGGCCCCTCGATGAGTGATAATGATGAAAGTGTATGGCCGTACCCCAATATGATTGGAATTATCATTATACTCAAGAATCGAGAAAGCATTGAACAAAGACAAGTTGACAAGGACCATGACTTGTGTTCAATATAACATCGTGAGACAAAGGGAGAAATGGAAGTATACCATTGGAAACGTGAACTCTTACGTTATATTATTTGGGTAGACATAATGGCTTGCTAGAGTCCGCTTATGTCTTATGAGATTCGATATGATCGAACTCATTGCCAACATAATATAATCCTATTGGGTCACACACAACTAGAATGAATTGGTTAAACCAAAGGAAGAATGATTGAGAGTTTCTGTAATTGGCAACCTTTGTCACGCGACATACTTAGCCATGTGGCCGACTATACCGCGCGACATAACTAGCCGCCGGACGCGGTTGGCGAGCTGGTCTCCTAATTCGATTAGGAAACATATTCATACTAAAGTAGTATAAATATGAGAGGTCTGTCAACCCTAATAGTCTAGCCGAAATTTTCAAGCAAAATTCATAACAAAATACTCTCAATATTCTTCAAGGTTTTGATCTAGCAATCATCAAGAAATCGTTCTTAAATTCATTCAAAGGTGTGGATACCGAAAGAGGGTCTTCGCTCGTTCATCGATCAAGGCCTAGAGTTCAAGCAAGTTGAAGAACGAAGTTTATGATTCGATATCACATAATCAAATTGTTTGATAGCTCAAGAACGGAAAGCGTTCAAGGTTGGTAAAATTCTATCTCATAGGAATTTAAATTAATTATATAGAACGGATCCTAGGGCTTCTTGGGTTTTATGTTTTTAATGCTTAATTCCGCTGCTCATGGACCGTAAAACCCAACAGTGGTATCAGAGCCCCGTTCGTATGGTTAAGTTTGAATTAACATGCTAGATTTAAGATATAAATTGTTTATATGCTTATTGCATGTTTTTGTATGCGATAGAATTTTGATTGTTTATGTGAAACAATATGAAAATCGTTTTCGAATTATGATGAATTAAATATGTAAAAGGGCTGTTTTATATGATTTAATTGCCATGTGATCTGAATTGATTGAATCTGGAAATCCTGCGAACTGGCTACCTATGTCGTGCGACATAGTAAGCCACATGTGGAAATCTGGTAATCTGGCTAGTTATGTCACGTGACAAATCTAGCCATATGGCTGATGTTGTCACGCGACATAATATGCCTAATCTGGGCAGAATCAGTATGTTTAATCTTTCTGCTAATTTGTAAATTGTGTTTACAATCTGATATGTTTATGTGTTAATCTGGATGCTATAAAGTTAAGTTTATAGGGCTATGCTAGATTGATTCATTGTTTATGCATGCTTAGTTGATTAAAATGTGATTTTAATAATTATTGCGATGCATGTTTTACTTGTTCTTACGTGCTAAGAATTTTTATGTTTAGTTGAAACATTGCATTATAGTTTCCTAATATGTTTAGATTTAGACATTAAAATTTTGGATTTTATGATTGTTTATGGAAACAAGTCATAATTACGCGAAAATTAAAAGGAAACTGATTGTTTATAAAAGGTAGTGATTATGTTGCCAAAATCAGAGTTGATTTCTGATTGTGCATGTCTAGGAGAGTTCTGTCTAAGAAAGAGTTGGTACTTAAGTAGTCCTTGTGGCTCACCTATCTTCCTGGGAACTTACCTGGTGCACGATTATGACTATCTTTCTGATATGCTTATAATCTACCTTTAAAGAACCTTCATTTAACTTTTAAGTTCTTTATGCCAATTCATGATTAAAACACTTGAGACCATTCGAATAGTTTTGGGTGGGCTTGCCATAGCAAGGTGCTTTGATTCTATTCGAATGCGAGTAAGATGAGGAAATGGTGGTTCCTATACGTTTAAAGTGAATGAACTTAATTGGGTTATCAAAATGGTTTTGGACCCAAGGCATAAGATGAGATTAAAATATGCCTAGACATATGATGTCTTGTATGAATCTCATAAAAGATCTAAGAGTCATATATGTGATATGATTGATGTTTTCTACCTAATTAATTTAATTTTGAGCGGTTTGCCATAGCAAACTTGAAATTGAATTAAAGTTGGATCTTAGCCCATTAAATGTATATTATGCTTATTTGCATTTGAAGGTGTATAATTTAGTGGGAGCATTTGATAAATGCGTTATACTTTTCATATAATATGTTTACTTATATGTGTTCATATTTTATGTATATCTTTTTGTAGAATAAATGGCATC
This sequence comes from Adenophora triphylla var. japonica, assembly GCA_022495995.1. Classification (NCBI taxonomy): domain Eukaryota; kingdom Viridiplantae; phylum Streptophyta; class Magnoliopsida; order Asterales; family Campanulaceae; genus Adenophora; species Adenophora triphylla. The sequence goes on along the minus strand of JAFEMH010000128.1, from coordinate 212,340 downwards.
AAACAATAATCACTTTTCACTGCGATCTGTCCTTGAGAAGGAAAAGTTGGAAGAGAATGGTACAAACTATATGGATTGGATCCGTAGTTTGAGAATTGTTCTCAAGCAAGAGGAGAAACTGTACGTTCTCGAGGAACCTATTCCACCTGAACCTGCTGCCAATGCTACTAGGGCAGTAAGGGATCAATATCTGAAGCACAAGCGTGACTCTACAGATGTTGGTTGCCTTATGCTCTCCGCCATGTGCAAGAACCTTGAAGGATCTTGAGCACTTGGGGACAGTTGACTTAAACAATCGGCGATGGAAATGTTCCAAGTACAAGCTAGGCAAGAAAGGTACAACACAGTTACGGTCTTGACCTCATGCAAGATGAGTGAAGGACAAGCTGTTGGTCCTCATGCTCTTAAGTTGAAGGGCCACATTGAGCATCTTGAAAGGCTCGGTTTTCCAATTAGCCAAGAGTTGGCTACCGACATAATATTGAATTCATTACCCAAAAGTTTTAGTAATTTCATAATGCACTATAACATGGGTGGAATGAATAAAAACCTTTCCGAGTTAGTTCAAATGTTGAACACTGCGGAAACCAATATTGTCGAGAAGAAAACCGACCAAGTGCTAATGGTTAACAAGGGGAAGGGTTTCAAGGGTAAAGGAAAGGCAAAGGTTGCTAATCCTAAGGCAAAAGTTGCCAAACCCAAAGAGGCTCCCAAGCCTAAAGAGGCTAATCCTAAGTCCCAAGAGGACGCAGTCTGCTTCCATTGCAATGAGATTGGACATTGGAGGAGAAACTGCGCAAAATACAAGGAAGCACTGAAGAAGAGCAAAGGAGTTGCTTCGACTTCATGTATCTTTGTTATAGATATATTCCTATCTACTTCTAGTTCTTGGGTATTGGATACCGGATGTGGAACTCACATTTGTTTAAATGTGCAGGGTCTAAAGAACAGAAGGATGCTTAAGGAAGGTGAAGTGGACCTACGTGTGGGGAATGGAGCAAGAGTTGCTGCATTAGCCGTAGGAACTTATGAAGTTACTTTACCTAGTGGACTAATACTTGTTTTGAACAATTGTTATTACGTTCCATCTTTAAGTAGGAATATTATTTCGATTTCATGTTTGGATAATGAAGGTTTTAATTTTCTTATATGTGATAAGAAATTTTCCATTTACAAGAGTGATATGCATTATTGTACTGTTGTTTCATTCAATGGCCTTTATATTCTTGATGTTGAAAATCGTGATAATGATGTCTATAACATTAACAAGAGATCTAAACCCAATGATGTAAACCACACTTACTTATGGCATTGTCGTCTTGGCCATATAAACGAGAAACACATTTCTAAACTCCACAAAGATGGATTTTTAGACTCACATGATTACGAATCTTATGAGACATGCAAATCTTGTTTACTTGGCAAGATGACCAAGGACCCATTTACCAAAACCGGTGAAAGGGCGGGCGACTTATTAGGACTCATACATACCGATGTATGTGGGCCTATGAGTAGCGATGCTAGGGGAGGATTTCGGTACTTCATAACATTCACTGATGATTATAGTAGATTTGGATATGTTTATCTAATGAAACATAAAAGTGAATCCTTTGAGATATTTCGAATATTTCAAAATGAGGTGCAAAATAAACTTGGCAAAACTATTAAGGTACTTCGATCCGATCGAGGTGGTGAATATTTGAGCCAAGAATTTGTGATCATCTTAAGAGTTGTGGAATCGTTTGAACTCTCTTCACCCGAAACACCACAATGGAATAGTGTGTCTGAAAGAAGGAATAGAACCTTGTTGGACATGGTTCGTTCTATGATGAGTCAAGTTGAGCTTCCTTTATCCTTTTGGGGACATGCACTAGAAACTGCTGCTTTCACTATAAACAGAGTTCCTGCCAAATCGGTTCAAAAGATCCCATATGAGATGTGGCATGGAAGAAAACCTAGTTTTTCTTTCATGAAGATTTGGGGTTGCGATGCATATGTCAAGAAGTTAACTTCTGACAAGCTAGCACCTAAGTCTGATAAATGTGTTTTCGTGGGTTATCCTAAGGAAACCAAAGGATACTATTTCTACAACCGAAACGAGAACAAAGTGCTTGTTGCTCGAAATGGTACTTTCTTAGAAAAGGAGTTTCTTCGCAAAGGAACCAGTGGGAGTAAAATAGATCTCGAAGAAATTCGAGAACCCGAAAACAACATTGAACCAATGGTAGAGACTGAACTAAGTTCACAAAGAGTTGTGGAACCGGTTCAAGATGCACAAGTTCTTCGCCGAAGTGGTAGGTCACGATCCGAACCCGAGAGATATGGATTTCTCGTTATGGAAAGTGATGAAGTGGAGTTAATCGAAAACGATGAACCTACTTGCTACCAAGAAGCGATGTCCGCTCCTGATTCGGAAAAATGGCAAGAAGCCATGAAGTCCGAATTACAATCCCTGGCTGATAATCAAGTTTGGAACTTGATTGATCCACCCGAAGGTGTAAAAACCATAGGGTGCAAATGGGTCTTCAAGAAGAAGACCGACATGGATGGGAAGGTGCACAACTATAAGGCAAGGCTTGTAGCTAAGGGATATAGGCAAGTTCATGGCATCGACTATGATGAAACCTTTTCGCCTGTAGCTATGCTTAAGTCTATTAGAATTTTAATTGCCATAGCCGCATATTATGACTATGAGATATGGCAAATGGATGTCAAAACAGCTTTCCTTAATGGGAATTTACTTGAGGATGTATACATGATACAACCTGAAGGTTTTGTCAGTCCAGAAAATTCTAACAAGGTGTGCAAGTTGCAGAAATCCATTTATGGATTGAAGCAAGCTTCTAGGAGTTGGAATCTACGTTTTGATGAAGCAATCAAGGAATTTGGCTTTATCAAAAATGAAGATGAACCTTGTGTATACAAGAAGATTAGTGGGAGCGTAGCACTATTTTTAGTGTTGTATGTCGACGATATCTTACTCATTGGAAATGACGTTTCTGCACTACAGACTGTTAAGTCTTTGTTGGGAAAGTGTTTTTCAATGAAAGATATGGGCGAAGCCGCATATATCCTTGGTATAAAGATCTATAGAGATAGATCAAAGAGGATGATTGGTTTAAGTCAAAGTACTTACATTGACAAGGTTCTTAGAAGATTCCAAATGGAAAATTCTAAAAGGGGAAACTTGCCAATGTTACATGGTATATCTCTTAGCAAGAATCAAAGTCCTAAGACTAATGATGAGCGAAAGAGAATGAATGGTATTCCATATGCTTCGGCAATTGGGTCTATCATGTATGCTATGTTATGTACTAGACCCGATGTCTCGTGTGCTCTAAGTATGACGAGTAGGTACCAATCGAATCCCTATGAACCACATTGGATAGCGATCAAGAATATCCTTAAGTACTTACGAAGAACTAAGGATGTATTCTTGGTCTTTGGAGGAATGGAAGAAGATCTTGTAGTAAAAGACTACACGTATGCTAGCTTCCAAACCGACAAAGATGATTTCGAATCGCGATCTGGATTTTTGTTTACGCTTAATGGAGGCACTGTGAGTTGGAAAAGTTCCAAGCAAAGTACCGTCGCTGATTCTACAACCGAAGCTGAGTACATAGCGGCATCCGATGCATCTAAGGAAGCAGTTTGGATCAAGAAGTTCATTAGTGATTTGGAAGTCGTTCCAAGCATCAGAGATCCTATTGAACTTTACTGTGACAACAATGGTGCCATTGCACAAGCAAAGGAACCAAGGTCACACCTGAGATCCAAACACATACTTCGACATTTCCACATTATCCGAGAGATATGTGAAAGGGAAGACATAAAGATATGCAGAGTAGACACTGATGACAACGTGGTGGACCCATTAACTAAGGCTCTCCCGCAAGCTAAGCATGATGGTCATGTTAGGTCCATGGGTATTCGATACATGGTAGATTGGGCCTAGTGCAAGTGGGAGACTGTTAGTGTTATGCCCTAGGCCTATGATTGATAGACTTATGTGTTGACATTATTTATTATTATATGAGATGTTTATCATTTGATTATTATATGTTTTGTATATTTGTTTATAATAATCTCCGTCCCTAATTATTAAGAGAATAATTAGTATAATTGTCAATGGATAATCATATGATGATTATATGCATAGAGATGCACATTGAAATTATGGGTACTTGTTAGAGAACAAGTGACTGGACATGACCCGCATGAGATTTATGTCATGGTCAAATGTCATAATTAAATCTCATACGGTTACTTAATTTAGTCCCTAGACCTAAGATTATCATGACCTTACATATGATGAAAGTCATGTTTGATTTTAGTCAAACGGTATCTTAACACGATATCTATAAAGGCTATCTTTGGCATGATAGGATTCATGATGGGAAGGATGATAAGTCAAGATGGAATTTGTCCCTCAGAAGAGAGATGTTTTACTTGGGCCCCTCGATGAGTGATAATGATGAAAGTGTATGGCCGTACCCTAATATGATTGGAATTATCATTATACTCAAGAATCGAGAAAGCATTGAACAAAGACAAGTTGACAAGGACCATGACTTGTGTTCAATATAACATCGTGAGACAAAGGGAGAAATGGAAGTATACCATTGGAAACGTGAACTCTTACGTTATATTATTTGGGTTGACATAATGGCTTGCTAGAGTCCGCTTATGTCTTATGAGATTCGATATGATCGAACTCATTGCCAACATAATATAATCCTATTGGGTTACACACAACTAGAATGAATTTGTTAAACCAAAGGAAGAATGATTGAGAGTTTCTGTAATTGGCAACCTTTGTCACGCGACATACTTAGCCGGCTGACTATACCGCGCGACATAACTAGCCACCAGACGCGGTTGACAGCCTGGTCTCCTAATTCGATTAGGAAACATATTAATACTAAAGTAGTATAAATATGAGAGGTCTGTCAACCCTAATAGTCTAGCCGAAATTTTCAAGCAAAATTCATAACAAAATACTCTCAATATTCTTCAAGGTTTTGATCTAGCAATCATCAAGAAATCGTTCTTGAATTCATTCAAAGGTGTGGATACCGAAAGAGGGTCTTCGCTCGTTCATCGATCAAGGCCTAGAGTTCAAGAAAGTTGAAGAACGAAGTTTGTGATTCGATATCACATAATCAAATCGTTCGATAGCTCAAGAACGGAAAGCGTTCAAGGTTGGTAAAATTCTATCTCATAGGAATTTAAATTAATTGTATAGAACGGATCCTAGGGCTTCTTGGGTTTTATGTTTTTAATGCTTAATTTCGCTGCGCATGGACCCGTAAAACCTAACAATATCAGGCCGGGAAGCATACTGAATGGGATCTAGAGGAGGAGTATGCGGCTTTGAGGAAGATTGCAGGAGAAGAAGCTGGCAAGGTTAACTCCAAGGTGCAGGATGCAGGGAAAGTGGAGCAGGTTGGGGATACGCAAGAGGAGAAGATGGATGAAGATGCATGTGAGGAATAATTTTAATTTTCATCCAAAAAACAATGTTTGGTTTTTTTGCTTTTATTACTTTTAATTGAGGGGGTGTCCTCAAAGACAATTTTATGGTTTTGTTTAACTTTGATATTTTGCCGAGGGTTTTGTCCTCGCTTCTAGATGGTGGATATTTTAGGTTGTAAGGTTTTATGTATGATCTTTTGAACATGCTTTTGGTATGGCCCCATGTCTTGTGATGACATGAAGGGCAATTTTGGATGTTTTAACGAATAGGATCTTTTAAATATTTTTGGGTTGTAAAGTAAGTAGGTTTTTGGTGTAATATGTTGGTGGTGCAACCTTAAAATATATAACGAGGGTAAGAATGAATAGATGCTTCATTCATAATTTTTCTGTTCATTGTGGTAACATGCTGATGTTACAACCTATTTGTATCATCTTGAGTCCATAACTCTAGCTAAGCGCAAGAAGGTAATCAACATGTACTTGACATATTGGCCCACCTACACCTTAGCAAAAGTATGAAGAACGTGCGTCCCGGGCGAAGGTGTAATAACCTTTAGCAATTAGAGAGGGATGCAAAACCCTCAAACCGGAGAAGGGAAAGTCCCTTTTTTGGTAAGTGTGGTAATTCAACAAGAAGATACTATGGACACTTCAGTAAATAACTATATTAATGAATTCTAATTAACAACTTAAATGTCCCTAGGTGAGGCAGATTAGAAATAAGTGCTAAAATGATCAACACTACTCCTATGTTCAGGTTGACGAGAGTCTTAGAAAAGCATTATAAAAATTCAGAAAGACTTAATGGTGGCGAGACGTAACGAGTCGTACCTGGGGAGGGATGAATCCTAATGCCCCGTTTTTGTCCTGTTCAAGTTGCATGCCCCATTTCTAGTAGGAGCCTTCGTCAAAAAGGGGTCAACTTGTTGTCCTTCATGCCGGTCGAGATGTCTCTTCAGGTTGCTGTCCGTTGCTTCAGCTAGGATCGAGGAGGCTAAGGGCATTATGGAGGTTCGACTATCTTATCGAGGACGCATTGCCCTAAAACCGGTCTGGGGTGTCATCGGATTGGCACAATCCAGAATGTGCTTTGCCCCATTAACGTAACTGCAGCGCCCCCTCTAAAAGCCTTTGTGGAGACGACTCTTTGTACGGAGTGCTTGGGTGGTGGCATGGTACGCCGATCCACGAGAGTGCCCTAATTGTGCCTTATCGTCGACTTGGTGGCAAATCTGCTAGAAATTTGTCAATCATCAAAAGACCATTGTTCCCACAGACGGCGCCAAACTATTTCGATCAAAATTAAGTATTTCCATGTTCCTAAAAGGAAGAGGGTACAATGTGATGATATAGGGACAAAGTGTGAACATGGTGGATTTAACGAGGAAAGCCCTTGAACAACATGTTCGCCGGCATAAAACCTCAGAACAATGGGATTTTATTAGTATCATGGTAGGAATGGAGTATGAGTAGTATACATTGAGCATGGATGATTAACTAACGTGTTGTGTGTGTTGTTACATGTGTTATTTATATACGAAAAATCAAGATATTCCCTATTCTTTCGGATCTCTTTGATGGAGTCTTCTTTCTTCAGTTACAATTAGCCGTAGGTATAGCTTGAAACGGCCGAATTTTCCTCCTGATGAATAGGTCTTGTAACGGCCCTACAATTAGGTGATTATGGTCAGGTTGTTCTGTCAAGTTGATAAGTCAAGATGTCTTGACAAGATGGTGATTTTTTTCAGCCTCAACAATAATTAAGGGTATGGGTGTAGTGTATGATTTAGGATTTAAAGTATGGGGTATACAATTTAGGGTTTAGGGTATAGAGTATATGATTAGGGTATGGGTGTAGTGTATGATTTAAGGTTTATGGTATGGGTATATGATTTAGGGTTTAAGGTATGGGATATATGAGTAAGGGTTTAGGGTATGGGGTATATTTGCTAGAATTTAGGGTATGAGGTATACGAGTTATGGTTTAGGGTATGCAGTATACGATTTAGACATTTATTTTGAAACGGGACAATAGTACCATTATTGTTTTTTAAAGTAAATTTACTTAGGGACGAAGGTAGTAATTTTTTGCTAGATTTGGTAAGCTATGTATTTATAGCTAGATTAATATTTTTAATTTATTGTAGGAATTTTATGTATAGTAATATTACTCTTCTTGTACCAAAAAAATTATTATTCTTGATATTATGCAATATTACTAGTTATTAGTAGTACTACTATTAATATTATTACTAACTATATAATTAATAATAATATTAATTAGTTATTCAATTATAATAATTAATAATTCATTAATAAATATCATTGATTGTTGTTGTTGTTGTTGTTGTTGTTGTTGTTGTTGTTGTTGTTGTTGTTGTTGTTGTTGTTGTTGTTGTTGTTGATGATATTAGGCATTTTAGTAGGTATATGGTGTAAAACAAATAATAGCATGTGATGTGGCATTGTTTCATTGAACCCCAAATATTCACATGAATCATAAACTAAAGTAACATCTTTAACCATTCAATACATAATATTGAATTTAATCCAATGATCCATAATTATTCCTAATAAACCCTCTTCTCTCTCTTAACTCAACACGTTTTTAACCCAACAAACCGTACTTTCTCCCCTCTCATTTCAAACCCTCATTTTGCAGCTCCCTCCCCATTCTCATCTCTCATTTGCACCGCCCCTCACACTTCCCCTACCGACGCTTTACCTCTTCTCCATTTCTACCACTCACTCCTATGGCGCTCCCACCCTATTTCCCCATCTTTGTTCGCACTCTCCTTCTTCAAAGTATGTTCTCTCTCTCTCTCTCTCTCTCTCTCTCTCTCTCTCTCTCTCTCTCTCTTTCTCTCTATCTCTCTCTCTCTCTCAAGTTCAAAATCAAATCTAAATCTGGGTTCAGTTTGTGTAGGTGTGTTCAATCTTCATCGAGTATGTGTGCTTTTGTGTGTTTGTGTCTGAGTATGTGTTAAGCTTTATTTTGGTTTTATTTGGAGATTTCAGTAAATTTGTGTGTGATTGACAGTGGTGATTGGGCGGCAGTGATAGACGGCGGTTGTGAATGTTGGTGGTGTGTAGTGGTTATGTAATGGTGGAAATAATGAATATGGTTAACTAATAATTTAGCCATACACATTATTGTAAGGATTGTTGACATTTTGACGGTGTTGGCGGACGATGGAGTCAAACGGTGGAAGTGAGTAGTTATGATCGGTGGTGTTATCTCCACTAAATCAACATCATTACCACTAATTAAGAATAATATTTTTAAATTATATTTAATATATATATATATATATATATATATATATATATATATATATATATATATATATATATATATATATATATATATATATATATATATATATATATATATATATATATATATATATATACAATCTTCTAATTTAGATAATTGATATATTCTTTTAAAAGCCTATTAATTTACCAACGGAAATGTCGTTGTTGATTTTGGTATTTTGCAACGACAACATCGTTGCTAATTGTGGTCAAGGTCAATGATAAATTTAGTGAAAATTCTAACGCGTTTAGCGACGACATTGTCGTCGCTAATTAACGACGACCACGGCTGGTCGCATTTAGCGAGGAGAATTTAGTGACGACCAGAGTCATTGCTAATTATAATTTTGCGACTATTTTGGCTGTTTGCCAACGGATTTGGCCGTTACTGATTGTTTTTTCTATTAGTGAGTTATAAATAATATTATTGAACATTCTTTTATAGCTTGTATTATTATTTTTTTAATAGGATTACTATTTTATAGTTTTTTATTTGATATATCTATAATAGCTTGAGAAGCACTTCATCTCTTATATAAATACTTACTTTGTGAATAATATTATTTGAATGTTTTCTTTCATGAAATTCCTCCATAACTTTTACATATATCATATGATACAACTTATATATCAACCTCCCTCCAGATTAATGTAGAGGCTTTGACCAATAAGCCCTTCAGCCAAATAAAAACAGCCAATAAGGACAGACATTATTAAAACTCGCCAAAAAGTCCCAGAATATTCGCTGGACTAGAATGCCCTCACTCACCCTAACACTCACACGCGCACCTCACGGCATGTGGCTAACACGTCAAAAATGCAGCCACGTTCTCTTTCTCTCACGCTCTCTCTTTCTTACTTTCTTTCTCTCTCTCTTTCTTTCTCTTTCTTATTTTTTTTCTTCAAAATTTTGAAAATAAAATATTTCTAAATCTGAAAATTAAAAGAATAATTTGAAATTATCGTTTTAATCGTATAGTTATAACGAATTAAAAAAGTATACTCCATTCATCCCAAAATAATCTCTCAATTTTTCACAGATTTATGATTTCAAAGTTAAAAAAATTGATAAATCATTTCTAAATTATTTAATTTTCACTTGAAAAAACTGATAAAATCATTTCTCAATTATTCAATTTTCACTTGTAAAAACTAATAAAATTATTTCTCAAATTTTCAATTTTCACTTATAAAAACTGATAAAATCATTTCTCAATTATTCAATTTTCACTTGTAAAAACTAATAAAATCATTTCTCAATTTTTCATTTTTCACTTGTAAAAACTGATAAAATCATTTCTCAATTATTTTACTTTATAAACTGAGAAGTCTATTTCACAGTTTTAATGTAAAATAACTGTACAATGGTTTTCACATTTATAAACTGAGAAGTCTATTTCACAGTTTTGATGTAAAATAACTGTACAATGGTTTTCACATTTATAAACTGAGAAGTCTAATTCACAATTTCGATGTAAAATAACTGTACAATGGTTTTCACATTTATAAACTGAGAAGTCTATTTCACAGTTTTGATGTAAAATAACTGTACAATGGTTTTGACATTTATAACTGAGAAGTCTATTTCACAGTTTTGATGTAAAATAATTGTACAATGGTATTCACATTTATAAACTGAGAAGTCTATTTCACAGTTTTGATGTAAAATAAATGTACAATGGTTTTGACATTTATAACTGAGAAGTCTATTTCACGATTTTGATGTAAAATAACAGTACAATGGTTTTCACATTTATAAACTGAGAAGTCTATTTCACATTTTTGATGTAAAATTTTCACATTTATAAACTGAGAAGTCTAATTCACAGTTTTGATGTAAAATAACTGTACAATGGTTTTCACATTTATAAACTGAGAAGTCTATTTCACAGTTTTGATATAAAATAATTGTACAATGGTTTTGACATTTATAATTGAGAAGTCTATTTCACAGTTTTGATGTAAAATAACTGTACATTGGTTTCCACATTTATAAACTGAGAAGTCTATTTCACAGTTTTGATGCAAAATAACTGTACAATGGTTTTGACATTTATAACTGAGAAGTCTATTTCACGATTTTGATGTAAAATAACTGTTCAATGGTTTTCACATTTATAAACTGAGAAGTCTATTTCACAGTTTTGATGTAAAATAACTGTACAATGGTTTTTACATTTATAATTGAGAAGTCTATTTCACAGTTTTGATGTAAAATAACTGTACATTGGTTTTCACATTTATAAACTGAGAAGTCTATTTCACAGTTTTGATGTAAAATAAATGTACAATGGTTTTGACATTTATAACTGAGAAGTCTATTTCATAGTTTTGATGTAAAATAACTGTACAATGGTTTTCACATTTATAAACTGAGAAGTCTATTTAACAGTTATATAAAAATATGAAATGCACATCACAGTTATTTCACAAACAATGCATAAGAATGAACAACTGTAAAAACCTATAAAACATTAATCATAAGTATTAATCAAAATTCTCAAGTAAAATGGCAAACTTGTCTATGTGCATAAATGAATAATCATCTCATCTCCTAATAACATCTCCATAGAATCTATAGATAAACTAAATTTCAGGACCAAAGCAAAGTATGAAAATTGATACATAATCAATTGACTTATTGATCAGTACATCAATTACCTTCCTCTGTCGCAGTTGCCAATCAGAATTCCATAACTTTAGACCTCAGCCTTGGAGCTCCGAAAATCCTTCTTCAAATCAACAACCTTCCTCATACTGTCATACATGCCGCTTTTGACCTCCCCGGCACAACAGTCGTGATCTTCTCCCACCTCATTGCCACCTCTTTAGAAAGGCTTTCAAAGCATTAAGCAAAACTATATCGTCAGCAACACTCCAACCTCCACCACCACCACCACCGCCACCATTTTCTTTCCTCAGTTCACCATTTACATTCTCAATTTCACTCTCATCTTCTTCAATCCGCTTATTAACCGGCTTCTGATCCTTCAAGAATCGCGAAAATGAATCTGAATCAATCATTTTCCTTTCGCCCATTGACTTAGCCATCTTAACAACACTCTCCACCATATGTCGCCCTGAAAATGCCTCCGCCACTGCCTCCCACCGCCCAGGCATACCTACCGGATACTTCACAATCTGTTTCTTCATCAACTCAAAATTGCCTTCCGTCTACTCCCCCTCCTCAACAACCTCCCCATTACCCAAATCACGACCCTTAATCGCATTCTCCCCTTCCTTACCGACAATCCCAGGAACCGAATCGATCACAACTTCATCAACTCTCTTCACCCTCGATCTCTGATTAGACGATTTCCGAATCGAATCTACAAGATTGGGATCTGGGATTTGGGGTTCAGGGGTTTGGAAAGTGGAACCTTGGCCGATACGGACATCGCCGCCGGTGAGGGAGGAAGGGACAAAAGGGCCGACGAGGAGGGATATGGAGAACCATAATAGGATTGAGGTGAAGGGTTCTGAATTGAAATAGAAGATAGAAAGGAAAAAAGAGGAGGCAGGAAATAGAGAGGGAGATGAAGATGGTGGGTTTGTGATGATAATCGTGATGGGGTTTGGATTTCGATTGATGGGTTGAAGAAGGGTGAAATTGAAATTGGAATCTGGGTGTTTCTAGTTCGTCCAGGAACTCCATTTCGATCAGAATGTTAAAGAGAAAGGAGGAGAAACGTAATTGGAATTACGGATAGAGAGAGAATGAGTAGGGGCAATTTAGTCATTTAAATTGTTATAAATAGGGTCATGGATTCTACGGTCATTTTGATTTCAACTCTTGTATCCTAAGGTAGAATTTAAAATGTACTATTTTTATTGGTAAATTTCACCCTATCTTAAGGTCTTATTGGTAAAAATCCCATTAATGTAGGGAGTATATTATATTGTAAAACGTTTCATCAAAGGACGAATGTATATCTTTTTAAAGTTACTAAACTATCCCTTGTTGTCATGACTTTGCGGTTATACTTATACTAAAGATGAAATGCATGTAGAAAAATCCTTAAGGGTATGTTTGGGTACACCAATTCCATTATTTGGAATTGGAATTGGAGCATGAAATTTCAATTCTGCTATTTTGATGCTAAAATGAGGGATAGAATTGGAATTGAATTATAATTCTAATAGCCTAATTCCATAAAATCAATTTCATAGTTAAAGTAAAAAATTATAAAACCAATTCTACACCAATTCAAAACTATCAAAAAAAATTTTTAGGTCGCTGGTTCCTCATCTCCATTTTCCCCAAACCCACCTCACATCAACCACCCCATCACCACCCCGAACACCCCCCCATCGAGTAAAAAAAAATCATTTTAAATATTTTTTTAACAACTCCTCCTCCAATCCACTCACCACCCCCCTGCCACCCCCCACCCCGTCGAGTCAACAAAAAATTAATCATTTTAATTTTTTTAACAACTCTTCCCCCAATCCACTCACCACCCACTGCCCCCCCGTCGAGTAAAAATAAAATTAATCATTTTAATTTTTTTTAACAACTCCTCACCCAATCCACTCACCACCCCCTGCCACCACCCACCACCCCTGTCGAGTCAAAAAAAATTAATCATTTTAATTTTTTTTAACTCCTCCCCCCAATCCACTCACCATCCCCCGTAGGGTCAAAAAAAGATAATCATTTTAAATTTATTTTAACAACTCCCCAGCCCTGCCCCTCCCCCCCCCCCCCGGTCGAGTAAAAAAAATGATTAATTTTTTTACCCGACCGAGGGGGGGGAGGTAGGGGGAGGGACAGGGGTGGAAAGTTGTTAAAATAAATTTAAAATGATTTTTTTTTTTACCCGACGGGGTGGGGGTTGGGGAGTTGTTACAATAAATTTAAAATGACAAATTCATTTCCGTTAGACTGCATGAGTATCCAAACAATATAATTCGAATTATAAATCAATTCTAAAGGAATACTATAGATTAACAAAACAATAGAATTGAAGCTCTATGGAATTCGAATATGTTGAAATTCAATTCCATAAAATTTTGATTTCAATTATGTGTATCCAAACGGACCCTAAGTGTGTTTTTGTATTTATATCACTAAATGTTTTAGAATTAATGGGATGGCCAAAATCGATTCCGGGCCCGGTTCTGGTTCGGAACCGCCGGTTCCGGTTTGGCAAATGGATGACCCTTAACCGGCCCGGCTGACTTACGGTTCCGGTTACTCCGGTTCCGGTTTTCTCCCCGGTTTGCTCCGGTTTCGTGCTTTTTCGGTCCGGTTCCGGTCAATAATGAATAAAGAAGCTAAAAATTATTGAAAAACAAGGAATTTCCGTCTGGTTCCGATTCCGGTTCCGGTCCGGTTCACCATTTATGTGAACCTTAACCGGCCCTTATCCAAAATGGTTTCGGTTTTCGTGGCGGTTCATGGCGGTTTCGGGCTTTTTCTGTCCGATTTTCCGATTTCGGTCCGGTTTGGCCATCCCATTTAATGCAATTACAAATTTTGCAGAATTAAAATTGAACATTCAATTTGAGATAACAATAATAATAAATTCCTAAGTTAAAACGAATTGCAATTTATAGTCATTCATATCAATTCCCTCTCTTCACGTATAAATTGACTTCGTCTATCATCATTTATTCTACATGGTATCAGAGTTTTTCGATTCAAACTCCCCCACCTCTTCCGCTCAATCAATTTTTTTTCAACCATCTTCTCCAATGTTCACCCATGCTTCAACCCTCCCTAACCCCACCAACTCAAACTCTCCTATCATTCTTGACAATCTATCTTGATTGAAACCAAAAACCTCACTCTCCTCACATGGAACCCACCAACCCCCTCCCTTTCTTTCTCTTCTTCCCTATTTAATTACTCTCTCACTTTCAATTGCCTCTTTCTCATATCATCAAATTAACTAAAACCCTTGTAATCTTCTTTTCTCTACTTAAATTTCTCTTGGTTATTATGGATCAATAGTTTTTTTTTTCTAACCCTCAACCCCACCCCTTCTTGCTCAAACCAATGTCTTTTCTTTCACCGAAAAAAAGTCATTAAATATTTTTTTTCTTTTCCTTTTCTCTTAAAATCATTTTATTTCTTTATCAATGTTTTTTTCTCTTTCAACGAAGAAAAATTTTCTTTATCTCAAATTAACTCTCTCAAATTGGTCATCTCTTTGGCCACTTCAAAATTGGCGATGCTATTGTGTCATTTCATTCTTAAACTTTTTTACTTATCTCAATGTAACGTTGAGTATTATTTCTCCCCTTTAAAAAAAAAATCTTCTTAAATATTTTTTCTTATCTCAATGTAACGTTGAGTATTATTTCTCCTCTTCTCTCAATCTCCATTTGAAAACCAAACCCAATTCATTGTCGAGACATAAAATCGTCGTTGAGGCGTAGTTGAGACACAAAATTCCTCGTCATTGCAAAGTAAAATTATCGTCATTACGACGTAATAAATAACAACAACAAAGTCTTCAACAACAACAAAGTCTTCAACAACAACAAAGTCTGCAGCAACAGCAAGTCTTCATTATGTCCAAGATTGGACTCTCCTATCGGCCGTCCATCTTGCGGTGGCATGTTAGAGATAAAGAAGGAGATTCACCAAATATTTAGTTACCTAAGTTGGTATTGACAAATTTAGGAAAAGTTACCTTAGTTAAGGAGTATTTCCAGTTAGAATTATATTTACTATTATAATAAGGAGAGATTTGTTGCAATCCAATTAGAATTAGGATTAATATGTTTTGAGTATAAATATGAGTCTCTAGCTTATGTAAACTTTGAGACAATAATAATACATAATATACTTTTGTGTTCTCCATATTTTTACACCTTTGTCCCGAAATGTTAGTCTCATTTTTTTACAAAATTTGAATTTACTTTGAGTTATAATTTATATTAGTTTTAACTATGCTAATTAAACTCCAAAACTTGTTAACGATTAACCATTGTAAATACTATTAATAACAGAGTTTATATTTTTATTAGAATAGTTAAAGCTGACCTAAATTATTGTTCAAAATTGACTTAACAACTAAAAAGTGGAATTAACATTATGGGGAAAGTGGGAGCATTAAATTGGGATTAAAGAGGGTTTATTTTAGCTATGTGCTTCTTAATTTATGCACTTGTTATATACGGATTATATTCGATCCTTCTTATTAGTCAAAAAAAGATTGAAAAGCTGGGTTTATAGAATTTGAGAGACATACTCTTTTCTAAGTTCAATGAAAGTTTGCAAGACACATGGAAATCCAACATTAATCATTCAAAGCTTATAGTACAAAAAAAAAAAAAAAAAAAAGGAATAATTAAGAAAAAAAAAGTGAGATTCTCCTGATTTGCATGCCTAACTAATCTTTTTGACAATCGTCACTAAAAGAAAGAAATTATACTATTAACCAAACTGAGGAACTTGCATCGATCCTTAAATAAAGCATCGGCCAACCCCATTTGACTGTACAACTACAATGCATGCATGGAGTTTTATAGTAGAGAATCTTGTTGAAAGAAAGCCTCAAAATCATCATGTGATCATAATAATTACGCCTAACTAATTTTAATTGATTTAGAAAGACTTCTAAAGAATAAGTAGTATATATGAATTCAAAGTTTTCAACAAATTTATTATAAACTTTCAGTGGCGTGTGAGATTTGGAACAGATGTGGGCGACAGAATCGCTCTGTGGTACTAGATATCAAGTTTCTTTTCATATGGCAGAAATTAAATAACTTGAACTAGTTTACATCTATTTTTCACAAAGTAGAGTAATTTTATGCCGTAGCTCATTATCCAAAGAAACAAATGTGATCAGAATCTGCAACCATCACTAAAGCATAACAAGTAAATTTGCGGATGCAGCAGAAACACATACTAAGCCTCGATCTCTTTAAACTACAAACACTGCATCACTTTTAACGTTGATGTTGCCAACAGCGAACCCAAGGACAGAATGTATGTAAATGATACAAGGAATTAGTTAATAGTTTAACAAATATTCGGTATACTTTATAATATATCAATGTATTGACCACATGATTTTCAAAAAGGTACATTGTGATTTTAATGTGTTTTTCACAAATAGTGCCTCCCACTTTTTGAAGGAAACTCTTTGTATCTTTCCTTTGGAATATTACTCAAATGTACCTAATTATATCGCACGTTGTTTTATGTGTTTTTGTAGGTCAATGTTTATGGACATAAAATGTCAAAAAAAAAAAAAAAAAGGGGGGAGATCCAGAGAGAGAGAGAGAGTAATTTTAGAGAAAAAACACAAAAATTGCATGTATTTACATGGAACTCCATTCCTCTGAACACTGGCGGCTCTAATATAGAAATTGATAATGCCAAAAACGTTCAAATCATCCCAAATTCAGCTGCAGGTATCCTATATATTTGAATTGCCTGAAAAAAATGAACAAACACGTAAATTAAGTCGGGGCTTCACCGGCGAAGGCCCTCCGGTGTGAGAGTAAGTATTTGTGAGATATAGAGAGCAAATCAATTGACAAAAGTTTAGAGTAAAAAGATGAGTTACCAGAATAGTGTGAATTATGGCTTGTATTTATAGGTGTAGGATATAGAATCCATCCTTGAATAGAAAGTTGTGTGAGAGAAGGATTATAATCCTAGTTGGATTATAATTTTCTGTTGAAAATTAATTTATAGCACCACAGATTAAACAAATAATTTAATCAACAGTATGGGATTTATTGATCAAGTCAAGAACGTACCAATAAGCCAATAGCAAAACCGACAGCAAGGAAACAGGATCAGGAAAACACAACAGAAACAAGTAAACAAATAATTAGAAAACTTATCGTGATTTGATCGAGTCGCCTTAGGAAGACTGTCCTAAGAGAAAATATTTCCCCTAATTGGTGCAACTCAGGTACAGGCAAATTTCTCCGAGGATAAAACGATCACGGATTACGTACCACAAATCAGCACACAGGTAGGTAATCACCGGCGGTCCTATCTCAGTCGCCTTGAATCTCACGAACGAATCTCTATGAACAGGGAGTAATTGAACAATGAAAGGAAGCAAGAGAATTGATTTTCTCTTCAATCTCTCATTAAAAATTCGGATGGATGGAATATTGTTATATACATATGGTAAATTAGGGTTTTAGGGTCTTACTTAGGCTTAAAGACTGCCCAAATTCGGCCCAGGAAACCCACAAACCCATCACTAGCGCGGCCGCCCTAGGCACAAGCGCGACCGCCCTAAGCAACAGGAAAATCTCATCGAGTTTCTGGGCACAAGCGTGGCCACCCTTGGCATAAGCGCGATCGCCCTCCTTGGTAGAAACTCCGACGTGTTTTCCCTTGGCCAAATTCAGTCCAAACCTACAACACAACTAGGGCTGTTACACGAACCGAGCCGGCTCGAGCTCGGCTCGGGCTCGGCTCGAAAAAAGCTCGAGTTCGAGTAGGCTCGAGGTGAACTCGAGCTCGAGCTCGAACCGATTTTCAAGCTCGTCATTTTTTCGAGCCGGCTCGTGTTCGGCTCGTATGTTCGACGAGCTCTGTTCGAGATCGACTCGTTTGAGCTCGACTCGGGCTCTGGCCGCTAAAAGCTCGAATAAATTTTAGTATATATGTATATATATAAGTCGAAGCTCGAGCTCGGCTCGTTAAAAGCTCGCTTGATTTCAGATTTTTTTCAAAAAATAAGTCGAAGCTCGAGCTCGGCTCGTTAAAAGCTCGCTTGATTTCAGATTTTTTCAAAAAATAAGTCGAAGCTCGAGCTCGGCTCGTTAAAAACTCGTTTGATTTTAGATTTTTTTCAAAAAATAAGTCGAAGCTCGAGCTCGGCTCGTTAAAAGCTCGTTTGATTTCAAAATTTTTTCAAAAAATAAGTCGAAGCTCGAGCTCGGCTCGTTAAAACTCGAGTTCGAGCAGCTCGCGAAAAGCTCGCGAGCCAGCTCGCGAAAAGCTCGAAACTTGATTCGAGCCGAGCTCGAACATGCATTCTGGGCTCGAGCTCGAGCTCGAGAAAAGCTCGAGCTCGATATTTTTTATTCGAGCTCGAGCTCGAAACTTCAAAGCTCGGCTCGGCTCGTTTACAGCCCTAAACACAACAAGGTCATAGAGCTATGGACTTCCATACCACATATATCAAATATTCCAACAATCCCCCACAAGTTCATAGAAATATGACGTGTACAGATTGTCCATTGTAATGCTTTCAGTAATGGTACCTTCCGGCTTGAACCACTACCTATGTTATCCAACGCAAACCTCCACAGGACCAGATGAACGGGTGTTTCAATCTCGATGCCTTTGGATGTAGAGGCCTTTGCTGGTAACAAACACGACAAAAGCTATGATAGGCCCTCTATCGAACACTTGACGCTTATAAGCCATACGTCCCGATCCTCTATCATGAGTGCTTTCAAGGAATAACCCGAATTCCTCTAATTGCGGCCAACAATAACACTCACTTAGCTGGGCATCTCAGAAGATGTACTGCTAGCATCTTGTCTAAAAGACTTGATCCCATTCAAAGTTCCAAACTTTTACTTTATTAGCAGCCACGAGCACCTCTAGGCTATTCAGGGGATAGACTTAGATATGTAACATGTCAATCTAATTTAGGTGCTCCGACTCACCCCACAGCTTGTTATTACCACATTGAATCTCCTTTGTGGGATCTCCACTCAGGTAGATTGGGTTGCTACTGCGTTTGAATCGTACAGGTTCGACCCATCCCCAACCTAGATTTTTGAACTAGAGCAAATTCTAGCCCTTTCGTTAAAGGATCACCGTGTTATCCTTGGTACCAACATAATCAACAGCTATCACCTTCCGAGACACAAGATCCCTTATAGATTTTAATCTAATTTGGATGTGTCTCCTGGTTTTACAGTTGTACTTGACACTTTTCAGTTTCTCAATTGTGGCAGTGTTGTCACAATGTACAGAGATAACAAGCATGGGCTTACTGACCAGGGCAACTCAGACATAAGTCCTCGAAGCCATTCAGCTTCAAATCCAGTAGTGTCAAGGGCAACTAGTTTGGCCTCAAATGTAGACCTAGACAACAGAGTTTGTTTGGTCGACCTCCAGGCGACTGCAGCTCCGCCTAAGGTGAAAACATACCCCGTACATCCATAACTCCCGGAGTTATAGGCAATCCAGCTTGCATCACTATATCCTTCAAGAACAGAAGGGTATCTACCGTAATGCAGCCCAAGGGAAATCGTTCCCTTCAAATACTTGAGAACTCTATCAAGAGCTTCCCAATGTGCTTTATTTGGACATTGAGTATATCTAGCCAACCTAGTAACCGAATAGGTTATATCCGGTCTAGTACAATTGGCAAGATACATCAAACTTCCAATAATTTGAGAATATCTCAACTGAGCCATCGGTACTCCACTTTCATTCTTAGTAAGTGCAGCTGAAGGATCATATGGAGTCTTAGCTACTTTGCAATTCTTATAACCAAATTTCTCAATTATACTTTCAGTATAATGAAATTGCGATATGGTTATGCCACTAGTTGAACGAGTCAACTTAAGGCCAAGAATCACACTAGCTACTCCCATATCCTTCATCTCAAACTTACTTTTCAAGAATTCCTTAGTAGTATTAATTATCCTCATATCCGTTCCAAACAACAAGATATCATCGACATACAAACATAAGACAATACTACTATCACCAATACTTTTGCTATAAACACACTTATCAAACTCATTAGTAACGAAGCCAAACGATGAGACAATTTTATCAAATTTCTCATGCCACTGCTTAGGGGCTTGTTTGAGTCCATACAAGGACTTAACAAGTTTACAAACCTTTCTCTCATTGCCAGAGGCCTCAAAACCTTCAAAGTTGATCCATATAAATTTCTTCCTCTAGATCGCCATGCAAGAAGGCGGTCTTAACATCCATCTGATGGATAGGAAGATCATATACAGAGGCCAATGCAATAAGCATTCGGATTGTAGTCATTCTAGCAACTGGCGAATAGGTATCGAAATAGTCTATTCCCTCCATTTGCTTGAATCCCTTAGCCACTAACCTAGCCTTAAACTTATCAACGGTTCCATCCGGTTTCAGTTTCCTCTTGAAGACCCACTTACATCCTATCGTGCTACAACCAGGAGGGAGATCGACCAATTCCCATGTCCCATTAGAGACAATAGAATTCATCTCACTCTTAACAAAGATCCTTCCACCGCTTGGCGTCGAAGTGGCCATAGCAGCTTTGAAGGTTAGAGGATCACCCTCGACATTGTAAGTGATGAAATCACTTCCATAGTCCTCGTGGTCCTTGCCCGTTTGCTCCTTCTTGGTTCAATCTCATCATCGAATGAGTTGCACTAGAATCAACCCCCACATTTGTCGCCTCCTCTACTGGAAAGCGGGAATGGAGTTAGTGGTTGGGTTAGATTCTTTAGGAAGTCCGTCTTTCATAGGAAACACATCCTCAAAAATGTTGCATCACGTAACTCAACTATAGAGTTTACATCTATGCCGTAAATTTCAGATTTGATAATCGAAATCTCAATGCATAGCTTGTTTCGAATCAACCTATAAAGATAGCATCAACAGTTTTAGGTCCAAGCTTTTTCCTTTTGTGTGCAGGTACAAGTACCTTTGCAAGGCACCCCCACACTTTTAAGTGTTTTAGGCTAGCTTGTCGACCTCTCCAAAGTTCAAACGGACTTTCCTTTCTATGTTTAGGAGGGACTCTATTCAGAATATGGCAAGCCGTATTCAAAGCCTCTCCCCCATATATTTGGGGCAAATCCGTAACTTATGAGTAAACTGTTAATCATATCAGTAAGGGTTCTATTCTTACGTTCAGCAACACTATTAGATTGAGGGGTGTAGGGAGGAGTCTCTTCATGTACAATTCCGTTTTCTTGGCAATAATACATGAATGGGTTAGACTCATATTCACCTCCTCTATCAGACCTTAACCGTTTAAGTTTCTTGCAAGTTTGTGTTTCTGCTTCATTCTTAAATATAATGAATTTATCCAATGCTTCATCCTTAGAATTAAGCAAATAGACATAACAGTATTTACTAGCATCATCAATAAAGGTGAGAAAATATTTCTTTTTGTCTTTGGTCAACACGCCATTAAATTCACAAATATCAGTATGAACTAAATCTAGAATTTCAGAATTTCTCACAACCGACTTAAACGGACCTTTTGTAGATTTAGC
The DNA here is from genome assembly GCA_022495995.1 of Adenophora triphylla var. japonica. NCBI lineage: Eukaryota > Viridiplantae > Streptophyta > Magnoliopsida > Asterales > Campanulaceae > Adenophora > Adenophora triphylla. The sequence goes on along the minus strand of JAFEMH010000128.1, from coordinate 190,368 downwards.
TTCAACACATACATGACACTTAGAATTTTTATCAATAGCATGTTTAGGAATAATATCTAAATTCATCATTCTTTTCACAGAATCATAATTAATATGTCCTAAACGACCATGCCAAACATTTGAAGATTCAATGGAATAAGAAACGGGATAATCAATAAAACTAAAATTATTGTGCGAACAAACATCAGTTTCAACTCTAATTTTAAATAAACCATTCGAGGAATAACCTTTCCCCACAAAACTACCAGAATCCAAAATTATGACCTTATTACATTTAAACGAAATCTCAAATCCTTCCCTAACTAAGTTAGAACCACTAATAATGTTGCGACGAATATCAGGAACGTGATACACTCGATGCAAGGTAAGAATGCGCCCATTAGGACACTTCAGGTCCACGCGACCAGTCCCAAGCACCTTTGCAGCACTAGAGTTCCCCATCGTCACTGATCTACCACGCTCAGGCTGGTAAGGCACAAATAGCAATTTATCGAAGACAAACGTGCACATTTGCCCCAGTGTCAACTAGCCACTCGTTGGGTTCATAGACAATAAAGATTTCGTGGATAAGAGGTTACACACTTTGTAACATTGCAGTCGAGCGTCAACTCCGGGTGCGTCGAGTCGGGATCATCATAATCCTTCGAACCCAACACCATGTTGACGGCAGGATGGTCATCGCCAGAGCCTTGTGGTCCTTTTCCTTTCTTGGACGGGCGCCCCTAGAAAAGTGTCCACCTTCTCCACAATTCCAGCAGCCTGCTTTTGCTTTTGGCTTCCTAAAGTTATTTTTCTTAACTTTAAGTTTATCATGGTTTTCTTTATCCTTAGAGTGAGTTTTCACACCTTTTCCTTTAAACTTGCTTTTACCAGTCACCATATTGGCAGCAGCCTCCACAGGTACGCTAGGTTGGTTACCATTATGCACCTCCTGAATCGCAATTGCATTCATCAACTCATTGAGTGTCAAGCTTCCAGTACGATGCTTGAGGGTCATACCGAATTCCCCCAAGATCGAGGAAACTTCTCAATAATAGCCATGACAAATAACTTATCAGAAGTCCCATGTCGCATCCTTGAGCGATTGCAAAATGATTTGGAGTTCGTGCACTTGGTCGGTAACCGACTTTCCCTCACTCATGCGATAATTCAGGAACTTACCCACTTGGTACTTTTCCACACCGGAGTCATCGGTGCTGTACTTTGTGGAAAGCGACTCCCACAGTGACGCAGCAGTGAGAGGAGCAGAGCAATAAACATCAAAGAGTGCATTCGACAAAGCTGACAGAATGCATCCTCGAACAACATCGTCCTGCTCCTTCCACTGTTTAACAGCAGCCACACTAACTGGATCATCGGCTTTCAGAGCGGGACATTTGGATGACAAAGATACCGTACATGCCCTTAATTGACAAATGTATCTTCATGCGTTCAGACCAACGCTTGAAGTTCTTTCCAGCGAACTTCTCCGGAAGATCTGAGGTGTCAACTAGGGACTTAAAGGGAGAACTAGAGGTACTACCAGACATGATTCAATAAAAACTATTTTCTCTTAGACTGTTGGAAATTAATTTATAGCACCACAGATTAAACAAATAATTTAATCAACAGTAGGGGATTTATTGATCAAGTCAAGAACGTACCAATAAGCCAATAGCAAAACCGACAGCAAGGAAACAGGATCAGAAAACACAAATGTAAAAACAAGTAAACAAATGATTAGAAAACTTATCGTGATTTGATCGAGTCGCCTTAGGAAGACTCGGGCCCTAAGAGAAAATATTGCCCCTAATTGGTGCAACTCGTGCATGTGCAAATTTCTCCGAGGATAAAACGATCACGGATTACGTACCACAAATCAGCACACAGGTAGGTAATCACCAGCGGTCCTATCTCAGTCGCCTTGAATCTCACGAACGAATCTCTATGAACAGGGAGTAATTGAACAATGAAAGGAAGCAAGAGAATTGATTTTCTCTTCAATCTCTCATTAAAAATTCGGATGGATGGAGTATTGTTTATATACATATGGTAAATTAGGGTTTTAGGGTCTTACTTAGGCTTAAAGACTGCCCAAATTCGGCCCAGGAAACCCACAAACCCGTCACTAGCGCGGCCGCCCTAGGCACAAGCGCGACCGCCCTAAGCAACAGGAAAATCTCATCGAGTTTCTGGGCACAAGCGCGGCCGCCCTTGGTATAAGCGCGGTCGCCCTCCTTGGCAGAAACTCCGACGTGTTTTCCCTTGGCCAAATTTAGTCCAAACCTACAACACAACAAGGTCATAGAGCTATGGACTTCCATACCACATATATCAAATATTCCAACATTTTCCACAATTCGTGTTTGTGATATACCCGATCCAATTTGGCCAACAATTTGGAGTTTCAACTGATTTTTGAAATTGGGTCAATCCTAGCGGATTTAAAAAAACAAACGGAGTTGCCACGCCATTTTAGTTTAGAGCCAAAACTTTGAAAAATGCTCGAAAATAGAGAGATGAGTTCGAAGGCCACGTTACACTCCGGGAAGAAGTTTGGTGTTCACCCGGAATGCCTCGTAAGACGAGTCTTTCAAACTTGAAAACAATGTGTGTGTGTGTGTTTAAAAGAGGTTTGACTAAAGGACTTTCTGAAAATAAGGTAAGTTTACTAGACTGGACTGTAAATAGTGTAAAACAGTGCTGAAACCGAAAAAAACAGAAGAAACTGAAAATGTATGTAGATTACAATTTCATCCGCGTAGATGAAATTGAAGGTGCAATTTCATCCACGCGGATCACTCTGCAGTTTGACTTTTTTTCATCTTTTCAGTTTGTCTCTGTAATTTCTAGAAATTTAACTGGATTTACAGAGTTTAAACTGATATTGTAACAGAAAAGACAGTAAAGCAAGGAATCTTCGAATTTTAGCATCCATGATTGTCCTCTCTCTCCCTAGACTTGATTAGTGATCATCTAAGAGTGATTAGTGATGAATCAAACTAAATCAAGCCATCATAGGGGTACATTAGGACTTGAAGCACTTCATTTGCAAGGGGGTGGGGAATTAACATGTAAGCAAATAAATATGCAAAGTAAACACAAGGATTAACAAATAAAATAAAGTTAGGACAAAGATATATCATCTTTTAGAGTAGATCTCTAAGGTGGTCATAAGAAGTGACCATCCTTGAGATCTAGGCTCAAGTGTATCAACTACATCCCTGGTTGACCAAAATGTGAGTCTTGATGATGTTCATCCATGGAAATGTTTCCAAGGTGAGCATCTTAGACTAGAAAGGGACATTTACAAAAAAGTAAATCATGTAAACCATTAAAGATGATCATTCATGGAGATTGACTCCAAGATGATCAATCTTAGGTCAAAACAAGGAAGTAAATTCTTGTAAAGTAAAAGGGACATGGGAGATGACATAAATAGTAAAGATGTAGATCTTTTGTAGAGAATCATCCATGGAGATCCTCTTAGATCCAAGGACAAGAAGGAAGGGGGTGAACAATAAGTAAGTGAACAAGATTATATCATTTTAAACATGGAATGGATGCATGAATAAAGAGGGTTTAGGTAGGGAGAATGAGGGTTTACCAATGGTTACACCCTATCTTCTTTGCTTAGTGTTTGGGCTTGAAGAGTATCAAGGCTTGTGTGATTTTGTGTTTGGTTTTGTGTTTGGTTTTGTGTTTTAAGGATGTTTGAGAGCTTAATTCGGCAGAGTAATAGTAAGGAAGTGATTTGTTACCTCTGGAAATGAAGGAGAAGGGCTCAATTTATAGGGGAGCCAGGGGTGCAATTTCATCCGCGTGGATGAAATTGGCCAATTTCATCCGCGTGGATGAAATCGGCAACGCGTGCCTGATTTTGCAGAAAAAGCATTTTGGCAGCTTCTAATGAGTCAATTTTACTTGGAAACTACACTTTCCAGTGAGGCCACTGGCTATTTTTATTCCCAATAAGTCCTTCCTCATCCAAATTGTCTAAAATAGTGCCCGAAATGCCCCTAAATGATTATAAATTATTAAATTGGACTGACGGAACACTAACGACCCAGATTGGGGCACTTACAGTAGCCCCTCGGCGACGGTACTTTCGGAGGAAGTAGGGTCGTCGACAAAAGTGAGGATCCCAATCTGGCAAGCTTTACCTAGATGGGCGAGGAGGGGTTGGACCCTTTTAGAGGTTTCCTACGTATCCCGAACGGGAATCAAGCCGGTCGTAGTTCGGACCTTGCGGGGTAGGGGACGGTCTTCATTGCTAAAGGAGAACCTCACCACCGCAGACTTGCTTGGTTGGCGAGGACGTACTTTTATTGCCGAAGACGTGCTTGACTAACAAAGGCGTACTTCATCACCGCAGACTTGCTCGGTTGGCGAAGGCATACTTTTGTTGCCGAAGATGTACTCGACTAATGAAGGCGTACTTCATTACCGCAGACTTGCTTGGTTGGCGAAGGTGTACTTTTGTTGCCGAAGATGTACTCGACTAACGAAGGCATACTTCATCACCGCAGACTTGCTCGGTTGGCGAAGGCGTACTTTTGTTGCCAAAGATGTACTCGACTAACGATGGCGTACTTCATTATCGCAGACTTTCTCGATTGGCGAAGGCGTACTTTTGTTGCCGAAGATGTACTTGACTAACGAAGGCGTACTTCATCACCGCAGACTCGCTCGGTTGGAAATACTTTGTCGCTTAGCTAGGGAAAAATTCAAGCTTACGATGACTATCGGGGAAAAGAATTCGGGCTTATGATGACGGCCGAAAAGGGGTATTCGGGCTTACGATGACGGCCGAAAAGGGATTCGGGCTTACAATGACGGCCGAAAAGAGGTATTCGGGCTTATGATGACGGCCGAAAAGGGATTCGGACTTACGATAACGCCCGAAAAGAGGTATTCGGGTTTACGAAGACGGTCGAAAAGGGATTCGGGCTTACGATGACGGCCGAAAAGGGAATTCGGGCTTATTATGACGGCCGAAAAGAGGTATTCGGGCTTACGATGGTGGCCGAAGTTGAAAATGAGGAAGGGAATGGACCTCCGTTAAGTTTTGTTAGAAGAAGACGGGCTTACTTTGGAGGCCGGAGCTGAAAATGAGGAAGGGAATGGACTTCCGTTAAGTTCTGTTGAAGAAGGACTGGGTTACTTTAGAGGCCGGAGTTGAAAATGAGGAAGGGAATGGACTTCCGTTAAGTTCTGTTGAAGAACGATGGACTTACTTTAGAGGCCGGAGTTGAAAATGAGAAAGGGAATGGACTTCCATTAAGTTCCGTTGAAGAAGGACGGGCTTACTTTGGAGGCCGGAGTTGAAAATGAGGAAAGGAATGGACTTCCGTTAAGTTCCGTTGAAGGAGGACGAGCTTACTTTGGAGGCCGGGGTTGAAAATGAGGAAGGAAATGAACTTCCGTTAAGTTCTGTTGAAGGAGGACGGGCTTACTTTGGAGACCGGGGTTGAAAATGAGGAAGGGAATGGACTTCCGTTAAGTTCTGTTGAAGGAGGACGGGCTTACTTTGGAGGCCGGAGTTGAAAATGAGGAAGGGAATGGACTTCCGTTAAGTTCTGTTGAAGAAGGACGGGCTTACTTTGGAAGCCGGAGTTGAAAAGGAGGAAGGGAATGGACTTTCGTTAAGTTCCGTTGAAGGAGGACGGGCTTACTTTGGAGGCCGGGTTTGAAAATGAGGAAGGGAATGGGCTTTCGTTAACTTCTATTGAAGAAACTAACTTCCGTTAACTTTCTGTTATGTTGAGGATCTAAGTGCAAAGTGCCAGAAATTAAAAGGGCAAAAGAGGGTTTTTACCCTACAATTTCATCAGCGCGGATGAAATCATCAGGGCGACGGGTTCAAAGAGCAGAACAGGCTCTGCTCTCTTCTTTCTTATTTTCAAACAGACTGCCGAGAGAAAGAGAGAGAGAAAAAAGGGAAAATCCTCTATTGTTGTCCAAAATCTTTGCTAAAACCTTCAAATTCGAGGCTATGGAGCAAGGGGAAGGATCTAATGTAGGCCGCCGTGGTCGGGTGAGTGGAGCGCCTGCTGTAAGACGCCTTGAGTTGGTGAGGATTAGGCGGCATTATACGCTCTCACAGTCGGTCGATGACGAAAGATATCCGGATATGTTGCAACATTGGTCTACCGATGAAGATCTCCGCATGGTATGATACTCAATTGTCGATTTCGTTGATTTTGCTTCAAAATTTGTACATACTAGAACTAGGGCTCAAATGTCAAAAATTGGGGCTTTTGTTGGTTTTGGCATTATAATATGAAATTGATGATGCACATGTTTAATTGAATGTGTGGGTAGCATGAATGTACAATTTGTTTGCTAAAAACATGAGTAATTTGCATAATGTGAAAATAAAGTGGGTAAAAATTTACCGGACTTGGGACAGGCCTTTGCATGTGTGATTTTTGTGGTAGAGACTTGTTTTCATGAATGTATGTGTGATAATATGATGACTAAACGTAAGAAAGAACTCATACATTCTAGATTTGTGGAAATAAAGTTCATGAGAAAAATGAAGAAAAAAATGTCCAAAAGTGGGATGGAGTTTGTTTCTTTTCTTTTTCATATGCTCGTGCTATGTATGTAAAGTAGCATGTATATACGTAATTTGTGTTGTTTATTGACGTACATGTGTTGTGTTTACCTGCAGGGGAGAGCGAACGTCATTCAAGACAAATTGGATAAGCTGAAGATGAGGGGTTCTGTAGAGGCAGTGATTAAGCTCTGGGATGCTTTGCCCGCATCTACTAGGGAGGGGTATAGGAGTCCTCGGCAACTTGTTGTTGACTCCAACTTATATGATTTTGTGGAGTGCTTGAGGGGGTTGGTGAGGATGCAGAAGAGCAAGGGGCTCTACTTGGATTTGATTGAGCACTGGTGGGACGTCACCCACACTTTTCATTTCTTTTGGGGCGAGGCCACTGTAACCCCCACTGATTATGCTGTCATCACAGGCCTGTCCTTCATGGGGCGCAGCGTAGAGTGGCATGATGGTTATACTGAAAGGGAGCTCATGGATTTGTTGGGTATTGTTCCTGATCCAAGGAAGAGGATGGGCATGGAGTATGCAGTGGTTGTTGCGAAGCTGACCGAGAGCATAGCCTGATATAATAGAGGGGACCAGACTATCTCGGCTTTGCAGGTTGCCCGTTGCTTTTTATGGTTCGCTCTCTCCAGTACCTTGTTTGGGCTTGCCGAGGGTATGACCATGTTTGCTTTACTGGGGTCCCTGTAGGACATTGATAGGATTGATGAGGTTGCCTGGGGAGAGGCTGGTTTGGCGGAGTTGTATTTTGCCTTGGATAGGTACAGCAGGAAGGCGTCCAGCTCCCTGACATGTTTTGAGTTCCTGTTGGAGGTATAATCTTTCTCCTATATCTCTTGTGCATACTGTGTATGTATTTTACGTTGTATTGACGGGTTCCTCTTGTTGGGTGCAGGTCTGGGCTCTCGAGATCTTCGGGTGTGCCTTGTGGGATCATGTCCCGGGTGAGGCTTTTGCGTACCCAGCCATGCTTTGGTGGATAAAGGATGCTCGGGTGAAACGAAACAGCCAGACCAGGAGGAAGATGAAGTACCAGGACACGGTACCTTATTTGAGGGCGAAGACCAGCGCGAGGTTTAATTTGTATCCCTGGAGCCGGTTTGATGTTGACCAGCTAGGCGGTGCCTAGCGTCGGACGAATCATGCGGGGCCTCACATATGATGTTTATTATCTGGGGGAGAGGGTAGCTGGGCAGCACGGCTTAGGGATGGCCCTACTAGCACCGGTTAAGCCTCCTGAGGGCATGGTATATCCGCAGGAAGGGACGATGAACTGGAACTGGTTTAGGGCTAGGCGACCTGCTTTGGAGTATGTCACTAATGAGCCCTACCTGGCATTTGTGAGGCGTAGGCTGAGGACATCCCAGGTGCTAGAGAGGGAGGGGGTCTCGGTTGTCAGGATCCCTCGGGCCGACTTTTCATAGGTCCAGGAGGGGGCCAGGATGCGGGCGCTGATACCCATTCCGGAGATGACACTTCGTGCTTTTCGGCCCAGACCTGAGGCCCAGGTATGTTCTAATCACACTCCCGCCTTTTCTGATTATTTATTTTAGCTTTGTACATCATATGCCATTGCCTCGGCTATTTCTGATGCTTTCATTTTTGTGCAGTATTCGGCTTGGGTTGTTGATCGACCTCTGCGTCAGGTCATTGGGGCCAAGAGGTTTATCATCAACCTCGCGACACGAGGGAAAGCTCGGGGATCTGCGAGGACATCGCGGCCAGTTGTTTTGATGAAAGCATATCAGTCTCGTCATGTTTCGTTAAGTTTCTAACTAACCTCGTTAGTTTTGGACCTAACTGACTAACGTAATAACTGAAGAGGATAAAATAGTCAAATGACTAGTTGTCCCGCGCGGGACATGCGTGTCTCGCGCGAGACAACCCCTCTGCAAGATGTGCAGAATCACTTTCCTTCTCCGCTTCAAACTCTTTTCTTGACAAATCTTATCGAATCCGGGCATCCAATGATATTTGAGTTCTGGAAGCTTCCTTGGGAGGAATCCCAATCCACCTTTACCTCCTAAAATCCCTATAAATACTTGATGACTTTCAGTATTTCAGAGGTCCCCGATTCCTAATCAAAAACACACAACACACACAATTTGTTGGTTTCTTTCCACGAAAGACTCTTGCATCACTCTAAATAAACTCCTAAATTCGTCCATCAACCACGTTGATTGACGAACATTCAAGGATTAAGCCTAGAATCAAGACGAAGCTTTGCCCAAATCATTTCTCGATCAAGAAAGCTTAGAACCACGTTCTAAATCAAATACTCCCTAAACACAAGGTAAACTCCTCTTTCTTCTCCTCAATCTCTCTATTAGCTTTTAGAGTGGTGTAATCCCATCAAAAGGGTTAGCCTAGAGTCCCTTCAATCAATGGAGGTGATCTCGAAGCATACAACCCGACATTCCTAATTATGAAATTAATTAGGGTTTTCTTATTTAATTATTAATTTGATTGATAATACTCAATTGGCAAGACCGATCTCCGGATTGGGTGGAATGGGTGCTCCTCGACCTTCCCATTCCATAACTTAACCCCCGATACCTCAAATCTCTTTACAACAACAACAACAACAAAGCCTTAGTTTCAAAATAATTTGGGGTCGGCTAACATGAATCCTCATATGTTATCGTGAAAAATAAATAAATAAATAAATAAAATAAATAAAAAATAAAATAAAATAAAATAAAATAAATAAAATAAAATAAAAAATAAATAAAAAATAAAAAAATCAATCCCCCACTTGGATTTTTGCCCTCCACTCCGGCCTCTTCAACACCATACTTTCATCCACTCCAAGTAAATTCATATCATTTTCAATTACTCTAATCCAAGTTTGTTTGGGTCTTCCCTATCCCTCGCCATTTTATCATTTCTCCACTGTTCCGGCCTCCTAACCGGTGCATCACTCGGTCTCCTTCTCACATGTCCAAACCACCGTAGACGATTTTCCCTCATTTTATCCTCAATGGGCGCAACTCCTACTTTACCTCTGATCACCTCATTCCCCAATCGATCCTTTCTTGTATGACCGCACATCCATCGAAGCATACGCATCTCCGCCACATTCATCTTATGCACGTGACACTGTTTCACGGCCCAACATTCGGTGCCGTAAAGCAATGCCGGCCTAATTTCCGTGCGGTAGAATTTTCCCTTTAATCTATTGGGCATGCCGCGATCACATAGAAACCCTATAGCACTCTTCCACTTCAACCAACCTGCTTTAATCCTATGAGCCACATCTCCATCTAATTCTCCATCCTTTTGGATAATGGATCCAAGATAGCGAAAAAAACTCAGAAGCTTGGATAATATTTCCATCAAATATGACCGCCCCTGCCTCCCAACTTCCAACTCTGCTAAACTTACACTCCAAATATTCAGTCTTGCTTCTGCTTAATCGAAAACCTCAAGATTCCAAAGTGTGTCTCCACAACTCCAATTTACTTTCAACACCCTCTCTTGTCTCATCAATCAGCACAATATCATCTGCGAATAGCATACACTTTGGTATACCATCTTGGACTGACCTCGTCAATTCGTCCATTATCAAAGCAAAAAGAAAGGGGCTAAGTGCGGAACCTTGATGCACTCCAATCTTTATAGGGAACTCTTCAGTCTTCCCAACACTAGTCTGTACACAAGTACTAACTCCATTATACATGTCCTTGATAATATCAATATATTTCTTTGAAACACCCTTCTTTGCTAATGCCCACCAAAGTACCTTTCTTGGCACTTTATCATACGCCTTCTCCAAATCAATGAAAACCATATGCAAATCTTTCTTTTGATCCCGATATTTCTCCATGGTTTGTCTCATAAGATATATTGCCTCCATAGTCGATCTTCCTGGCATAAACCCAAATTGGTTATCCGAAATATCCACAATTTTTCTCAGCCTTTGTGCAATTACACTTTCCCAAAGTTTCATAGTATGGCTCATTAGTTTGATCCCCCGATAGTTGGCACAATCTTGGACATCACCTTTATTCTTATACAAAGGGATCAGAGTACTCTTCCGCCACTCCAATGGCATTGTGTTAACTCTCCATATCTTGTTAAATAGCGTTGTTAACCAATCTACTCCCCTCTCCCCGAAACATCTCCAAACCTCAATTGGCAGTGCCTGATACTTCTGCGCAAGAGAGATCCCCTATGCCAGCTAGAGGGCCTACGCCGGGTAGGCATTCCATGGAGGCCCCCCATACCCAGCCCAGAGAGTCAGTTCCTCCATGACAGTCAATGGATGTCCCTCTTTCTCCTCTCATGGATATGAGCACTGAGATCTCTCGGGATCGTGTCATTTTTGGGGGTATGGAGGGACCGGGTTACATACAAAGTGGAGTCGGTGAGACTTCTTCTTTGCACCAGGGAGGTTATGGCGCTTTTCAGTCACAGGGTGATTACGGGACTCCCTTGCAGACTCAGGGGACATATGGCCAGGGTTTTAAAGCTTTCTCCTTTGGCTAAGACTTCTTTGCCGACATTGGTGTGCCATATCGAGGTGTGCCTGCTGACCCTGATGATACTTACTCTGATGCTGAACGGGACGACGTGGGGCTGGGGGTTGGCTTTCCAGGGACAGCTGCCGAGAAACCAAACACAACTCAGAGGAGGGTGCGTAGGCGTGGCAAGGCGATTGCTAGGGAGGTTGATCCCAGTTTTGACTCTGACAGTGATTCGGACTGATAGTGAGTTCCTGCATTTATTAGGGCAGAGGGAGAGAAAGTACAAACATTTTATGCACAGTATATCTATTTCGAACAGATGTAAACCTATTTTTTGGCAGTATTTACGATTTTTGGGTTGTAATAGCTAGACTACTTTATTTTTTGTTAATTATCTAGTATGTGTTGAATGCAAGTTGCATGAGCCCAGTTTTGTGTTTTGTATGGGCATGTATGTGATATTTGGTTTGAGATATGGGATATAAACTGTAATGGGCAGGTTCTGTGCAGGTTTCGCATGCATTCATGCCATGGAGTTTCGCTAGGAGGGGGTTGTTATCGAGATTGATTATCAGGCCACATGGGAGCATTGGATGGCTCAGTGCCATACTCAGGATATCTGATGGTGGGTCCCACATTGGCAGATAGAGACTCGGAGGACACTCCAGGATGGGTCTCATGTAGTCATGCTTTCGGAGCTTTCCCAGTCTACTTTTTATATTCCGGCTTTAGTTCTCCGCCAGTTTGGGATGGAGTAGGTTCCTATGGATGGCTGTGATGATATTGCTACCAGGTGGTTTCCATTTTTATGGATGACCTGTCTTCGTTCTTCTTCTTTTCCTGGGTATGGAGGTATCATGTCTTCCCTCCTGTGGTCATTCTCAGACGTCCGGAGCTTATGTTTCTGACTACTTAGTATTTGGATTGGTATGAGAGACATATGGGAGAGACTCAGATAGCTTTGATGAGGAGGCGTGAGGCCATTGTAGGATCTGAGGATATCACTCTTTCGGAGTTGAGGAAAATCGAAGTGAAGGCTAGTCCTTATGATAGGAGTGGAGATGACATGGTTGATTATGAGGCACGGGTGGAGAGACAGAGAGACAGGGTTCCTATGGCGCCGACCAGGAGGCAGGAGATTAGGGATGAGTCCCGGGTGACTAGGGCCCTGAGAGATGCTGGTTTGATGGACCCGGCCCTTGTGCCGGAGCTAGGGAGGAGGAAGACGGACATCATTCCCAGGCACAGTAAGAACACGAGGCACGGTAGGAGAGGAAGGAAGAGGAAGAAAGGGGATGCGAGCACTAGTGGCTAGAGTGACCTTAGAGTTCCGAGTATCCGCTGATTGTCATTGCAGGCACACTAGTTATTAGTTATTAGTTATTTTATTTTGTTTTTAGCTTAGTTGTGAGTTTAAGAGTAGACCGAGCTTGAACTCATCAAAAGTGTTTAAAAGTAATGAATATGCGGATCACATTAGAGTTTTTCGAGATGCAAGTGTGATGCGGTCATTGTGTTGATGACAAAATATGATATTTATTTATGTTTTAGACCAAACCGTTTCCAGCTGCCTACGTTCCCCTTTTACAAGTGGACTAAGGGGCTCAGGTCTCCGTAGTTCGACTATATTAGTTGTTCGTTTTTTTATTTTTTTAGAGGGGGTAGGTAGAGAGAGAGACAAGAGAAGTGCAACCCTGTTTTTTACCTAGGCCACCCTTTCGGGTTTTCAACCTAGTTGGGTATTACTCTTTTAGCACTTTTGTGGGGGGGAAATGACGCAATCTTCAGGCACAATATCTACGGAGCTTGTCTCCATTTACTGGATGCACAAAGGGATTTCAATCTAATTCTG